>OY282600.1:24583298-25313454 GCA_958298965.1 Chrysolina haemoptera | reverse complement strand
AAGTTCTGGTACCCACCTAATTTCTTCCATACGGACAAAATCCAAATGAAACCAAAATCCATGTTATTGTGCTTAGCAATTCCATTCACATTTTGTACCTCAAAGCGACACTAATAAGAAGAAAATTGTGAACAATTCATAATATTCGGCATCACTAACTGGTAACAGTGATGTATAAATGCAACTCATTTTGTTACCACAATAGTCAATCTCCTAGACGTTTGTATTAACTGGGATTACTGATTCTCAATGCTTCTTATAACAATAATAATAATATTAATATTTATATTAATTTCGCTTGTTAAAAAATATTGAATTATCACAAGAAACATTTACGTACAGTAACGAGGAATACATCAGTGGAAAATAAAAAATGGATATACAAAAAAACATCACAAACAAATGTTTACACAACATAACTGTTGTTTATCACGAGAAGTTATTGAAACTCATCAACGGTGTGGCGATTTCTTTCAATAAGATATTTTTTTAGTTTTCTTTTGAATATGGAGGTATCGATATACACTTTTTCTTTTCCTTCTACTATAATTTTCAGCAAAGTTATGACTGCCGGAAATAGCAGTGGCGGGTCAACGCGAGCGTGAAATTTGATATCGGAATTCAATCAGGTTTTCTGAGAAAAAGAGGGCATTTTGTGAGAAATTACTAAGTATATTTTTTGTGGGGAATTGAATTATCTTTCGCCTTGATGAAATTGTTTCTTGATAAATCTCATTTGTACACGCTTTAGTTTCACTTGTATGTATGTTTGTATGTTTGTAACTGACTCCTTAGGGCGTGATTTTCTCCCACTTCCAGATGTCCGAATGATCCGGTGACAACGCAATATGACATTTTTTTGTTATAAAAAAACAAAATGGCGGCTCCAATATGGCGGGCGAGATTTGTGATAATGGTCCGATTCCATTCGAAATTGGTATATAAGGGTTTTCGGAGTCAGAGATTATGATTTTTTCATCAAAATTCATGAATTCAAAATGGCGTCTCCAAGATGGCGTACGAGATTTGTGATTATGGTCAGATTCGATTTAAAATTGGTATATGCGTTATTTTTAGGTCGAATATTTCGAATTTTCTGTCAAAATTCATAAATTAAAGATGGCGGCTCCAAGATGTCATTATGGTCTGATCCGATTCAAAATTATTGTGTGAGGGTGTTCGGGTTCAGAGATTATGAATTTTTTCGTAAAAATTTATGAATTCAAGATGGCGGCCAAGATGATGGACAAGTATTGTGATTATGGTCAGATTCGATTCAAAATTGGATTTTTTAGTAAAAAAACTAATAATAGTTTATAAAAACTATAGAACACGCTTCAGTTTCCATGGACTGAAAAGTAAAATAGTAGTTTAGCTAACGAGTGCGGAAAGTGATACTTTTCCGCACGCGATTGCAGATGACCGTACGACGCGTTAGAAATGGCGTGCGGAAAAGACACTTTACGCTTGTGTTAGGTACACTATTTTTACTACTAGCGGAAAAACACCCAAAGTTAACATGAAGAACATTTATTATTAAATATATATTAAACTATACAACCATACTTGGTAAGCTTTTTATTTTAACCTTGTGCGACACAATATTTAAATGTTAGTATAATCCGCAAAAACTAAACAAATCTACTTTTCCGCACTAAAAAGAGTACGGAAAAGCTTTTCCGCACTCAGTGCAATAAAGAGACAGTTTTTCCACCAAATATAATTCAATGAAGTTTTGTTTTTTGCATGAACGTAGAAAAAATAATATATCGCATGCTTTTCAACAATAACACTTGAATAATGAAACAATTCTCATGATGGCGAGGTCATTATGGGGTATTGAAAAATATTCTAGAGTAATATCGATTCCAGCATCATAAAGAAGAAACACATGCAGGAACCTCGAGCATTGCTCTGCAAAAATATCGTACCGCTCCCCCTTCTGTAAAAATAGAACAGTAAACTAACATTGGGTAAGGTCAAGAAACATTTTTCTTTCGATACACTCGGCAGTCTAAACATGGAAGCGGTTGAAATCTGTTTCGAACGAAACTTGATTTCAAGCTTATTGATATAATGTTATCAAACATTATTATAAACGCCCCCCACCTGTTTTTTCTAACAGTCCAGTGGTGGTGGACGCCACGATCAATACAGTCCACACAGCGATCAGCTGGACAACGCATATTGTGAAATTGAAACCAAACAAAAAGATTATATAGTCGGCCACATGATAAGAAAACAGGCAAAGAAATGAATAATGACATATACCTACCTCCAAACTAGACGGAGACTCCAGTCGTTCTTTGACTCACGCAGATCGTAGTTTAGCGGTCGGTTGTCGCTTGTCGCTTATATTAGTGTCTAGATCAACATGTGTTATAGGGTCCTTTCTATTTTTTCTATTAGTTCGTATTCTGATGTTCAACGATAAATTTTGGAATATTGTGATTATGCGAGTTCTTTCATCGACGGATTATTATTTGATTTGCTGGAAAAGCAAACATTTCAAGGTAACTATACTTTTGAAATTATTGTATTTTCTTCTGCTAGTTCTTTGATTGGGTTTAAAATTGTGAAAAGGCCTTTCTAAATATGAGTACGTGCTTGATTATTGATGAAACCGTTTTGAAGATATAACAAAACTACTATAAATACTTTTTCAGAAACTTCCGAGAGTTGCTAGTAAGGATGCAATCGGTTAACGAAATTGCGAAAAAAATATATATAGTAATTTATTATTTTCCAAAAACAGTCACAAACTGACATTTAAGTGTAACTAAAAATTAGTTTGTCCACTCTTACATAGGTATATATGATATTGCAAATAATGTACATAAAAATATTATTACAATAAATACAAAATAGAATAAAGCTGTGGATATACAAATAGATCAAGAATTAATGCGGTGAAGTATTTTCATCAACTGAAAATCATTTGTTATTTAATCTTGATATAGAATGATAGTACCATTAAAAGCTATTTATTGCAGGAGTTTTGCAAGAGGTTAAAAATATAATTTTCTACAACAGTGCGACGTTTTCGCTCAAGTTCGTAAAAAATCACATGTGCGTAAAATCATCAACCGTTCGTAAAGTAAATTTCATTCGTACATTTATGCATTTTTAAAAATAGCGTTTTTTGCGTCAAATATGAATCGGAAGCCATCATTTTTTGACAATATATTTCCTTGCTTAACAACCAATCAGTGGATTTCAAATTTTGAAATTCAGCCAATAGAATCAGAACTACAGTGAAAATATAGTTTGTCGCTGTATTTTCACGGTGATAAACCTGCTTAGTTTTTGTTTTACCATCTGTCAAGTGAAAATGATTTAAATTATAAACGTCAAATTTATGTGTTTTGACTAGTTATCTTTATTTATCAATATGAGCGATCGTTGGGGACAAATGTCCATTGGTATCACAGATGAGGCCGTGGAAAAGAGTATTCCGTTGAATACGGCTAGAAGTAAAGCATCAATTACCAGGTGACACGATTTTTCTTTATTTCAAATCGATATATTGTCGTCCTAAATACAATTCGTGGTATGATTAAAAACCTATAATTTTTTGGAATATCAATTCATTGGCAATCCCAATGCAAGCTTTGGGATTGCAATTCATTAATATTCCAAAAAATTATCGGTAATAATCATACCACTTATTTTATTACCCCTGATAATACGACTAAAATTCGACATAATAAATCATTCAAATTATTGATTGAAAGTTTGATTCTGTGGAGGAAATTCGATTCTTGCCATGATTTTTTGGGTTTGTAACCTTCCACAATCTGAAAAAAAAAATAATCCAAAGAAATCTGTATAAGTGTAGAAGGGTAAATTAATTAACTTGACCGATAAGTTACTGAGTTCACAAGACTGCTGTCTTGAATGAAATTAATTTTTGTCAGTAACATATCCTACACTGAAATTGCCTATCTGAAAAAATGAGATCAAATTAACCAAGAATACTTGTCTTTTTTGAAAAATGTTGACGTTTCGGAGGCTATATTTGCCTTCGTTATCAAAATTTGCTGAAATCACGCTGAAAACTGCATTTGAATTGCGGTTTGGAAATAACAAGTTCTTTCCTTGACAGAGTCAAATGAAATCTGTCATACATTCTTTTGATTGACATTTGCTATCTTGACACATAGGGTGTTCGGTATCAATCAATCACCATTCTATTAGTTCTCATTTCATCTCTGATGAGAGGTAACCAGGTGCGGTCCATTCCGATAGAAGTTGTTGAAAAGCAATTGTTCGATAAAAGAATGCATGCAGTTTCCTTTTACTTTATTTTTTCTTGATTTGATTCTCTCAATAAAATTTTGGTATTATTCCACTCCATCATATGATCGCCATCAGATGTTAGAATATGTTCAGATATTTTCGAACCTGTTAGTTTTCGATTTCTGATGTAACTTTTATGTTCTTCCTGGCGCACAATCAATGGTCTTGATGTTTCACCCATATAACTTTTACCACACGAACAAGTTATGTTGTAAACACAATTTTTTGAACATTCATCAGTGTCTTTGGGTTTCGTATGTGTGAGTATTGATCTCAATGTATTGGTTGTTTTAAATGGGATTTCTTTGGAATAAAATTTTATTTTTAGATTGTGGAAGGTTACAAACCCAAAAAATCATGTCAACAATCAAATTAATTTTACAATTTCTACAATTTGGTAATATAATAACTGTCGAAGAAAAAACTTTGTTTTTTGTAAAGGGTTTTTTTGTACTCGCGTGTTTGCTGAACTTCACGCTCATACAAAAAAGTCCTACTTCACTAACTTGTATCAAAAATAGCTATTTTACTAAGTGGGTATTATAATAATAATATAATAATTTTATTCACTTAAAGAAATTTACAGTACAAAATAGCAATAGGTATAAGAACATTGATTCAGTGAATAAGCGAATCATCACAGAAGCAAAATTGCTTGTTTGTGATTGTGTTCTTGATTGGGTATATTAATCTTGGTAACGACCATGGAAGCATCAGATGCTTGTATATGGCCTGTATGTGAAGGTTAAAAAACAGAAGTATAAATATAAAATTACGGGTAAGAAATGTTTAAAATCACTTAATCTACACATATTTAAAATTCTAGGAGGTAGTAATCAATCAATAAAAAAACACGGACAAAAGTAGATATTAGACTACACAGATTTACTTAGTCAAATGGGAATGTCCCAAAAAAGTTCAAAAAAGCTCAAGGAGCTTGCCTATGGGCAGTTTCTACCTTATGGACCAGATGAATCAAATCAGTCATATGTTTTACAGTTTAGTGCCTACTTTGGAACTGTCCATCCACTGTTAGAAATGGTTACGTATTAAAAACCTCTGTATATATGAGTATTATATGTGTGAAAGTCTATAAAAAGGTTATACAATAGTGATAGGAGTAAATAATAGAAAATTTGAATTGTTCAGATCGCAAGGTTAGATATAAGTAAAACATAATTGCTAAAGAATATGAAATATATATGTACGCCAACATGAGACTCCCAACATAGTGACGTAGTCAAGCATATAAAGAAATCGAGAACGGTACAATGAAATTTCATGCGGAGTCAATAAGATTGTGCACTTTCTTTTTGAGGAGTTTATTGATTTCATCCAACCTGGTAACATGTTTCTGAACCTAGGGGCAATATAAGTGAAGGATCGCTGGCCTAATGATTTAATAGCACGTGGTAGTATGTCATTTGCAGCAATTTTTCCTCTCGTACGGTATGGGTGTTCAAGCATAGTCGTGGGATTTTTTTTATACGTGAATGATAGTATCGATTTACAAAAGATCTGTCGGGGGTCCATCATTTGAGTTTCACTGAATAATAGATCGGAAGGGTATCTATCTGGGTGGTTTGTCGAATATGATTCTCAGGATCCGTTTTTGGACAATTTCTAGAGGTCTCAGTTTGGTTTTTCTCAATCCTCCCCATCCTATTATGCCATATTGTATGATAGATTCCACCAATGAGTGATACATTATCTCCAGATGATTTACCTTGAGAGATTGTTTCATTTGCTTGAATTTAAATATAAGTCGGCGGAGTTTATTCACTACTGTTTGAACATGGACATCCCATTTCAAGAATGAGTCTACCATAATGCCAAGATATTTAACTGACTGTGTGAGTGCTATTGAATTATTATTAATGGTTATATTTTCGTATGTAGGCAATTGTTTTCGTAGGAAGTGAACGGGATGATTTTTGTTTTTTTGTGATTGATCGATACGTAGTTTTCGTTAAACCAGTTAGAGATATTTATTAAATCATTTGATGCATATTCTTTTAATACTTTTTCTACATTCAAAAAGCAAAACATTATTGAACTATATTTAGTGGAAAAAGAAGTACTTTATTGCACTCATCTGTCATTCAATTTCAACGTGCTGTCATCATGACGAGCATAAATGTTCAAACCCCTTACAAATTTAGCAGATATTCTGTGAGATTGGCAATACGTTTTAAACAGTTACATAATATTATTTTGTATTAATGATAGCAGCCAGAACTAAACAAACAATGCCTTCCCGAGAAAAACTCCATAATCAAATCTGATTCGCTTTGTTATAAACCGTCTACCTGCATAGAGCAAACTGTACTATGACCACACCTCGTGATAACATACGCGCTCACGGCTACTATGATTTTGATTTTTATAATGCAACTGTGGTTATAGAAACGTCAGTCAAAAATTATTTCTCACAATTACCGAATTGAAAGTTTTAAAATGAGTATTATTAATGGAAAATAGATGATAGTGATCTGTTTCAATGCAAATCGATAGTAATAATCAATTTTTTAAGTTGCGCTTTTCATTTTCCAACACCTAGGGCCGTACCTTAATAAATAATTTTTTGTTTTTTGCATGAACGTAGAAAAAATGTTGTATGCAACTCGTGCAAAAATTTACTTTTTGCACTTGTTGCATAAATAACTATTTCCGAATGCTTATTGATACGATTTTAAGCCCTTTATATTTTCTGGAAGTTTATTAAAGACTTCAGTAATTGCATAGTTTAGTGATTTATTTATATTTATCCAGGACTCATTCTTACGACGAATGGTAAATCTTCGGAACTCAATAATAATAATAATAATATAATAATAATACTCCCTCATAAATACTCGTAGAGTGTACCCAAAGGCATAAAGCCTGTGCGGGTAGAGGACGGCTATTATTATTATTTACCTTGGCGCTCCGGGGCGACTTACTGATTTTTTTTCAGGAAAACCCGGAAAACCTACAGCACCACCTCGGAGGTTCTCCCCGAGACATATAGCCTGCAGAAATTCAAAAAAAAAACTCTACTTTCTAGCTTTCTTTCCCACGGCTCTCACACAAGATTATCCGTTTGGTGGACGCCAGAACATAAAAAAGCTTCCCATATTGAAAACGACTACACCGAGAGAAATATCTATTTGCTGTAATACAAAATTGTATAACCGTTAAATGATTTCTGAATTGAATAGGCGCCAGCACAGTTCGCTTTTCAGTATGATCAAGGTCTTTTTTTCAAAACAATTGTATTACTGTTAAAAGTCTCTCACTTAATAACATATTTAAATATTGTTTTTTCAATACCATCTTTTAACTACAATCGTGTTCTTTGTCAAAACTAAAAGGTAACCTTTAGAGACAAAAAGAACGTTTTGAAAAAAAGACCTGTTTCATATTGAAAATATTAACATTTTGCATTCACCCGAGAAAATTTAGTGGTTACAATATTTTAATTAGAAGCTATAAGATTTTTTTGAAAAAATACTTGTATAACTACATTTTTCTGGGTGTAGGTATGTTGTGTTCAGTACATTTTGAAATCTATTTTATTCTTTAGGTTAAAAATGGCAAAGTTTGCTCTGAAAAGTTTGGAACATATATTGTTTATTTCCAGTCTGAAATTCTAGTTGTTCTATAACACATCCTAGGAATTTTGTGATGTCTTTGATATACCTACTTCTTATTATGAGAAAATGTACAGAGACAGATGTTCTCGCAAGGAACCAGAAACACTATCGTCGTGCCTAGTCACATCCTGTATTTTCCTGATCTTCTCCAAGTAAACATTGACATCTTTCTTAAGCTCGTCGTGGATTTTCAGTTCCTTGTCGACGCTTTTCACGTCTCTACTCAACCGGGATCTTACAGCAGCTTCGTTATCATGAAGCCAATCGAAAATTTCCTCCAGCTCAGACGAAATCTTTCTGTGCTCAGCTGCGGTATTTTCGTGCTCCTGTCTCTGTTTCTCAACAGCCCTCCTGAGGTTCTGCAGCGACTGTTTGAGAGACTGGATTTGTTCCGTTACGGTGTTTCGGTCCTGAGCGGAACCATCAGCAGCGATTTGCTATCCTTTGTCAGCAGCTGATGCCAATAGAGCCTCGCACTCTTGTATGTTCACTATCACGTCGTCGTACTTCTTGATCTTTTCTTCAATTGTACCTCCGGATTTCTCGATATCACGAATAATCTAGTGGATTTCGTGATGAAAGTCATGATTTCGGTAATGAGAGCTAAATACTGTTCTCTAAGGAGCAACAGTTGACGGGGTTTAGCGATTTGGTCTTCTATTGACCTAATAAGGTCGTCTTGTAGGTTCACGACACTCATTTTTGTTCGAAAATATGAATAGGATATTCATAAAATCTGTTGTGGAATCATCTGCGGCTGAAAGACAAACTTTAGTCGCTATTTTGAACGATGGAGTTTTTTCTTTTAGCCGCAGATGATTCCACAACAAATTTTATGAATAAGGATATTGAGATCACATTTCGAATCTCAGTTTGAAACGGTTTTAATTTTCTTCATAGAAGTAGAATGTTTCTGAAATTGTGTCAACAGGGAGCTTAGTTTGAATTTGATTTAATGAAAATTGAACTGATTTTAGTTCGAAAATATAAATAGGACATTCATAACATCTGTTGTGGAATCATCTGCGGCTGAAAGACAAACTTTAGTCGCTATTTTCCATCGTTCAAGATAACCTCTTGGGAGGTATTTATGTTGAAAAGGGGAACATTCTCCATGAAAACTGAAAAATGAAAAATGTGATTTATTTGTAATATCTAACAGAAAACAACTACTTAGTTCAATGTCCAGCGTGGCTTGTGCCGGGGAAGTAGTTGTTTTCTGTTAGATATTACAAATAAATCACATTTTTCATTTTTCAGTTTTCATGGAGATTGTTCCCCTTTTCAACGAAAATTGAACTATTTTTTTCTCTTCTAAAAGTTTGTCCATTTTTATTTTCATGCAAAAAATTTCAAATTGCATCAATTCAAAAGAGTAGCTATAGATTCAATTTATATTTGTGAACAGATGGGAAATATTTCAAAGATTTATTAAGATAACATCTGTGCACATTTTCTGAACTTGCAAGTGCATTTGTCTTTTGAAACCCTGGAACGGCTACCAGATTACAAAAATAAAGAATGATTCTTAACTCAACTAATAGAATCTCGAGAATGACTTACCTTTACAAAAAAAATTCTATAATATGTTTCAAACAAGGTATCAGATTACTCTCTTATTTTTAAACTCACAGAACCGCTTCAGAAACCGTCAACAGCTGAAAAGAACTGAGTATATAATTTATAAACGTTCCTGTTTCATTCACTTTGGTATCGGAAATGATTCTTTTGATTTCAATATTAGCGATGATGTTTTTTAGGGCACTAAAGGTAATGGGGTTGAGTGGGGGTAGTCAAATTTTTTCATTATTTTTTCTCCATATGCAATACCTTTGGGGGCATCCATTAATTATGTGAGACAATTTTGGCGATTTTTCGACCCCTCCTCTCCCTAGGTGAGATTTCGTGAGATTGTGCTCGACCCCCTCTCCTAATAGTTAGGGAACCGCCAGTGAAATAATGCGCCGAAGAGCTATATTCCTTCCGAGCTCAGGAAGATATCAGGAAAATATCAAATCCAAAATATTTTTTTGATTTTGAGTAGTGCCCAGCCGAGAAACAAAGAAAAATATTTTGATACATTTTAGCCGTCTTCTATATTCCTTCCGTGATACGTTGTTCAGAAAGTGATCAGTTATGATCTGACAAAGCGGAAGGAAATGCGGTTGGGGCCGGGGCTGGAAAAAACTCCTTTCTTTGGGGGGTTGCTTTTCTTGGTCCCTATAAATAAGTGCCACCTGAAGTTTGACAGCTCGATCATCATTCCAAGTCCATTTTTCCAATTTTTGAACATAGCCGGTCCTGCGAGTTTTTCGACTACCCCTTTTTGCCCCCCCCCCCTGTAATCCGGCCCTGCTAAAAATTCCTTCCACCTCTGTTTCAGCTAGCTAAGGGCCAAATTGGAACTAATGAATTTAAAAGTGAGAATATAGGAGACCAGCTAATTTTTGACCTGAGGCATTTTTCAAAGACAAATTTCAAAATATTTTCTCTTGTTTCTCGGCTGGGCCCTACTCAGAATCGAATTTGGATTTGGTATTGTTGTTGTTGTTAACATATTTATTGTTATTTTTTAGAATTTGTTTATTTAGACTAGTAGATTTTAGTGGATAAATATTTTGTACCTACGGCCACTGCAGAAAATAGGCAAAAACACACGACTCACAGCCTCAGTAAATAGCTCCTTACGCACGGTAAACAAATCGCACAGTTTTCAGAAACAAAACGATATATCTCGGAAACGGTTAAATCGATTTGGGAGAAATTTTGTATGTAGATAGGGTTTTGCTTTTTAAGTTTATCTATATAGGCGTCTTTCTTGGAAAAACACGATTTCACTGATAATAATAATGATAATGATAATTTTTGAATCTCGAAATCTGCTTCTTTTGGATCAAATTTATTATTCAGATGAGGTATGGTTACTTACAATATCGGCGTCTTTTCTGAAAAAAAGGTCATTTTACTAATAATAATAATGTGAATTTTTGGATCTCGGAAACGGTACATTGTGTATGACCGTAGGTAAAGTATAGTACGTAATGCGTGTTATGAAGTAATGTTTCCATTCGTGCGTAATATGTCTTTTACAACACTTGTTACGTAATATACTATTATACAGTGCGGCTTTTTATAGTCCCCCCCCTGTTAATTTTTGAACGGTTTGCCGTAGAGAGATAAAAAAAAACCGTTTCGAGGGTTTCACCGATACTACTTTTTGAAATATAACGCATTGTGATTGCTCGATAGATGGCGCAGGGGGGGCACAAAAACCTAATTTTTTTAAATGGCATGGGGGGTCGAGTGACACATCGTTGAAAAGAGAATTTGATTCTCTTTTCAACCATATAATTTTTTTTTAATTTCGTTGACACGTTTTTTCACAATAAGCATTTGAAGTGTCAAGTGTAAGAGCGGATCTGAATTCGTTTCCTTACCTTACCTCAATAACTTTTGAAGGGTTTGATGTGAAATAATGGGACGGAAAATATTTTGGGTGGTATTAAAATAATAATGTTTGAAGAAAAATACCTTAATTGTTCTAGTGATTCACAATTGCAATCAATACCACGAAATACGGTCAATAAAGACAATTCACAACATTAATAATTAATAATTTTGAATTCCTTTCAAAGCTTAATTAGGTATTAGGATATCGAAATTATACCCATTTCATTTATTTTTAATGACAAAAGTAATAACAGGTACTACGAAAGGACTATTTATTGGATTTGTTTAAATGACAATAATTAATTAGTTACCTATAAAAGTACAATGGATTGATGAATTATTGTATTCATATTCACTGAGGAGTTTTATCTAATTATAATTATTATTTACTTTGAATATTTGATATCATCATGGTTCGCATACGTCCTTTCGAAAAAAAATTGAAGCAATTTATAATTTTGGTGAGGCCCATCGGAACTACCACGAAGCAGAGAGAATTTTTAATGGAAAATTTCCTGAACATCCTACAACTCGGAAATATTTGAGGGAACTAGTTGAAAAATTCAACAGAACTGGCAGTGCTCGTAGGAAAGGTGGAGGTGGTCGAAAATGAATTCCGGAAGAGACAAAGGTTTCGATAATTGCCGAAATGGTGGTAAATCCGCAACAAAGTACCTCTCGTGTAGCAAGTATGATTGGGGTCTCAACAGCTACAGTAAAAAAATATTTGAAGAAACACAAGTTCCATCCATACAAATTAGTACTGTTACACCAACTCACAGAAGACGACCCAGACCGAAGAATGGAATTTTGTGAAATTATGGAGGAAAAGATAGCTAGGAACCCAAATTACATTAGGAATATTTGTTTTTCAAATGAAAGTACCTTTTTTTTGAACGGAAATGTGAATACACAAAATGTGCGATACTGGAGTGATATAAATCCCCATATCTTTCGAGAAGGTCACACACAGTTCCCACAGAAAGTAAATGTGTGGGCTGGAATTCTGGGAGACCATATTGTAGGTCCCTTATTTCTGGAAGAAAACTTAAACGGTAATTTGTACCTGGATTTACTAAGAGATACGGTTGAACCACTCATACTTGGAATATTAGAAGAAAATGAGAACGAATTTCAGGAACACATCACCTTCCACCAAGATCACTTCCAACGTCAAGTTTGAGAGTATTTGGATGTTCGGCAGGAATTTGTGAATCGAATTTTTTATTGTCAAGAAGTATTAGGTGGACATTTCCAACACCTGCTTCGTTAATTGACAACAATTTTGCTTCTAATTATTTAAATACTACATGTCATAATAGTTTGTTTTCTTTTTGTTACATTGACACTTCAAATGCTCATTGTGAAAAAACATATTAACGAAATTTAAAAAAAATTAGATGGTTGAAAAGAGAATCCAATTCTCTTTTCAACGATGTGTCACTCGACCCCCCATGCCATTTAAAAAAATTAGGTCACAATGCGTTATATTTCAAAAGGTAGTATCGGTGAAACCCTCGAAACGGTTTTTTTTATCGCTCTACGTCAAACCGTTCAAAAGTTAACAAGGGGGGGGCTATAAAAAGTCGCACTGTATAATTATTTTTCTCGCAAATTTTACTCTGTTTCTTGCAGAAATAAAATTACGTGGTATTTGCCGATACCTCCCTCTCCCACACGTGAGATTGAGTTTCCGCTCGACCCCCCCTAACGGGCCATGTGACTGTTACGCGCGTTGATCGAGGTGTCATACTGTAACAATTAAAATAGTCTAAGCGTTTGAAACGTGATTTATTTAAACTCTTATACTCTAATTTATGTTAACAGATCGGTTATAATTGATTTTTAAATATTCCACTCACTGCACTCGCTATTATTCGAATAGCTAACCACCGGCAATGATTCAAAAAAACTCCCGTCTCGCCGTGGAGATTCCTTTATATAGCGTGGTGAGCTGGTTCCAGAGTTCTCTCGAATTTCTACTGGCGACTAGATGTCGCTCTCGAACGATCTTGTCTAGATTGGTCTAGAATGGTAACATCATCGACTATAAATAGCTGTGATTTGTGTACTATTTACGAGCACCATCAGGACCGGCTTGAGTAGAAATCGTTACAATACGATACGTTAATTTTTGCAAATAAATGGATGGAACAGTGGCATCTCCTTTACTACATTGCCTGCATTGTTTTTATTTAGCTATATTTTAAATATTATAAGTTTGTATATTACATGTTATTTATATTTTTACCTGTGTTTGTCAACTTTATTCTTATGTACAATAAACATATATCTCAAGTTGTTCACCTAAGCAAGTGAGCCATCCAGAATCATATGTATTCAGTACAAAGTCCTTTGGTTTTTCTGAATACTTTTTTGTATCTCCAATTATTGCTTGATCAATATTGGAAATTATCACACAATTTCGCGCGCTATTTTTACTACCTTCGGTTCATTCAACTTAAAAAACGGGAGCCCCAATTAAAATGGATAACCCAAAGTCGTTGTCGATCTGTGAAACCAGAAGAATGTGCCGAATTTTAATTGGCGGGTGTGTTGAACTGAGTGTTTAGAATTCTGGACCATTTAATATCAAGGACAAAAATGAAAGAAGAAAATGACTCCTGAAATATTGGTAATAACTAAACTCTTATTTTTCGTACCAGTGCGAGAATAAACCAATTCAATCAAATTTAATCGGTGAAACAGAACCACACATTTCAACAGACAATTTACTTATCATTTTTATATACCGAAAATGAATGATGGAAGTGAGAGTAACTATATAAACATGCAAAAATTTCAAATCGATCGATAGTAAGTAAAATTTTGTGAAGATATATATTTTTTTCTACGACCACATGGAAATATGCCCATTTTATACCCTTTATCGATCAAAGAAGTAGGCCGATTGTAAACACTTTTTCATTTCTACATCGCGAGCTGTACTGTAATGATCATTTCAGTACAAGATATTTCATTTCCCGTGACTTTCATGAACTACTAGACTGTAATTTTTATGATCATACATAATATAAGATCGAATCAAGTTTGTTAACATTCTATTAATTTAACATTTCACATCAGTATTTACAAAATTCGTTAAAAAAATAAGTAATCGAAAATGAGTAGTAATAGTGAGGATGATTTGCCATTGACACCGTTAATTTCAATATAAATATTGATGACAATCAAATTCTATATATTCGAATAGTTGACACGAAGTTTCTATAGCAGTTAATTTCTTCATATTATTATGTGAGCTCGTAGCAGCGAGTGAAGAGTGAGGGAACATTCAGGTTTTGGATAGTGGGGGTGAGGGTTCAAATCCCACCTAACTCACATTTTTTTTATTTTTTGAAATCGATTAATGTTCGATTTTTATTATAATCTTAAATATTTGTATCTTCAATTCCTTTTTTAGGTTGTATATATTATAGGAATCGTGATGGCAGGGAAGTTTATGATAAAAAGTGTTATTGAAAATATTGTAGATTTGTTTATGATTCAGATGGTCGTAGAAAAAGTATAGTGTACAATTTGCATGAAATGACCCATTTCATGCTCATTGTACAGTATACTTTCTCTACTAACTAAATGATCAAATAATCACAAATTCACAATCTGTGAATTATTAGTGTATCAAGAACATTATGTACCATAGCAACTATATTCTTTGAATACATAACTATGGTTACAGTTTGATTTCCTTTATTTAATGAGCCGCGAAACCCCGCCTGGGAGACTGGTAGGCCAGTCGTTTTAGCAAAAATGGGGAAAAATTACAGAAGAAAGAAAACTTTTACAAAAGTTGTATTTTAAAGCTCACTGAAACTATACAAATTTGCCCCCTCGTACAATCCCGGCAATATTGTTAAAAAAATTGTTCTAAACAATTTTGGTTATTTATTTGTAGAGAAAAAATGCAAAAAAGTAGTAATCCAGTGTACGATTGGGTTTTGAGAGGAGGATCGATTGTAGCAACACCAAACTTGGCATACTAGTAGTTGGGATCATGATAAACACGAAAAAAAATGTTTATCGAAATCCAGGGGTGGAACATATTTTTTTTCGTTTAAAAATAAATAAATAGATTTTTACTGTTATCTTGGAAAGTTTATGATTCATCGGAAAAACAACTCGACAAGGTAAAAGACAATTAAATTCTACACAAAAATTATTACTGGTAATTGTTTATGAAATGCGCTCGTTTTCTCGGGAAACGTGATTGAACACTGATATCAAATTTCACCCTTACCCGCCGCTGAAAGATCTGGCGGAGCCGAATATTTGATTGGTCATAACTCTACTGAAAATGATCGGAGAAGGAAAAGGAAAAGTTCATATCGTTTCTGAAGACTCCTACCTTCTCATGCAAATATAATATGCGAGTATTTGAGTACCTAAAATGTGTTTTGTCGCACTTCATGGAGATGCTTGCGGATGATCCGAAAATCATGAATAGTTTAGTAAATATGGAATTATTATACTAAACCAGCACCCCATACCCTCTTTGGACTATATGCAACAATTTTAGAGTGGTGTGGCAGGTCCCACTTATACATGACAAAAAAACTTTGTTTTACTCCTGACACATTTTCAATTCACCTATACAACCGCCATTCTCTTCAGTAAATGTTGAAAATAATCGCTTATTCATATTTTGCAAATATATTTAATAACACTATTGTGAAGTGCAAACCTCAAGCTTGAAATCACATACTTCATTTTTAATGTAGGATGTGTATAATCGATTATTATCAACATTTAATGAAGAAATTGTCGGGATTATGGGCGAGTTGAAAACTGAGGCAGGAGTAAAACCCAGTTTTTTCTTTGGCATGTATGAGTGAGACTTGTCTCAGTAGCCTTATATCGTTGCATATGGTCTAAAGAGGGTACTGATTCCTGCTCCAGTATAATTATTTCATATTAACTATTCAAATATCCATGACTCTCGGATCCTCCGTAAATATCATAGAAGGGTTATGTGAAGTGGGATAAAACACATTTTAGGTACTCAGATACTCACATGTTATATTTGCATGAGGAAGTAGAAGTCTTCAGGAACGATATACATTTTTTCTTTTCCTTCTACCTTAATTTTTAGCAAAGGTATAACAAATCTGCCTTAACTTACAGTGGCGGGTTAGCGCGAGCGTGAAATATGACGTCGGCGTTAAACCACGTTTTTTTAAGAAAACGAGCGTATTTCATGAGGTATTACTGAAAATCATTCTTGTGGTGAATTAAATTATCTCTCAACCTATCGAAATCGTTTTTTGATAAATCTTATATTTTCTGAAATAACAAGAAAAAAAATTATATTTTTTCAAATGAAAAAATTTTTAGGTTCCACCCCTGAATTTTTGGTAAACCATTTTTCTTTCTATTAATACATGATGTCGAGATGTCATGTGCCGAGGTTCAGAGTGCTAGGTACAATTCATTCTTCACTTTTTGCTCGAGTTTGTCTGTCGTTACTGGATTATATCCCTTCAGCTGCAGATGAATTCGAGATACGTATGTAGTTTTCGAGCAAATAATAATTCTTCGCAACATGTTTTGAATTAATTTTATAAATGTTATATTCTATATTTTCACCATTAGACGTGTAATAAACATTAAACCAAAATAACCGTAACAAAATTCACAAACAAAACATCGCAACATTCATTGATTCGTCTCAATAATCAAAGAACCCAAATTCATCATTCAGTGTGCCGTCCTTTCTGTTCTATAAAAATTATAGTCCTTCCATTCAATGTACAAGAATCTGTAGACAAAACAAATAATTTGATATCAACCAAAACTAAAAATTTGTTTCAAAAGCATTCCAAAGAAAAATTCTATTTCGATTCGATCAATTGTACCTACTATTTTCTTCCCGAGATGTTACATTAGTCTTGCATTGTTTAAAATCGCGGAATTTTATATCATGTTTAGTACAAATCGCTAAAACGAAAGTCTTTTGAATAATTATGAAACTATAGGTCATTGGTTAGTTTACAGAAAATTATGATATTTCGGGTTTGTTTGCAACTGAATTATTGGTCAGAAAAAAAAAATTAAACTGAATAAAAAACTATTAAAAAAATAAATACGTTAGTCATCATCATCGTTTTGTTCGAATCGATAAAGCGAAAGAAAAAACATTGGAAATAATCGAAGTGACAGTAGAGTCCAAATTTGGAGCAAAGGTATTAAATTGGAAAATGAGCAACTTTGCAATTTAGCATTTTTCGAAATTTTCAAAAAAAAACTTGATTTTTTAACGATTTTTGAAAAAAATGTCAAATTTCACAGGTTCAGAAACGTAACAATAGGTATTCATAAGAGACTATACTAGGTCCAGTACTGTTTGATATAAATTGTAGGCATGCATGCATTCCTTGCTCATGAACAATTGGAAAATGAACACTCATTATTATCATTATAAACATTCGAGGGCAATTCATATACACACAGATGATGCAGCAATTTTAGTCACAAATATATCATGGTGAGAAGTGTGTAGAAGCTCTGCACACATTTTACAAAATATTCTATCACAGTTCAATTTTAACTTGCAGAATCTAAATATGAAAGAAACGAACTTTGCTTTGAGCTAATCCAGGATGGCGTCAATGTTCTGGTTGGTTTTGACGTAGTTTTCTTTGGTTGAAATCTCAAAGAGATGGCGTAACCCAATGGGCACAAGGACGTTGAAATAACGTTGTGAAATGGCTGAAAACCAAACGTTTTTTCAACGAAAAAATGTCGCGTGAAACAACCTAATATTCAACCAATTGCTTACTAATTATCTAATTACTAATTATTACTATTATTACTATTATTACTAATTATTGGCGTTTTCAATCAGGTTTTTTGAACAGCGAAGGTACTCAATAAAACAACATCGTTTTGACCAAATTAAAGGTTAAGGAAGGTATCATAAACATTGATAAATGAATCGCACAAAGCAAGTTCGATTAAAAATTCTCTTTGAATGAACATAACGATTGTTAAACGTATATTTAACGACTTGTTGAGGAAGTAACGTTGAAAACACATCTTTATAACGTATTCTTTCAACGTTGAAGATTACACCAAATTATAACACGTTTGAAAAACGTACGTGTGCCTATTGGGAATCGACGCGATTTGTGACACGTTCGAGCATATGGCAACATGGGAACGAAGCAAAGTCATTAGTACAGAAATTGCCGAATATATGGCGGCAGAATAATATTTCAGATTGGGTCATTTAATCCTAGAGGGCCTTCGTTTGACCCACACATAGGGTCACTGAATTCAGAAGGCCGTGCCGCTCAATTAAGTGTCCAATTATAAAGTAGAAAACTACAAAATAACAAAACTGCCTCTGCTACTGCTATCTGTTAGCCACTTTATGTTACTAATGACTGCCTAGTTACCATGTTGCCACATGCTCGAGCTTGAACAAATCGCGTCGGTTGCGCCATCTCTTGACGACATAAAATAGATCGAATTAATAAATATATGGGAATTAACGTTTTTATATTATATTTGTTATGCTTGGAAAGTAAACATATTGTGTTTTATCGAAAATAAATATATCGGAAAGCAAAATGAAAATATTTGCTACAACTAATGAATATTGACACAAAATTAAATATATTTGCAAAAACACTTTTCACCCGAACGGCGCCTCATACATAACACTGCAGTTCTTAAGTCTATTCTAAATACTGTAAAATTATCCACGTAGATATACTGATACTGATCGGCTTATAGGAATTTTTTTTTTCGGGTTCCTAACGATATCAAATTTTATTCTGTTGATTGCCATAAAAGAGAAAAGGCATCAATATTCACATTATGCACATCGAACGATACGTTATTTTGCTATGTGAAATTTCTCCTGTTCTCCATATGTAACCATTTTACCTGAAAGTAAAAGAATTTTCCGAGGAAAATCGATAAATTCATTTTTCTCCACAAGAAAGGTCTCCACAAATATTTCTTTAAAATGCACCGTTTTCGAGTAAAATGTGCTCGAAATTCGAAAAAATGCGATTTTCTCAATTTTCTGTGCTCTCTCATTCAGTCACATAACACACTAAGAAGATGGTCCTATATATGTATGTATGTATTGTAACAATTAAAATAGTCTAAACGTTTGAAATCTGATTTATTTAAACTCTTATACTATAATTTATGTTGACAGATAGGTTATAATTGATTTTTAAAAATTCCACTCTCTGCACTCCCTATTATTCGGTTAGTTAAGCACCTGCACTGATTCAAACTAAAACTCCCGTCTTGCCGTGGATATTTCTTTGTATAGCGTGGTGAGCTGGTTCCAGAGTTGTCTCGAATTTCTACCGGCGACTAGATGTCGCTCTCGAATGATCTTGTCTAGATTGCCAGCTGCGAAGGTGAATGATAAATAGCTGTGATGTGTGTGCTATTTACGAGCTCCGTCAGTACCGGTTTGAGTAGAAATTGCTACAGTATATATGTTTTTCTTAGTATTTACTTATATTATACAGGTTGAACATTCGTGAAGTCATCAGTAAATATAATGTGTTCAATCAAAAGAATGTATGACAGATATCATTTGACTCTGTCAAAGAAAGGTCTTATTTCCAAAACCGCAATTCAAATTCAGTTTCTTCAGCGTCTTTCCAAGAAGTTTTGATAACGGAGGCAGATACAGCCTCCGAAACGTCAACAATTTTCAAAAGAAGAGAAGTATTCTTTATTAATTCGATCTTATTTTTTCAGATAGGCAAATTCAGCGTAGGGTACGTTACTGACAAAAATTAATTTCCTTCAAGACAGCAGTCCATCGGGCAAATTAATTAATTTGCCCTTCTACACTTGTACAGATTTCTTTGGATTAACATTTTTTCCTTTTCAAATTGTGGAAGGTCATAAACCCAAAAAATCATGTCAAGAATATTCTTTTCTCTTTCTACACAATGTAACAAAAAGAACCAAGTATTATTTTTTGAACAAAAAAAAATTATATATATTCAAGGAGAATAGAATTTTTATGAAATATAAATAATTTTTTTTCTCAAGAAATAATACATAGTTGTTTTTGTTACAGTGTGTACAAAGAGAAAAAAATATATAGAAATTTTTTTGGTTATTTTTGTTACATTTATTATATTTAAGGAAAACAAATTTTTTATAAAAACTAAATTTTAAAATATATTATGAAGAAAGCATTTGTTTTAAATTATTTTTTGAACAATAGCAGTTAATAACAAATTGAATTTTTTTTTATTCCTCCAACGGGAATCTATTCCGAGTCCTTTCAATAATTGCTCAAAAAAAATAAATAAAAAAATCTCAGATTTGTTATTTAACCATTTTCGTACTTGCAATGTTCCTGTTCAAAATTGAAAAAATTGTTAATTTAATAATGCATAATTAAATGGAAAATCACATTAATTTTTTTTGACCTCGGATTATTGTTCATTTATTTATCCAGTAGAAGCCTGCATTTTTTCAATTCCTAATTTTGATATTTAATAAGTTTAAAAAATATTGATTCATTTAAGGTCCAATGTGATCGTGCATGTCTTGCGCAAGCCGAAGTACCACTTTTAGGACGTATTTTCAACCCTCTGGGAAAATTATGAATATTGGTCCCACAGTTCCAGGAGGTTTTTGAAATATTTGAAAAAATACGAAACCTATTTTTTTTCAGTTAATTGTTTATAACTTGCAATTTTTGCAAGCGGCACTTGAATTTTTTCAAAAAGTATCTACACGCTGTTCCGAATACAATGCCACCTCGTTCATATTTTTGGAGGCGGCGAAGAAAGTTTCACCTGAAAGGCACTTGTTGATCAGACTATTACTTATATACATTCTTTGGTACGGCGCCTTTATTACCCATAAAATAAAAATAGTTTTACTTTTCCATCTCAATAAATACTTTTGAAGGATTGTTTAAGACAATATCTATCAAAGCGGTTCAAACTGAAGCGATAAAGTTATGATTTCCGGAAAAAATAACGTTAATTGCTTTTTATTACACATAATTACCTCTTTACCAGCACTTGGTAATGACATAATTACAATCATGATATATGGGCATGGCAGCTGGCAATCATGAAATGTTCACACTTTCAGTCCATAAAATTCTTGCAGACTAGTAGAGAACACAGTAATCATGTAATTAATGTGAGAATGGAAAATGAACTTGCACTAAGGCAGGTTCAATGCATATAACAGAAATCAGAAATTAATAGGGTCAACGTCCAACTAGTAGACTTTTTCGCACACTTCTAAAAAAAATATAGTTATTTATTATACAAGTTGCTTGCCCATTCAGGGTTTTTGAAGCATATGCATTTATCACCCTTGTGCCTGAAAACTGCAAGACAATTCACATGCGTGCCTCCCAGTAAACCAGAATCGATCGCATAGAAGTTGCAGGGAGTTACCACGGGGATCTGCGACGCAATGTGGATACAAAAAAGAGGCACCAATAATTATTTGCGAGTGCTTAATGTCCGCAAACACGTACATCGCTAGTAATTACCCAGGACGTCGCGGAGTGTATATTTTAAAAGTTTTATAGACAGTCACAATGTGATTTCGCAAAGCATCGGTTTTTTGAAAGGCTATAAATGTACAAATGGGAATTAAATGCAGCTCCCATGAAGATTAAATTAATGTACACGTTTGTAATTACTGCAGTAACCTTTCAAAAGCATTTCTTTCATATTGGTCAATTTGATCAAATAATTGTAGGTTTTGGAATTTCTATGGAAAGCATATTGATTTTTTTCTCAACATCCTATTGAATTTCCATGTTAATAGAAACAGCTGAATTTCTGGTATTCCTATAGACAGTAAAAATGAAAATTATACAGTGCGCCCACTTGGTGTGAAATAAATTTATTATATTTTAATTTGAAGATATTTTTGAAAAATCCTCGGATTGGTCAAATTTCTTTTTTGAAGGAATCTTTTACCAGTCAATGGAACTTTTCTAGATAATTATCGAACCTACAAAATATTTTTTTGTACAACCGGATCGGTGCATTTTCGTCTAAGAAAATCCGGGAAAACTTTCAAAAAGGGACCATTTTTCAAAAATTCATAATTTTTATAAACCTGAAACTGGACAAACAATATTTCGGAAACTGATAGATAATACCATGTGGTTTAACTCTGTGTAAGATGTTTTCTGTCCGATGTGTGGTTTTTGCACAATCGCGATCCAGGACTTATCTTGCAAAATGCCTAGATTTAAGAGAAATCATCATATTCAAATTATGTGAACGGCATCTGGAAGTAAAGATCAAACACTACAATTTGTATATTTTGGATTTTCATTTGAGAGGTGGGAAATGAACTGAAAATGCCACTGAAATTTGCTCTAAATGCTTGAAAGTGTGTTCATGGCATAGTCGAGTAGCATCTTGCAAGATGTGCCCTTAAATTTTTTATAACGTGATTGTATAAAAACTACACATCGGACAGAAAACATCTTGCGCACAGTCCAACCATATGTTATTATCTATCAGTTTCCACAATATTGTTTGTTCAGGTAGAGGTTTGCACAAATTATGAATTTTTCAAAAATGATCTCTGTTTAGAGGTTTTCCCGGATTTTCTCAGTGGAAAATGCACCGATCCTGTCGCTTAAAAAACTGTTCTGTAGGTTTTATAATTCTCTACAAAAGTTCCACTGACTGTAAAACGATTCCATCAATGCTTTTTGGGATATTTCCAAGATACCAAAAAAGTTGTAATTTTTTTTCACTACTTCTTGTTTAAAAAATTCCACAAGGCAATTTTGCTGGGGCAAAAACTAAAGTTTTCATTTACGACTATCCCATGAAAAGTGGTATAGGCCATTTGCGTAATATTTTCAAATTGTATCATTAGTTCAAATATTTCATACAGGGTGTTTCCGAAATTGGAGCAATTAAAAAAGGGTTTGTTGTATGGAACATAATGATCAATAAATGGCAAGAATTTTCGTTTTTGAAGTAGACAAAAATTTTTGAAAATGTTCATGAAATTTTATGAAATCATTTTCAGTTACCTTTGTTTGGGAGGCACTGGTTTAATTCTCCAGGCCAGTGATTACCGGAAAAAGGCTCGAAAACCTTAAAATTCAATATTTCCCAAAAAATTTTTTTTTTCATCAAAAAGTATTCTAACAGAAACAAATCTATTATTTAACAATGAGCTGCTTATCAAGTTAGAAACTAGATGTCCTGCCATACCAGGATGCTCAGTGCCATTTTCCTATACAATATAGGAATATAAAAAGTATACTTTCATTTCGTTTTTTTTAAACATCTACTTCCATTTCATTCATTGGTCCAATTTCAGAAACACCCTATATTATGGGGAAATTTTCATCCTTATATCAAATGATGACTTCCGAGTAAACGTTAATACAGAATACTGACCTTTTCATGAATACGTGAATATAAGTGTAACAAATTACGCACAGTTGATGTTTATTTTCAACATAACACACTAGTACCATATATAACTATCAAGATTCACATCCATATTATCGGAAGTACACTACAAGTCCAATATCTTTATTCAATCATATCGTTGACGAATAAATTGAATAAAAGTAGTTCGATAACTCGTTCAGAAAAAGAAAGTTTGAATCCACTTCAAATGAAACGGTAAGATAATGAAAATTGAAAATGCACTGATAAAACGGATATTTTGCATCAATGCATAATTGCATTGATTCAAGTCGATTGTATTCTTGAATAGGTCCAACCAAATATTAGTTTGATTTTTTGACGGAATCCTCTTGACCACTTGAAAGGAAACTGTTTTGAGACATATGAACACTTTCTTCACTGAATAATGAGAGTTGTTTGGTGCAAGAATATTTCAACTTTGATAATGAACACTATCGTGAATACTTTCTTTGTTTGATGGTGTGAGGTGGTTGAGGCAAGAATATTTTAACTTCAATAACGAAAAATATTCTTCTTTATAATGCAATACATTTTTGATTCAATATTATCTGCCTTTGGAGGTTCAGTACAAATTTGCATTTGGTTATAAAAATATGCTATGGAAGCCATGTTCATATGGTACAGTTCAACAAACAGAGAACAACTGCGAACAATTGACGTATAATGGTTATATATGAGAATCGTTTTGTAATATTTTAATTTCAGAAACTATATAATCAACGTATATAGTTTATAATATAGAAACAACAGCGTCATTCGCCATTATCACACACCTGTTGAAAACAAAAATATCTTCAACCTACCTCCACAACTGGTCCTAAATTCAAATCGCGCAGAAATAATTGGACCTCCATACCTACATAACCACTGTGTCAAATACAAAACTAACAACTTAAATTATGATTCAGACACAACCCCCAAACCAAACGCGGGCAAAAGCAAACAGGATAGAGGTCCCAGTTGGCAGTCGCAGTGCGCGCTTTCGCGTGGGTTCGCGTCGTTCCGGTAGCGGGGTTTCGCCAAGAAATCATGTTCTTGAGTCAAAAGCAGCATTTTTCACAAGTAGGAGTTCTCTAGGGTAAAGAGTTGGAATGTATTAATGCAAACAAATTCATTTCAAGAGAATTTATGTAAAGAAGCAAACAGTTTAATAAGTTTGAAATAAGAGTATATTCATCAATTAGAAATAATTATTCTTTTCAGAAGATGATTCTGTTCAAGAAGATATATACATTCTTTTTATCAATAGAGATGTCCTTATGCAAAAACTCAGAATCCAAAAATTACAAAGTACCAAAAAGAAAGCTTGTATGGATAAAATTCACCACGCTCACTTCCATATTGAAAAAAAAAAACTATACACTTTTATTAAAGATCTCCCTTTTTTTCAGGACAAGTACTTCAAGCCATTTTTCACGCTTCACACCACCTATACTACAATTATGCCTCCAACTCTAGTCTTCGTCGTATTGGCGTTAACAGTTTTTCTCATGTTATGTCCTTGCACGTAAGTACCTACTATTAGCATTACTTTCGTGGACAAATACTCATACATACATACATACATACATACATAACCCATTGATTATGCTACATTATGATTTTATACAAATTAATATTCACTTATAATTGCAAAAGTGGTGTGTATTTTATCGGGTAAATTTGGGTTGTTTAATGAGAAACTGTTTCCTAGCAATTCGACGAGAATAACTGTCAACTGTTAAAAACACGACACCGAAATTATTCGAGTCAAATTGCTAAAGGAAACAGTTTAGAATTTGAACAACACAAATTTACCCGATATCAATACAAACCTCTAGTGTAATTCGGCAGGACAATTTAATAAATAAGAAATTCAGAAACATATCAATGTCAAACTATTCATTTTGGCAACCAACACCGCTATAATTGATAAACAAATGAATAAATGAAAAAACCACTAGTGTATTTTTGAGGCTAATACCACAAGAGGTTTTTATTTTATCGGATAAACTTTCATTTTGCACGAAAACTTGGTTGCTTTGGTAATTGACGAGAGCAAATATCATGATAAAATCACGACACCGAAGGTGGAGTGATTTTATCTAATGTTCTTTGGTCGAGTTATATTACAAGCTACCAAGTTTGAGTGGAACAAAATTAAAGTTTATACGATGAAAACAAAACCTCGAGTGGTATTTAGTGAGATAATTTAACGAATCAAATTAATGAATTATTAAACAAAAGTGAATAGAACATAATTTATTAAATTAAATCAATAATTCATTGAACAAAAAGTACATTTAACAGGAAATATTATTTAAATGTACAATTAGTGAAAGTACAGTTTTGGTATACAATCCTACCCGAAGAAGACTGCTGAATCTGATTATTTTCCTCTCTTAGATTTGTCACTAAAGTGGAATGATACTGCGAGTCTAACTGAAGGTATGGCTTCAGAAAATTGGCGTTCGAATGTCCGGTCAGCTTGATAATTTGTTGTTCTGAGACTCCTGCTTTGGCAAGAGTAGAAATAGTGCTAGCCCTATGGGAGTGATTAGTAATTTTATTTTTCAGATCTAGACCAAATTTTTCTGCAGAAATTCTGGTCCACTTTGAAATTTCGTTTACACCAATGGGCACATTTTTGTACCATCCCTTGGCATTTTCATTTTTCTAAAACGGATTTGGTGTTAGAAACAATCTATCTGAATAAATATGTTTGTTTCGTATTTCTAGAAGCATTTTCAACAATCTTACAGGACACACGTTCGGATTTTCTTTATTTGTAGTCAACCACTTACTTTCACTGCACCTTTTATCTCCACCTTGAGCTGTTTTAGAAAAGACCATGTTGTACTCCACTCTGCCTGTCAATGTTCCATTATTGTATTTTTCGGCTTTGAAATAATAAATTTTACACTACGCACTTTCACCACCTCTCCAGGCTAATTCAAAAGCGGCGATATGAAAAAGTTTTTTTTGAAGTCCCATTGGAGTATTTTCATCCCACTGCTCTGCCATTTTTATAACTTCTTCTTAACTTAATGCTATAGAACCTTGTCTTCTTTTATCTAAATTGTTCTGCAGTTGCTGCCGTTTAGCATTTTTAGCGTTTCTAGCGGCTTGAAATGTCACATCTTTGAATGGGTCAAACACAATCTTATAATCCATATAATATTCTTCTTGCACAATTTTGGCTACAGTATTCCACATTGTTTCAACTACGTACTCCTTGTAGTCATATGCTTGAGATTTCCGGCTGCGACGTTGAATGTAATAGTTCATACCCCTTTTCTCGACAAAATAATTCAAACTGCCTCCAAATTGATGATTTGGTTTCTTTGGTGTTTTTTGGAGTGGCGTTGTCTATTGCAGAATTTATTATTTGAGTAGTTGCACTACCAAATCTAACGTTAACGCTCAATTAAAAACAACACTTTGTAACAAAAAGTATGATAATTCGTTGTCATTTGGCTTTGTTGATAGCAACGCGTCCTTGGGTACAGCGTCGGATTCAATAAAGTCATACAACTAATAATAATTAGTTGTTGCCGTGGTGAAGGTAAATAACAGTTTATCCACTTGCAAACAGTTACGTTCCTATTTATCCGATATCAAACTGCCAAAACTGACGTTTCTTATGGACGATTTTATACATGAGTTGAATTATCGCTGTAAAAGTTAACATTTTCCGCTGTCAAAGTGATAATTGCATTGTGGCATATGCGATTTTTTTATATATGAGTTAAATTGTCATTAAAATAACATTAGATGTAGTACTTGACCTATGTTTGTCAAATTTTCTTATATATTCTTAATAGCATCTATTTTGGATGGTTTGTCTCTAGTACTTTTACCCGATTTTTGAGTTCATTGCATAATCATCCTCATCTATCCATTATCCAACCTTCTGGCCACTCAGCAACCATACGCATTCCTTTTATCTCAGGTAGAAACTCATATTGGCTGAATTTTGATTTCATATCAGGCCAATATACAGGGCGGCCCAGCGCAAATGAAACAAGGCTGATATTTCATATTTATCGTTCGCAGGAAAAAAAACTCGTTCGTTGATTTTTATTGCAAGAGGGACATCTTTCGCGCATATTCTCAACTTTGTCACTTCAAGCTCCTCCGAGGGGTTAGCTCCAAACCTTAAATCTTTAATGGGAGTAGGATTCATGTGATACCGCATTTCGAAGGTGATTGAATTCTCTTTCCAACGCTTTCCAGTTTTTGGAATTTGATGCAGTAGGTCTCGAGAAATCATTGTTAATATACTAACAAGTCATCATTGACATACATTCGTATCAACTTCTAAGTTGAATTGTTAGAATTGTGTTCATGACAATGGTTTGAGAAAAAACTGGGTTTTTCGTATTTCTTACAAAAGCACTGAATTCCATAGCAGTAATAACTACTAATAGTCCAGGAGCACGCTGCGAAAACCTGGCCTATCCAGTTACCAAATGAGAAATTTCTTTAATGATCTTGCGGAAATGTGCGGTTGCCAAGTTATCTGCTTAAGATTAGCTGAAATCGTTTATGAAAAAACTGTTGCTATGGTAACCGTTGCTATGGCCGAGAGTAAATTAAAACGCTATTTCCACTTTGCGGAAATGCGTGGTTGCCAAGTTGGGTCAGTTATAGTTTAGCTTAAATCAGTTACGGAAAAACTGTTGTCATAGCAACCGTTGCTATGGTTACGAGAATACAAAAGCTTCTCTTCGTGCGGAAATGCGTGGTTGCCAAGTTGGGTCTGTTATAGTTCAGTTACGGCAAAAGAAGAAAGATAATTAAGAAAATGGACAAAGTAGTAACATGAAGGCGAGCGGGTCCGGCCGACATTTCGCAAATCCGCACGCGCGGATTTGCGAAATGTCGGCCGGACCGGCTCGCTTCGCTCGCGTTTACGGAAAAACTGTTGCCATGGCAACCGTTTTTTGCATAACCGATTTCAGCTAAACGAAAGTTAAGCCGGCACTGGTTTGATTCTCCAGGCCACAGCGTGTCTGCCCGTTGGCAGTGTTTCAGCACGGTTTGTGCAGGCTGTAGACCTCTTATCAGTGATTACCAAAATAATTTTGAAAATTTTATAATTCAATATCTGTCAAATTTTTTTTTTTTTCGACAAAAATGTATTCCTTCATTCCGTCTTGTTTTGTCATATTCTACTTCCCACTTCATTTATCGCTTCATTTTCGGAAACACCTTGTATATACTTCTGACGTTATTTTCAAGTTCATAATTTGGCAACCACGCTTGTCCGCAGCACGAAAATCACGATTTTGAATGTCTTTCATCAAGGCATCACATTTTTTTCAACGATATCAGCTAAACTATAACTGACCCAACTTTGCAACCCCGCATTTCCGCAAAGTGGGAATAGCGTTTTAGTTTACTCTCGACCATAGCAACGGTTACCATGGCAACAGTTTTTTCATAACCGATTTCAGCTAATCTTAAGCAGATAACTTGGCAACCGCGCATTTCCGCAAGATCGGAATTGTGTTTTTGTTTACTCGTTACCATAGCAACGGTTGCCATGGCAACAGTTTTTTGCATAACCGATTTCAGCTAAACGAAAGTTGACCCATGAATATTCTATTTTATACAGGATGAGGCACTTGAACAAGTGTCATACTTGAGAAAGTGGCATAAATATATTTTAGATGTAATTCAATATCAGTCGTGGTTTCAGTCAGGGAAGTAGTTGTTTTATGTTTCAATGATCTGAATATAATTGATAAGACCAATTTCCACTCAAACACAGTTTCTGCTTAATCGAGGGGTACATTGACACAAATATTCATCATCTTCAACTGTTGCAGGAGTATTGCTGGTCTATGGATTTGCAAACCGTGCGAAAATCAAGCTGAATGTGATTCACAACCTAAAGAATATTGTGTATGGGGGGAAATCAGAGACGCTTGCAACCGAAGAGCCTGCGCGAAGGTTAGTATTCTTCATAATGGCTTTTTTTAATAAGTTGTTTTTTATTATTATTTTAGTCGATTGTGCTGGTTAGATAAATCAGTAGATACCAAAATTATTAAGGTAATCTAGTATACGGACCAGTGGCGCAGCCAGAGAGGGGGTCTTTGGGGCTGCAGCAACCCAAGCCATCATATTACAACCGTTATTCATAACATCCGGAAAAATATGTTCAGCCCCCCCCCAAACTGAAATTCTGGCTGCGCCACTGACAGGGACTGTATTATGTTCAATGGGTCTAATGAATAAACCTTAAGCAAATGCTTTTACTTAGATTTCTTGAATAATTCAGTAAATTTGTATTCGACAAGGCCCCTGGCGGGAAAGTTTTGGGGTTGTTCTGGTTCCTTCCATTTCACACGTTTTTTTGGAGTGCTGAATCCGAATCTGAAGTTTGCTAACAAAATTTCTTGACGTAACCTGCGGAACTTTATCATAATTTGCTAAAGATCCGCACCTGGCCGAATATGATATGTCTGAGGAACAGGAAACCTCAGAAAATTTAATGTGTGGAATTATTTGAAACAGAAGAAGGAAAAGAAATTGATAGTTTCGAACATGAGAGGTTTTATAAAAAAACCTGATGAGGAAGGGAAATTGTGAAATAACAAACCTACTGCGGGGTTTAGGAAACAGGAAGCGATTTCCCCCTTTCCCCTTCTTCATCAGTTTTTTTATAAAACTTTTTATAGTTGAAACTATCAATTTCTTTTCCTTCTTCTGTTTCAAATAATTCACACATTAAATTTTCTGAGGTTTCCTTTTCCTCAGACATATCAGATTCTATTATTTTCAAAATTCTTCATATTATATTCGGAATTTTCCAGGTGCGCACCTTTAGTAAATTATGATAAAGTTTCGCAGGTGCGGACCTTTATCCACGGCCAAACTATAATTGACTATTTATAGCTATTAATATCTCGGAGGTTGAACATCAACGATTATTATAAATCGGTTTCAACATGACGGTGCCCCTCCACATAATACCAGAGCAGTATGTGAATACCTAAAAGAAAGATTCCAAGATAGGTGGATTGGAAATAATGGTCATGTCAAATGGCCAGCAAGGTCGCCTGACCTTACAGTACTTGACACTTTTTTGTGGGGCACATTAAAAAACCGGATTTATGTCCAACAAGAATTCAATAATATTGAGGATCTTAGGAGAAGCATAATTGAACAGTGTCTGTCAATAAGAAGAAGGGATATAACAAGGGCTGTAGGAAACTTAGGACGGCGAGCACGCCTATGTATCCAGGAAGTAGGCAGAAATTTTAAGCAGTTGCTTTGATGTTTCAGATTTTTCTTCGTCAGTGTTGTGTTATTTCGTTCGTAAATTTGTAGTTAGACACAGATATTTTCAATAAAGTTCATTAAAAACTACTTTAATCAGATTATATCTCGTTTATTGTTAAAAAAAAACATTCTACGTAATTATTACTTCGAGAATAACAGCAGACGTGACAAATAATGGGGTAACAACAAGTCGATCAGTTTGACAAGTGTTATTTGATGGATTCGAAGCCAACTAAAACTTTTTTTTAATGTTATGTGAAGTTGTGACATAACAAAGTATCACATATTATAATACATCGTTTGATTCAGAATGAAAAATTCTATTTAAATTTGTAACAATTCAATATGACGCCCATAAGAAAAAATAAAGTTGATGATGGTGGCCAACCGACGAAACGTCGGATGATAAATATAAAAATACCGTCGTATAGCGGGGACAAAATGGCAATATAAATGTACTGTTTATTTTGATATCCTTCATCAAATAACGCCAGAAAAAAATAAAAGTGGTTTTTCAAAATTTTGTTTTTTCCGTATATCTCCGAATATAATGGGAATTTTGGAACTTTCTTAACGGCATATTGTTGGTCACATAGATGCGCAAATTTTCCCCAATTTAACCATCTTTGTATCTCTCATAGTTTCCGAAATCCCAATGGTGGCCCTCGAATTTGAATTACCCGGTATATCTGACATTGGATATTTTTCACGAACGACTATGCTAACCGAATCGTAATAAAGAATCTACTAATACTGTTTCGACTGAGTTTTTCTCCACTCTTTCCGGTAAACTGACTTCAGAAATAATCACTATTAGAACTTTCATCATCGTTCCAAGTCTGTTGAAAACTAATATAAATAATTGCGTATACAGAGTTTTCTTAACTTTTTTTAATTTGTGTGATTGATGACTTGTTTATTTTGTGGAAATTCATGATCACTTTGATGAAACGAAAGAAAACTTTAGTTAGTTAGTTTTTTATACTTGATAATGGGATAAAACCCGAAACCGGTCGTAACAATAAAAATCTAGTGGAAATAAGACAAAAGAGTGTTCTTTCGTTTCATCAAAGTTAACTTTTTTTCGTAATATGTGATAAGGAATCACCTCCTGAAATCAATGACATCATTTAAGATACACCCTGTATAATAATTAAAAATTCATTCTTTGCAATTAATTTCAATATCAGTGAATCATTTGAAAACGTCGGCTATCAAAAATTTTTAATAGCTTTAAGTTATCAGCGGAGGGTTTTGATTATGCTGCGCCTTGATATCGCCGATATTTCATTGAAATAAGGTTATTAACTTTTTTTTTATTATTTCAGGGCCCAGGAGAGAGGTGCGGAGGTTCTTTGAATATCTTGGGTCAGTGTGGAGAGGGGATGATGTGTAAATCTGACGAGAGATGCCACGGATGTTCCATACAGACCATGCAATGCTTCAATGAATAGAACTTAATGTGATCTCAATATTACAAGAATCAGTATTACCTACCCTTCTGTTCCAGACGTTGTCTGAATGTGACAAATGCACGATAAATTTAGTTTTTTAAATAAATGACTAGAATAAATATAACGAATCTCTCTATATTTATATGTAAATTATTTTAATTCTCCAATGATGCGGACAAATATACGAAAATGACTTTGTACATTTCAGAAAAATGTGTTTTAATTGTAATCAACTGAGACTAGATTAAAACCCGAAAACATATACAGTGACCGCTAAAAAGTATGTACCATATGTGAAAAAAGTTTATTATTAGAGTATTAGAAAAATTATTTTTGGGAAAAGTTTGTGCATGTCCGATAACCTAAAAATCGATTTTGACACATGTCACGTGATCGCTGGTATGGCGGCAAATTGAAAAAAATTACTATGAGAACGCAAAAAGTGGGGTAAAATGGCAAGATATCAAAAAAAGTGATTTGAAAAAGTTGCTTAGAATTAAATTTTATACACATATACGAAGTTTGAAAAGATAATAAGAGAAAATTGAAAATAGAATTTTTTTTTTAAATATTTTCCTAGCTGTATAAAAATATCAAATTATTATCATATGAATAGCTTGACCATACTGAAACATTTGTATTTCAATGATAATGACAAAACTTTCTCATTTTCTCTACACCAGTAAGCACTAAATTTAAAAAAATGGATTTTGTTAAAACCCTTGCTGTTACATTGGGTCGTATCTAACAGTTATATCAGAATTCCACGACCATTGTGATGACATGACACTCTAGAAACGTATGTTTTCCAGTTTATAATCAAGTTTCGATGATAATCGTGCCAGAGCGTTTCACTTCGCATGCAATGTTGCAAACTCAAGCCTCTTTAATTTGACGCACTATTTTTAAGATTATGCGCGAAGTGAAACGTTCGTGCACGATTACAAATTGATTATAAACTGAAAAACACGACATTTTTGGATCTCCCTATCATCGCAATAATAGTGGAATTGTGATATATCTATTAGATACGAACCAATGTAACAGCAAGGGTTCTGACAAAATTCAATTTTTTCAATTTAGTGCTCTCTGGTGTGGAGAAAATGAGAAAGTTTTGTTATTATCATCGGAATACAAATATTTCAGTATGGTCAAGCAATTTTTCTAGCTAGAAAACTATTTTAAAAAAAATGCTGTTTTCAATATTCCCACATAATTTTCTCAAACTTTGTATATGTGTATAAAATTGAATTCTAAGCAACTTTATCAATTAACTTTTTTCGATATCTTGCCATTTTAGCCGACTTTTTGACTATTCATGGTAATTTTTTTCAATTTGCCGCTATACCAGCGATCACGTGACATGTGTCAAAATCGATTTTTAGGTTATCAGACATGCACAAACTTTTCCCAAGAATCTTATTTTCAATACTCTGATAATAAACTTTTTTCCCATATTGTACATACTTTTTGGCGGTCACTGTAGATACCAGCGATTCCAATATTGATTATCTTAACAATAGGCCTTTTAAATCGAAATCAAAAATCGAGATATTGAAAATTAGTGAAGATGAAAATTTGTTTGAAGAACAAACCAAGGCTTTCTAGAGGGGTTTTCGGCAGCCTGAGCACAATGCCCTAGGCAACCCGATAACTTAGAATTACGTTCGACGGGCCCTTAAAGGGTCGAAGAACTTCGCTGATCTAGACTCAACTAACTATTGATAGATTCGCGCTGCACTGGGTGTATGGACAGATAAATGAACGAAGTGGATCAAGGAATAAGGTCGCTGGATGCAAGGTGAGAGCAGACATACCGGGTGTCCCAAGTTATCGTATACAGGCAATATTTCGCTTATTTGACAAGATAATTGAAAAATAGAAAAACTGCTTTGAATGACCTTAAATACCTTCCTAATGACGTATAATAAAATTAATTTCATTTGTCAGCCCTGTGGTAGCTACCCCTCACTTTTTATTTTCAAATGGCACCACCAGTATGTTGTAATGGAAAATTGTGTGTTATTCTATTTGGAATACAAAAATAGCACATACTTGGCATTTTTTTCATTAATAACAGAATCATTAACATTTTGTAACTTTTTTCCTAATAAAAACTAAAAATTGCCTCCGCCCATGTTTATAAAAACTTGACAGAATAGGAGTAGCCTTGTTTTTGTAGTAGGAGATTTGAGCCGGTTCTGGGCCTCCCCCCACCACTATGACGTCATCAGTGACCTTGACCTATGACCTATGACCTCGACCTATGACCTTGACCCATGACCTTGACCTTGACCTATGACCTTGACCTATGACCTCGACCTATGACCTCGACCTAGGACTTGACCTAGGACTTGGGCTTGCCCTTAGCCTTGACCATGATGTATATTGTTGGGAGGTGTTCAGGGTTTGTGTTTGTCCTAGAGATTGTGATGACTTGATTTTTTTTCATACACGGACAAGTACCTTTTGCCAAGTACTTAATATATTTTTCTTACCTCAATGTCTTTCATGTATACTTACTCTGCCATTGTGTATGATCTAATGTGTGGAGTACGCATAAAAATCTAAACCGAAGTATAGAGACGTCTGCACGCCACGGATATCCAGTCAGATATGTGAACTGGCGTCACACACCCATACACTGCGGTGACTCATCGACTACTCTCCGTCCTCTCTTCATTGATATGGTGGGGATGGTTCTGCTGTGACGTTGTATGAATAGTCGAAGCGGATAGAATTTGTTCACCCTCTCTCCCACTCATCGATATTACATATAAAGGAGGTGGGAATGATTGTGAAATCAGTATTTTGTTGAGTTTTGTGCTGAGAAGACGACATCGATAAAATGTATTCCTGTGGTTGTGGTAAATCGTTCACTCGTAGTGATAATCTCCGTCGGCATCAACTTCAAAGTTGCCAAGGTGGCCCTTCTGTGAAAAGGATTAAGTTAGATGTGGCTGCATCGACACCAATGTACACATGCAATTGTTGTAATGTGACAATTCCTACATCCCAAGTTAATTCTCACAAAAGAACTCTCCAACACAGGAACAATGCATGTGTGCAAGTGAGTGATGGCATACAGATTATAAGGAATGCTTTCAAGTGTAGAATTGTGAGTTATAGAGTGGAAAGTACCAATGTTTACACTGAATATATGCCATTCTTCAATGAGATCAGGGAGAAGGTTATTGGATTACTTGAAGAGGCAATAAAGGTTCACAAGATCTTTAAAGTGAATATGGAAGTATTTGGCAGCTACATTGTTCAAACACGGGATTTGAGTGACACGAAGTCATTCAATTCACAGAATAAAATTGTGGATCAGTCTACGGATTTGGGTGCATTATTCGATGGATTCCGTGATGTCATTATTGCTCAGACTACGGAATTTGAAGAACGTGATTCAGGTATTTATTTAAAGTTTCATTTCTATTTATATGAATAATAAATTATTGTTATGTTTCAGGATGGAGTTGTGAAAAAATTAAGTTCCTCGAAGTGAACATCAACAAGTATAGTCCACTCAGCGGATGTTCGTATGTGAAGCTGCCCGAGTTCATTGAGACAAGAAAAGGCGTTGTGAATATTCGTAATGAAGATCAACATTGTTTTGCATGGGCCATCACATCTGCATTGTTTCCTGCGAATGGTAGAGTGTCAGAAGTTTCCTCATACCCCCACTACGCCAATGTCTTGAATGTAACAGGTATGGATTTTCCAGTTAAACTTCAAGCTATAAAAAAGTTTGAGGACATGAATGATATTTCAATTAATGTGTATGGGTTAGAGTCAAAACTTGATAAGGGTAAAATGAAATATGAAGTGGTTGGTCCGTTGCGTTACTCACAGAGAAGACTTAGAAGACATGTTAATTTGTTACTTATAACAGATGATTCTGGCAATAGTCATTATTGTTGGATTAAAGACCTTTCTAGGTTAGTTTCAAGTCAACTATCTGCGCATGAGCATAAAAAATATTTTTGTGATGGATGTTTATTGTATTTCTCTCACGAGCGATTACTGTTACGTCATCAGTTGCATGACTGTAATCACTTGAGTACTACAACACCATCAGTCAATTTCAGAATCAACAAATATGGTAAAATGTTACCGGGTAATGCACTTATGTTTGAAAATTTTGAGAAACAAATGAAGGTGCCATTTGTAGTTTATGCTGATTTTGAATCAGTTCTCAAACCCATTCAAACTAGTCAACCCAACCCTAAACACTCATTCTCGAATAAAACATGCAAACACGAACCTTATTCATTTGCTTATTCGATAAAATGTTCATACAATGATAAATTATCGAAATTTGTTACATATAGGGGTGAGGATGCAGCCGAGAAATTTGTTACAAAACTTGAAGATGATTTGAGAAATATTTATCACAATTATTTGAGGTATCCAATTCCTATGGCTGCACAAACCCCCGCGGAAGAAGCAGAGTTTTCTTCTACACAATTTTGTGGAATATGTGATAAACCATTCACGGGTGGTGATGTGAAAGTGAGAGACCATTGCCACCTCACTGGAAAAAAAAGATCACCTGCCGCACATTCCGTATGTAACTTAAATTTCAAATTGCCAAATTTTGTTCCAATCATTTTCCATAATCTGAGTGGGTATGATTGTCATTTGTTCATAAAAGAACTGTATAGAAACAAAGACAAAGTGGATGTTATTCCACAAACTAAGGAAAAATACATTTCTTTCACTAAGCATCTATTCACTCACACATACACTGACAAAGACGGAAAAGAAAAAAAGAATTTTTTGAAAATGAGATTTATAGATAGTTTCAAATTCATGTCGAATTCTTTGCAGAACTTAGGTGCTAACTTAACATCCGATCAGTGTATTGAGATGCATAAACATTTTCCACAAATTGACAAATTCAATTTGATGAGACAGAAAGGTGTTTTTCCATATAACTTTGTTGATCATATTGACAAGTTGAATTATCCAACTCTACCCACTAAAAATCAGTTTTATGACAATCTTAACGGAGAGCATATATCAGATAAGGATTATATGAGAGCGAAACTTGTTTGGCATTTATTCGAGTGTAAGAGTTTAGGGGAATACTCGGATTTATATTTGAAGTCCGATGTTCTTCTATTATGCGACATATTTGAGAATTTTCGAAATATATGCTTAGATAAATATAAATTAGATCCGGCACAGTATTATACAGCGCCCGGAATATCATGGGATGCAATGCTGAAGTATACGAATATTGAATTGGAATTATTGACAGACATTGACATGATTAATTTTTTCAAAAAAGGAATACGGGGCGGAATAAGTCAGTGTAGTGAAAGGAAGCATATAGCTAATAATAAATTTTTACCCGATTATAACCCAGATGAACCTTCATCATACATATCATATTTAGATGCAACCAACCTATATGGTCACAGTATGTCACAACCATTACCCACCAACGATTTTGCATGGCTAACACCCGATGAAATAATCAATTTGGATGTAATGGGAGTGGCATCTGATAGTCCATACGGTTATGTTCTTGAAGTAGATGTTCATTATCCCCAAGAGTTACATGACAAACATGCTGATCTTCCCTTTCTCGTTGAAAGTTTAATACCACCACACTCGAAATCAAAAATTCCTAAATTAATTCCAAATTTAAATGACAAAAGAAAATATATTGTACATTATAAAAACTTACAGCAGGCTGTGGCCAATGGTCTTATTATTATGAACACACATAGAGTGTTGAGATTCAAGCAGTCATGTTGGATGAAACCTTATATTGATTTGAACACTGAAATGCGAAATCGATCTAACAACAAAGCTGAAAAAGATTTCTATAAACTCATGAATAATGCAGTTTATGGGAAAACAATGGAAAACGTTGATAACAGAATTGATGTTAGACTGGTTACGCATTGGGAAAGTATCAAGAGGAAAATTGGTGCTAGCGCCCTAATATCACGTCCAAATTTCAAAAGCTGTTCAATTTTTTCAGAAAATTTTGTTGCTATTCAATTGGGCAAAGTTAATGTATTGTACGATAAACCGCTATATTTGGGATTTTGTATTCTAGAATTATCCAAAACAGTCATGTACAACTTTTTCTATGGATGTATTAAACGTCATTATGCAGAAAATGCCACCTTACTCTACACTGACACGGATTCTTTAATTTTGAAAGTAAATACCGATAATTTTTATGATTTCATGACCAACAATATATGCGAGTTTGATACTTCCAATTACAACGTAGGAAACCAATTCAATATTCCTATTACAAAGTCAATTCTGGGTAATTTCAAAGATGAATTTCCGAATGATCCCATAATTAGCTTTTATGGTACCGGTGCCAAAGCATATTATGTTCAGTCTGTAGGTAGTGAATTCAAAAAAGCAAAAGGTGTCAAAAGATCCGTCATAAAGAATGAATTGACATGTGAAGATTATAAGAAAATTGTCGAACAGGGTGGTCTAATATTCAGGAAGATGAACTCGTTCAGAAGCATATTGCATGACATGTATACTGAATTGAAGAACAAAGTTGCATTGTCATACCATGATGATAAACGGTTCATCATTCCCAATACGACACACACTCTTCCTTGGGGTCATAGCGATATAGAATTCTACCAGAATGATCCAGTAGAGAATATTCGTTGGGTTTCCAATATTATTCAATCTTTTTCCCAAGAGAGTCCTTTGGATCAATTACTTCATTTATTAACAGCTGAATTGAACAAATGAAATATCATTTCAAATGGAAAATTCACCACCATACTTATTTATTTGTATTTGAGATGTAATTACGCTTATTATATAAAAGTCAAATTATACTAGTCAATTTTAGTTAATGTCTTGTCCAGTTACCAAATATATAAAAATATATAAATATACACGTTATTCTGATTTCCTATTGTTTCATTTAAGAGAATAAATATCTACACAGAGATATATAGATTTTAATTGTCTTGAAATCATCAGTATGAAAGATATCAAGGTGGAAGAAAGATGTCCAAAGCTATTGATAAATTCGGCCGTAGACGAAAATGGGGTACTGTCAAAGTTCGAGTTCTTCAAGGTTCCCAAGGTCCTCAAGGTATGGGATTCAAGCTTTCGCCTGACGACCAATATGATATGCAAGGTAAAAGACTGAAAAATGCTGGTGAACCGATAGACGAGAGTGATTGTGTAACTCAATTATATCTCAATGAACAAATTACGGAGACGAAGGCACTTGTCCTTAAAGCCTTGCAGGCTGCCATACATGCCACAATGGCTAAGATTGTACCTGAAGCCCGTCAAGCATTCAATGAAAAAGTAGAGGAGGTGACTGATGATCTAGATCGCAAATACAAAAATCTAAAAAGTGATGTGGATATCAAAGTATGGGATGCTACAGCCACAATGACACGAAAAATATCAGAGTTGACAACTGAACTCGATTACAACAGCAAAAATCTGAAAAATGATTTGGATGCCAATGCATTGAATGTCACATCTGCAGTGATGCTGAAATATAATGATTTGGAAAGAAGGTTAGCTGAATTGGAGAATAAACATCCTGATGTTTGGCTCACACATAGACCAAAACTGTGGGCTCCAGGTAGTGATCCAGAACCCGCTGTTTGAAAAATAAATTTGTATTATGAAAATATTACAAATAAAATGTTCTAAATCAATGTTGAAATTTTTCATTTCTTACTCACCAAATATATTATAGAATTTGGTAGTGGGTGAGTTCTTTTTGAAAAGTATCAATTCAAGTTATGGAAACTTTGTACATTTTTGCCATTGAGTGGCGCAGATGCGTGTGTTTATGTTCTTTGTGTGGCCCTGAAAAGGGCCTATTGGGTGCTCCGAAGAGCTGGGTGCCATCCCGCATATTTATGCGGGACGACCACGGGGGGGGGGGGGCAGGGTGAGGACTTAGATGACATCGTCATCCTCGTCATCCGATGACACCAAGATGATGGTGTCATCATCGGAGTCGTCCTCTACGGGGAACTCGTCCGGGTCGAGGTCCATATTTATGTCCTCGACACGGATATGGACCACTTGGCCATCATCCTCGAACTCATCCTCCGAGGAGCTATCGAAGTCGTCGACGCGTTGATCCATATCTTCGTCGTCCGAAGTCGACGGAGATGGATAGTTCCACACATCTGTGGAGTCCGACACCTCATTCACCTGAATCGGACCCCGTGGATCTCGATGGTAAAATGGATCCTGCCTCTCACCCTGGTATACCTGCTGGACCTGTACGGCAGAGACGATCTGATATCTTGCTATCATCGCTTCCCGTTCCAAATCATCTTCGAATTCGGCACAATGTCTCGGAGACGAAGTGGAGTCTGGAAGAGGCATCTTGGAAGACTGATACTATAATCTGAGCTGGCATTGAATTTATACTAGTTCGGGGGTGGCAGTGTAGGGTGGGAGAAGAGAGTGGGGGTTTGAAGGCTGAGAGAAATCAGGAGATGGGAGAAATACACATCATATTATTTTATAAAATATGTAAATAAAATATAAATAAAATATGTATATAAATAAAATATAAATAAAATATGTAAAAACATAATTCAGATGAATTGAAGAAAAATGCCCCATCCTCCGCATTGTTCAATGTGCACCAGACCATTAAATGTGCACTCCTATTTCACTTCATCTTTTTTTCTATTTTTATTCTAAATCTACATATACAAAACTTATATCTACTTACAAATAACTTAACCTTAACCTTAACATATCTAAAAATTAAAATTAGCAAATTGCTCCAGGTTGCTTCGGAGCCGTGCCACCAAAGCCACCCCCTGCGCCTTGGCGTCTTCCAGCCTGGTGACTAGCTGGACCTCCCGGAGACTTTGCTGCCGATCGCGGGCCATCAGCTCTGCCTGCTGGCGCTCAAGCTCTTCCAGCTGGCGGTTGAGTTCTGCCCGCGCCAGCTGACTGTCATCATAGTCCCGCTGGGCCTCCTCTATCCCACGCTTTGCCCGTTGCACACTCATCTCCAGCTCAGGTACGATAGGTGCTGGAGGGTGGACTTCTTCAGCAGTGGGTTGTGGAGGGGCAACTTCAACGACAGGTGGTAAAGGTGCGTCTATAACCGGTGTCACAACAGTTGAGGATGTCTTCTTGGACACCCTTCTTCTGCTGTTGTGTGCGTGCTTCCTCGATGATGATTTCTTCGGTGGTTTTGGAGGCAGGAAATCATCATCGCTGTCAGCAATTTGGATTATAGGCAAACCTTCCATCGACGAATTTGCTCCTGCGTCACGGGATCTCTTGGAAGCAACTCCGTTAATGAACCCACCTTGCCGTCTGCGTTGGTCCATCGTCAGCGACTGCATTTCGGGGGCCTCTCTCCTGATGACGTCCATAACGTCATTGAAGTGCTCTTCGTCTGGCATTTGAGGTGCGGCGCCATCCACCCTGATGTTACTCAGGATCGTTATTGCTGCAAGACCAGTTAATGCGGGAGAATCCATAGCTAAACATACAAAAAAAAATTAAACGGGTTCATGATTACAAGATTGTTAACTTACTCTCAAATTATTACAGCTTGCTATAGTCTGCTAATTCAGTTGGCTGGTGGTTGATCTGGCGGGTGATCTTGTGGATGATGTGGTAGCTGATGTCAGTTCAGAAGAGTGACTGAAGATTATTCGGAGGAAGTTCTTGTTTTAAACACTCAGACCTCCACCCCACTCCTCTTCTTCTTCTCCGACCTCCTACTCCAATCCCCACTCCGACCACCCACTCCTCTTCTTCTTCTCCGACCTCCTACTCCAATCCCCACTCCGACCACCCACTCCTCTTCTTCTTCTCCGACCTCCTACTCCAGTCCCCACTTCGACCACCTACTCCGACCTTCCACTTCAATCCCCACTATGTCTTAAGCCACACCTCTTTCTTTAGCCAGTATCCCTCAGACCAGAAAACCCCACCCCATCATAACCCCACCCCTATTTCAGCTCTGTTATTTGTTACAATGTACACATCCACCTACGGGACAGAGCAGATATAGGGGTGAGTGACAAGAATAACAATTATGAGTGGGAACATTTGCATACTCGAGTGTATCATGTGAATTAACATGCTGATACCACTCACCATTATTATTCATGCCGCAATACCGTACAAAACAAATATCACATAGGAAGCGTTTTTCATTATCACAAGTTTTGATAGTAACAAATGAAAAGCTGCAACAGTACAAATTAGTCGCAACGTCTTCTAACACCTCTGTCATATTTATCTGATGGGCATTGCTCACGATCGTTTCGGGGACATCCTCACAGTCTGGTACAATTCCATCGTCTACTTCTGGTTCTTCTCCGTCATCTTCTAGGAACTCTTCTTCGACGAAGTCATCCCCAGCGGGTATGTCTTGGCGGCCATCTTCAAAATCTACCAGGTCATGGAATTCGCCATTGTCACCATTCTCACCCACTACAACTTCATCTTCTTGTTCCCAAACAAACTCGTCACCTGCCAACACATCAACTTGATTGTTGGCATCTAATTGGGAGAGGGCTTCCAATGCAAAACCAACTTGATCAACCATAATTGCTATACAAACACAGTTTCTAACAGAAAATACAAAAGTCGAATGAAATGTTAGGATTTTGGACCGATTTTATATGTTACAATCGTGAGTGGGGGTTACCACCTCCACTAAACCCACACTTCATCTCCTGAGAATAGCAATTCCTCCATTAACCTAGATTTCCTCGTCATCTAATTAGTGACGCAACTGCAAACAACGAGGATACAAAAATATTGAAGATATTTAGGAAAAAATATTTTATTTTCGAATTAAACCGCAGAAACATGACAAAAATATATTTTCAAATTTTTTTCTATTAGAATTCATCCTTTCAAATCTTTTATCAAGTATGACATTTTTCGATAAAATCCATTATAACGTGGATACAAAAATATTAGAGATTCTAAAAAGAAATGTTTGACTTTCGAATTAAAGTGCAGAAACATGACAAAAAAAATATTTTCAAATATTTTTTCTAGTTGAATTTACTCTTTCAAATCTTTTATCAAGTATGACAAATTTCGATAAAATCCATTATATCGCGGATACAATACATTACAGCAATTCCAATATGCTATGCACTGATTCAACCCCGCATGGAAACGCCAATGATACCTGCCGTCTACAATAGCTTTAATATTTTAGTAACTGACCGGTGAGGGTGAATTTTACCTGAGATGACCGTAAATTCATTTCATTTGGGTAAATTTTTATTTCATAGCGTCTCTTTGCGATAGTTCAGTTGTGTTTTATCTGTAATGGCGTTAGTAACAAAATCTCAATCAGAAAGTGAAGCGGCGGTTAAGGCACTGTTGGACATGGAAAATATAGTGCCGACTATCATATCACCCATTAGAGAAAACGAAATTGTGGAACAATCGCCTGTGAAAAGTGCAAGGAAGCGTAGTAGGCCGATATCGAAAATAGACAAATTCAAAGAAATCGTCAAAAAAGCTAGCCCATATGCCCGGAATGCATGGAGAATACCGAACTTTTCATTACAACCGAGTGTTAGGGAAGAATATAGAGTGGAGGACTCTAGCGACGACGACGAACCAACAGAACAACAGACAGACAAACCAAAAGACACAAAAAACACTACAGACTCAGGGAGTACTTCTACAGACACAGATACTTCATCTACAGATACAGACACAAAACAGACAGACAACAAACAACAAAGGTCTACAGAAACGGAGAATTTTGTCAAGGAAAGCAAGCGTATGTTTGCTTTACTGGAGAAACTTGATTTATCGACTGATACAGACAATGAAAATTTGAAAAAACTGAACAGTACATGTGATAGGTATGAAAAGAAATTTCGGGAAGCTCAGATACAACGTGACCAACTGAAAAATAAGATAGGAAAGCGTGAAGAAGCAATAGAATTCAGGAAGCAGATGATGGAAAACTATGCAATTTTTTTTTCAGGAAATGATTAATATGCAATTTTTTTTCAGGAAATGATTAGTTGATGAAAGTTCTGAAAGGAGTGCATATATATTAATTGGTCGATGTACACAGTGAAGGGCGATGTAGAGGGGCCCTTCACGGACTTTCATTGATTAATTATTTGAAATAAAAAATCTATTTTAAGCTGGGATCGGAACAAAATTCTAGAAATGAAAAATAAAAATGGAAATATTCATTGATTAATTATTTGAAATAAAAAATCTAATTTAAGCTGGGATCCGAAATGCAAAAAAAAATTATAATCGAATAGAAAAGAGAGGTTCATTGATTAAAAAACGATAAATAAAAAAAACTATTTTAGGCTGGGATTCGAACCTGTACAGCGCAAAATTCTAGATATGAAAAATAAAAATGGAATTATGCAAAAAAAATATAATCGAACAGAAAAGATAGGTTTTTTTTTGATGGGCGAGTTCAAGGTCACAAAACCAAAAAAAGCCCGAGAAATAAATCTCTTAATATCACCCTCCACCCACCTCCTAGGTGATATAGAGAGATTTCTTTCTCGGGGCACACTGCAAACTCACCACTGAGCTACGCAGCCTCCGAAAGAATTAGTCAAATTTCTTCTATATGAATGTTTTAAATCAAACCCCTGAAATGTATGCGACTAAATATACATGCTCCTACAATTCCGTAAAACTGAAGAGTTGGTCCATCTAGTGCCAAATAGCACAACACATATAAACTATACCAACTGAGCTAATGCGATCTCCGAAGGAATTCGTTATAGCTACCTCTAAAGGCCTTTATTTAACCCTTCATGATAAATTCCCCCAAAGAAAATATGACTTTTTGTGATAGAAGTGCAAGTAAAAGGAACGTATGTGAAATATCTTGCAGTTTACAGGCTTGTAAATTGTACATGCTTCAAAAACTCTGCATGGGCAATTTACAAGCATATATTTTTGACCCTTGCTTGTGTTTATAAACTGCTAACAGTTCACATACGTTCCTATTCAAAAGTGATATTTTCTTTAGTTCAGAAGTATTAACTTTGTTATTACTGGAGGAATTTAACATGAAGGGTCAAAAACCCTGGGTGGGCACCCATGTATCTGAATATTGGCGTATCCACCAGCCATTGAAGTGCAGAATGTTTTGATTAGGGGCAATGCATTGAACCGCTTTTCAGATATTTTGCTGCGATTTTTTTTATATATTTTTTTGGAAATATATGATCATTGCGAAAGTTTTTCATCATAGAACTTTTTTGAAATTCCCACTTATGAGTGAGATATGATTTTTTTAAATATTGATATCGAGATTTTGTTGTAAAATTTATTTCAAGTATAACCTACAATTTTATATTTTTTCTTGGAAGATATGATCATTTTTAATGTTTTTGACCAACAAACTTTTTCTTTATTATCATTCATGAGTGAGATATAATTTTCAAAAATAAGTAGGAGTAGGAGATCTGAGCCGGTTCTGGACCTACCCCCACCATCATAACTTTCAACCAGCAAATTATTTCGCGGTTCGATTCGCGGCCGCGAATTTAATCGCAGTTCGATTCGCGGCCGCGAATTTAATCGCGTTTTGATTCGCGCTCGCGAATCAAAACAGCGGTCAAGGTCTCGAATCCGCGGATTCGTCCGTAGGTCTATTATTTTGAATTTTTCACTTTCTTGATGTCCAACACTTCTTTTTCCTATGAAGTTTGTGAAGGTAACTCCTGGGAGGGAGGGATATCTACTCCCTCTCCTTCTATGGTGGTTTGTTGTCATGTTCATTGTGCGCATGTACCAGTCGACTTGTTTGAATAAAACTTAGAGTCGCATTAACATCAGCACCATTTCTATCCACATCCCATTGATATCACACATTCCTACGAGCTAAATATGAACTCATTACCAAATTTGTCTGCTGAAGAAGAAGCAATGCCATGTATTGCAACAAATGATGACTTTGGTTTTGAAGATATTCCGGTATATCACTTGTCATCCCAAGAAGGTTTCATCGATGAATATAACATTGATGATTATCTGAAGATGGGAGATATACCGGAACCTTCAGAAAGTGTTGATCCAACCCTTTCACAATTGTCACTACCAAAATGCCCGTCACTTCTCTCTCCTCTTAGTGTCGATACGAAAGCGAAACCATCTAGGAGAAAGTGTGCATCTACTGCTTCAAATCCCAAGAAAACAAGTAAGGGTGTACGGAAACCCCGTAAGAAGAAAGTAGATGACACCTTCAAGAATGTGATAGGTGATTTGGAAGATGTATCGCTTCATTCTTTTGGTCCACTGCAGCGTTGTGGAGACATGCTTAAGAAAGCGAAATGCAGCATCGTAAAATCGAGAGCTATCATCGTCAAATGCGATGACGATGTTCGAAGAGGTAGCATGGACGACGAGGTGGTTCTTCAGAAGCTCGATGCAAAGATTGTATCATCGAAGGCTGAACTGATCAAAATGTGTGAAGATGCAGATAAACTCCGTTTCAAAATCACACAGAAGAATCAGTCCGCCCTTTGTTTGAAAATGCAAGCTGAGATTGAGCTTCAGGAGTCCACTAAACTTTTTGATATGGTAGCATCTGTACGTGATAAGTGGCGAAAAGAGTTTGATCACGCATTCCAATCTGATAGTGATTAGCTCTGAGGATTATGAAATGTTATCAATGTTGTGAGTTGAAATGAAAGACTTTTTCAAAAATCTATGAAGTGGGGAGGAGTATGCAGATTATTTCGGTTTTGGCATACACTGGGCGTTGCGTTTGGTTGGGGCAACGTTCACCACTTCATGATTTATTCATTTTGAAAAAAAACTCAAAAATAGTTCTATATTTTCTATAGTTTATTAATAATCTTACAGCTTAGTGAGAATAATAAGTAATACAATTTCATTCAAATATTAAACCATAGCACTTTTGTGTAACCATGAATTATTTCCGCTTGGAAGGCCTAACCACTTAATGTATAGTTTATTTCCTTTCCTCCTCAACACTTTTTCAACTAGGTATACGTCAGGATTTTGCGTTTTCAATAATTCTTCTCCATAAAAACATCCTCTAATCGGGCTCCCATCCATGTCTTCAAGAATATAAGTTATGGGGTATGTTTGGTTAATTTTAACAATTTTGAATAGTTCTGTTGTGTAATTGGCAGTGTAACCTTTTTCGAAAATATTCTTGTACTTGCTTATACGTACAATATCATTCATTCGAAATTTGGAAATACTTTGTTTTCTTCGAGGGATTACTTTGGAACTTTTGAATTTCAGTTTTGTTGCTGGCATAACATCGATTGGTTTCATACCAATTGTACGATGCACCTTATTGTTATATTTGCTTGTTATTATTGGAAGAATATTCAACCATTTGTTGTGTCCCATCGCTGAAAATTCTCTATAAAGCCACGTCTTTATTGTTCGAATTACTCTTTCAGCTATGGCCGCCTTCATGGTGCTGAATGTTGAATAATGGTTGATCTTATATTTTCGCATCAAAAATGAAAAAGAACTATTGAAAAATTCTGATCCTTGATCGCTTTGTAGATGTTTCGGGGAATAGTTGGCTTCTTTCAGCACATCTTCCATTGCATTGGTTACAGCACTACCTGTTTTATTTTTAATCGGCTTCGTCCATAGATATTTCGAGTAGCAATCAATGACCACAAGAACATATCGATATCCTTTGTTATGTTTAGCATAAGGTTGTAATTCGGCAAGATCTATTTGCCACAGATCTGCAAAACCTTTGACGGTGGTGGTTCTTCTGATGAAATTACGTCTTGCCGGCTTATGTAACTCATTGACAACTTGTCGTTTGACATCACTTATTTCATTATCCATCTCCTCGCAATCACTTATTTGTTTTCATTCAGACAAACAATTTGACAATGTTACGGCATCATATAATGAGAACAAACTGATCATTTTTGCTGATGTATTAGATTATTATACCTTCCTCACGTAATTCTTCAATTATGGAAATTATTTCATTATCATGTCCAGTGTGTCCAGCTGACTTTGAAGATATCAATAGCCGCAAACGAGCGACTAACTCCTTGGGTGAATTCCAGTAAACATAATTCGCAGGTTTGGGATCATACATTTTCTGCATTTTCATTCGATGGAACCCTTCACCTTTTTTTGTCCTACTTCTGGTCGTCTGATAATGTGATAAGTTTAGTATAGGTTTAATAACTTCACGGAATTTTTTAGATTTCGGGTGTTTGAAACCATTTCGCAGTAGATGTTGTTTGTAAGGTGCATTTGTTAGCCTCAATATTTTAGCATATGTATGACGAACTTCATCATCATCATCAACTTCAGGTGGGTTTTTCAAAAAAATCATGTTGTATAACTCCAGACTACTTGGGAATTCATGTGTTCGTGTTTTATTTTTGTTCCAAAATAATATATTTCCATCACTGAAACGTACATTGTGACTCCCCATTTTCAGTTTTTGTGTAGTAGGATCTAACCGTATGCCAAATATTCTGTCATAAGCTGCATTCTTAGTTTTGACATTTTCCAAATGTCTTTTCAAAACATCTCCAGTATTGTCTTCAAAATTATCAAATACGGACTTTTCATCTTTTCCGAATTCTTTGATGGTATCTGTCTCACTGTCAACAGATGATAATTCACTACTATATGATGAATTATTTCCCACTGAAGTACTCCTAACTTTTATTGGAGTAGACTGAGAATTCACTTGCTTCATCGAAAACGTCGGCTGTGGTGGCTGTGGTTTCGTGGTAGCAGCAGCTGAAGAAAGAACATTTAATGGCTTCATTATGGGATCATAGAGTTTTTCAAGCGCCATTCGATTTTCAATAAGTCCACTCTTGATAGAGTTAAATTTCTGCCGTACAGCTTCTGTTGTCTCAACAAGTTGGCGTTTCAAATTCAATTCATTGTTTTTATCTTCAACTACTTTATCATTTTTTGTCTTCATTTTGCTTCACAAGAGAGAGAATACACTGAAGTAACCTCTATGCAATTCAGCGATCGATTGAATGCGTATTGTATTATCATGGATATATAAAACTATCGAACCCCATGCGATATCTACCTTCATGCATTTTTCTATCCTTATCAATGACCAAAAATCCATATTGATCCTCCCAACATTTAACACACATCAATTGGAATTGCTTAAATGTTACATCGGGTGACACGTGATCCGAATAAATATGGTGTAGATTCGTTTCATCTTGCTTGAACATTACGATAAAGTTGGTATTATCTCGCACTAACTGTTTGGGCACTCGTGAATATGTTTGAGCAAGATAAAAACAGTCAACATCTTTATGACGTCCCATACAGAAATATGATCTTATAATATCCTGTTTTTCACATATTACATCATCGAAAATGAAAACAGAATTTGGTTTGGCATCGGATGGTTCCACTATTTCTGCATTATTACTGAATGTATAAAATCCCAACCCCTTGATGGGTTCCAATACATTTCGTAGGAATTGATATTTGGGTTGATTGAGTGATTTCGAATAGAGATAAACATTTGTGAATCGCAGTCCTTGTGGATGTGTTAAAAGAGAGATCATGGCATTCGTCTTTCCACAATTCGATGGTCCGATAATGAGTCCTCGAACAGATGATGGAAGTAGTGGACCATGCCGCAACACTTTCTGTCCATTCAATCCACAACCGAATTTTTCATCTAGATTATCTACAGCAAACTTTTCTTTCTGCTTCACAATGCGCATCGTACCGTGGTTGGAGACTATGTAAGCGATGATATGCTGTGAACATTTCATTTAAATGAGTACCATCAAACGATACGGATGTGTTCGTAGTGGATGCAGAAAAAGCGGTCGTGGATTCGTTAATAATTTAATAAACAAATTGCCGTTCGAATTACATTTACCCGGAGGATATCAGTATTGTGGACCCGGTACAAAATTGGAAAAACGTTTAGCCCGCAAAGATCCTGGAATCAATAAATTGGATATTGCATGCAAACAACACGATATTCAATATTTGAATCATCTAACTGATCTCACAGCGAGACATAGAGCAGACAAAGAACTCGAATACGCAGCTTGGAACAGGGTTAAATCGAAGGACGCTGGTATTAAGGAAAGAATAGCTGCCCTACTCGTTACCAACATTATGAAATCAAAGAGACGTTTCGGTATGGGTTGTAGTAGTACTACTGTGAAGACAAAGAAGAGGAATCAACCGAAGAAAAAGAAGAGAAATCAACCGAAGAAGAAGAAAAATAATCTCATAAAAATCGCCTTTGGTTCTGGGGTGGTTCATAAAGTGCGGAATGTACTGAAAAAAGCTGGGGGTGAGCAATTTGTGACGAATAATTTGAAAAAAGCCACCGTAGTGGCATTGCATGCAGCACGTAAATACCTCAAAGCTGCCGGTGGAAAGAAAACGATCCGCACGCCTCGCATAATTCCAATTCCTAAAGTCGGAGGGATTCTACCATTGATACCAATTTTTGCTGGATTGTCTGCGCTCGGAAGTTTAGCTGGTGCTGTTGCAGGCATCACCAGAGCTGTGAATTCAGCAAAAGCAAGCAGAACCGCCCTGATCGAAGCGAATCGTCATAATAGGAAAATGGAAAGTGTGGCATTGGGTAAAAGTGGTAGTGGTATATACCTTAAACCTTACCGTAAAGGACTCGGACTCTATTTGAAACCATACAATCCAAAAAACTAGTTGATTCCCTACCTCGAAAACCTCTCACCGACATCGATCTCACTTATTATGCCAAGAAAATGAAAATTCCATACTTTCGCGGTATTTTCATGCGTGATACATTACCCACTAGAGGTCCACGACACCGCGAGACCGCCATTGTCAATTTAGATGGAATAAGAGGATCGGGAACACATTGGGTGGCATACAGCAAATGTGGGAAAGACATTACATACTTTGATAGTTTTGGAAATCTACCCCCACCAATAGAGTTGATTCAATACTTCCAGAAATGTTCGAAAGTGAAAATTCTATATAACTATGATCGCCAGCAGAAGTTCAACACAGTTTTCTGCGGTCACTTGTGCCTGAAGTTTCTCTCTGAATTATTATAGAATGGATAAAACTCCAGCAATGACTCGAGAGGCTATTAGGACGATGGGATTATCACTCAAAATGTATTCAAAATATCGGACCTTGACAAGAATGGATCGAGTGATGCTTGCAAATATGCCGAAGGAAGTGATACTCGCATGCGCTGCACATGAGATTGCTTCTGTTTGGGAAAAGTTACCTAAAAGTCTACAAGATGATGTTGATATAATGAAATATAGATATTGCAATGACCACCACAATCTTGACGGCGAAAGCGTTTCAGATTCTGATGTGAATGATGGTCCTATACCTCGAAAAATATTCTGCTGTTATTGCAATATAAAGGATATGAATATTGGTGCTAATAAAAATGAAATGGATATTGATGAACCATCTCCGAAAAAGCGTAGGTTGTCCCGAGTGTGTTGTAGACAACAATAAATTGAAGTGAAATCCATAAAATGTATCAGTCATGTCACGGAAGTTCGAACTACAAGCTGTCGGGACGAGTGTCTTGAGTGCAGACTTTTTCCCACCCGTTGAATTGGATAGAAACAGTCGTTATGGATTGGGACTTTTAGGATTCTATGGATGCAACACAGTAAATAATATAACTGAAAAAAACAATGTGATCAGTTTTAGAATCAGTGATATAAGTTCACCAATACTTCAGAAGTACACAATTGAAATTCCATGTGGTGCCTATGAAATAGATGAGATCAATGCAGTTATTCAGAAACATATCATGTTTCGATTGTTTCATGGGAAAAATCAAAACGATACCAATGCAGATGATATATTCTACCTACATGCCAATAATAATACTTTCAAATGTGAGATGCGATCAAAATATGAAATTGATCTAACTCATCCGAATTCCATAGCAAAGATGATGGGTTTTAATTTTGATAGATTTCAACCGAATCAGATACACGAATCCTCACATCCGATAAATATAACAACTGTGAGACTAATCCGCTTAGATTGCAACATTATATCTGGTTCATACATAAACAATGAAGAATCCCACATTCTTTTTTCATTCGATATCGATGTGGAGCCTGGATTCAATCTCACAAAAGAACCACACAAGATTATATATATGCCCATCAGTCCAGAAGGTCGTCAGTTGATTCACAACATCACAGTGCGTATTTTGGATCATAATAATAATCTCATTGATTTTGGAAGTGCAGAAGAGATTGTTATAATTTTGGAATTGAAAAAAATCTAATAACTATTATGGGTTTTTGTTATAATAGACAGAATCGACAAGGATTTGAAAACATTCCACAAATAGCTAAAAAGGAAGGTTCGAATAGAAAAAGGCTCATTCCAAAAGTGTACGCTAAACAGTTAGCACACCACACTGCTCTCTCGCTGAGAGATCTCAAATTTTTGAAATCAATTGGACTGAAAGTAAGGAACAATGGTGCTCGAAACAAATAGTGAAAAGTTGAATATATTTGACGAGCCGATGCTCGATCATTCCCTCACAAGTTTACATGAGCATACATATAAACCATATGGATCACCATTGTTTAGGAATTCAGATGAAATTCGAATTGCAATCAATAATCAAGACGTTATACTTGACATTGCTGAGAGTTTCATTTATATAGAGGGTAAATTCACACCTAAAGATGAAACAAAATTATGTTATCTCTCGAATAATGCAATCGCCTTCCTTTTTGATGAAATTCGCTACGAAATGGGTGGTGAACAAGTTGCTGTGGTCAGGAAGCCGGGGATAACATCTACAATGAAGAATATGATATCATTTGGACAATCGCATGCTAACACTTTATTGACAACTGGATGGGGACTTTCGGAAACTAAACAGGATATCTTGGATACAACTAGTCACGTATTCAGTGGTAAATTACCACTGAAATATTTGATGGGTTTCGCTGAAGATTACAACAAAAGTATCTTGAATGCCAAACAAGAAATGATTTTAATAATCGCTCGATCCTTCAAGAACTCATATATTGGTGAGGTTGATGCTGATTTGGAAATCAATAAAATTGAGTGGAAAATAAGACACATAGTGCCAGAAGATAAGCACAAGCTCAAACTTTTAAATAGAATCAACAAAAGCGGTCTGAATGCTAAAATCAAGTTGGCTTATCGCATGTGGGATCTCTATGAACTTCCATCACTACGTGGCACGTCTTCAGACATATGGGCTATCAAGACAACCAACGCCCTTGAAACACCTCGTTACATCATCATTGGATTCCAAAGCACTACCACTTCTGAAGACAGGACAAAGGACATCACTAAATTCACAACTGCTGATATCAATAACATTCGTGTGTACTTGAACTCTGAAGTATACCCATATGAACGTTGGAATTTGGATTTCGATAAAAAACTCGATACTTCGGCTTATTATGCCTATGAGAACTTTCAACGAAGTTATTATGATAAAGATATGAGTGAACCTCTCATGGACATTGGTCAATTTCGACAAAATCCACTATTCATCATTGATTGTTCACATCAGCCGAATGCCACAAAATCATCAACTATTGATATTAAGCTCGAGTTTGAAACTAGGAAAGTCAACTTCCCAGCCAACACCAAAGTATATGCACTCATTCTGCATGATACATTTTTGACATACAATGCATTGGATGGTTCAGTTCACTGCAGATATTGATGAAGACACACACACACACATTTTTTTCATTTTTCTTTCTTTATTCATGTAAAAGAGAAATAGGTAAATAAAACATGTGTAAAAAATTTTTATGTTTTTTTATTCAAATATCATTAGCTTAGAATTCAAATAGTCTTAGGTATGTACAAACAATCTAATATAACTTCTTCTTCATCTTCATCATAATTTTCTCCTTCTTCGATTTCACTATCATCATCATCCAGTTGGTACTTTTTGATGATGTCTTCAGGTAGGTATGGTAGGAGGCGGTGGAGAAATCTTTTCAGCTCACATTCAATCATTGCGTCGCAGAGGTGATGTAGATCGAAAGAACCATCTGTATATTTCTCGCAGAGATCCACACCCTTTTTGTAGTTCTCGTAATCACGCATACAGTGTTGGATCCTTTCTTCATCATAGCATACGCTCAGGTCATAAATGGTGGCGTGGTGAGCATCCTCGCTCAAAGCACGCAACTCAGAAGTTAACCTTTCAACGGCGGAAGAGATGTCTATGGCTTCGGTCCAGTGTTGACTTGCATACATCATCCACATTTTTCAAAAATGAAGCTATGATCAAAGAGAAATTATTGAAATAAGAATGCTACAAAAATAATCAGTACTACTCACATTAGACTTTTGATGATGTCTCCACCGAAGAGTGTGTTTAACAATGTATGAAAAGTTTTTATATTTTCCTTACAATTATCACCTATAATATAAAAGAATCAGAATTAGAAGATATGACAAGTGGAAATTATATATTACAATTATTCAGTGAGATCAAATTTGACCAACGATCTCGTTTTCATGCCGGCAAAGCTTTGTGGACTCTGACCCAAATATGCTACTGTATATTTACCACCTGATGAATTGATGCATGCTACATCATCATCGGTAAATTGTTCTGAAACGCGTTTTGGCAGCCATGTTTTGAATAATGTATCATTGCTTACATCAAGTAGTATCAATAAAATGGATTTACCAAACCGGGTAGAACAAACTGACATCGTCTTAATTGGGTAAGCTTCATTCAGTGGCAAAGATGATATTACTTTTTGCTCTAACACTTCCATCTCTTGTTTAATTATAGAATTGATTTTTTGTAAATCTACTTTTGGAACTGACATGATGATAATATATATGGAAAATATAAATAATTTTCAATAGAAAAACACACTCACTGATCTCTCTCACTGTGTAGGCACTGAATAACTTCACTACTCTTGCTGACTGCTCGACTGCTAGGTATACAACTTCTGATTTCATATCACCATACCAACTTCTTTTATAATAGATAGTGAACCACCCCCCACCACAGACTTATGAAACATGTATGATACAAAGCCCCCACCATGCGCGAGTTTGCATCGCATCGATAGAGGGCGGAGAGTAAATAGTAGTCGATGAGTCACCGCAGCGTATGGGTGTGTGACGTCAGCGCGGATCCAACCCACCCTATCGAGAGCGAGGGTGGATGCGCATAGCGTCACGCGACCCCTCCTCCCACCACCATCGCAAGGTATACATCACTGGAGAGTAATCAGAGTTCACATATCTGACTGGATCTCCGTGGTGTGCAGACGTGTTGTACCCTCTCTATACTTCGGTATAGATTTGTATGTGTACTCCACACATAAGGGTCATACACAATGGCAGAGTAAGTATACATGAAGGACATGGAAGACATTGAGGTAAGAAAAATAAATTAAGTACTTGGAAAAAGTACTTGTCCGTGTATGAAAAAAAAATCCAAGTCATTATAATCTCAATGTCAAACACAAACCCTGAACACCTCCCAACAATATACATCATGGTCAAGGCTAAGGGCAAGCCCAAGTCCTAGGTCAAGTCCTAGGTCGAGGTCATAGGTCGAGGTCATAGGTCAAGGTCATAGGTCAAGGTCAAGGTCATGGGTCAAGGTCATAGGTCGAGGTCATAGGTCATAGGTCAAGGTCACTGATGACGTCATAGTGGTGGGGGGAGGCCCAGAACCGGCTCAAATCTCCTACTTTTTGTTTGTGTTATCCACTATCCAAAAACTTCAATTCAGAAATAATTACCTAATATTGGTATAAGTACATAAATACAATGCCATTTACATTGAGTTCAGACGAGTATGTTGACATGCTGCTGGTTTATGGTAAATGTGAGAAAAATCTCCCATTCCATCAAGTTTTTATAAACGTGGGAGGAGGCAATTTTTCATTTTTATGAGAATTATTAGATAACGTGAAAAAAGTCACAAAATGATAATGATGTAACAGATGATACATGGTTATTTGTATTCTGTTTTTTTAATAATTCCCATATCGATGTCACCCATGTAAAATTCGTACTATACCCTTTTCCTATAATTGGCAGCGTATGTCACCATCTCGAAGTTTAGATGTTAATGCCAAAAGGCCCTGGCCTTGAGAAAGCCAGTAAGTGTTCCCTTGTAGGGCAGCTAGATATTCCCCTCTATTCTGAGGGTCTCTTTTCCCGAAAAGGCAAATAGATTCGTACCCCACGCTAGAAGGGGGGTCTTTAAGCGAGCTAAAATTGTTTTTTTCGTTGTTGAAAGTTGAAACTTGTGCGAGCCAAGGATTAACGAGGTCTTACCTTTTAACGTGCGATCCTAGCACTTTCTCGGGCCATCAGATAAAAATCTGAAGTCGCTGAGGATTCGAACCTAGCCGACCAGCAGTCAATGGTTTTGAACGCTTCAGTCTCAACCACTGAGCTACTTGACCCTTTAGCTCGATTCGATTATTAGTAAAGAGTGGTTGTTAGAGTTCAAATCAAATGCAGAGGTTTAACAATAATACATCAGTTAACTAAAAATTGATAAAACAACGTTAACAAAAAAACAACAAAAACTAGGTTTGAACTGGCTTAGCCACTCTACTTGAATATTGAGTTGTATCAAAAGAAAAAAAATGTCTAATCAATTCAAAATGCAAAACTAAAGGAAACAACAACAAAAATCTCTACTCGTTATAGGGTTTTAAAAACAAACTCTAAGCTGATATCTGCATAACTCTACGGTACTCAGGTGTTTCCTATTCAAGTTGCCCTTATCTAAATGGAGCTCTAATTATATTACTACTAACATTGTTTAAATAAGAGGGATAGTTAGTCAATGCCTATGGAATTGGTATTGGAGCCAAACGCGAGTGCCATCTAGCGTAATTATTTGCTAACATGAATATGTGACGTCATTTTAGTGCTGTACTGATGCGCCCACTATAAGAAATGTGGACATTGAGAGGAACTACAAAAATATTGTAGAAGGTTTCTACACGTAAACAAAACACTTCCTAAAGTTTTCTTCTTTGCAATTTCAACACATCTTCATACATGTTTATACCATTTATTTTAAAGCAGTGGAAGCAGAGTTGGACTTGCCTAATAATCATGAAGAAGTTTTGAGAGCTATTTTGTTTGAACTTTTTATTGGATAGTTTTCAGTCGAGCAAATTGTCTCTGTTAATTATTGAAAGTACAGTATATTTCAGGATTACTCAATTACACAGTTCTTTTTGCAAAAGAACCTTAACACGGATAAGTTACACACAAACCTAAACTGAGCAAGCTAACCTGGTCATCAAATATCACTAGCTTCTTCAGTATGTTCAGCGATGTCTTGTACTGTCACTGGGATATATTGTAAAATATCATATTTACACAGGGGCACAGGGGACTGCGATGTAGCTAAGTACATCTTTGAAGAAATCGCGCTGGTCATATAAGGGATTGGAATTCACAAATTCGCATAACTAAACTGGTAGACGCGAGCAATAACGCAAGCAAATAAGTAGCTTTTGTAAATATGCTTCTGGATAAGTTTACTGCAAACGTATCATCACTCAGGCATGGATCCAAAGAACTCATGAGAGATTTTAAGAGATTTTTTAATATTGATATCTTGAAAAAAATTTATTATAATTAAGTAAGACCACTGTAGTTGATCAAAAATAATTAAGTAACAAATTTAATATTTCCTATTTTATAAAGAGGAGGTTCGTTTTATGTAAAAATGACTCATGAATAATAATATGAAGTATTTTTTCTGAAATACACCGAAATATATAATCTGAGAAAGCTGTTTAAAATGGCGTGAAAGGTGTTATCGAATACGAAGTCTGAAATCAAGATTATTAGTTCACATATATGATACGTGTAGTGTTATTTGCTTAGGTTATCTCAAAATGTGGTTCAGGCGAACCTGTTAGCTTGATTTGATATTCATTTTTGAGGTTAGAAAGGGGTGATTGAAGATGAGGGCTGTTTAGAAATACCAACCTGAAATTAATTAAAGGCGATTACTTTGCAATAATGTTCAGTTGTAGCCAGCTAGCTTTAAAATGATTTAAATTAAGTTCCACCTAATAACTAAACTAAAAAGTCAAAAGTGACATTTATCAACAAATCGCTGTTCAAATCACTTTTAATTATCAGTTATATTCAAATCACTTTACAAAATCCAAAACACACAGAATAAATACTAACATATCCAATGAATCCACATTTCAAACTTACAACTAAATCACCACACCCCAAATATACCTACCTACTTTACGTTGTGACCTTAATTATGGCGGATACGGTCTCTGAAACATCAGAAATAATAATTTCTTAAATTGAACCATATTTCTAATTTTATTGCAGTCATTGGTGCCACCTACCTACTCTATTTACAATTTATCACATGATCCGCCATCTACTTTACGGAAAATCAACGTGCCTGCCAAATTACGTACTCTGCCATTCAAGTTGCGACATGACTTGGATGCGAACACCACTGACGCCATCTACATGTCGCCTCCATTTGAATTCAATATTAATCCCATAAGGTTGACCAACTATCCTCCTTATATTTAATTTCAACAATGCTACTAATAAGCTTAGCTTGTTCTGGGAAAGTAACGTAGCCTCCACTCCGAGTGTTTTAGGGGTTAAAAACAACAACAGGATTTCTTACTCTACGGCCACCTATGTGTCAACCCTGTATACTATTCTGGAACCACTTTTATTTATTCTCGAACCGTCCACGATTTCACAACGATTTCCACCAATATTTTTATACTTCAAACTTTCCCACTTCATTTTCGCGATTTCATAACCCGAAATCGAAACTTTTTCATGTTCGCGTACATTTTATACACCCCCGCGACAAATCCGACCAGCACGCGCTGATTCTCCGCCCGAAGTTCCCGTTCCGTCAGTCAAGCCCTAACAATAATTGTTGGGTTAGTGTTGCCAGACGAAATTTTTGAGAATCTTCAGACAAATCGACTAAAAATCCCTAAAATTCCTCAAAATAGAATACGGTGATGTGCGCATGCGTCGAAAATAAAGACAGCTGAATTTTCACTATGCGCATGCGCAAAAACCAAGGTTACGGAATTTTCAATGCAAAATTTCAATATTTTCCTGGTTTCAACTGCGAAGTACCTAAAAACATTGAATTTATTATTTCTTTCCGTCACTGGTAACTAACGTTAAATAATAAATAAACTGAAAGTACCTAGTACATTTTCCAAATAAGAGCAAATCAATCAGACAAAATTACAAATCCCAATGAACAAACCTAATACAAAAACAAATATTACATTAAAATATATTCAGGTATTTGTTCCTGATTATCCTGCCTTATTATATTATTGAATGAATCAAAGGTATTAGTTTAGTATACTTTTCGAATAAATGAATATTTGGAACCTTTGGTGCGAATACAATCAAAGATTTAGAAGGTATACCCAAAACACCAAAACTCGTCACTTTCAGTAGACGCGCGTTTCGTAATGAGCTTATATAGCTCTTGACAATTCCAATTTTGTTGGCGATAGGCGCATCGAGTGACAGTGACGTAGTTTTGGTGTTTTGGATAGCTTCTATTTCTTGAATAGAATACTCATACTTAACCTTACATTTCCTCTTTCTTTTCCGATATGCCTATCACCTGATGACTATTTTATTTGATTCTCTACGAAATTCGTAAATTCTTCATTTAATGGTCGATCGGTCCATCATAATACAGTAAAATTATGATAAATGTGATATCAATTCTATGTTTTATGGTTGGAAATCAAGGTGTTCAACGAGATTTAACTCCATTCTATAACTCAAATATTGGTTTGATAGGTGCTACCAGTTTTTCTTCAGATTTCATTGATTTTCAATCCGAAATCCCTATTTCTTCAAACATTCGACAATTTCTTTAAATCTAAGGAAATTTCTTTGCATGTGGCAACGCTTGGAACTGTCCTTTCGTCATTTCGTCAATCCACATTTTCGATATCGTCTCTATATCGTCTGAGTTATTAAAAAAATTTAAATAAAGCTTTCCGATCGAGAAATATTACGCAGACAAAGTAACTCTTATGAAAATAACCACGGTCGGTTCTACTCAATGGATCCATTCATGGCTCAAATAACTTTAGCCAAAACATACACCGAGCCGGTATTAAGCATTTCTCATAGTTAATAATTCTTTCGGTCAAGAATAGGATTTTTAATTCTTGGGTTTAAGATTGTTTTTTATTAAATGCAATGGCCATTGTTACATTGAATTCGTTTTTATTAATAAAAAAATACCGAGGATGTGCTATCGTTGTATTCCAAATAGAATAGCACACAATATTCCATTGCAATATATGTACAGGTGGTGGCATTTGAAAATAAAAAGTGAGGGGTAGCTACCACAGGGCTAACAAATGAAATTTATTTTATTGAACGTCATTAGGAAGCTAATCTAAGCCATTCAAAGCACTTTTTCTATTTTTTTATTATTTTGTCAAATAAGCGAGATATTGCCTGTATACGATAACTTGGAACACCCGGTATACATGTCTCTCCGGTCGGATCTTACATCTTCCATTCTAGTTGCCTCCAAGATAGCATACACCTCTTTTTAAAAACCATTTTGTTCGAGTACCTAGCACATACGCCTTTTCTCTCCATTTTGTAAGTGTACTCCTGCTCCGATTGTCCTTCCTTCAGTTTGGACCAGTCTGTGAAACAGACTAGGCGTTCAGGGAAAGAGATCACCCTATGAGGCGCCGTTCGGGTAAGAAGCGTTTTTGCAAATATAAATAATTTCTGTCAATACCTATATTTATTAATTGTAGCAATGTATATTATTTTGCGTGCCGATATATTTATTTTCTATCAAACACAATATATTTACATTTCAAGTGTTGCTAATATACAAAAACGTGAAGTCTCATATTTATAAATTTGATCTATTTTATATCGTCAAGAGATGGCGCAATCGACGCGAATTGTGACACATTTGAGCATATGGCAATATGGGAACGAAGCAAAGTCATTAGTACAGAAATTGCCGAATAGATGGCGGCAGTATAATATTTCAGATTAGCTCATTTAATCCTAGAGGGCCCTCGTTTGACCCACACATAGGGTCACTGAATTTAGCACGGCCTTCTAGATTCAGTGAGCCTACCCAAAAAACCCAAACGTTACCCTCTTATAAATAATGCAGAAGTGGTTGAAATATGAAAATCAAGAAGATAAAACCCTAAACGATTTCAAACGAGTATAATAAAATTGCGTACACTCAGATTAGCACTCTCAGATGAATAATTATATTTCAATTATTATTAAAAAACTATTTTTAAAATCAAGTAAAAATAAACTTGCAACTCTCAAGTACACACTTGAGCAAATACCAAGTCTGAATGTCGGCAGGGACGGATAGGATGCACTTTACCGGCCCGGGAAATTACCAGCAACCGGCCCTGACTGCCCTCAGAACTCAGATTATTGTTTATAGCCCTTACCGGCCCAAGACCAACTGGCTCTTCGGGAATTCTCCCGAACTCCCGATGGGCCCATCCGTCCCTGAATGTCGGAATAACAGATCTCTGCCTAATTAAGTGCCCAATTGTAAAGTAGAAAACTACACAATAACAAAACTGCCTGTGCTACTGCTATGCGTTAGCCATACCTTATGTACTAATGACTGTCTAGATGCCATGTTGCCACATGCTCGAGCTTGGACAAATCGCGTCGGTTGCGCCATCTCTTGACGACATAAAATAGATCGGATTTATAAATATATGGGAATTAACGTTTTTATATATTTGTTATGCTTGGAATGTGAATAATATTGTGTTTTATCGAAAGTTAATATATCGGAAAGCAAAATAAAAATATTTGCTACAACTAATAAATATATTGACACAAAATTGAATATATTTGCAAAAACACTTTTTACCCAAACGGCGCTTCATATCGCCCGTTCCTCTTCCTACTCTCTTCTGTCTGGGATCTATGGAGAGAAAAGAGACCATCATTTTCCACCTAATTTTGTCCTCTGCCACTTTGATAACGGATAGTGGGATTTTTTTTCTCCGCTACCACTGCGATTTCGGTGTGCCCTGTGTACCCCTTCCCTCGCCAACTCCCAGAGTTCTACATTCTCAGAAAGGACGCCATCGCTTGCTTCTCTATGCAAGTTGGAAGCGACCAGGGATAATAAAGACACGGTCGTCGCATCCGCCATGTTTGTGACATCACTGAATTATAATTTTGTAAACATACTTCTCATATTTGTCCCTAGTGTCCTTAGCGTTAGTGTCATTGTTGGAACTGCAGTGGTTTGAGACCCTTATTATTTAAAAAGGCCGAATTTAACAACTCTTGGTCTTGGTCTAAAGAGAATTAGAGATAGAGGATAGATAGAGTATGATCAACTAATGACCACTGTAATAAATAAAAGCCTTTCAGTTTCATTTCATATCTGATTTCAACAACGTATTAGTAGTAGTTTACTAAAATATTGGGTAGTTTATTTGAATTTCCCGCGCAAATTTACTTCAAGGACGTCACAAGCGACGACCGTGTCTCTATTATCCGTGGGAAGCGATGGCAGACGCAGCAGAGCATCTAGAGTTACCGAGAAGGTCGTTCTTATCGCGCCGGTTATTTCCCTACAAGCCAGTCTTTGGATTTTTCCCAGCTTATTGGTTGCGGTTATCTGGTCTACTGTTTGCCACCAGACCACTGCTCCATATAGGATTCTGGGTCTGATTACCGACGTGTAGATCCAGTATGGAGGATGTAAGATTTGGTTCCCACTTCCCTCCCACAACCCGGAGTCCATATTGCCTTCCCCACTACTCGATCGACGTGTGGCCCCCAAGTTAGCTCTAGGGGTCTTCCACATATTATTGGTGATTTATAAATGTCTACCTTTTTTCTCTTTGCGAAGAGAATCATCTCTGTTTCAGTCGGGTTGACTGCGAGGCCGACTTCCTTACACCATCTTTCTATTTTCCTGCACGCCAATTGCAATCCACATACCACACCTAGGTAAGGGCCCGTCACCAGGACAAGCCTGTCGTTGACGTATGCATGGGCGTAGTAACCGTTGGCGGCTAGAGAGAGAGAGTGAGAGAGAGAGAGAGAATATGCTGTATTGTTCAAAGATACAAGATCTTGTTGACAAAGGCCTAAAACTAACCTTAAACTAGAGTAAAAACACACACAAAAATAGATGAAATGGAAAAAAAGGTCACTGATACATTATTAAAATGTCTTATAAAACAATATAAAAAGCTAGGACATCAGAAACACCTTACAACATATTAAAAACAAGTTCTAGCTGAAATGCATCATCATAAAATTCCTGTAAACTATAATAGGGTTTTTCCAACAGGAGTGCTTTTACTCCCTTTCTGAAATATTCTATGGATCTCATTTCTTTAATATGTTTTGGTAAGTGATTGAACATCTCCGTCTCCATAAATCACTGAATCTCTAATTAGTGTCAATGATGGAATCGGAAGTTTAATGTTGCCAGCTTGACGGGTGACGTGATGTGTGTATGTAGTGTCAAAGATGTTTTTTTTTTAATTAGACATCCCGTATCCAGAACAAAAATTGCAAATACTGTTGATATTTTGTGTTTAATAAAAAGAGGCTTGCAGGAATCACGAATTTTTGCTTTGCACATTTACTGCACGTTTTTGTAATACAAAAACAGAGTCTATAAGATTCATATTACACACCCCCCATAATGGGATTGATTCCATATCTCAAGTGGGATTAAACTTGTTTGATTGATGATCTATTTATTTTGTGGAAATTCATGATGAAATAAGAAAAAATATAACTTTTGTCCAGTTTCCACTAACACTTTACTCCTCTATTACGACCGGTTTCGTCTGTTACACCATTTTCAAGTAACTATAGATTACATCAAGTTCGTGAATATATATACATAAGAAAGTAATTAAAGAAAGGTTAGGTTTGATTACCTAACTGATGTTTCAAAGCAAGTTGGAAAATACCTGGAATCTACCTGATGAGTCAATCTAATTTATCCAATAGGGGTTCATACAATCGGTGGGTCCAACTTTGTTATCAAAAGTCACAAATTCAGAAGTGGAGAGCTACATAATTCTAACTGGTCATTGAGGGTATCAAAATTGGGGTTTTTATTCAATTTATTTATTTCCAAGGCTTCCAACAAGTTCATTTCTCTTCCTTTATTGCACGTATGAAGGATTTTTATGTTATTTTTATTTATTGTATGATTCGTTTCTTGCAAATGTCTATATATATTCAATGCAAAACCCAAAAAAGGATAAATGGAAAAAATCAGGTATATATAGACTGGAATGTGGTGATTGTACAGCAGCTTATTCAGGACAAACGGGAAGAAATTTTGAAATAAGGTACCGTGAACATGTGTTATCAGATAAAAAATCAGCTATATATAGACATTTGCAAGAAACGAATCATACAATAAATAAAAATAACATGAAAATCCTTCATACGTGCAATAAAGGAAGAGAAATGAACTTGTTGAAAGCCTTGGAAATAAATAAATTGAATAAAAACCCCAAATTTGATACCCTCAATGACCAGTTAGAATTATGTAGCTCTCCACTTCTGAATTTGTGACTTTTGATAACAAAGTTGGACCCACCGATTGTATGAACCCCTATTGGATAAATTAGATTGACTCACACACCCTGCATCTCAAAAGTTAGGACTTTTAGGACATACGTTTATAGAAAGTTTTTTCCTTAAAATAAGTCAAAGAATCACCCCCTTAAATATTAGCATGTCTTTAAGGAACACCCTGTATACAAGGTAGGTAGTCAATAATATAGTCAATTCTCCTGTGTATGAATTCGCCTACGAGTGTATAATTTTTTATATACAAATTTAAAGCAAGTAGCGCTAGAACGACGATTTCTTATGACTACGTCATTGGTACATGTTGGGAGTGGGGGACTCTTTAGTCCTACCATCCAATTTGTAGGACAAACGTTTTTTTGGTTTCTTTGGCGAATTATCTCGAGGTTCAACCAAAAAACTAACTGTTATTAATGACTTTTTTGCACTCACCATATCGACATGATTGACGCCTGCGCAGTTAATTAGCTACCATTATCGAGAAATTTCGTAGAGGAAAAAGTTGGGCGTCTCGGCAAAATCTTCATTTTCAGTCTGTTATTAATCATTTTTGAAAATAGGCGTGGGGTCCTGCCCTATATGACCAAAACTTCAATATTTTGTAAATTTGCATTGTGACACAGAACGAAACTAATTTTCATTTTCTAACAATGAAGATAAATTTTGAAACATTGAAAATTCAAAGTGGAATTACTCGAAACAATACTTCGCGGTTGGTTTATTTTAACTGTTAAACTGACACTCTTTGTAATTATGCAACAAGTTATCGATGTATAACTGAATATTTTGAAGTACTTATAGTATTACTACCGACAATCCCACTCATGTATAATAATTCCCATTTGCCAGTACAAAAATCGTAGTTTGCTATCTGCTACATAGGAAGGAACAGAAATGCAAGTGGATAAAAATATCAGATAAATTACGTTACTATAGCAACGCTAGTATTTACTGTTCCTTCATCAACCACCGCGCGTCGCATCAATTTGAAAATTGTAAATGTCAAAAACAGAATTAAACAGGAAATTTTTTGACAGTTGAAAAGGTAAACACATGATCTACAACCCTTAAACATTGTAGATATACCTGTGAATAATGCAAAATTTCTAATTCTAATAATAATTAACATTATTATTTATTATTCGCTATAAAGTTTCATTAAACAGAAAACACAAATTTATTTAATTATTATGCATTAACAATTTATATTTCAAAAAACGTAGGACAAGCATAGTAAGATTTAAATGTTGCTTGAATTCTAACCCATCCTCTCTTCTTAATGGTGAATAGGAAGGTGACGAATTAATTAGATGTCTGTGTTTTAAGACATATATGTAATATTTTGAAACAATTTTGTTCAAATATATTTAACGCAAAAGGCCATATTTACTTGACATCTGCAGCAGACTTTCTTGGATTTTCTTGAACAAACGATTCGACTCTAACGCTTCCTGGTCGCAATCTTCCATTAAATTCGTTAAATATATTAATTTTGGATGACATATTTGCACTTGACTCAACTCTTTGCAGTATTTACATAAATTGTACTTTTCAAAGCATTTCAGTTTTCTCAAATTGTTTAACGCAAATGCTTACAAGAAATGTTTTACATAAGAATATCTTCGCTGGTTTACTATACAGTAACTCAATATAATTTACCAATATAAACCCCATCTGTCAAAAGCATGGCCGCCTATATCACGGCCACTTACTGCAAGTGTTATGGATTACTTTAACAAAAAATACATTTCTACCACCTTTAGGGACATAAAACTATGAAAGGGCGATAGACTGATCTAATACCCATCTGAGTTTTAGCATTTGGTGTAACTAAAGTTGGTAATATTTTTTATTTAACGAAACATGGTGGACTTGACAAGCAGTGAAATTAATTCAAAATGTCAGATTGGATCAATAATTTTTTTCCATATTATGGTGTGAAATTTTCTTACCGAATACCACGCAAGCTTAAATCATTCCTGGAAATAATTTAAGCTCTTGTGATATTATAAGTGAAAATTTTTTTCACGTTAGTTGATTGGACCTTTGTTTAAATGAATGCATGAGAAAGTTAATCACTGAATTGGTTGTCAAGATTACACTGACAAATGTCTGGTAAAAAATAATCAAGCCGAATTGCATTCCTTGTAATAATTTTTTTACAATAATTACCACCATTTGTCTAATTACTGTTGATTATCAAAGAGTAATGGGGCACGAAAAAGAATATATTTTGAAAGTCAAGTAAATATGATAACTTGAATGAAACATAGCACGTTAACGATGGATGCAAGGTTATTATGAAGGTAACAAGCATCATTCTCAGATAAGAGATATAAACATATAAACATAGTATACTTAATGTTATGTGCCTATTTGAATGAAGTGTAGATCTTTTTTTTTTCTAAGAGTTGCGCTTGTAGAAAAAATAATGAGTATATTTCGAGCACAAAGTATCATTGTCGTTCTCCAAAGATTAATCTTTTTGTCGAGCACAATCAATCATTTTGCGCTCTAAATATACAAATAGCTATTAAAGAACTGAAGTAGATGTAACATTCATGTTTGATTTCTACCAGAATACAGGATATATAAGATGTTTTAAAGAGAAAAAGTATTTTCCTCTCTAGGGAGGAAAAGTACTTTCCTCCCTATGGAGGAAAAGTATGAGTTTCCTCCCTGGTTTGATGGAGGAAAGTGTGTACTTTCTATAGGGGTAGGAGAAAAACGTAAATATTTATGGCCACCCTACTGCCTTCTGATCGAACGAGCAGCGTGACATCACGACAATTTCCGCGCGTTTCGTATCGTTTGAAATGAATAGCTGGCAGTCATAACTGCAAATTCAATATTGCGAATTGAGTGCTGATATTTGTTTGGTATGAGCTCTGTTTCTATAGATAGACAAATACATTTTTGAAGGTACAAAAAAATGTTCCCCGTTTGTGTGGAGTTTTTTTGGGCTTGCTTTATTCTATTTCTGAAGAAAGTTCTTTTAGAATGTTATATTAGAGCCGTATCCATATTTCGGGTTAACTTGTCGAGTTTAGCGCATCTATTGTACAGTTCGACAAACCTAGCTGAACATGTGAAATTTTGCGTACGTTCATTTTGATTGCCTTATCACTGGATATATTACGGACTACAGTCCGTTGTGCGACTAGTGCGCATAATATTTTCACGCTTTCAGCTAGGTGAGTAGAACTGTACCTACATTCTACACTCGAATGAATTATAGACCGAGAGCCGGCGACACAAATTTCTGTCATATCTTATTCACCGGGAACGCCTATATAATAATAATGAACGTCTTTATTATTTTCGATCGGAAATGAAATTATAAACTTTCACAATAGTCATATAAATGGTGATTGAAAATGAAAGGCAATATTCGTGGACAGAGCGCCCACGAAACTTGTTCTTCCACTCAACCTAAATTGTACTGCAGTGTCATTTCGTAATAATAATAATACTAATTTAACAAAATAATATAAGACTGTTATAAAAGAAGTAAGAAAAAAGTCAAAAATATGAATATGTTATATCGCTGTCACCTAGTCAAGGAGAAAAGGGGAGAAAAAACGAGAAGGGAAAAACGTAATATTTAATATATAAAATAGCAATATTTCGTGGATGACTTAATGAAGATTTTGCAAGAGATACGATTTTAATTGTTTTTTGAAACGTAAGATACTTTCAGTTTTCATTGATCGAGGAATATCGTTATATATTTTTGCAATTTGATAAGAGAATGATCGCTTAAAAGTTTCCGTTCTGAAAGCAGGGGGTGATAAGGTACCTTTGAATCTCACGTTAAGATTATGCACATCCGATCGAAAAGTTATTTTTCTATGTAGATAAGAAGGGGTTTTATTGATTATAATCCTATGAAATAGATTCGCACTATGTAGATATCTTCTATTGACCATATCCAACCAGCCAGTTTCGCAAAGTTTAGAAGAAATCCTTTGATGTCTTCGAATTCCATAAATTAGTCTTAAACATGAGTTTTGTACAATTTGAATTTTATTTCGGTAATGGCTGGTTAAATTTGGACCATAGAGAGCATCCCCGTAGTTGAAAAGGGACAAAACCAATGTTTCACAAAGAATTTTCTTCACAGAAGAAGTGAGGATTCCTCTGTTGCCATAGATGATTCTTAGAATGGAGTATGCGCGTTTCAAAATGCCATTAATATGTTTTTCAATCCTAAGATCCGCATCCATACAGATGCCTAGGCTCTTCGCTTCATTAACCAGGAGAAGTGGTTCACCATTTATCTTGAATTACATTAGATTTGCTGGTATTTATCTTGAGACAGTGTTCTGAAGCTGATTTAACGAATGCATCAATATCTTCATTAATCTTTGTACATGCATGCAATTTCTTTATCTCTCGAAATGAAACTATAATAAAGTTGCGTATCTTCTGTGTACAGATGAACCGAACAGTTATCAAGTGATGCAATAATACCTGAAGTGTATATTGTAAAAAGTAAGGGTCCCAAGATAGATCCTTGAGGAACACCTGAAATCAGTCCTAAAAATGGCGATTGCTCTTCATCAATACAAACTTTCTGTTATCTATTGTTTAAGTAGCTTTTGAATAGAGTAACAGCAGATTCCGACAATCCGATATAGTGCAAGATTTTCAATAAAAGATCATGATTTATTTTCGGAAACCCGATTGCACTGCGGGAAGCAGTGAAAATTTTATTAAATGAGTCCTGAGTTGTGACTCAATAGCTCTTTCTAAAACCTTCGAAAGGGTTGGTAGGATGCTTATTGCTCTCAAGTCTTTGTATTCCATAGGAAGCGCTTTCTTATGCAAGACTCTCACCAACCAGTGACGGGCCTGGGGGGGGGGCTGGGGGGGCTGGGGGGGGTTCACCCCCCCAATGTTAGACAAGTTGGCAAATTAAGTAAACTGTAACAAAATTCGAAAAAATTTAGTTTTTTATGACTCCATGGGAATTGTCACTGAACTTTACTCTAGGAATTTTCAACTTCAAACTATAGTCTAGTTCCTAAATTGTGGATAGTCACTCATCGGTTGTACGGTTCATAATTCATATAAAGCAGGTCAATGAATAAACAGAAATAAGCTAGGTACTTTGGCTTCAAATCAAGTTTTAGTTTGGCACTTTCGTACATCCCCTCCGCACTTTCAAATCCCGTAAAAGCCAGAAAATGTACGTTGAGTCTCTATCTACAATTTAGGAACTAGACTATGGGAATGTTCAACCTCAAACAAACAATAAATTGCGAGTTTGTAGTCGAAATTTCCTAGTTTTCAGATTATATGGAAAGGGGAATTGTGAATAGATGAAACACAAACACGCCCTCCGTCCTCCTAGTCACCAAATCAGCAAATTGTTTGGACGGAAAAAATATGATTTATCGCTTATCGCTTCCTCACTAACATGTAACATGTTACGAAATTTGCTTATTCACCTTGCCAGCCCTGTCCTGTATGCCGTGCTAGTTGCGTTAACTAGATTGAACTAGTCAGTTCTAGTTGTCAGTTCGTCATTCGCCGTATAATTATCTCTATTATTAACTGTGGTATATGCTGTTCTGGAGTTTTGGTTCAACTTAAATTTTTCTTGATATGATTTTTTTGGGTTTATGACCTTCCACAATCTTATTTCCAAAACCGCAATTCAAATTCAGTTTCTTCAGCGTCTTTCCAAGAAGTTTTGATATCGGAGGCAGATACAGCCTCCGAAACGTCAACAATTTTCAAAAAAAGAGAAGTATTCTTTGTTAATTCGATCTCATTTTTTCAGATAGGCAAATTCAGTGTAGGGTACGTTACTGACAAAAATTAATTTCTTTCAAGAGAGCAGTGTGAACGCAGTAACTTATCGGGCAAATTAATTAATTTGTCCTTCTACACTTGTACAGATTTCTTTGGATTAAAAATTTCTTCATTTTCATATTGTGGAAGGTCATAAACCCAAAAAATCAAGAATCGGATTTCCTCCACAAAATCAAACGTTCAATCAATGTTTCAAGTTATCATTTCAATCATATGACTTCGCTTCGGCAATGTCTGGAAAATTCATCGGAACTCAACAAAAAATAAATGAATTAGTTGGGCCCAATATACCCTAGATACCATGTCAAGCCTATAAACCGAATACAGCAATGGAACATTGTTTATTATTTTTGTTGTTGGTTATAAATATATATTAAATTTTACGTTGTCTCATATTTTTTCCATGCCATAAATTAAATATGACTTTAAAACTTTAAAATTTGCTGTTTTTTCATAATATTGTGTAGGGTGATCAATTCTTAATTTTCTTTTTCTGTCCCAAATACATATTTGAAAATTTTAAAATGAGTTGGCAAAATTCACTTTTGCCCCTCCCCAATAATTTCTTTTCGGTTCGTCCCTGTCACCAACGCCCTACCCCAGATCTCCGGGAAAACGTTCTCAATCAAACAGTGATTTATAATATGGGTTATGTATTGTACTATATATGGGCAACATAGTTTAATTAATTTAATATTCAGCCCATCACATCCACACGCGTTCGTTTTGATGTCACATATAGTTTTATAAACATATAGATCATTAACTTCTTCGAAGTTGAAAGTTGTATCGATTTTGACGTTGGTTTCATAAAATGTTAACAGTTCTTCAGGGGGTTCAATGACTTGCAGAGAATTGATGAAAAATTCGTTGATTTCGAGGGGATTTTTCAATTTTGGAGGAAGCGAAAGTACTTTATCTGGAATAGTTTTAGAACTTTTTAAAGCAGTCCACATTTGTTATTTGTCAGTAGTGTTGAACTGTTGAGTGATATATGCCTTCTTTTCATTCTTAATCGCCCTGTTGACAAAATTCCGGAAATCTTTATAGTATCTCAAATGAACTTCGGATTTAGTTTTTTTGTATCGCCTTAATGCCTTCTCTCTGGTGGTCATCATTTCTTTTATGGTTTCCGTAAGCCAAGGAGCTCTTGTTTTTTTTTTTATAGTCGATAGAGTACATCTTTCTGATGAACAAAAGTCATTTCTTACACCTGGAGGGTGGGACAACCCCTGCGGGGGAGTGAAATTAAAAAGCGGGCAGTGTGTCAAATGTTATTCACCTCGAAACTTATTTTGCAGGTAGTTTTTTATGAATAATTAATGATAAAATGTTTCTTACACCTGGCAAGTGGGACAAAATTGTTCTTACAGGTAGTCAATCATGTAATATTTCACGAGGGTGGTGACAAATCTTATTCACTCTGAAATTTATATGAGACTCAAGTTTACACTAGAAATAAGAAAAAAAAACTTACGGCTTGAACGTGGACCAAACCAGTTCTTACATCGACCTGAAACTAAAAATTGAGAGCGTGCGCAATGCACTTTTGCCGCGGTGCGCACAAGGTGATTTTTCTTTGACGTTGCTTTAAAATTCGATTTTGTTACTTTTAAATATACAAACGGAAGAAAAATATGAAATTTAGCAATTGTCTGGAGTTAGATTCAGACATCGACTTCAACTCCTCATCAGAAGATTCTGATAGTAAAGGAGAAATTGAAACAATTTAATTCAATAATTACATATTCTTTCCATATAGTCCAACCAATATAACAAAAATAAAGCCTGCTTTGCAAATTAGTTCTAATAGTAAGCGACTTGCGCCATGACTTCGGGGATACTTTATAAATAACTAAAATCCAAATTGCAACTCAAAATTTTTTTTGTGCAATTGTTTAAACAATGATTATTAAAAAAAGGGTCCTTTTTTTGGTTTTTTGTAAATATCTCAAAAGGTACTGGACGAATGGCTTTACTCATAAAAGACCGTTTGTAGAGAATGAAAAAACCTACAAAATGGTTTTTGGAAAATCCCGATACGACCATTTTTCGCCGAGAAAAGCCGGAAAAACTCTTGAAAAAATGCCTTTTTTCAAAAATTCGTATCTCTCTCAATTTTCAATATTAAGAAATAATTTTTCGGGAAATGGTAGTTAATATTATGTACGTTGAGCTCCCGAAAGGTGGAAATTGTCGCTTCAATAGTTTTCCTACAATCGGGTTTTAAAAAAATTACAGCCATATTTTGCATGATGCGTCATATTACGGGAAATGGTCCGATTTGAATTTTTAAAGCGGCATTTTGAAGTTGAGGTTAAAAACTACAATTTGTCTATCTCACATTTTCCAATAAGTTTGGAGAACATTGTTAAAAATGCTTCTGAACACAGCGCTTCGAGTGAAAATTCGTCGTCGAGTCGTGCTAAGGTAGTAGTGGAGGGGGCGCCGAGAAGCGACGTCTTCGCTGTATAGAAAAAAGCCAAAAAGCGCCTTGTGCGCACAACCGGTCTCTCACTTCTCCTCCCTTTTTTTTAATAATCATTGTTTAAACAATTGCACAAAAAAAAATTTGAGTTGCAGTTTGGATTTTAGTTATTTATAAAGTATCCCCGAAGTCATGGCGCAAGTCGCTTACTATTAGAATTAATTTCCACAAAAAATTTATATTGGTTGGTCTAATAAAAATGATCAGTTTTTCACAATATAAAATGATACTGCTTATTGCCTATTTTTTCCATCGCGACAAAAATGCATTGCGCGCGCTCTCAATTTTTAGTTTCAGTTCGATGTAAGAACTGGTTTGGTCCACGTTCAAGCCGTAAGAATTTTTTTATTCTTCTTATTTCTAGTGTAAACTTGAGTCTCATATAAATTTCAGAGTGAAAAAGATTTATCACCACCCTCGTGAAATATTACATGATTGACTACCTGTAACAACAATTTTGTCCCGCTTGCCAGGTGTAAGAAACATTTTATCATTAATTATTCATGAAAAACTACCTGTAGAATAAGTTTCCAGGTGAATAATATTTGACACACCACCCGCTTTTTAATTTCACTCCCCTGCAGGGGTTGTCCCACCCTCCAGGTGTAAGAAATGACTTTTCTTCATCAGAATGATGTACTCTATCGACTATATAGGCGTTCCCGAAGCAGTAGAAAAAGTTACATGTTTATTATCATCTTTTGGATCTATGTCCCTCTGACCGACGTCGGCACTATCACGTACCTTTGTTACTCGATGAAAACAGCTAAATCTATCAATACCTACGGCGGCGAATAAGATTTGACAGTGATATTGTCGCCGGCTCCCGGTCTATTAGAAGTTACAACTGAAGATTTAGAGGGCATTTTTTGAACTATTGCCTGTTATGCCGTCAAGGCCATTGGTCTATGAATGAATTTAGGCATATAATTAAGTTATACACATCTGTTTGAGAAGTATTATTAGCGAAAAGCCGAAATAATTATCTGGGTTTTATCTGCGAGATGTACGACCTCTCAGATATCAGAATATTTTTTAATATCATAAATTATGTAATCACACACACACGACCAAATGTCTAGTCCAGTGACGACGAATTATACAGTACGGCTTTTAATAGTCTTTAAATCATATGGAGATTTTAACTGATACTACTTTTCGAAATAAAAAATATGGTGATTGCTCCACAGGGGGCGCGGGGGAGGGGGGCAAATCAACTCAAAAATTTTAAATGACATATGGGGGTCCAGTGTTACATCGTGTTACATTTTGTTATTTTTGAATTCCGTTTGAGATATTTTTCCTCAATTTCGATTCTTATGACTTTCGAAATTTTCAAGTTGATGTCGTCGGCACCCTGCCAAATCCACAAATTTGTCATTTCGAATGAGAAGGGTTTTTATATTGGTTACATTCGTGCATTTGGCATTGAAAAATTTGGTAGAAAATTATTATTTTCGCATACTGAAGTCAAAACCAAATTTGCACATTCGCGATTTTGGCGTGGGACCGACGATGTGCCCCCAGCGCCATCTGTAGAGTAATTGCAATGTTTCTTCTCTCAAAAAGTAGTATCGGTGATACCCTTCAAAAAATTTTTGGTTTCATTGTTCCTCGTCAAACCTTTCAAATTTATCGAGGTATGAGTAGTATTCAGATCCGCATTTATATTTGATTTTTCGAATTTGAATTACAAAAAAAATATTAACGAATTCAAAAAAATGTAAATGGTTGTAGAGATAATGGGATTTCCTTTTTAACGATGTGATGCTTGCCCCCTATGCCATTTAAAATTTTTGAGTTGATGTACCCCCCCGCGCCTCCTGTTCGTAGTGAAATCCTCCAAATGATTCTTTTTTTCCATGTTCGTACGTCGAACCGTTCAAAAGTTGACAGGGGGGGGACTATTAAAAGCAGCACTGAACAGGTGAAGCACGCCAATTTTTCTTTAATTTTGAAGATACAGATTTCAAATTCGGTATGTCACTATAGTACTTGATTACGCATATTTTGACGCCACTATTAAAAATTCACCCCTTCCAGTTCAACCGGAAGTGATTCTTTTTTCAAATAACACTTTGTATTTTTTTATTCAATATCCTGAAGGGCATGCAATATGTGATAACACTGTTCCTCAAAATTGGAAATCGGTTGAAAAATGGCGGAGATACAGGTGATTGTTTAATCGAACGCCATGAAACTCAAAATTAAATCATCACAACCCATGAATAAATGCTCACAACTGCCATTTCTCTAATGGCAACATGATCTTTTCACTTCGTCATGATGAAAAATTATTAATTATCAGATTATTCGTGTCAAAATTTTGGAGAAATCCGAAAGATATCGAAATTACAAGATGTTTTATATCAATGAGTGTTCTCAAAATTAGATATTCTTCAACGAAGGCGGCCATGAACATAAAAAAAACGAAACAAAAGAGCAGCATTAACTATGAGTAGAACGAACTGTAACTTCGTTGAAATAAAATGAGCTTTTTTGTATTGGTTTCTCAATTATGTACTAAGCCGCCTACGTTGAAGAACATTCAATTTGAGGAACACTCATCATGAAACCTGATTGTATCTTCTTTTTCTTTAGGAATTCTCGAAAACTTTTCACACAAGTAAACTGCTAATTTATAACTATTCCGTTTTTGAGAATTTTTGGTTATTGTTGGAATATATGGGAGCTGCAATTACATGAGAACCTCAGTTTCCAACTGTAAATTCTAATGTCGTTTGACAGTTGTGATGATTTCAGTTTGAATTTCATGGCCAACTTTGTTTGATTGAACAATCAACTGTATCTCGGCCATTTTTCAACTGATTTGCAATTTTGAAAAACAGTGTTGTCACAAATTTCAAGCTCTTCCGGTTAATGAAAAACAATTCACAGGGTTTCGTTTGGAAGAAAAAAAATAGGTTGTGGTGACTTTTCAGTAGTAGTGTCAAAATATGCGGATTCAAGTACTATAGCGACACAAAATTTAAAAACAGTATCTTCAAAACTATACGTACCTCGTACCTCACCCGGTATATCATTTAAATTTGTTTACTAGTTATTTCTATAACTTTCATTCATTAATAATAAATGATAAAATTGGGTTATCAAATTCGCTCATATAAAGGTAGGATGCTGTAAGATATATTTTAGGTTCCTTCAGTTTTATTTTCTGCGGAAGAACTACTTTATTTCAAGTCAATTAAATTTAATTTTTGCACGATTCAGTTTTCTTGGTTACTTTCGGTATCTGTGTTAAAACGGTAAGTTTTGTTTACTGGTTGCTAGGTCAAAGGCGTCGGTAAGTAATTCTCTTACGCCTTATGTCATTTTTATATAAATGTCACTTTTGACTTTTTAGTTATTAACTGGAAATTAATATATTTCAATCAAGGTAAGAAATGCTAGGAACATGTAAAAAACGCTATAAGTATCACGAACATTAAGCACTACCGATCTTGGACAGTAATTAGAGTCGTCGCTACGCTCCTCCTCCAAACAATTGTCATCGATCGGTAAAATGTTTTTTCCTACAAGCGTGCGTGATTCACCCTCTACCCGCACGCAATTCACAGTTGTGCGGGAAAAGTTTTCCCACACTAGTGCGGGAAAAACATTTATATGATATTCTCGTAAAATATAAGTGATGGGTGACAAAATATGAAAGTTCAAGCTTTTTTGTTGCAATACTAAGTGAGTTTGTTCAAAATCATCCATCATTTTGCACTATTTATTGAAAAAATGAACAAATATTGATAAATAAAATTGTATTGTTATGAAAATCACCTTATATATAGGCTTTGATTGATCTGATAACGAGTAGGTAACAATTGATGTTGTCATGCCGATCAATACACAAATTTGTTTTTAATTGTCAGAGTGACAGACAAAGCGTTACTTATATAAAATTTTCGATTCAGTGAAATTGCCACAATGGATTATTCATCTGATGAAGAACTTCCTCAAGAAATCAGATGCAAACTTAGAGTTATTGCCAACGAAATCTAAACAAAGGTATGAGAAGCAATACACGAGTTTTATTGAATGGTGCAACAATAAAAAAGTGAAAACACCAAATAAAGAAGTATTCTTGGCTTATTTTCTAGAAATGTCTAAAACATGGAAGCCGAACACTTTATGGGCAAGATATTCAATGTTGAAGAGTGTATTCAAAGTAAAGCAAAATTTGGATATTAGCAAATTTTACAAAATAATTGCATTCATTAAAAGACAGAATGTCGGTTTTCGACCGAAAAAGGCCAAAATCTTCACTCAAGAAGACGTTTCAAAATTTATGACTGAAGCACCCGATGACATATACCTCATGATTAAGTTAGTAGCAATTTTTGGATTAGCTGGTGCTTGCAGACGAGAAGAGCTGACAAAACTCACCATTGACGACATAGACGACAAAGAAAACCTGATAATTGTTAATATCAAAAGGATTCCAAAAATCATTCCTCTAGATCCTACGTATGATATCTGAAGAATCAAATGATGGTTATTTTTTGAACGTATACAGAAATTATGTACATTTACGTCCAAAAGAGACTCCTCACCGTCGTTTATTCTTGTATTACAAAAGTGGAAAATGTACTGTGCAATGTGTAGGAATCAATACCATAGGAAAGATACCCTCCGAAATAGCAGTATATCTGCGCCTTCAAAATCCAGAGCTTTACACTGGTCACAGCTTCAGGCGTTCCTCAGCCACTTTACTTGCTGACTGTGGTGTGGGTATAACTAATATCAAACGCCTAGGAGGATGGAAAACGACTTCAGTTGCAGAGGGGTATTTAGAAGACTCCACCAATCGAAAAAAAGAAATGTCCAACAAAATTCTCAATTTGAACACTACATCGTCTTCCGGGTGCATTTTAGAATCATCCACGTCTATATCGATCGGCGACGATTTGATGCCTGTGCCTGCACATTCGATTTCTTTCGATAATGTATTGCCCGAGTTACCTTCTTCTTCAGGAAATCAGTCATCTTCAAAAAATATGCTGGCTTCCGCTATAAATTTACATAATGCATCAAATTGTACATTTACAATAAATATTACGAATAATTAGTGGATAGAAAATGTTACTCTTGTTAGTTGTTTCCATTTGCATGAATAAATAATTGAAAAAATGAATTTGTTTTCTATGCTTGTAGAAAAAGTGTTGTTCCTAACTCATGCGGAAAGTGTCTTTCCGCACTTGTTAGGAAAATTACTATTAGCGTTCTTGATACTCAATAAACTATTTTAGAATTTATCCCAAATCTGCTCATTTTCAAATGCGTACATTGCGTGTTTACCTATATTTGATGTTGACTTAAATATAGTTATTTTCATAACAATTAAATTAGTAATAATAATATTATACAGTGTGGTCCACTAAGTCTGCAACAAATGGGAAACTTGTTTATTATCGATTTCTCAGAAAATTTTATTCCTGACAAAAGTTGGTGCATGTTGGTGCATGTTTCAAAACTATACCAAGTGTACCTGAAATGGCTTTATGACAAACACCATACAGGATAGGCCAAAAAGTATAAAGTTCATTCAAGAGTAAAGTACCCTTATTTCAAAAAATATAGAAATATGTTGAAGAAAAAAGTTGCTTAGAATTGAAAGTTATGTTCAGATACGAAGTCATGGCCTGCTATTCTAATTTTTTTTTTCGTTTACTATTTTGATTTAATATGTATGTGAAGTAGCCACAATCAAATCAGTTTGGAGTATTTTTTATCAAATTAAAGTGTATTTGTAAAAATTTTTTGGATTTGTATTTTTTTAGGTGACCGTCAACTTCATGTTTGTTGCAACGATATTTAACAGAACTCTAGAATAAAACAAATACTCTTTTTAACGAGGCAAATACTTTACTAAGTAAATGTTCACATGAATAAACTGTCAAAATCTATCGCGGATAGTCATGAACAAAAAAGAACCAATAAGCGATAGTACAGAAAAATACAGTAGGTAACTGAACAGGTGCTAACAATAAAAATTATCGAAGTGTCTCTGTATGTCCACCTTCTCTTTCGATGCATCTAATTGTTCGCTCATAAAATTCGTTTACTGTAGATCACAACACATCAGCGGGAATATTTCTGCAATGAATTCGTATTGAAGTTTCAAGCTCAGCAACATTATTAAAGGGGCGATCTCTGTAGACTTTTTGTTTGAAGTATCCCCATAAGAAATAATCCAGAGGTGTAAGGTCTGAAGAATGAGGAGGCCATCGAGGATCGGTATTTCGTCCTAACCATTTATTACGAAATGTCCTATTTAGCCACTGAGATACATTTCTAGTAGAATGGGCAGGACATCCGTCATGTTGGAACCATAACTTTTGCCGTTCTTCTAATACCATATCATCCAAAAACTCTCCTATTTCAGTTTCCAAAAAGTTCAAGTACCTGTCACCATTCAAATTCTCTCGAAAATAAAACGGACCTAGTAATGTATCATTCAATATACCACACCAAACGTTTGTTTTCTGGTAGTATTGATTTTTGTTGTCAGTAATAAAATTTGGGTTGACATCTGACCACCATCTGCAATTTTGTGATGATACAACCCCATTTGTTGTAAAAGTCGATTCATCTCCAAACAGAATACATCGATGAAAATCTCTTTGTTCTTCTATTTCACCCTGAATCCACATGGAAAAATCATATCTCAAATCATAGTCTCTTTCTTGCAATGTACAAATGAATGTAGGTTTGTAACCATGGTACTCATGTTTCTTGAGAATACGCTTCACAGAAGTTTTTATTATGCCGGTATAATCACTAATTTCTTGGGTGAACCTTCTAGGATTTTCTACTACTGCTAGAAGTACGTCAAGCTGGTTTTCTTCTGTGCATACAGGTTTCGTACGCTCCGTATTATGTTTATATTCTAGTGAGCCGGTCTGTTTGAAATTCTTTAAAATTCTACTTACACTTGAATAGCAAATTTGTTTGTCTGGATGCCGCTCGTTGAAAATATTTGCAGCTTCGCGCATTGTCCACCATCACCACAGATTAAAACTAATTCTGCCTTTTCAGTTAACGTTTATACTACTGGGCGAGGCATTTTTAATTAAGGACAAATATGAAAACGTTTGACAGGCAAGTTTCAAGACGCCACACTATCAAACTACAGTATTGTTTTCGGGCGTATGTGTTTTTTGTTCATGGCTATCCGCGATAGATTTTGGAGTGTTTTTTAATATCTGTTCTAGTTGAGGCATTCAAAAGAACAGAAATTTTATACTTTTATTCATGTGAACATTTATTTAGTACAGTATTTGCCTCGTTAAAAAGAGTATTTGTGTTATTCTAGAGTTCTGTTGAATATCGTTGCAACAAACATGAAGTTGACGGTCACCTAAAAAAATACAAATCCAAGTAAATTTTACAAATACACTTTAATTTGATAAAAAATACTCCAAACTGATTTGATTGTGGGTACTTCACATACATATTAAATCAAAATTGTAAAAATATGTATCATACGGGGGAAACTCAATATTTTCCAAACGAAAAAAAAAATTCGAATAGCAGGCCATGACTTCGTATTTGAACATAACTTTCAATTCCAAGCAACTTTTTTCTTCAACATATTTCTATATTTTTTGAAATAAGGGTACTTTACTCTTGAACGAACTTTATATTTTTTGGCCTATCCTGTATGGTGTTTGTCACAAAGCCATTTCAGGTACACTTGGTATAGTTTTGGAACATGCACCAACTTTTGTCAAGAATAAAATTTTCTGAGAAATCGATAATAAACAAGTTTCCCATTTGTTGCACACTTAGTGGACCACACTGTATATAATAATATATTAATTTACCAATAGTAAATAAATTAATTTAATTTATTTAAAAAAACTCAAATACAGAGAATACCATACTTGAGCTTACAAACAAAGTGGTAGAGACCTTGGATGGGTCGAGAAGGTGCCTAGCGGTCTTTCTCAATTTAGCCAAGGCCTTCGACACAGTATCACACGAAATATTACTAGACAGACTATATTATTACGGGATTCGTTGACCTGCTCTAGACCTTTTGCGGGGTTATTTATCAAACAGAAAACAAAAGGTAAAAATAGACAATGAACTGAGCAAGCCATTAGAAATTACAACTGGGGTACCACAGGGAACTGTTCTGGGACCAATACTATTCTTAATATATATGAACAGCTTTAGTTGGATAAAAACATGTCTCTCTGATAATCTTATTTCATATGCTGATGGTACAGCAATTATATTCACAGGTGAAAATTGGAACCAAACAGATAATAATGCAGACAGGATTGAAAAACATAAGTTTATGGCTAAACAACAATCTTCTGAGTCTAAATGTAAAGAAAACCAAATATATTTCCTTCACGTTGGATAAAAGAGATCAACCACAAAACAATGAGCTAAAAATACACTCCCCAAGATGTTCGATAGAAATACCTTGTACTTGCTCAACAATTGAAAAAGTTCAAAAAATAAACTATCTTGGTGTAATTTTTTTTTTACTTCTTTGATTGACGACTTGCTTATTTTGTGGAAATTCATATTCACTGAGAATACACTAAAAAACAATCTTGTCTATTTTCCACGATAATTTTATATTTGTTGACTAGTTTAGGTCATTACACCATTTTCAAAACTTTTAAAATGGTGTAATGACCGAAAAATTTTGTATAAGAAAAATCGAATCCAAAAATTACGAAGTACCACTCTGAGTCTCTGAAAACGAAAGTTTTTATGAATACACTTACTCATTTCAATATAAAAAAGCTTGCTGATGCATCATTTCTGTTTTTCGTAACTAAATACTATGCACTAAAGAAATTCCCTTTTTTTAGAACGAGTACCTACTTGAAGCCATTTTGTAAACTTCACACCACCTATAAATATTACAATTATGCCTTCAACTTTAGTCTTCGTCGCAGTGGCGTTCATTTTATGTTCTTGCACGTGAGTATTTACTATTTTTTTTTTCTTGGGGTTTTGGCATCTACTGCTAAGGTCATTAGCCAGTACCTACTATTTTTTTGTGTGTTGGCCTTGACTGCTATGGTCATTAGCCACGTGTTGTGGATAGGCCTTGTTACTAACTCCATACGCCACATTAGAAGCGGCACTGTTAATTATTAACGCAACAGTGAATCGTGGAGGATTGTTCCCAGCCGGCACAAGATCAAATCATTGAAACTTTTACATCTGAAAATAACAAAAATCTTGCCCCTGCCGGGAACCGAACCCAGGACCTCTCAGTCACAATGCCCGAGCGCTAACCACTGCACCAATTCCCTCCCCAGAACCTACTATTATTATCAGTTCCATTAACAAAGGCAGGCACATGAAAAGGTCATTGATTATCCTTATAATAAATAATATATAGAGTGAGCACGTGAAGGTTGAAACAAATTCGTTGAAAGCTTGATATGGCCATTGAGAAAAAAAGCTCAGACATGTAAATTTTCTTTTTACTACGAGCGTGCGGAAAAGTAACTTTTCCGCACGATTTTTCGTTTTGAAAGTTGTACTTTTCCGTACGATTAAAATCGTGCGGAAAAGTAACTTTTCCGTACGATTTTTACTTTTCCATACGATTTTTCAAATCATGATTTGTTTGAGAAACCGTCGCGTGCGGAAAAGTACTACTTTCCGCACTTGTTAGGTAAATAACTATTTCAGTTGCTCATTTTTTGGCCTACTACATTTTTGGTGACGTCATTACTGTTTGAGTTATGACGTCATTATATTTTTTTTAAATAGCAGTACCCCATTTTGATAATACCTTGGAAAAAAACGAATTGTTCTGTGTATAGATGTCACATTTTTTCATGTTATACAGTGAGTTTTCAAAAGTTTGTACCATATGGGAAACTTTTTTATTATTCATTTGTCAAAAAATTGTATTCTTCATAGAAATTGGTGCATTGCGAAAAACTTGATGAGTTATCGAAATTCAAAATTCCCAAAACAGTGTACAGGGATCAACAAAAAATAGAATTTTTGATCAAGAGTAAACTGCCCGCATTTTTGATATTAACAAAAAATATCTATTAAGAAAAGTTGTTAAGAATTGAAAACAATATTCAAATTTGTAATCACAGCCTTCCCAACAAAATATTTTTTCCTATTTTTATGATTAAAGTGATCGTAAATTCAGAGAATTGTATTATTGAATTATTTAGCATCAATTGATTGATTTATTCAATAATTTTCTGCTATAAAATTTCACTGATAGTTATTATGGACGAACATAGTGAGTGAAATATCAAATTTGCACTAAAAACTAGGTAGTACAAATAATCTGATCAAAGTGTATTTCTACCAAGAAAGTTTTGGGGTAGTTTTCATTACTTCTATTCTCTATGTTTTTTGGGGTGCTGAATCCGAATCTGAGGTTTGCTAACAAATTTTCGTGACGGAACATTCAAAAAATTGCAAAAAAAAAACTAAAAAATCACTTTCTTCTGCGGTTTATTATAATAATACTTTATTAGTCCTTTGTGATCACAGTTTCTATAATATAGAATGCTGTATGATATAGGGAGGAAGTGCATAGCTGTATTGTAGAGTTACAGCAAGTCACTAAACTATCACAGTGATAAAATTACGTAAATTTTTTGTTCAAAAATTCTGACATGTCGTAGTAACATCCATTACATAAAAATATTTTTAGTTTTCGTTTAAATACGTTAAAGTTACTTTCCAATCTTAGACAGGAAGGCAAATGATTCAGAAATTGGATTCCTTTATACATTGGGTTTTTTTCGTACAGTGCAGGTACATGTTTGGTAGGCCTACCAATAAGTTTAGAGGAACGAGTTGGATAATCATGGTAATCAGAATTGGTAGAAAAATTATGACAATTTCACTCACTATATGAAAGTAGCGTCTCCTGCGATATGAGGACCAATCGGAATGGAATTTCCGATCCGGAAAGACCACGTCGTCAAGTCAACCACAAATATAAACAGCAATGATACATCTTGTAATCTAATATGAAATAAACGTCAGGTTGACAGACTTCATGTTTATTATTCATTAGTTGCAACTATTGAAGAATTCACCTTGTTTACTCGATCAAATTTCAAATAATAACTTGGTTGGTTCGTGAAATTATCGGGGGTAATACCACGAGTGGTATTGTGGTATTGTGAGCACGAGTCGTATTTATTGAGATAATTTCACGAACCAACCAAGTTATTATTTGAAATTTGATCGAGTAAACAAAGTGAATTCTTCAATAGTTGTAACTAATGAATAATAAACATGAAGTCTGTCAACCTGACGTTTATGTCATATTAGATTACAAGATGTATCATTGCTGTTTATATTTGTGGTTGACTTGACGACGTGGTCTTTCCGGATCGGAAAGGAAGCGAAAGGAAGCGTGTACTTTCGCGAAATTCCATTCTGATTGGTCCTCATATCGCAGGAGACGCGACTTTCATATAGTAAGTGAAATTGTCTCAATAAATACGACTCGTGCTCACAATACAATCGATAATTCTGTCAGAAATCTTTAACTCGATCAAATTGCTGTGGTGTTACCAAGCAATTTGATCTCGTTGATTTCTGACAGAATTATCGATAGTATTGCGACCACTCGTGGTATTACCCCCGATAATTGCTTTTTGCATAGAGTATACATTTGTAGATATAGAGTAAAATGTGAGAATTCCATGTTCTTTAAAATGATTACGACATGTTTCTCTATGGTCTAGATTGAACATTAATCTTATAATTCTCTTTTGAGAAATGAAAACTCTGGCGCGCCCCCTGCACCACCGCATAGAATAATAGTGTACGAAATGTGGAAATAAATATAGCATAGTATTATTGCTTCTAGGTTGAAAATTACATATTTTCTAAAAATTTTACTTCACAAGTTTTTTTCTACGACGAACCGTTCGGGCTCAAGGACTACTTGCAAGTTGGCATATTTCAGTTGACTGGGGAAAATCCCACTTTTTGACTACAAAACTCTAATTTATTATTGAATTCAATAAGTGGATTCTCCCCAGTTCTCTGCGCATACCTTATTTAGATTATATAATAAAGGTACAGGTCGATTATTCAAAAACTACATACAAGTTATTTAATGATGTCCAAAATCGTACAAAACTTGAAATTCAAACAAAAACCTTGAAAAAATATTTCACATGATTATATTATTATATATCATATATTATACGATCTAGTTACCCCACTGCGTACTTTAGTCAAATATTATTCTGATTAATGAAGTAAGTCAATTATTTTCATCTGTTGCAGGAGTATTGCTGGAATACGAATTTGCAAACCGTGCGAAATCAATCTGAATGTGATAAAGAACATAAAGAATATCGTGTACTTTAAGAATTCACAGACATTTGCAACCGAAGAGGTTGCGCCAAGGTTGGTATTCTTCATAGAGATTTTTTTCAATAATCTGTTTTCTTATGGAGTTGATCATCACCATAACACCTGCACCATGAACGTTTACATTTATATACAGGGTGTTTCCGAAATTGGAACGATAAATGAAGTGGAAAGTAGAAGATTACAAAACAAAACGAAATGAAAGAATACATGTTTGTCGAAAAAAATATATACAGTGCCCGCCAAAAAGTATGTACCATATGGGAAAAAAGTTTATTATTAGAGTATTACAAAAAAGATACGAACCAATATAACAGTAAGGGTTCTGACAAAATTTCAAATCAATTTTTTTAATTTAGTGCTCTCTGGTGTGGAGAAAATGAGAAAGTTTTGTTATTATCATCGGAATACAAATATTTCAGTGTGGTTAAGCTATTCATAAGAAAATAATTTGGTATTTTTCTACAGCTAGAAAAATATTTAAAAAAATTGCTTTTTTCAATATTCTCACATTATTTTCCCAAACTTTGTATATGTGTATAAAATTGAATTCTAAGCAACTTCTTCAAATAACTTTTTTCGATATCTTGCCATTTTAACCCCACTTTTTGCATTTTCATAGTAATTTTTTTCAATTTGCCGCCTTACCAGCGATCATGTGACATGTGTCAAAATCGATTTTTAGGTTATCGGACATGCACAAACTTTTCCCAAGAATCTTTTTTCCAATACTTTAATAATAAACTTTTTTCCCATATGGTACATACTTTTTGGCGGTCACTGTATATATATTGTGAGAAATATTGAATTTTAAAGTTTTCAATTGTTTTTTGGTCATCACTGATCAGAGGTCTACAGCCTGAGCAAACCACGCTGAAACACTGCCAGCGGGAAGACACAGTAACTGAAAGCGATTTCATAAAATTTCATAAACATTTCGAAAATTTTTGATTGCTTCAAAAACTAAAATTCTTGCCATTTATTGTTACATTATTTTCTACGAAAGCGTCTAAGGGCCACATGTTTTTTTTTTCAATTTTTCCGACTTCAAACACGGAATTTCCGACTTTAAAGTAGGAAATTTATTTTTCCGACTTCAAACTCGGAAATTCCAACTTTGAAGTCGGAATTTTATTTTTCCGACATGAAAGTCGGAATTTTGGAGTTTAACTCGATATTTCAGTTCTTTTGCTTCATACAAGTCACACATTGTTAATCTTCTTCAGTGTGACAAAAGCTATTTTTGTGTACTGAGTATCAACAATCTTATTGAACAATAGTCGTTGCCGACCGATGTTTCACCGTTTTTACTCTAAAATACAAACCGACGTAGGCTTATTATGACAAATACCTGTCAAAAAATAACTACTCCCCTGGCTAATACAACGACGGGTATTGCATTATATCTAACATATACTTTTACAATGTCCCTCATTGCAGAGGAGAAAATTACAAGTGCTTCCTGCAACAAACTAACAGAATTTTGTTTTGATTCGTACAGGGACACGACCTGCAGATTAGTTTCTTTTATCAGTGCAAGGGTAGGTCAACACAGACAGCTCGGAAGCCATCTGTTCCCTGTTCGAATCAACTCATCATTCCGACTATTTGGCTGCTCTGGTCTCGCGCGATGGAACTGGCAAACATCTGATAGAAAATAACTACTTCCCTATTTAATACCACGACAGACATTGAACTACATCTAACAGATATTTGTGCAATGCTTAATGTAATTAAACAGTAGATTATCCTTCATTTGGCCGGGGAAGACCACCTGCAGATGCGTTTCGAGTTTCTTTCCTCTCATCAGTGACGTAGGTCGGAAAACATTAGAGTCGTCCTGCCCTAGCCCAATGAATTATAATCCACTGTAAATTTAATATTTCCTCATAAATGAAGCAGCGACTTACAGTAAAGTCAGTCGCAGTGCCACCCGCGGGGAAGATCCAAAAAACACTTCCCGGTAGCAAAGAGTCCAGGAAATGAACAGAGTTCAAGAATTTTTGCCAGAGAGTATCAAATAAATGAAATAGTAAAATAGACAATGTCGAAGTCCCCTTCTTTCCAAATATTTCCACCATGTGGAAAATATGAGGCAAACATCTGACAGAAAAAAACAACTTCTCTGGCTAATACCACGACGAACGTTGAACTACATCTGACAGATATTTGGGCAACGTATTTCCAAAAAGACCCAATTGACCCAACAGCATTAGAGTCGTCCTACCCCAGCCCAATGAATTATAATCCCCTGTAAAAGTTATATTTTCTCACAAATGAAACAGCGATTCACAGTGAGGTCAGTCGTCACAGCGCCACCCGCGGGAAAAAAACATTAATTCACTTCTGTAAAGACTCCAGGAAGTGAGCGGAGTTCAAGAATTTTTGCCGGAGAGTTAATATCAAATAAATGAAATAGGTATTTGCCATAATAAGCCTACGTCGCGTCGTAGGTGTATATGGGAGTAAAAAGGGGGAACCATCGGTTGAAACGATTATCGTTCAATTGGATTGTTAATACTCAGTAAACAAAAATAGCTTTCGTCACACTGAAGAAGATTAACAATGTATGACTTGCATGAAGCAAAAGAACTCTAGTCGATGCTCCAAAATTCCGACTTTGAAGTCGGAAAAGTAAAATTCCTACTTTAAAGTCGGAATTTTCGACTTTGAAGTCGGAAAAACAAAATTCCGACTTCAAAGTCAGAATTTCCAACTTTAAAGTCGGAAAAATAAAATTCCGACTGGAAAGTCAGAAATTCCGTATTTGAAGTCGGAAAAATTGAAAAAAAAAATTTTCCATATTACAACCCATTTTCTTAATCGCTCCAATTTCGGAAACACCCTGTATTTGATATAAGTTCTAAAAAAATTACGATTGGTATCTTTCTACATTATGATAAATCAAGACATGATCAGGTTGGCTTGTTATATGTACAAAATGATGTAATACGATTTATCAAAATGAAAAAAAAAACACACTAAACCGATAATGAATAAAAATCAAGGAAGTTATTTTGACCGGGTTAACTTTTATCAATAACAAAAAGTATCCAGACATCTCTATACTATTAATTTTGCTGTGGATTCATTAAGCCTGATTGTTATGACAGAAAAAAAGTCAGTACCTACTTGAATTCCAGAGCTAATATAATAGTTTCCATACTCTTCATATTCCCTAACCATAAGCTGGTGCTAGAATATTGAACCAGCCAAACATAGAATCGCACGTTACAAGGTAAGGTATGCATCTTCCCATTCGCACAAGTCTCTCGAGGACTTCTGAGGGTTGCTCGTTGGGCAAATCTTAGTTTGTTCATGACCTGTGGGTCCAATTTTAGCTCCTACGTAACATACGTTTCTAGTATTTGCCACTCTTTCCAACCTTGTGGTAAATGGTCAGAAGCTAGCCTCATAATAATTATCCCCAGAGTAGAATCGTCTTCTGCCGGCATCAAATCTACCAACTTGATTATCTGAGACGTTGATGATATCCGAAAAGTATACCACTTATCAGCGAAGTACACCTCTAAATATTCTGTTGGTTTATTTGTCGAGCCCTCCTCCACCGAACCGCCGGATCCTCCACCGAACCGCCGGCTCCTTCACCAAGCCATCAGACATCGACTCCACCATCAAGCCATCAGTCGGCTCCTCCATTGCGCAGTCAGCTCATTTTTTCCGCTTCGATTGACGTCTTCTATCATCAAGCTGACATTTATTATGAAAAGCTTTTCTAAATGAATCTGCTTTGAGTAATTTAGATTACACCAACATATTTCTTACCTTAGATCGTTATTATGGTTATGGTTGGATGGAAGACCAAGGTATGATCATGGTACTCTATCATGGTCATACATTGAATCCTGCCATTTGATCTGTTATCGCTATTCCTATCAATAAAATCCATTATTATTTTTTTTTCCTAAAAGGATGTTCCAATCAGGACCTGTCTTCGAAGCCCCGTTACATTCAGAGGGCGCGCTGGATCGTTTACCCAGATAACCACTCCCCACGTCCGTGGGGTGAATGATTACTGGGTCCGAGACATGTGCCCTGAGCAGACGCAGTGAACCAAGAATGACGGTCTTCTGCATTCGTCCGGCTAAGATTTCTGCCATATTACGGCCAGCCGGTATGATTTTCAAGTTCAAGAGCAGTATGTCCATCATACCACCAAGCACCCCTATAATAAGAACCACCATTTTAACAGAATGATTTTAATAGAGCCTGCGGAGTTCAAAGAGTAAGTCTCGATATTTAGTCCGTTTCTCCTTCTCTTTTCGGACGACATTCGTTTCGCCAGGAGCCGAAAATCGTCTTGCTTTGATGGTCGAGGAGGACTGAATCAGGCTTATTGGCTTGTATTTGCCTGAGGGTGGAGAATGAGTAGTTCTAATATATTCGGCACTTCTCATTCTCCACAACGGACTCAATATCCCCCGGAGCATAAGGCAACACCGGTGTCTCGTCTATACCGTACGAGTGTCGTAGGTGGTAGTACAACACTCGTAGAGCCGCATTATGGCTGTGGATATAGGCTGAGACCGCATATGCTGGACATGCTGCCAGCAAATGAATAAGGGTCTCAGGTGCCCCACGACACGCTCTGCATCTAGTGTCGGGGACCTCTATACCCATCACGCGGCTACGGTACACAAGAGCGTTGAAGACACCATCCTGGCAAGCCATTATGAATGCCTCTTTCTCCGACTTCAGCTCACTTGACCTGAGGAAAGCAAAGGTCAGGTTTTTGGATAAGCCAAGGTCTTCAATGTTCTTGAAGAAGACCCCATGCATTGGCTCATCCTTGTACAGCTGCAGAGAGGACCACAGTCTCCGCAGCTTTTATGTGTGCTTTTTGCTGAACGGGTTCCAACTCGGTGACAGAGTTTGGGTTCGCCCGTTCAGTGTCGAATACGAGACCAAGTTCATCAGCTGCCCGGATTGCTGCCTTGAAAAGAAATGCTCCAATCCCTGCTTTTTTATGGTCGCGGACCATGCAGAAAAGGGAATCTGAACTCCTGATGACTTTACTGGCTCCATCCGGCACCATTCTGTTATGTAGACACTCCAAACTCAAAATTCCCCGGCCCCTGTTGTCGCAGCTCTTCATGAGTCCACTTTACTACTCCAAAGGAGTAGAGTAGAATCGGAACGGCAAGCATATTGGTCACAGCAACTTTGTTCTTTCCTGGCAGTTCTGATGACCAGATCTGTCGGAGGTTGTGCTGAGAGAGTTTTTAACTGTGTTTACCTCTTGGGAGCGACGTTGCTCCACTCCCAAGTAGGTATACGTCTCTCCGGCATCAAGATGATGTAGGATGCTTCCCTCTACGAGCCGGACATTCTCTTCGTATCCCTCGCATCGTCCTCTTTTGAAATGAACCGTGGCACATTTGTCAATCCCGAACTCCATTCCGATAGCACGCGTGTACTCTTGCACCACCCTTAAGGTCTGATGTAGGTCCCTTTCTCCAGAGGCATACAGTTTGAGGTCATCCATATATAAAATAAATGAGTGACCTTATGCCTCCGGCTGCTGGGGGTGCCGCAGTTGTATGCACGGGTTATCCTGAGTGCAACGGACAATGGCAATAGTGAGATGCAGAAGAGAAGATGGCTGAGGGAGTCTCCCTGAAATACGCCCCTTCTGAAGATTACCCGCTCTGTTTGGATTCTAACTTGACCAGATCATATGGTGAAGCGAGTCCTCCAGAGCGGCATCAGTTGTTCAATGCATCTCACTATTCGATCGGGCACCGCAAGGCATCTGAACAAATGCATGATTAGCTCATGCGATGTTGTATCAACTGCCTTGCGGTAATCGATCCAGGCCATCGAAAGTTTCCGCATACTGCACGGAGTCCTGCGTTATACATCTGTCGATGAGCAGGTTCTCCTTGCAGCCAGCAACCCCCCTCTTTGACCCTCTTTGCTCATATATCCGTTCATACACCGGATCAACTGCGAAGAGTATTCGTGCGTATAAAATCCGCGTAAACATCTTATAACACAAATTCAAGCATGTTATCGGCCTGTAATACTTTGGATCAGACAAATCTCCGTTCTTGGGGATAAGCACGAAACGCCCCTAGACAAACCAATCCGGAATCTGCTGCTCCCCATCTAGCCAAGAGTTAAAAACTCTTTCCAAATGTTGGTGGTACAGGGGAATTTTTTCCACTAATAGTTGTTTAACCCATCAGGGCCTGGAGCAGCGAAGTTCTTTGAGCCTTTGAGGGCCCGTCGAACTCCTTTTGGGGTTATCGGATTGCGCGGATCATTGTGGTCAGGCTGTTGAAGTCTCCTGCAGAAAGCTCCAAACTGCGCTAAGGCTGGAGTGTCCACGTTAAGTGGTTGCGGATACTCATAGATATTCTTCCAGAAGGTTTCCACTCGATCAGCGGCCAGCGGTTATCGACAACACGTGGAGGCTCTTGGAATAGGCGAGAAGGTTTTTACCGCAAAACTTCATGTTTTCCGCGACACTTCTCGCTCGCCTCACCGCAGCCACCAGCATTCGTATCCTACCAAGGCAGTGCTGTTTGATGGTAAACAGCACGCCTTGATTAGTCCATCGCACACTGGATACGAGACGCGTGTTGTCTCGCTGACTTGATCTTGGCTTCCATCTTGTGTATGCGTCCCTCATGCCTCCCAATCAGAGAGATGGTATCCCTCCTCTCCGTCCGGAACAAAGCCTGCTCGGCGTCATACACGGCAGAGTTAATCTGACAGATATCAGCCTCTTCCGAAAGAACACCGTTAATCTCCACATCCACTAGTGCCAGTTGTTGTGGCTTCAGAGGTTGGTGTTATGAAGCGCGATATTTACCTAGATAGCCACTCCCCACGTCCGTGGGGTGAGCAACTACTGGGTCCGAGAATCATGTGCCCTGAGCAGACGGAGTGAAACAAGGATGACGGCTAAGATTTCTGCCATATTATGGCAAGCCGGTATGATTTTTAAGTTCGAAAGCAGTGTGTCCAGCATACTACCAAGGACCCCTATAATCAGAACCACCATTTTAACAGAATGGTTTGGGTAGAGCCTGCGGAGTTCAAAGAGTAAGTCTCGATATTTAGTCCGTTTCTCCTCCTCTTTTCGGACGATGTTCGCCTTTATTGTTATTATCATTATTATCATTAATATAATTATTCGGCTATTTATTCAGTACAAAAAGAAAGGTGACAGGCCCTCCTGGCTGTCACATGTATCATCTTAAGGGCAGAAAGACTGGACAAGATACACATTGTTTCACTAGGAAAGCAAAAGGGTAATCGGAGACGGGTCAAGCGGCGGCAAAGACACGAAATGTAACTATTAATGAAATTATTTTTTCCCCAGGGAAAAGGTGCTTCCCTTTTTTTTGGGATATAATATACACACAGAGAAAGGAAGATATTGATTTTAGAATATTTTATGAAATTACTTTTTTCCCGGATAGGGGGAGTAGGGGCAGATTGATTCAATTTTTTTAAAGAATTAAAAACTGGGTGATAGAGCTAGTTTGAGATAAAGTTTGATGCACCAATGCAGACACAATTTTATCTAGTTTCATGGTGTATTACAGATGTTTTCATAACGTTAAATGAAAAAGAAAAATGATTGAATATGTAAAAAATGGGATTTGAATCAAACCACCCCGCATACGGGGCACATTGAACCAGGGTATTGGGCACATTGATATTTCATATACTTTATGCAAAAATAAGAATCTTAACGACTTCTTTCAGTGAATTCTCTTATAATAATTAAAGAAAAACACATTATCGCTAACCGATTTAACAAGCTAACGAATTGCTGCTCATTTTACGTTATAAATCAAAGAAGTACCTAGTAGTTAAAAAACAAGTAATCAGTGCTGCTCATTGTACATTATAAGAATCAAAGTAGAAAGAAAACCTAAAGAACGAAGCAGTTCGGTTGGTTCCTTTAGTAATATGAGGTATTGGTAATATGGATAATGAAAACATGAGATGTCGATTTCTTCCTCAAGTGGGTTAAATCAAATTCGAAAAAACCATTCAGAACTAGTGGAATCTGAGTCAAGTCCGCATCGACGCGATCTTTTCTCGCTATTTTCCTTTCGAGAAGTCCAACCCAGTAGTTTTTTAGCATTTTTCAATTGTGTTGCATTTTCTTTCATTTTTTTTTTTCTCTTTTCTGATACTGAAGCATCTGCAATTTATTTTATTCTTGTGTGTCTGTAAAATTTCTTGATTTCCTATTTTTTTTTTGGATATTATTTTGGATTTTTTTTGCGTTGGGCCTTTGGATATGGTCATTTAAGGTGTTAAGATGACAGCCGAAGTGCATGGAGGTGTTGTGTGTAGTACATGAAAATTTAGATGATATCCTTCATTTGTAAAAGGGGCACATTGAAACACACCAAACCGCCCCATGCAGCTTGTATCAATCTACCCCAACGTGTCGGTTTTTGTAAACATATCTACCTGACGGAAAAACTATATAAGATCAACAAGTTACCTCTTATATGTACCTTAATCAGGCATGTACTTACATAAATACGAAGAAACCTAACAAAACAAATACGTAATTTACGTAAACTGACTGATTATTTGAGACTCTCTAAATTTACTCAAATGGCTCTGAAATGCACTTGTATTGGTCAACAGCGGAATTTGCATTGTAAACGACCATAGTTTCGCTGGTAATATTGAATGACTAGAGCCATCTATTGAAGGATAGTCACGTTTCTATCACTGCTGTACAGTTCGAGCGAGTGGTGATGTATCAATGTGCCCCTTGCATCAATTTACCCCCATTCCCCCTATATATACAGGATGTCCCAGAATAAAGGGGTCAAACTCCGAGGGTAGAATCCTTACTTCATTTTAAAGCTGAAAGTTTCAGTAAACATATACCCTAAAATGAGCATCAACCGAGTTACAGGATGTTGAAAGTGACACAAAAAAATATATTTTCCAGAATAACTCCATAACGCATAACTTTTCCTGATGAAATTCGGTATGTCACTTGACAGCATTCAGTTTCATATTTCAAGGCAAATCATGTGTTTGTAACTCTAAACAGAAGTGTACAGATTTTCGAGATATTTGAAGTTGAATAAGTGCGTACGTATCAAAATCTTTACTATTTTTGAAAGGAATGTGAAGGTAACTATTTTTAACATTATAACCAATATATTTCATACCTTGCAATGAGTATAAATTCAAATATTTCGAAAATTGTTGGCATTTACGAAGGATTCTGTTTACAAAAATTTCCCGATATTTAAAACTTATACATAGCCACTAACAAAATAATCACTAATGAGTATCCGTATCACATACGCACCCACTTATTCAACTTTAAATATCTCGAAAACCGTTGATAGTTGTGAAACGATACGTATTTCTTTCTTGTATAGGAAATATTGGGGATTAAGAAAAATAAGACGAAATCGATATCAATCCAGTGGCGTGAAAGTTGGGGAGGGGTGAATAGGGGTACCCACCTGCCGTACGCCCCTCTTCAGCGTTACAAACACATGATTTTTGCCTTGAAATATGAAACGGAATGCTGTCAAGTGACATACCAAATTTTATTGAGAAAAGTTTAGCCATTATGGAGTTATTCTGAAAATATAATTTTTGGGTCACTTTCAACATCCTGTGACTCGGTTAATACTCATTTTAGGGTATATGTTTATTGGAACTTTCAGTCTTAAAATGAAGTAAGGATTCTCCCCTATACACATAGGTACAGGTAGATGTTTGATTTTTTTTCACTCTTAAATCGATGTTTTTCCCGTAACAGAAAAAATAGTGTATTAAACACGGGAAAATATAAGATTTTAGCTCTCAGTTTTTTGACAACACAAACTCGAGCTAAAGTCTTTCACATTTTCCCTTGTATAATTAATTAATATTGTTTTAGAGTGTCTCTATAATTTTTTTCTACTAGCGTGCGGAAAAATCCTTTTTTCCGCACTCATTTTACTTTTGAAAGAGTCACTTTTCCGCACTCTTTTTAGTGCGGAAAAAACATTTTAGTGCGGAAAAGTAGATTTGTTTAGTTTTTGCGGATTATACTGACATTTAAATATTGCGTCGCAGGAGGTTAAAATAGAAAGCTTACCAAGTATGGTTGTATAGTTTGATATATATTTGATCATAAATGTTCTTTATGTTAACTTTTGGGAGTTTTTTTTTCCGCTAGTAGAAAAAGTGTACCTATACGACCGTAAAGTGTCTTTTCCGCACTTGTTAGGTAAACTACTATTATGACGAATAATTTTTTTGTAAAATCAAGTTCCCGTGGGAAAAAAGTTCTTACTTTTTTCCCGGTTTTCGGGGAAGAGAGTAATTTCAAAGTTATATATTATTACCTGTCAACAGAGATGAAATTTCAAACTTTTTTCCCGTCACAGAAGAAAAAAAAATTGTCATTTGTTGCATTTTGTCAACTATAGATTTATATCCAATATGTATACGTTCCCAAGAGGACAAGCGGAAGTTCTGGGATAGAGTTTGCATGGTTGAATTTTTTTTTTCATTATTCTTAATGAATAACGTATATTTCAGATATTAAAAGGATCTTTTTCTTTCTACACCTTCTTGAGGAGTTTGAAATGAACTATGGAAAACTACTGAATGATACTGGAAGAACGATTCAGAAAAGTTTTCAGGAAAATTAGTTTCAAACTGAAACAAAATATCTGAGATACTACATATTTATCGTATTTTAATAATAAAGTGAATAGAAAATGATGACAGTTTTTTATTGAACCTGCAATTATGTAACCTAATGTTAAATCAATCCGTTCGACATCACATGTTGAAAAAATCATGATTTGTTTGAGAAACATAAATAGTTATTTATGCAACAAGTGCAAAAAGTAGGTGTTTATTGCACTCGACGTGAAATTTTCCAACGAGGCCATCAGGCAACAAGTCGAGTGCAATAAACTCTTTTTGCACGAGTTTCATACAATATTTTTTCTACGTTCATGCAAAAACCAGAAAATGTTTCATTTAGGTGGCACTAAACTGTAAGGAAGACATTGTTTGTTTAAATCTATCTGCTGAAAGTAATTAAAAAAAATTGTGTGTAATTCAGATGATATACGAAGGAAATAATTTTATTTTTAACAAATTGCATTTTCTAGTAATTTCATAGTCCATCATATAATGAATATGATGGAACATGCAACTATTTAAAACGTAATACAATCTCACAGAAAATGGGCTAAATTTGGCGTCGATTTGAAAGTTTATGTCTGTCATGATGACAGAACGCTATAGTAGAATGACAGATGAGTGCAATAAAGTTTTTCCACCAAATATAGTTCAATAAAGTTTTGTTTTTTGCATGAACGTAAAAAAAAAATATTATTTTTGAAAGGACGAAATTAAGGACATTGAAGTCCGTTTTAAAATTCTTATTTCAAATGTCAACTATTTCTCCCAATTGTGAAAGGCTTTCGTGGCCATCGTTTAATGAATGATGGTTTTTCGAGTTTTTAGGCCGACGTTTATTCACTTATAATTACACGAGAGCTTTTTTTTGTCGTGGTAAACTTGACATGTAGTAATGAGAATTTTGTTGCCTGAGAATTCAACGAAAAAAACTGCCCTCTAAAAAAATTACGAGTCCGTAGGACGAGTAATTTTCTCTGGGGCAGTTTTTTGAGTTGAATTGTCCTAATGGCAACAAAATTTTCAGTCATTACGATACTGATATGAGTTTCGTAATGAGATACTTTACCACACTCGCACTAGTGCGGTAAAGTAAAATTCATTTGTTTCTCTTTTTAAATGTCAGTCTATTTAATGGAAAAGGATAACAAGAACTAAGTTATTATAAATTTGAGTATCTATTTCGGAATTTCTCAGGTAATAAGGTTTGAATTTTTTAATTTGTAGCGGAATTCTATATCTGAATCTATTCTGTAATGGTCTGAACTAATGTCGATGAAATTTTACTGAATTGGAATGAACGTGTCAAAGTTGACAATTCGCAAAATAAATCAACAATGGTCGCAACGCTTGCTTGTTGCATGATTCTAATTTCATTAATTTAAGGAATATTGACTAAATTTGAGTAAATAATTAACATTTTTGATAGAAGGTAAAATATTGTACAATATTTGTGTCATAAATTCATACTACGATAATCAATGGCCTCGTTTGACAAATGTTCCATCTCGTATCGTAAATATCTATTTCCTACGAGCGTGCGGAAAAATTACTTTTCCGCACGATTTTTCGTTTTGAAAGTTGTACTTTTCCGTACGATTTAAAATCGGGCGGAAAAGTTACTTTACCGCACGATTTTTACTTTTCCGTACGATTTTTACTTTTCCGCATTCCGATTTTTGTATTGTTGAAAATGAGGATATTTAGGACTAACTAGATGATCTATGTAACTATTCTGTCTTATTAGTCATTTTGTAGCATTATTATAAAAACTTGTTTATTAAAAACCTTGTTTTTTCATAAATAAGGTGAACAAAAACACTCTTAGGAATATTGTACCTAACTCTTACAAAACATGTCTTTTCCGCCCTTAACGGCTTGCCCGAACTCTGCTTCGCGTCGTTCGTGTAACTGCCGTCGCGTGCGGAAAAGTACTAGTTTCCGCACTTGTTAGGTAAATAACTATTTCCTACGAGCGTACGGAAAAGTAACTTTTCGCACGATTTTTCGTTCTGAAAGTTGTACTTTTCCGCACTATTTTTACTTTTCCGTACGATTTTTACTTTTCCGCACGATTTTTGTATTGTTGAAAATGAGGAAATTACTTCAAGAAAAAATTACACGAAAAAATTAATTGTTATAATTACTCTGCAAAGTACCTATGTTCTTGTAGAAAAACTTTGCCGGGTGTTGGTGAGAGGTGATTTGGCAGTCGTATGGGGCTGTTGAATTATTTTCTGTTCGATGATTGCAGACAAAAGTCCTACTTACAGTATAGGAAATTTGAGAAAGGTTGGATTATTTATATTGAATATATTTTTTCCTGGTATGAAACATATCGTCTTTTGCATTTTACGAAACAGCTTCATAACTAGAAAACTGCAAGAAATAGAAAAAGGGAATGAGTGTCAATGTAAGTTAAATCGGATTAAATTTTTTCTGACATAATCTTCTTCATGCTCGACATAACAACTGTTTACATAAAAACATCTTACTCATGTAGTTTTTATTTTTCAATCATAACATAGCATATAAATACATGTTTACGTTAAAGAAAACATTATATTGAGGTTAAGATTACGAAAATAACTTTATTTATACCCAGTCCTCACTCTCTTACACTAAATCACATCATACAACATACACATATAGGTAGATAGAGGCCTGCAATCTTTTGACTTTACCATGCTGAAAAATTTCGGTTTTTCTTGAGTGCGGTAATTACCTTATGGTCAGAGATTTCGTAAATTAAGAATATGTGAAATAGGTCAATAGACTGGATCTTAATCGAAGCGACAAAAAGAGTTTTTGTTGTCTCACGAATCAGCTGGGTGTAAAAGTACAAATATTGCATTAATGTTGTACTTCTCACAATTATTTTGCACTAAATGCAATTCCTACTCGTGGAAACGAATGTAAAACTCGGATATACTTTCTGAAGCAAAATCGATATTCAACTCAGAATATATGTATTTTTGGTATTCGAGACAACCACATCAAACAAGATATACAATGCGTTGTCAGAAAAAATCTTGAGATAAATCGATTTTTATTTTCAAATGTGCTTGTTTTGACGTGAGCCTCATATTTCTGAAGCCATACCTGTCAAAATAATGACGCCATCTTATATTTTTCAAATATCTAGGTATGCCGTATTGTACCTCGTTTGAAAGGCCTTTCAATTCTCTTCACAACCAAGTATAGTTTATTTTGATTTTTCTACAGAGTAGAATTAAATATTGAAGTTATGAATTGTTTTTGTATATGGAAAAAAGTCATTTGAAGTCGCAAACATGTATCCGAAATATTGAGGCAATGTGAAAATGTCCGTCTCAAGGAAAATCATTGTGATGTCTTTCAGACATGAAATGCGTCGTCACATAGAAAGTCACTAACAGGTGTTATACAAGTCCACATTTCATATCACACATATGTCACACTGTGATATCAGCTGTTTGGCATAGTTTTCTAGATCTAGATTTTCTCTACACACTGGACTGACTATTTGCATCCTCATTTAAGAACAGTTAACATCAGTGTGGCAAATCGTGAGTATTTGGTAAAAACAAATTTAAATCTAAAAAACCCACGTGTTTGATTATGTACGACCATTAAAGCAAATACCAATTCCATGATGAAACATTACCAAACTCATTGAAACCCTTTTAAGCAACACACACTATTATTCTTTCTCGAAATTTAAATGCTAAAAGTCTAATCCAAACATTATCGTTCGATAAACCCAAGATTCGAACGCCAATTTCTAGGTTATATTCGATTATAAAACAACGCGCAACACCCTCTCGTCGAGAAACAAAGAAAGACTGCTACTTATCCTATGATTTTCCTCTCAGACATGTCTGAATGAGATATCACGACTTGATAGATTTGTTACGTCGCATAGATGTGGTCTGATGAATGTTGCTGCCACATCACATTTTTCCTGTTTCTCATGTGTTATTTTGACTGTAACATCAAATATACGTAGAATATAGGTAAAGACTGAACTTCGCATTGGTGCAACATTGTTACATCACATAATTCTTGATGTCACACGATGGCTGGCTGGGAATTGATAATCAATAATTTCAAACCACGAAAACTATAATTGGTTGTGAAGAGATTTGAAAGTCCTTTTAATAGAGGTATTACACGACATATATGTTGTTTAAAAAAAATAGATGACGTCAATAGTTTGACACGTATAACTTCAGAAATTTGACGTTCACGTCAAAACATGCATATTCGAAAATGAAAATCGACATGTCTCGGAATATTTCCAAGCTGTGCTGAGATTATTGATACATTCCGTATTTCATCAACGCACTGTATAAACTAACTAGAATGTCTAGAATCAATGCAACGATTAAATTCAAAATCTAATAATATTCTATCAAAATAATAACAAATGAATACAAATTTGTGTGTCGATCAAATGTCTTGGAATTGGCAGACTCATACTTTGATATAACCAAATCGTCAACCATACCATTCTGCAACTACTATTGAATATTTATATATATATATATATATATATATATATATATATATACAGTGACCGCCAAAAAGTATGTACCATATGGGAAAAAAGTTTATTATTAGAGTATTGGAGAAAAGATTATTGGGAAAAGTTTGTGCATGTCCGATAACCTGAAAATCGATTTTGACACATGTCACGTCATCGATGGTATGGCGGCAAATTGAAAAAAATTACTATGAATGGGCAAAAAGTCGGGCAAAATGGCAAGATATCAAAAAAAGTTATTTGAAAAAGTTGTTTAGAATTCAATTTTATACACATATACGAAGTTTCAGAAAATAGTGTGAGAATATTGAAAATGGCAATTTTTTTTAAATATTTTTCTAGCTGTACAGAAATATCAAATTAATTTCTTATGAATAGCTTGACCATACTGAAATATTTGTATTCCGATGATAATAACAAAACTTTCTCATTTTGTACACACCAGAGAGCACTAATTTAAAATAATTGAATTTTGTCAGAACCCTTGCTGTTACAATGGTTCGTATCTAACAGTTATATCACAATTCCACTATTATTGCGATGATAGCGATATCCAAAAATATCTTGTTTTTTCGATTTTAATCAATTTTTGATGATAATCGTGCACGAACGTTTCACTTCGCACATAATCTTAAAAATGTGCGTCAAATTAAAGAGGCTAGAATTTACAACATTGCATGCGAAGTGAAACGCTCTGGCACGATTATCATCGAAACTTGATTATAATCTGGAAAACATGATGTTTCTGGAGTGTCATGTCATCACAATGGTCGTGGAATTCTGATATAACTGTTAGATACGAACCAATGTAACAGCCAGGGTTTTAACAAAATCCAATTTTTTTAATTTAGAGTGCTCACTGGTGTAGATAAAATGAGAAAGTTTTGTCATTATCATTGAAATACAAATGTTTCGGTATGGTAAAGCTATTCATAGGATAATAATATGATATTTTTATACAGCTAGGAAAATATTTAAAAAAAATTGCTATTTTCAATTTTCTCTCATTATCTTTTCAAACTTTGTATATGTGTATAAAATTTAATTCTAAGCAACTTTTTCAAATCACTTTTTTTGATATCTTGTCATTTTACCCCACTTTTGCGTTCTCATAGTAATTTTTTTTTCAATTTGCCGCCATACCAGCGATCACGTGACATGTGTCAAAATCGATTTTTAGGTTATCGGACATGCACAAACTTTTCCCAAGAATCTTTTTTCTAATACTCTAATAATAAACTTTTTTCCCATATGGTACATACTTTTTGGCGGTCCCTGTATATATTTTTTTTTGTAATGTTGCTGATTCATGAAGTCTATTAGTCTGTACTGGTAATCTGATAAGAAGCATTAATCAGATGTGTCGAAAATACTAGTACATAGTATACTTTCCAAATTTTTCGAAGAATTGCTACTCAATGATCAGTGCCTTCAGCAAAAATGTCATTCGAAAAGTGTATAGTCTATACGAACTTAATTGAGAGAGCACAGAACCAACCGATCATACGAGGTCATATCAATATACAAATTGCCGCTGATAGTTTGTATTGTCATAAATAACACGTTATTCTCAACCGTCTCATATAGACTGGCAGCCCACGTGGACTGAAAAAGGGAGGGGCTAGTGAAAATCGAACGCTTTTGGTTGGCCTGGATGGCCACTGTCGATTTCTGATTGGCCGGAGAGTTCAGAGACCGAATCGTCTTAAACTTTTGCCGGCGTGGATTCCAGTTAGATTTTATTTTATCAAAGATGCGACGACTGTTGTCTCAACTGAGTTCGTATAGACTATACTAAGAAAAACAGATCTATATTGAATTGAAAACTAATTATCAATTACAGCTCGAACGAATTTCCAAGGACGTTATTGAAAATCAAAATATTTTTTCGAAGAAAAACTGAGATATCGGAGTGATGTATATAGGTATGCGTGAATTTCATCAATATTCTGATATATGAGCTACTGAAAGTAATCCTTGGCAATTATTGGTCATATTTATTTCTATTTAGAGTTCCATTTAAATTGCAAACTACCTCTAACTACTAACTTTAACAATATACTCAACATTCTAATAACAAAATATACTAGAATAAGATTTTTCAAACACATTCATTTAATTTGGTATAAAAGTAAAATACGTTAAAATTTTCCTTGCCGTACAGTATTCAGATTATTGAATTTTTGTTGTTTCTCATTTTTTACTATAATGTTATCAGCGTAATACGAAAACAGCAACTAGGACAATTGACACTTTTTGTCCAATTTATTCATTACTAGTAGAAGTGATATAGAAAATGTTGCTTTGGTGAGAAGTTCTTTCCGCTAATTTTGTTTTTCTATTGATCCTAAGTCTACTGGATATATGTTACGTGCGCACATAGTTTGACACCCTGTATAATTTGGGAATATTTTTTTAGTGTCATCTGGACTATACTTCACGATTCCTGATTACTTTGTTTTTTCTGTCGTCGTCTAACCAGGAACCCCCTGACTCCTGCTTGAATTTTGACAGCTGACTTTTCCTCCACGTCTTTCGGTCTGTTGGTTTGTGATTTTGCGGAATCCGATCGTCCTTGACATTTTCCTCGACACTGCCGTTTCGGAGGGTTCATGTCTGAAGATCCATTCTGTAAAATTATAAATCATTACATTCACTGGATTTTTTTAAACTATCCTCATACACACGTCTTCGAAAAAATGCACACAAATGAAAATATGCTGAGCTGATAATTTCTCCAAAATGGTAGGTGTTCAAATCCATTATTTTTTATTTTTGTATTTACGGAAACAAGTGAGTGAATCACCGAGAGCTGTTGAAGAATTCTAAAAAAGCCCCTTGATTTCAAATAATACGTTCGGTTATTCATCATATAAACACAAAAATGTTCCATAAAAAATCATTAAGAAAGGGTTTACCTTCTGAAAAAGGTCAAAAGTCAATTTGCGGGTAGAAGGACGAGGTAAGAATTCCAAATGTTAGGGGCGGAGTCTCAAAATGAAAGAAATCTAATAGTGTCTCACTTCAACTCGTTTCGGTGTAAAATAAAAATTACTCATAGTCATAGTAAGTTTAACCTTGAATGCTTCGAGGCTGTGTAAATAGGTACTCAAACGCTCGCCGCTTTTTGCCACTTTGGCCGACTTGATTTTATTACATTGTCCAGTATTCTCTAAAAGGAAGAACTCAAATATGGGTAATAAAAATGAAAATTCGTGTTTTCTTCATTGGGATCGATATTTCGTATATTGATTGATATTGAGATAACTTATGAAAATATATGTAGTTTAGACAAACATCATAATTAAAAAATACAATTAAAAAATCGTGTTTATCGACATGTAAATAGCAACGCTGCAAAAACCATTCAAATTATGAGAAAACCATCCTACGGACCCTCATTGGAGATATTTATGGAAAATTTCTATGAATAAGTCCGCGGTGGCATTTTGAAAATCCTTGTTATAGGGAGTAGAAAAATGTTTACCTCTGAATGGCCAATATTTTTTTGAACGATGTTGAGAAAGAGATGATCGGCTTGTCTCCAAAGTAACGGCATTTAGATGTGAGGACTGAGCTCGATGGGTCGGTCTCGATGGGCCCCCTAACGGTGGAACGATTGATGATATTTCGGAAGAGCCTCGTCCATGAAAATATGTATGAAACAGAGACAGATCGGCAACTTGTCTGCGGTGTTCCAGAGAAGATAGCGAGCTTGTGAACGGAATATCACCGACGAGAGTTTCAATATGTGTTTGGGTGTTTCACTCCATATATTGAAACACAAGACTGGTCGGATTTGTGCCTTATAAATCATAATAAGTTGACGGAAAATGAAATAATTTTTGGCAAGAAATAGAGCACTGTTCATTTGAACGACGTCATGTATAAGACAGTTCATCAAAAATCGTCTAACTGCCCAAATATTTTGAACTGAAGTAAACTTTAAAATTTTTGGTGCAAAGTTGTTTTATTTTTTTTAACAACTAAAGTTGCTCAAAATAGTACAGTAAAAAGAAAAATTATTTAATTAATTCATTGATGAAGTACCTGTTTATTTGGAATATGCAGACACGTAAGAGAACAAAAATAATCAAAGAAAATCCGAGACGAGAATCAGCCGAACTCCCTACGTAAATAGAGATAACTTCTGCTTTCCATGCATATATTTTTTTAATTATCAAAAGAACATGTCATTATGTGGAGTACTACATTAACACATTATTTCATACATACTAAATAAAATATCACACTTAAAAAAAAAAACTAAAATTATCCCAGGCGGAATTTTGACAAGCTGATAAATAAATAGGTACGAAATGAGATTATTTTTTTAAATATAATATTTTATTTCTCGACATAATTTTTTGGGTTTATCACCATCCACAATCTGAAAATGAAAAATTTTTTTAATCCAAAGAAATCTGTACAAGTGTAGAAGGGCAAATTAATTAATTTGCCCGATAAGTTACTGCGTTCACAAGACTGCTGTCTTGAAAGAAATTAATTTTTGTCAGTAACGTACCCTACACTGAATTTGCCTATCTGAAAAAATGAGATCGAATTAACAAAGAATACTTCTCTTTTTTTGAAAACTGTTGACGTTTCGGAGGCTGTATCTGCCTCCGTTATCAAAACTTCTTAGAAAGACGCTGAGAAAACTGAATTTGAATTGCGATTTTGGTAATAAGACCTTTCTTTGACAGAGTCAAATGAAATCTGTCATACATTCTTTTGATTGACATTTGGTATCTTGATACATAGGGTGTTCGGTATCAATCAACCACCATTCTATTAGTTCTTATTTCATCTCTGAGGAGGGGTAACCAGGTGCGGTCCATTTCGATGGAATTGGTTGAGAAGCAGTTGTTCGATAAAAGAATGCACGCAGTTTCCTTCAACTTCCTTTTTTCTTGATTTGATTCTCTCAATAAAATTTTGGTATTATTCCATTCCATCATATGATCGCCATCAGATGTTAGAATATGTTCGGATATTTTCGAACCCGTTATTTTTCGATTTCTGATGTAACTTTTATGTTCTTCCTGGCGCACAATCAATGGTCTTGATGTTTCACCTATATAACTCTTACCACACGAACAAGGTATGTTGTAAACACAATTTTTTGAACATTCACCAGCGTTTTTGGGTTTTGTATGTGTGAGTATTGATCTCAATGTATTGGTTGTTTTAAATGTTGTTCTTACATCATACCTATGGCCAATCCGTTTTATCTTTTCAGACAGTCCAGGGACATAAGGTATAATATTGTTTGTTGGATATGTATGGAGATGTCGCATGTCTGTGTGTTGTGTTGTTCGATTGTAAAGTGTAGTACTATTTTCAATTTCATTAATGGTTTTTTCCACGAATTCATTTGGATAAGCATTTTCCCTGAGAACGGACTTTATAAAATTCAATTCTTATTTCAGATTTTGTGTTGAATTGCAAACCACTTGTGCCCTGTTGTAAAGACATTTGACAATTCCCCTTTTCACGCTGGTGTGGTGATTTGAGTTATAATGGAGATATCTATTGGTATGTGTTTTCTTTCTATAAACAGTTGTGTTAACTCGAGATGTTGATTTTTTTATCAAAACATCTAAGAAAGGAAGTTCATCATCTTTTTCTGTTTCTAATGTGAATGTTATCGTTGGTTCTTGTTTATTAATGTAATCTAAGAACACTTTCAAGTCATCTCTACTCTGATTCCAATATTTTATTTCTCATTTTATTTACGTGCTGTATAAATCCCCTTATAATGTCCACCGCTCTCATTTCCTACCTATTTATTTATCAGCTTGTCAAAATTCCGCAAGGGATAGTTTAGTGTTTTATTTAGTCCTGGGTTCTTCATATTGAAAAATAAATCATCATTTTTATTCGAAAATTGTTTGTTTCGGGTACAATTTTAATTAGGCCGCCATTTGCATATTTCGTAATGAAATAACGGAAATAAAATACTTGGAAACCCATTGATAAGTCGTTAGTGTCAATTGATACGATCAAATAAATTCATCAATTTTGTGAACTTGAATTTTATTGACAGGTGGAAATGGAAAATTGTCGTCAATATTCATTCAGCATTAATTCATGAATTTTAAGACAATTTCTAGTAACTTTCGGTCTGTTGATATCTGTTCGTTGGGTAAAAGTTCTTGGGTTGAACCATTTCATGTTTAGAGTGGTATACCTGATAAACTAACAACAGAATTGGCGAATAAATTGTCGTGTGTAATACAACCAATGCTCATCAATTTCAGTAGTTATTCATTCAACGTATTCTAACCTTCAATAATCCCATTTACAACTTCTCTTGGTTTCATCTCCTGTGCTAAAATTTCATGAATAGCTTCAGTATTATTTCCAAATTCAATGAATGAAACAACAATCCATTCAAACATCCATAGTATCCATGTAAAAGTACATATTTATACGAGGGCGCTCGAATCAGTGAAGAAAAGAGATCCAATATTGAGTATGCAGGGGTTCAGGAAAAATCACTTTGACAGTGCGATTTTGGATGAATTTTTGCAAATTTTTGTGACAAGGAAGATAAAAATGTATGAGACAGGTACCTCTCAGAGTACTTTAAAAAAAAACTACCTAGTGAGATAAAAATAGTGAATCTGGTCAAATTTCTGTAATTTTTTCAAGGTCATTTTTAACAAAAATTGAAAAAGTACTCCGATTCAACATTTTGAATTCAGATGGTGAAAAAAAATCTCGAATTCATTGAGCGAGCTCCGAGTATTTTGATTTCTCCTGCTCCTTGTTTCACCAATTGCCACTAATAGGGTTAACCCCCTCTTAAGTTCATTTCCATGTCTAACGATAGAGAAATAGTAAAAACTACACTAAGAGTTAGAGGCATGTGTATCGGATGGCTATTAAAAATAGAACCAAGTTTTCGACTAAAAAAACACCAAGTCTGTAAAACCAATTATTTTATTATTAGAACCTGACGAGTATTAAAAATACTTGACATAAAACGTACGAAAATATTAACGACGTGGCTTACATAACAGTTTGCTTTAACTCAGCAATCTTTCAGCGGGTGGGTTAGTAATACGCCATACATTTTTCAGCAACTCCAACGAAAATATTGAACGCGTGAAAAGCCTGAACTGATGATGTTATACATGGAGCGGAAAACAAAATACGGAAATGGGTTCTGTGAAGCGTCTCTTTCAAGAACATTAACTTCAGGTTGAATATGCCAAATGAATAACATCAAATGATTCATCTAGTTCAATTATTCTAGAGATATAGTTTATTCACCTTGATTTAATATTTTTAATATTTTTTTTTATTATTATTATTCAAGAGGTATACCCATATTGGTATATATACAGGGTGGCCAGCGAAAACAAAACAAGGCAGATATTTCATATTTATCGTTCGCAGGAAACAAAACGCTTGGACCCGTACATTTTGATTGCAAGGGGGGCATCTTTTGCGCATATTCTCAACTTTGTCATTTCAAGCCCCTCGGAGGGGTAAGCTTCAACCCTCCAATCTTTAATGGGAGTAGGGTTCATGTGATACCGCATTTTGAAGGTAATTGAATTATCTTTCCAACGCTTCCCAGTTTTTGGAATTTTATACAGTAGTTCTCGAGAAATCATTGTTATTATACTAACAAGTCAACATTGACATGAATTCGTATCAACTTTTAACTTGAATTGTTAGAGTTGTGTTCATGGCAATGGTTTGAGAAAAACTGAGTTTTACGTATTTCTTACAGAAGCAACGAATTCCACAGCAGCAATAACTACTAATAGTCCAGGAGCACGCTGCAAAAAGCTGTCCTATCGAGTTACCAGATGAGAAATTTTTTTAATGTAATGAAAAAATCATATCCTGCCAGACCTACAGCTGTACAGGGTGTACCAAAAGTCGGTACCAAATTTTTTATTTCCAGAGAAAACCTAATTTGTTTTCACTTGTTTTGCTTGGCATTCTCATTCTTAGTTTAAAAACCTGGCCACACCACATGTCATGTCTTGTGCAGCATTTCTGGTCTGGCAGGATATGACTTTCATAAAGATCCTAGTAAGTACTTACATTGAAAAAAATTATCATCCGGTAACTCGGCAGCGGGCTCTTTGTCCATGAGGTTTCACTAATAAATTTGTAAAAAAGATACTAAAAATACTTCCATGATTTTATGATTTGCAAGCGTAAAATAGTTTAGAAATGCAAATGAGAATATTAGATGCGTGTTTCTGACGTATTAAAAAACTGACCTTAAATTATTCGTCATTTATTACAAGAAATATGGAATATCGGCCTTGTTTTGTTTTCGCTGGGCCACCCTGTACATATTTTTCGTGAAGTTTTGGGGGGTATACAGTATCATCCAAAAAGTATGCAACAAATGGAAAACTTTTTTATTGATTTCACAAAAAAAATAATTTGTGATAAAAGTTTATTGAGAATCTTATAATAGGTTATCGAAAAGTAATGTTAGGTTCTTGGTTTCTGGAGAAAATAATTTTTTTTTGAAAAGTCATCTGGAATAAAGTACCTTTATTTTTCAAAACAGGAAAATAATCATTGGAAATATTTCAGTTCCATCTCATGAACCATTCAAATTTAGATTTTCATCAATATGCTACATTATTTAGATAACGTGCAAAAAAGTTGATAAAAAAAAATCGAAAGCGATTTATCCCTTAGAATTGTTATGAATTTATGGTATGATGCCAATATTCCAATAACTAGGGGAAATGGTTTGAATAATCGGACGATGACAAAAAAATTATGATAAATCAGTTTGATCAGAATCTCTCTGATATTTGGAACTTGGATAGTTCATAGATAATAACAAAATATCCCTTATGAATTTTTTCCATATTTTGAAATATAGAGGTAGGTACCTACTTTATTTGAAAAAAAATATTTTTTTAAGACAGTGCGTAAAGTGACACTATTGTGCACAAGTGTGTAAAAAAATCATCTGTGTGTAAAATCATTAACAGTGCGTAAAGTAAATTTTTACACACTGTTCATACATTAATGCATTTTTGAAAAATACCATATTTTGCGTAAAATATAACTCGGTAGTCATAATTTGATAAAACGACCACAAATAATAACATAAAATGTTCGAATTGATGATAAAATTGCTACAATTTGGAAATATAATAACTGTCGAAGAAAAAACTTTGTATGATACACTTTCGTAAAGGGTTTTTTTTTGGCACTCGCGCTGCGCCTCATTCAACAAACTTCACGCTCATACAAAAAAGTCCTACTTTACGAACTTGTATCATAAATAGCTATTTTATCCAGGAACTGAGAACCTAACATAATTTGTCACTAAACCATTATGAGTTTTTTGGTTGGCACCAACTTTTATAACGATTGATATACGCCTATTCTATCAGCCAAAAAAGTTCTTTCAATTTCTTGGAACCGATCAATCAACGGTCAATTACAGTGAAAATTTCACACCTCTACTTTTTAACCAATGAGATGCCTTAATTTTGACTAGTTACCATGGCAACTGAAAAAATTTCTGGAAATTTTTTCGTGGCGCCACGATATTTAAGTGGAAAGTTTTTGACAGTTGAAAAGGTAAACATATTATCTACAACCATTAAACATTGCAGATATACCTGTGAATAATGCAAAATTTCTATAAGAATTAACATTATTATTAAATAATAATAAATTTTATCATTCGCTTTCGTTTCATTAAACAGAAAACACAAATTTGTTTAATTATTATGCATTAACAATTTAAATTTCAAAAAACGTAGGATCTACAAACATAGCAAGATTTAAATGTTGCTTGAATTCTAACCCATCCTCTCTTCTTAATGGTGAATAGGAAGGTGACGAATTAATTAAATGTCTGTGTTTTAAGACATATATGTAATATTTTGCAACAATTTTGTTCAAATATATTTAACGCAAAAGGCCATATTTACTTGACATCTGCAGCAGACTTTCTTGGATTTTCGTAAACAAACCATTCGACTCTAACGCTTCCTGGTCGCAATCTTCCATTAAATTCATTAAATATATTAATTTTGGATGACATATTTGGACCTGACTCAACTCTTTGCAGTATTTACATAAATTGTACTTTTCAAAGCATTTCATTTTTCTCAAATTGTTTAACGCAAATGCTTGCAAGAAATGTTTTACATAAAAATATCTTTGTTTGCTGGTTTCCTATACAGTAACTCAATGTAATTTACCAATATAAACCTCATCTGTCAAAAGCATGGCCGCCTTTATCACGGCCACCTACTGCAACAAACCATGTTAAATAGCTTTGTCGTAGAGTATCTCGACATTCAAGATGAACCTGTTTGAATGCAAAAATTACGGCAACACGGTTGAGATTATTTTCGGCTCATTCACTAGACCAACTCACCAACACTACATATGTTTACGATGAAATATTTTGTACTGCACAAACAAACAAAATACCTAAATCAAATCATTGCAGTTCCAAGAAACTGAATTCAAAAATAAACGAAAATATTAAGTTACTTCAATCTTCAATTAACTTTCCACATCCGTTTATATACGTTAAAATATTTCGAAAACAACTGCGGAGTCAAAACAGCAATATGGGCAGAATAATTGAATGAGATTCAATTTTATTAGTTTGACCCTGTTCTAAATTCAACACAATCTACGTGTTGCACATCTGTGGGGCAAATTTATCCGTTATAAATTTCACTTTATTTTTATTGTGACAAACAAGAAGGATAGATCATTAGTTAATAAATATTACCCAGGTTGACAGAATTGGAATGAACATAAAATATTACCTTGTGTTGTCCGCGTTGAATTATTGCAAATGAACGAAACTAATTGTAAATGTTTGGAATCAATTAGTTACTAGAGTGTAATAATGTAAGCACCTTGAAAAATTCAAAGATGTTTGCCTAATCATTGACCATGTACAAGGTATATCTTGACGAATTAACGCGATCCATATATAGAAAACTAAATGTAGGGCGATTCTGAAAACTGATAGTTTGGGTGAAGAACTAATGAAGAATTCAACTAAAATATTTTCGTTGATGTGACTTTTCCGGTTTCACTGGAAGTGACGTCATCTTTGTTATTTTTAATGGCACACCTTGTATTTCACCTCATTTTTCAATTCTACTCATGATTTCAGTTCTAACTCATGTATCATACCCTATACCCAAAATGAACTGTTTTTGAGTTATTCGAATTTTTTTAGAAAAAGTGACTGATGCAGCCTCTCGAACATACGTCATTTTTATGTAAATTAAGATTTTAAAAAATATGCAGTGAGTGAATCGTGAATACTGAAGGTTGAACGGATCACGTACCATTTTCACATCCACTGAATAATCCACAGGGTGCGCAAAAATGTGGGTCAAATAAGTGAATGAGAAAAATAAAAAATCTCAACTTTTTCAAATGGGAACCCCCTTTTTTTCCTTCAAGGTTCAATTCTATTATGAAAATAAGCACTAGTTACAATACACTTCCCTATAGCCAACACTTATAATTTTGGAGTTATTCCGTTATAGTACCTAATTGTGCATACTTGCCTGAAATGTTGATATTTCTAGTAGGCTTTCAACACAATCTTTGGTAACAAATGAAATAAAGTTGTTTATTGTCATATTCGTGCTTTCAAAAGGTACAATATGGCTCGTGTTGGTTATAATAATCATGATTTCGTTAATTTATTGGTGATTTATGACGAATGTGATAAGGTTTTAACAAGAACATGTGATACTTATGCTACAAGGTATCCATAAAAACCGAAACCATCTCCAGATATTATTAGAAGATTAATCTCCAATCTTACGAACTTTGGATCATTCAAAAGGAAGATAATTCAAACTAAAACTGTGGTGGACAATGTAGATAATGCAATTACAGTGCTTGCGTACTTCACAGCTTTTCCAGAAGCATCTTTGAAAACAGCGGCACGAGATTTGGGATTGAATAAAATGTCCATGCAGAGAATATTAGCAAAACAGAAATGGCATCCGTATTCTCATACTTTAGTCCATGGCCCGAAGCTATCCGATTATGAGAGAAGAGTGAACTTTGCGGAGTTCATCATTATGAAGAATCAAGAAAACGACCAATTTTTGAAAAATATTATATGGAGCGACGAAGCGAAATTTACCAAAAATGGGATATTCAACAAGCGGAATTATCACTACTGGAGCGATACAAATCCACATTCAGTTCGGGAACGTCAATTTCAAGACCATTGGAATTTCAATGTTTACTGCGCTGTGAAAGACAACGCCATAGTGATGGTTTACTTTTATGACGAAAATTTAAATGGTTAGTTGAAAAGTATGGGAATTGTATTGTTTTACTAAATAAAAAAAAAATAAATAAAACACATCACTCGTGAAAATTCTATCCTGGTAGCTATGTAATAAGCATTCATAGCATGTATAAAATACACAACCGACCTACAGGTAATTTTATATTCAGGTGAACGATACCTAGATATTTTGAAAAATCTCGATACGGATCATTTGGAACGACTGACGCTCGCTGACCATAAAAAAATTTGGTATCAACATGATGGAGCACCTCCACATAATCATCAGATGGTATAGATGTATCTGAATGAAACTTTTTATGACCAATGGTTTGGAACCGACGGTCCTCAACTATGGCCACCGCGTTCGCCCGATTTAACCCTAATGGATTTTTTCATTTGGGGTTATATAAAAAACAAGGTGTATTCTCATACGCCAACCACAAAAGAAGATTTTCAGCAGAGAGTTTGTACTGCTTTCAACTCTATTCCACCGGATATGATAAGACGAGCTGTAGGAGACGTCATACGGAGAAGTGAGAAATGCTTAGAAAACTGTTGTTAAAACCTTATCACATTCGCCATAAATCACCAATAAATTAACGAAATCATGATTATTATAACCAACCATATTGTACGTTTTGAAAGCACGAATATGACAATAAACAACTTTATTTCATTCGTTACCAAAGATTGTGTTGAAAGCCTACTAGAAATATCAACATTTCAGGCAAGTATGCAGAATTGGGTACTATAATGGAATAACTCCAAAATTATAAGTGTTGGGTATAGGGAAGTGTATTGTAACTAGGGCTTATTTTCATAATAGAATTGAACCTTGAAGGAAAAAAAAGGGGTTCCCATTTGAAAAAAGTTGAGATTTTTTATTTTTCTCATTCACTTATTGAACCCACATTTTTGAGCACCCTGTGGATTATTCAGTGGACGTGAAAATGGTGCGTGATCCGTTCAACCTTCAGTATTCACGATTCACTCACTGAATATTTTTTTAAATCTTAATTTACATAAAAATGACGTATGTTCAAGAGGCTGCATCTGTCACTTTTTCTAAAAAAATTCAAATAACTCAAAAATGCTTCATTTTGGGTATAGGGTATGATACATGAGTTAGAACTGAAATCATGAGTAGAATTGAAAAATGACGTGAAATACAGCGTGTGCCATTAAAAATAACAAAGATGATGTCACTCCTGGTGAAACCGGCAACGTCACATCAACAAAAATGTTTTAGTTGAGTTCTTCATTAGTTCTTCACCCAAACTACCAATTTTCAGAATCGCCCCACTCTTAGTTTCCTATATATAGATCGCGTTAACTCGTCAAGATATACCCTGTACAGTAGTATACACATTAGACCAAGGGCCCATGTCACTATTTTTGGTAGTGATAAGTTATCGATGTCGACGATGCTACAGAGATTCTCGCCATACATAATTTCCGGGGCGAAGTTAGGGTAGGGGGCTTAGCGATTTGTTTAAAAAAAGTGAGCAAAATTTTCAAGCATAGGACTGAGAGTATTCGGAAAGCAAAGTATTCGGGAAAATAATTCGACGGTCGCTGATTGTCAGTCGGCTACATCGTGGCGTTCACCCGCTGCAACTCTCGAAATATGTAAGAAAAAAAGCAACAAAAAAATCCAGTTTACAACTGACAATGAGGGGGATCTTATCCCATTGAAAGAAATCATGACCATCGAAACTGGGGAGCTTCTTTTGGTATTATTCGCTTCTGATTGAACCTGAAGATTATTTAATATCCGTAATATACGTGTATATTATTTATGTTCATGTTAGTATACAGGGCAATTCAAATTCGACCCCCACCATTGGGATCTCCTAAACTACAGTAGATACGTCGAAGCTTAAATTGGGGCAAAGTTGCGTTTTTTTGTGCTTGTTAAAATACTGTTTTGAAACTTGGAAAATTCCGAGTATTTCCGGAAATATCGGGAAAAAACTGCAAATCGAAATTTTCGTTTTTATTTTTTTCTATCGTTATTTGACAACATAGCTCAAAACCAAAAGTACATTCTCATTGATACTTTTTCTTAGCTACACGTTTTCATGTTCAGATTTACTATCCGACGTTTCGTCTTCTGGCATTCATCATCAACTTTTTTTCTGTTATGGGCGCCATATTGTTTTTTTATACAGAAAAATAGTGATTCTCATTCTGATTTCATTGATGTATAATTTGTTATGATTTGCTCTTCTGAAACCACAGATATTAAAAAAAAATAACTTCATCTGAGATGGTCATGACTCCATCGAAAAATTTTGTTTAATAAACACTAGTTGTCAGAACTCATTAAACTCATAAGTTTGAACAAATACTTCAGTCGAAATGTCCTCATTCTCAAATGAAGAAAAACGAGATATGATGAAACTTTATTATCAATTTGATAGGAATATTACGAAAACAGCACAAATTTATTTTGAATTATATCCGGAAAGACAACAGCCGGATAGAACATTATTCGGAATTTTGGGCAAACACTTCGCTGAGTACGGTGCGTTTCAAAAAACAAGAATGAAATCATGAGCTTGTAAAAAATGCACAAAAAGTATTACAACAAGTGTTCGAAATGATGGCCTTCCTCTTGAATACATAACCGAACTCGTCGTCTCAAATTAAGAACAGCCCTAACAATATCCCTTCTTCTGATAGACCTGAATTGCGTGATGATATTATCTCTAAGTTCATCTACTGTATCATATTCTTGCTCTCCATAGATTCTGTTCTTTAAAGTGCCCCACAAGAAAGGATCCAAAACTGTAAGGTCAGGTGACCTTGCCGGCCACCTCACTGGTCCTGAATTTCCTAACCATCTATTAGGAAATCTTTCGTATAAATATTCGCAAACTACTCTTTTATTGTGTGGAGAAGCCCCGTCATGCTGAAACCAGCAGCTGTTATAATTAACAAGGGGAAACGTATCCATATATTCTTCGTTTCTTAAGAACTGAAGATAGGTTTCCCCGTTCAACTTATTAGAGAAGAGATGAGGCCCAAGTATTCGGTCGTCATAAATTCCAGCCCACACATTCAAACGAAACCGAACTTGTGGTCTGACTTCTCTGAAGTGTCGTGGATTATTTTCACTCCAAATGTGCTCATTATTTCTATTAAAAACACCACAGTTCGAAAAAGTACTTTCGTCGGTCCAAATAATGTTTTTCAAGAAGTTTGTAGGGTCTATCCTATTCGAGAGCCAGCTACAAAATTCCATGCTTCTCCCAGGATCACCTGGATGTAATTTTTGTGAAATATGTATCTTAGAACATTTCAAACCACTTTTTTTTGAATTCCCTCCAAACGCTCGTCTGTGGCACATCCATTTCTGCCGAGACTTGATGTGTTGATTTGGAAGGATCTGCATTTATCTAAAAAAGTATCAAAAATAATTATACTTCTTCGAATATGGAATGAACAATTATTTTACCTCGACTAATAAGTTATTTCTAGTATTTGGAACATATTTCATGCTTGGTTTTTGAAACGCACCGTACTCAGCCAAGTGTTTGTCCAAAATTCCTATAATGTTCTATCCGGCTGACCCGGCTGTTGTCTTTCCGGATATAATTCAAAATAAATTTGTGCTGTTTTCGTACTATTCCTATCAAATTTATAATAATGTTTCAACATATCTCGTTTTTCTTCATTTGAAAATGAGAACATTTCGACTGAAGTATTTGTGCAAACTTATGATGTTTAATGACAACTTACAATTAGTGTTTATTAAACAAAATTTTTCGATGGAGTCATGACCATCTCAGATGAAGTTGTTTTTTTTTAATATCTGTGGTTTCAGAAGAGCAAATCATAACAAATTATACATCAATGAAATCAGAATGGGAATCACTATTTTTCTGTATAAAAAAACAATATGGCGCCCATAACAGAAGAAAAAAAAGTTGATGATGAATGCCAGAAGACGAAACGTCGGATAGTGAATCTGAACATGAAAACGTGTAGCTAAGAAAAAGTATCAATGAGAATGTACTTTTGGTTTTGAGCTATGTTGTCAAATAACGATAGAAAAAAATAAATACGAAAATTCTGATTTTCAGTTTTTTCCCAATATTTCCGGAAATACTTGGAATTTTCCAAGTTTCAAAACAGTATTTTGTTAAGCACAAAAAAACGCAACTTTGCCCCAATTTAAGCTTCGACGTATCTCCTGTAGTTTAGGAGATCCCAATGGTGGGGGTCGAATTTGAATTGCCCTGGATATAAATTTGTATTCACAATTGTTTTAGAAATGAAGAAATTTATTTCTATAGGTGCGTCATCGCTATGGAATCCCTACATCAAATGAACCTTTAAAAAAATCGAGCACAAGTAGCCTAAGAATTAAAAATATCAATCACAGTACATCAAACAATCAAATTACCCACAAAGTGTTAATTTTTCATATGCTATTGTGAAAACTCATTCGGTGGAAGTTCGAATAAGGGTAAAACGTTACTGTTTGTAGGAAATATAGACTGTAGACACTGTTTCCAGACAAAGCATATTGGGTCTTATGAATAAACCTTAAGCAAATGCTTTTACTCAAATTCCTTGAAACAGACCTATTCATTTTGATGAGTTATAAGAGAGATAAATCTATAGTACAAGCTTTTGCTAGCTTTTATTCATATCACCCATTGTGTGGAGCATCAAATCTCAGTAGAGACAAAAATACCATCAGTTATTTTGTTGTTTACAAAGAAATCTCGAAACGTTAGCAAATACGTAGATCTGTTTTTTGTTTTTTGTTAAATATTAATAAATTTATTTTGAGGAATACTATTTTTCTTCGCATCACTGAAATTAAATTTTTTTGTAGTTTGTAGACATCTACCCACTCGTTCACATCATTCATATCATTCATACATGTCATATTCTTGTTTCGAAATATATCATATCAAAAATCTCATCTCTGTTCAAACCAATGAAATACATGTATACTGAATTTGCTAATAACCGAAATTGTTTGCCAGGAACTTGAAGTAGATGATATTTATCATCAGCTGTTATTCAAATATTCTTGTTCAAATTGATATACTTACAAGGTGGTCCAATGAAAACTAAAAAAGCCTGCTTTCTCATTTATTTTTTAATCCCCATTTCGCATATACATGGTTGCTAAATTCATGCGGACATATTCAGAAGAAGATTCCTGCTTGTAAATTATGAGAGATGCCATACATATCATACATTTTAATGTTTGTTTATTTTTTTCTTCGAAAATCATTGGTTATATCGAGAAAAAACTAGAGAGAAAAAACTGGAGACAAAAAAGGTGAGGAAACTCGGAGAATTCTGCATAATATATCCAGTTCACAAAATTCAATGCCATAAAATAGTTAATTCCACCCTTCATAACATAATAGTAATAATGAACAAATACCTCTAATCTGCAGAATATATATAGAGTTAACTCAGATTTCACTAAAAAATTTAAACTCAATTTTACTTCGGCGTTCTTTCAGGGTTGATGTTTCTTAGGGCTTTAGCAACACACGATAGTTTTTGAATATTTAGAAACTATTGGTTAGTCCCTGGTGATTATGAATGATTTTAATAGTACCGAACTGCAAACATACTAAAAAACAAAGCAGATTTCAAATCTAATATTTTTTATAAAAACTTGACAAAATAGAAGTAGCCCTTTGTAGTAGCCATTTGCAAAGGGTACCTAGTGTAATCAATCGACGAATTAATTGTTTGTCTTATCCACTATCCAAAAGTTTCAATTCAAAATTAATTAATCTTGTTATACAAAAAATAAGACTACTCCTATTCTGTCAAGTTCTTATAATCATGGGCGGAGGCAATTTTTCATTTAAAGCTACCACAGAGCTGACAAATGAAATTTATTTTATTATACGTCATTAGGAAGGTACTTTAAGGTCATTCAAAGCAGTTTTTCTATTTTTCAATTATCTTGTCAAATAAGCGAGATATTGCCTGTATACGATAACTTGGGACACCCGGTATGTTCCGGTCAACGCAAAAGGTTGCAAATCTACACAACTATTCGGAATATTTTTCCGATGTATCTGCCAAGTTTGCAAAACTTTTGGAATTTTCTCTTATAGTATGATAGAATAAGGTATGGGGGCGGACGGAGCCATAAGCATGTAGGCCTCTCAATCGGGCCCGTTATGCACCCACCACTGCTGGGAGATGGTTCAGTTTTGAAGGTAGCCTATCTCGCGAGCGAAAGAGGCCAGCCTTCTAACCGATACCTCCCTCACACTCTCCGGGTTCAGTACGATACTCCCGACGTGTGCTTCCCGTGTTGCTGCCACTGCCGGGCATTCCGTGAGGATGTGGGTGGCTGACTCCTCATCCTCCAAACACCACCTGCATTCGGTATCATCCGTGAAACCTAAAATGTTGAGGTGCCTGTTGAGATGTACGGAAACGGTACGGAATAGCTATTTGTATTACTAGGGAGGATAGTGCCACTTTTCCTCCCGCAGGATGTAGTTTACTTCATCCAAGGGAGGAAAAGACACTTTACTCCCATTTAATGCATATGATTTTTTTAGGGAGGAAAAGTATGAGTTTTCTCCCTAGTTTGAGAGGGCAAAGTGTGTACTTTCTATAGAAGTAGAAGGAAAAATGTTTTGCCGGCGTCTCCACAATGAACAAACAGTGATTGTCTAGGAAGCGATTTCATAGTTAATAAGATGATATCAACCAAAAATTGTCATGCAACTATAAAAATTTCTTAATTTATGATAAGGTTGATTGCGATTTCAGAAAAAATAATACGTGTACCTCGAAGTAAAAGAACATTCCCCGAATTCAATGCCTTTTTTTACATTGTCGTCCAGGAATGTAATGCTTTCACAGCTATATACGCAATACATATACTATTGTTTTCAAGTGACTATTGTTTGTTATTGTTTCATACCTATTGATTTCTTGAATAATTTCATGAAACTGTTAAAAAAAATTAAAATTTACTGAAAATTTATTTTTCTTCAGTTACAATAGGCAATCCAATGATTAGTAATTCATATTTTGACACAAATCTTTTGATTTTTTTGAAGATTTCCACTGTATGTTTTCTAATAACTGGTGCATACAATGAAATACATTTCAGTATATTTCTATTAAAAAAATAATAACTGGTGCATACAATGAAATACATTCCAGTATATTTCTATTAAAAAAAATAATAACTGGTGCATACAATGAAATACATTCCAGTATATTTCTATTAAAGAAAATTGCACGCTACATCATAAATTCTTTTTCAATTCATCAGAACTAGTCGACTGCAAACATTGTCGCAATGATTGAGGAGCATCCTGTCTGAATGCAAGCACCGCGTGAGTGCGATCTAAATATAGCTCCGGAACAAACAAAATAACAACAAAAACCACATACCTTCAATTTGAGCTGTTTCCTGACCTGGTACCCTCTGAACCCGGCTTGGATTTTGGTGGCTGCTTGCGCTTCCATGTTTTTCTCTTCCGTTTTTCCGGCGGCCTCACTTTCCATACTCTGCGAAACGGGCGGACTGAGTTGGCTCTGGATCCGTAAGTCTTCTTTGTTCGGAGTCTGCGCTGTGCGCCCCTCGTCGGCGCGTGTGACGTCGCGAGCGTCGGTAATTGGCATCGGTGACGTCAGGACTTGAGGTTCTGTTGCATAAGGTCCAGTTGACAAGGCGAAGGTGAATAATTTTGGAATGGAATTGGGAGCGAGTGTTGCAAACAAAATGGGTCATGGCGCAAAGTCTTAAATGATTTTATTTCACGCCGAACAGACTGATAATGAAAAATTTGACGATATAATTAGTGATATATTATTCATTTTAGTACAGGGTGAGTCCCATTCTCATTATCATAGTTGTAATCACAGTCACTACTTTAAGCATAAAATCGAATTGAAACATTTCATTAAAAGCATGATTATGATTGAGACTAAAACTAAAGGAATTCGATTTTATGATTAATAAAATGATTATTATTAGGACTATAATAATAAAAGTGGTGCATTAATTGACCCTTAGGTTCATCTCATCATCTCAGAAGGGTACATATACAAAGTGACTCGTTCGAAGGCGGATCACCCTTCTAATATTGATGAATAGCTTTAGTTCAGAGTCATAAATTTGAAATAAATTCTACGCATGTGGATTTGCAATAATCCAGTAACGACAGACAATCTCGAGCAAAAAGTGAAGAATGAATTCTAGCACTCTGAAACTCGGCACATGACATCTCGACATCATGTATTATTAGAAAAAAATTGTTTACCAAAAAATCAGGGGTGGAACCCAAAAAAAATTTCATTTAAAAAAATATATATATTTTTTGTTGTTATTTTAGAAAATATAAGATTTATCAAAAAAAACGATTTTGATAGGTTGAGAGATATTTTAATTCTCCACAAGAATGATTCTCAGTAATACCTTATAAAATACACTCGTGTTCTCAGAAAACGTGGTTTAACGCCGATGTCACATTTCATGCTCGCGCTAACCCGCCACTGCAAGTTCAGGCTGGGCCAAAAATTAGATTTGTCATAAATTTGCTAAAACTTATAGCAGAAGGAAAAGAAAAAGTGCATATCGTTCCTGAAGACTTCTACTTCCTCATGCAGATATAACATGTGAGTATTTGATTACCTAGAATGTGTTTTGTCACACTTCACACGATATTTACGGAGGATCCGAAAGTCATGGAAATTTTAGTTGATATGAAATAGTTATATTGAAGCAGGAATCAGTGACCTCTTTGGACCATATGCAACGATTTAAGACTAGTGAGACAAGTCTCACTTCCCAAAGAAAAAAGTGGGTTTTACTCCTGCTTCAGTTTTCAACTCACCCATAATCCCGGCAATTTCTTCAGTAAATGTTTAAAATAATCGCTCATACACATCCTACATAAAAAATGAAATATGTGATTTCAAGCTTGAAGTTTGCACTTCACAATAGTGTTATTGAACATATATGCAGGATATGAATCAGCGATTATTTTCAACATTTACTGAAGAGAAAGCCGGTTTTATGGGTAAGTTGACAGGAGTAAAATAAAGTTTTTTTTTGGCATGTATAAGGGGGACCTGTCACACTACTTTAAAATTGTTGCATATAGTCGAAGGAGGGTATGGGTTGCTGCTTTAGTATAATAATTCCGTGTTTACTGAATTATTCATGATTTTCGGACCATCCGCAAGCATCTCCGTGAAGTGCGACAAAACACATTTTATACTCGCATATTATATTTGCATGAGAAGGTAGGAGTCTTCATAAACGATATGAACTTTTCCTTTTTCTTGTCCGATCATTTTTACTAGAGTTGTGACCAATCAAATATTCGGCTTCGCCAGAAATTTCAGCGGCGTGTAAGGGTGAACCTGAAATTTGATGTCGGTGTTCAATTACGTTTTCTGTGAAAACGAGCGCATTTCTTAAGAAATTGCTAGGAATAATTTTTATGGGGAATTGAATTGTCTTCCACCTTGTCTAGTTGTTTTTTCGATAAGACATATACTTTCCAGGATTTCAGCAAAAATCTATTTATATATTTTTAAACAAAAAAAAATATGTTCCACCCCCAGAATTTTGGTAAACAATATTTTTTCGTGTTTATAATGGTTCCAACTGCTAGCATTCCAAGTTTGGTGGTGCTACAATCGATTCTTGTCTCAAAACCCAATCATACTGGAATACAATAGGACATTACCGTTCATGAAATAATATTGATTCCTGAAAGAAATATAGCATAATTAAAATTTAAATTTTGATATCGAAATATTTCGGAAAATCGTCCTGTTTATCACATTGTGTAAAATATTGTGCTCCATTAGACAGCTATCAGTTGGAATTTTAAAAATTTCTAACCAACAGTTATTCTCAATACTAATATGGAAAATATTTGTTTCCTGTAAACCGTCCAATGACAGATTCATATAAAAAATACTTATTATGAATAGCAGATTTCAAAATTTTCGTCGTAAAACAAAAGGAGAAAACCGCCAAATGTTTTTACCACTATCAACTTTTTCTTGAAAGAAGTATAATATTACATCTTGTGTTGCTCTTTCTGTATCTAGATCTACGAAATCCGTATTGGTTATCAAATAGAATATTTTTTTCTTCCAAATACTCATAGAGCCTACAATTAACTAGTGTGATTTTTGGTAAAGATTGGAAGTATGGATATTATTTAAATCGGTTTTTTTATCATTCTTATATATGGGTGATACCAAAGCAATTTTTATTTGATCGGTATTATAGCCAACTCAAATGATTTTGAAAATATGTATGCTAAAATTGATGCAATTTCAGATTTGACAATTTTTACAATGTTAACATCAATCCTGTGAATCAAATGCTATGATATATCAAATATTTTCTGAATTATAAATAATTATTAAGGTACTCTGGAAATACTGATATAACAGTGAGCCAAAAAAAATATATCTTCAATATCACTACGATTTCCAACCGTCGATCTAACGAGCAATAATATTTCCTTTTAATTAATGACTGAAAACACCAAAATAATTTAATATTTGGCACACGATTTAAAGTCAATGAACTTGTTCCAATGTACTTTTCCTAATTTTCATATTCAGAGGCGTGGTTTTGGGTATTTTTGTCACATGTCTTCGGAAATACGTATGTTCAGATTAAAAAAATATTCAGAAACTAGCGGACCCGCAGACGCTGTTATGCCGAACATTGAACAGAATGAAATTGTCTAAACATCGTCAATTATCCATGAACTTTTGTTTTCTTCTGATGTGTTTATTGTTGAATCGGCGACTATGTAACGATCTCAGGGCATTTTCATTTAAATTTATTAAAACAATTAAACTCACTTCGCCAACAATACTGTACAATAAACGCTCTGTAGTTGTTGACTAACAAATCGCTAGCAAAATGACATATGTCAAAGAAATTGGAATAAATTTGATACAGGCTAATTCGAAGGGAAATTCTGGCCAGAATTCTTACAAATTAAAAGAATTGAATTTATATTAATAATAAGAGTAGTTCTGGCAGACTGACTTCGTCTTCGAATGGATCCGCTCAAGTGAATCTCAACAGCAATTATTGCTCTTCGAATGATTGAATATCAAAATCTGAATCCTCCTACCTGGATGCTGCTCTCAAATACCTCATTATTAAATTCAGTGCAAACCATCGCTTGTAGATATGAAATTATTCCAATATTTTCATTACTTGGATGATGAGAATGAATCCTGGATTTAAGGAATCATCTGTATCATTCCATGAGTGACTGCTAGTAAATATTGATCAACCCAAACCGAGTAATAATTTTTCTTCTCTTCGATAATTTTAAAATTATTAAATTTGATTGATTTCAGCTATCAGTATACAGTGCGGTCCATAGGTATGGAATAAATTCATTTTTATCGTTATTATGAATTTAGTCAAAAAATCCTCAAACAGGTCAATTTTTATTGTCAATTTGACAATTTACAGTATGAAAATATTACCCCCTTCTTGCACCCCCTCTGAATTATGAGCACCCCCTCAAAATATTTAAATGATAAGGGGGGTCGTGTGGCATCTTGTTCGAAAGGGATTTTCATTATCTGTTCAGCAATACTAAGTTTTTCAAATTTGGTGCCATCATAACTGAAAAAAAATATTTTAAAAATGTACAATTTTTTTTCTCTAAGTTATGTATTTGTTTAAAAAACCTGAAACAAATCGATTTCTATTCTCAATTTGACAATTTATAGTATGAAAATATTACCCCCTTCTTGCACCCCGTCTGAATTATGAGCACCCCCTCAAAAAATTTGAATGAGGAAGGGGGTCGTGTTGCACCTTTTTCAAAAGGGATTTCAATTCTCTGTTCAGCAATACTAAGTTTTTCAAATTTGGTGCAATTATAGCTGAGAAAATATTTTGCAAATGTGAAATTGTTTTCAAATAACCCCATAAGAAGTAATCAGGTAGTTTCTTATCTGTCTTGCTAAACATCAGGAAAAAGTCGTTCAAGACACCAAAAAATCATTCACAAAATCCATAAATAATATAATGGCAATCTAGTAGACTACTGTCATTTTGATATTTGTGAGTTGCTGGCAGACGTCGGTGTATTCGATTGTGTGTATTCGATTCAACTATGGCTCATTTATCAGAAACTCAAAGAATATACATTTTAATTATGATTGGATGCGGTAATAAAACACGAACTCAAAAGGAAGTTTGTGAAATATTTAATAATAAATACCCTGGTCAACACGTCTCACAATCTACAGTTAGCAAAATAGAAACAAAATTCCGTGAAACCGGACATGTAAAAACTCTTCAAAAACCTGGTCGAAATGCTAAATTGGATGAGGAGAAAAAGTTAGATGTACTGTTAGCGATTGAGGAAAATCCGCATGTGACAAGTAGACAACTTGCCGCCGACAATGATGTAAGTAAATCATCGATATTGAGAGCTTTACATAAAGAAAAATAGCATCCTTATAAAGTTAAGTTGGTTCAGGAGTTAAATGAGGATGACCCTGATAGAAGGCAACAATTCTGTGAACTGATGATGGACAGAATCGAAGCAGATTTGCAGTTCGTAAACAAATATGGTCTTTTCTGATGGAGCTACTTTTCATTTAAATGGAACGGTTAATAGACAAAACTGTAGATATTGGAGCAGAGAAAATCCTCATTGGATGTTTGAGGCTCACACACAATATCCCAAAAAAGTGAACGTTTGGGCTGGTATCATTCAAAACAAAATTATTGGCCCCTATTTTTTTGAAGGCACAATTAATGGTGAGGCTTATCTAGGTTTTTTGATGAACTTTTTACTGCCTACATTAAAAAGACTTTTTCCCGATGTTAATGATCCAAATGCAATAGATAGATCAATTTGGTACCAACAAGATGGAGCTCCACCGCATTACACACGTATTGTTAGAGATTATTTGACAGAAGTTTTTCCCAATAGGTGGATTGGAAGACGTGGAACGATTGAATGGCCGCCTAGATCCCCCGATTTGACTCCTCTCGATTACTTTTTATGGGGTTATTTAAAATCAAAAGTATATTTCAATAGACCAGACAATATGGCCGATTTAAAAACTAGGATAACGGAAGAAATTAACAATATAACCCCTGAGGTCCTACAAAATGTTCTACGAGAATTCCAAGATCGCCTTGCTTATTGTCAAGAAGTGAATGGTGGTCATTTTGAACATTTAATTTAACTGTAAAACAAATTGAAATATACTTCCTAAACATTATGTTACATTATTTCCTTCATTCTACTTAAAGTATCAACATTTTACCTATTCAGAATAAATTTTCTCAGTTATGATTGCACGAAATTTAAAAAACTTAGTATTGCTGAACAGAGAATTGAAATCCCTTTTGAAAAAGGTGCAACACGACCCCTTCCTCATTCAAATTTTTTGAGGGGGTGCTCATAATTCAGAGGGGGTGCAAGAAGGGGGTAATATTTTCATATTATAAATTGTCAAATTGAGAATAGAAATCGATTTGTTTCAGGTTTTTTAAGCAAATACATAACTTAGAGTATAAAAATTGCACATTTTTAAAATAATTTTTTTCAGTTATGATGGCACCAAATTTGAAGAACTTGGTATTGCTGAACAGATAATGAAAATCCCTTTCGAACAAGATGCCACACGACCCCCCTTCTCATTTAAATTTTTTGAGGGGGTGCTCATAATCCAGAGGGGGTGCAAGAAGGGGGTAATATTTTCATACTGTAAATTGTCAAATTGACAATAAAAATTGACCTGTTTGAGTATTTTTTGATTAAATTCATAATAACGCTAAAAATGAATTTATTCCATACCTATGGACCGCACTGTATAATTTATAGTAAGAAACCTTTTTTCTTTTTTTGCTTTTTTTTTTCATCTTATTATTCTTTTTCCATAGCAACCACTTCCAGATACCTTCATTATACAGAGTCTTATTCTATAAACATAATTCAAATTAACGAACCGTTGCAACTAACTTTTCGTGACACGGGATTTTTTATATTTTATAGCTGCTACAACACCCTTCGCTCGTCTCATCTCACGAAAAATTGTTATTTTTGTATCTAGCGAAATCTAGTTTGGTGATCGAGAACTGATTTTTTTAACGAGGCGCAGCCGAGCTTGACCTTGAAAAATCATATTAGTAGGCCCTGGAAATAGAGATTTATTCATGAAATTTGGTGTCCTAGTAGACTTTCTGAATGTCCACCTAATGAAAAAAAAATTATTTCAATCGGTTGGAAAATGTAGATTTTATGAGGGTGCTCCGGTCTTGAGCGGGTCACAGTGTATTTCAATCGTGTGATTAAATTTTACATACCATTCATTTATTCATGCAAAAATTAATAAAATATATGAGAATGTTGAAAACCGATATTTCTGCCAATACACAAAATGCATAATAGTCCAAGAAACGAGGAAGCGGCCCAATGTTAAATGTGCAGAAATTAATATCCGAAAAAAAAAATATACGAGCGTATAGCAAATTAAAATTTAGGATGAGTTTCTATTTCATGCGACATACAGTAATGGATTAAAATACATTGTTACACCAAAATATTTAAAAACTGAAAGATTAAGGTATCATAACTAACTATTTATTGAAGAGAGAACATCAGCATCAAAGAATTCTTGATTGTTATAGACATTGAGTGTAAGTAGCATTTTTTTATTTTCTATTTTGAATTTTGCTGTTGGAAGATCTTTCATTTGAAAAGGGGAACATTCTCCATGAAAATTGAAAAATGAAAAATGTGACTTATTTGTAATATCTAACAGAAAACAACTACTTCCCCGGCACATTTTTCATTTTTCAATTTTCATGGAGAATGTTCCCCTTTTCAACATGAATACCTCCCAAGAGGTTATCTTGAACGATGGAAAATAGCGACTAAAGTTTGTCTTTCAGTCGCAGATGATTCCACAGAAGATTTTATGAATTTCTTATTCATATTTTCGAACTAAAATCTTTCATTTGCTTGGGAAGTTTATTGAAAAGTTTGATAAAGCTTTTGTGAGTTAAGACAAGTCTATGTTGTGGAATTATCAGATTATTTTTGTTTCTTGAGTCATGTAGGTGTAGTGAATTTTGTTTAGCTCATTTGTTTTGATGTGGTATAGACAGTGATATATAAACAATGCTGGGAGAGTTAGTATGTTTAAATTTTTGAAAATCTGTCTACATGTTTCATAATCAGGAGTTTGTGTTATTGCTCTGAGAGCTCTTTTCTGCATATTTTTATCCAATCTGTAGCATTACCCCACAGTAGTATTCCATATGATATTTGGCTTTAGAATAGACCCATGTAGGCCACCCTGCAGATTTCTGTGGAAGTTGTTTGTGATAGTTTTCTCAGTAAGAAAGTTATACTTGCAAGTTTTTTTGTGAGAGCTTGGATGTGATGTTTCCATGACAATTTTGAGTCGAGATGAAGTCCTAAGAATTTAATGTTGTCTATTTCCCCATCAATTTCTCTAAGAGAGAAACTTAGAGGAACTGTTTTGTTTAAATTAAGACTCAACTGGTTTGAGGTGAACCAAGGTTTTGTCTGTTCAATTATATTTTTGTTTACTGTTTCCGTGTTTCTTGGATCACAATGCGTGTGAAATACAGTAGTGTCGTCAGCATATAAGATGGACTTTGCATTACTCATGTTGTCTGAGAAGTCATTCACATACAAGATGAATAATAGTGGTCCTATGATTGAGCCCTGGGGAACTCCTGTTAATATATTTTGAACTGTGGATTTGATATTATCATATTCCACAAGCTGAGTTCTATTTGTTAAGTAGGTCTCAATAAAATCAAAAGAGTTTCCCCTAATGCCATATAGTTCCAGTTTCTCTAGGAGAATGTTGTGATTGACACACTTAAAAAAAATTGCACAATTTTTTTACATATTTTTTCTAAAAAAAATTCTTAATTTTTATTTATATAAATGACTTATATGAAAACAAATTTCTAGCATGAATTCATGCATTTAAAGAAAATAATTGAATTCCGACGATCACTAGGAGCCGAGATACTTTTTTTATTTAAAAAAATCTGGAAGACATAATTATAGTTGGAAAAGATGTTGATTTGATTGTACTTCTCACGCAATTGGTTCCCAGTACACAGAACATATTTTTTTTTTTTTTTTTTTGGAAAAGCACGAGAAGTAAATCGCTGGTATTCCAACAGCAGCTTTAAATATCCACACCTATCGAAATATGTAGCTTTTCTGCACGCTGTATCAGGCTGTGATACAGTATCTTCGATCTACTAACAGGAGAAGAACAAATTACTGCAAATTTTTCATTCGAATCCAGACCACCTTCAATTATTGGATGTATTTTATGAAGAAACTGCTCTTTTTGAAGAAGTGACTCACAATATGTGCAAAATTATTTCTTTATTGTATAATAATAAGAAAGAAGGACTCTCAATGAACATCGTTTTGAGTGTTTTAAGCGATCAACGCCAAAGGCAACTTTTCAATTAGTAAATCTTCCTTCTTCTGAAGGAGCTGCCAAACAACATGCCTTCAGAGTTTATTTGCATTTGCAAAAATGGTTGGGCGACGACAAAAGAATCACTCAGTGGGGATCAAAAATTACGAATAATGCATTAATGCCAGTTTATACTGATGATCCATTGATACCTGATGAGATATTGAAAAAATCTCATGCAGCTGTATCAGTGGTTGCAAAACAAACACATGTGGCTGCATAAAGCAATTTCTACAATTTTCGAGTGTTTGAACACATTGTGATTCGAGTGAATGCGAATTTTGAGACGCCTACCATCGAAATAGATGAAGAATGGCCCAACTTCATGGATAGTCTGCTCACAGACATTATGGAAAAAGAAGAAGAAGAAGAAGAAAAAGAAGAAGAGCCAAGTGATTCAGCGGACAATCCTCCAATTAAAAAAGGAAAATTAGTGAATATGAATCAATATAATATATGAATTTTTTTCTGTAATAATTTCATATATGTTTTGTACATAATAGAGTTATTTTATCATTTTGTGAATATGATATTCGTTTTTTATTTCGAAAATATGAATAGGACATTCATAAAATCTGTTGTGGAATCATCTGAATGAAAATGCGAATTTTCACTTTCAGATTTTTTCTTTCCTTTTCAGTTAGAGTCTTTTCACAATATCTATCAGATGGAGTTCAATGTCCAGCGTGGCTTCTGCCGGGGAAGTAGTTGTTTTGTGTTAGATATTACAAATAAATCACAGTTTTCAATTTTCATGGAGAATGTTCCCCTTTTCAACATGATATTCGTGTTTTTCTCGACGAGCCGCACCAAATTAAGTACAAAGTGATTTTTGTCGGTTTTGGAGATATTTGAAGTTGAATAAGTGGGTGCGTATGTGATACGGATACTCATTAGTGATTATTTTGTTAGTGACTATGTAAGTTTTAAATATCGGGAAATTTTTGGGGACAAAATCCCTAGTAAATGCTAACAATTTTCGAAATATTTGAATTTATACTCATTGCAAGGTATGAAATATGTTGGTTATAATGTTATAAATAGTTACCTTCAAATTTCTTTCAAAAATAGTAGAGATTTCGATACGCACGCACTTATTCAACTTCAAATATCTCCATAACCGTTGATATTTGTGAAACGAAACATATTCCTTTTTTGTTTACGAAATATTGGGGATTAAGAAAAAGAAGACGAAATCGACAATTTGAATGCTTTCAAATGCTACATCTCATGAATAAAATGGTATAATCGTATACGAATTGTCCATAACTGTTACTAGGATATGAAAGTTGAACTGACTCATGAAATAATCCTTCCTATCACACCCCCCCCCTTTAAGCCAGCCAACATCAGAAGCCGTGATACTCAATATTTTTCAAGCGCAAGCCACTTTGAACGCACGAAATAAGTTTTCAGTGCTATCCCCACTCACCTGCAAGCCTCACTATATTCAACAATTAATAATACTGCAAATGAACTAGACATATCCTAGTATTTTTTTATTGAAACCTTAATATCCATGCTGTACGATGATTATTACGCCTTCCAGATTTTTTTAATCTCGGCTCCTAGTGATCGTAGGAATACAATTTTTTTTTCAATACGAGAAATCATGCTAGGAATCTATTTTTATAAAAGTTATTTATATAAAAACAAAAATAAGGAATTTATTTAGAAAAAAGATTGGAAAAAATTGTGCAAATTTTTTTAATCAATGTTTATTAATTTTACAAAAAAATACTTTTTTGGCTTGCCATAGGCTACACATAACAGTAACTAACAAGTTTTAATATCTTACAGTTACCGAGTTATAGAAAACCTGATTTTTAACGGTTTTTCCGATATAACTCGAAAAATATCAATGATATCAAAAAAATTTAATCCATTCAATTAATAGACCTTTTTAATACCTACAATTTCCTAATTTATTTTATTTCGATCGGAGCTGTAGTTTTTTAGTTATCGACAAAAAATCGCATTTCACAATTTTGCGAATTTTTTAGGTTATGTTCGGTAATCAGGATCGAGTCGCATGCAATAGAAACTCATCCTGAATTTTGATTTCCGATACGCTCATATTTTTTGTTTTCGGATATTAATTTTCGCACGCACTTTTCCCTATTGCTTGGACTATAAATGTTTAACTTGTATGTGCAAGCTACGGGGAGTGAAATCTACTTACTATTATAATAAATACTTGACCTGGAGCTTGCAAAACCCGAACTCCAATAGACGAAGCACCATTATCCGTGGTATCACTAGAAGTTTGGACTTCTGGATTTTGAGCTGCTTGAGTGTGTGAGTCTACAGTATCAATTTCATCAATATCAGCACTAGATGAAATGGTTCTTCCGAGGCTCGCCAAACTGATTGGCACCACTATAACGTCATGCATCTCTCCGGTATGTAATAGCCCAGCACTGGAATTGGATAGAATTGATGATAAATCCGCGGTACTATCTACAGACTTTTCACTTTCTCGGGAATGCCCAATTCTTCCTTTCTGAGTATCAGTTTTCAAAGATTCCGTGAAGCCTTTCGGCAGTGGAACAACTATTGAATCATGCCACTCTCCCGAATGATACAGCTTTACATTTTTGAGACTTGAAGATTGTGCGTTTTCTGCTGAGTCAGATACAAATTCTTCATCAACATTTTCTTGCATTGTATGTTGATCCATTCCATTCCGACCTATTCCAATATCTCCACTCGATGAAGGAGATTTCTGTTTAGTGTCTATCTCTTCTACAAAGTCAGACAAAGGTTTGCCATCAGTTACTTTGGTTTCACGAGGTGGCGCAGAAAGTTCCGAACAAAAAGAGTGTTTACTTCCTTCTATTTCAGAACCAAATCCCTCTTTTTCTGTGGTGGAAGTGGTAGTCGCCCCATCAGCTTGCGCCGTCTTTGAATCCATTGGATCCTCAGCTGTGTGTGAGGGGCTCTCTTCAATGACGCTCTCCAATTTTCTGGGGTGAATCTGTTCGATTTGTGACTCATTTCTGTCTTGCCCAACACTATTTGATAATAAAGATGTATGCAATGTACTAATGCCTTTCGAGTCTTCTGCTTTTATTTCTTCTATACGTTTGGACGACACAGGTTCAACCATTTTATCAGTATCATTACCGGAGTCTTTTTGTTTTCCAGATATCCTATCCAATAACTCATTTTGATAGTCATCGATCAGATGTTCATCCTTTATCAAAGGGTATTCCAATATCTCGTCCAATGATGCGTCAACATCGTCGAAATCTCTGTGGTATCCCAACAAGTGCTCGTCATGTGGTTTTGAGCCTTCTTCTGATTTTTTATTGATATCGTTAAATATAACCGTATTTGACGAATCGTTGGAGTCTATACTAGTTGGTCTTTGTAATTCATCTTTTGGAAAATTGCCGTGGTCTGTGATATAAGTAACTCCATCCCTTTTATTTTCCATCTGAAAGTAATTAAAAATAAAATAATGTGCAGTATATTATTATTCAAAGTATACATAAGTTCTTCTATCTGCGAGGAATTCAAGAAGTGGAAATACCTACACAAAAGACCACAGCGAAGATTGACGTAGTTTTGGTATTTTGGGTATTTTCATTTCTTGATTTATTCCAGTACGATTGGGTTTTGAGACAATAATAAATAATAATACGAAACTTGGTATGCCAGTTAGTTGGAACCATGATAAACACGAAAAAAAATTGTTTACCAAAATTCCAGGGGTGGAACATATTTTTTTTTTTTTCGTTTAAAAATATATAAATAGATTTTTGCTGTAATCTTGGAAAGTATATGATTTATCGGAAAAACAACTCAACAGGGTGAAAAACAATTCAATTTTCCACAAAAATTATTCTGAGTAATTTCTTATGAAATGCGCTCGTTTTCTCAGAAAACGTGATTGAACGCCGACATCAAATTTCAAGTTCACCCTTATCCGCCGCTGAAAGTTCTGGCGGAGCCAAATATTTGATTCGTCATAACTCTGCTAAAAATGATCGGAGAAGATAAGGAAAAGTTCATATCGCTTCTGAAGACTCCTACCTTCTCATGCAAATATAATATGCGAGTATTTGAGTACCAAAAATGTGTTTTGTCACGGAGATGTTTGCGGATGATCCGAAAATCATGAATAGTTTAGTAAATATGAAATTATTATACTGAAGCAGCAACCCATACCCTCTTTGGACTATATGCAACTATTTTAAAGTAGTGTGACAGGTCCCACTTATACATGCCAAAAAAAACTCGGCATTCTCTTCACTAAATGTTGAAAATAATCGCTTATTCATCATATATATATATATATTTAATAACACTTTTGTGAAGTGCAAACCTCAAGCTTGAAATCACATACTTCATTTTTTATGTAGGATGTGTATGAGCGATTATTTCCAACATTTACTGAAGAAATTGCCGGGATTTTGGGTGTTTTTTTTTTGGCAGGTATAAGTGAGACTCACTAGTCTTAAATCGTTGCATATGGTCTAAAGAGGGTACTGATTCCTGCTTCAGTATAACTATTTGATATAAACTAAAGTATCCATGAATTTCGGATCCTCCGTAAATATCGTTGAAGGATAAAACAAAACAAAACACATTTTAGGTACTCAGATACTCACGTGTTATATTTGCATGAGAAAGTAAAAGTCTTGAGGAACTATATGCACTTTTTCTTTTCTTTCTAATATAATTTTTAGCAAAGTTATGACACATCTAATTTTGGGCCCTGCCTGAACTTGCAGTGGCGGGTTTGCGCGAGCATGAAACGTGACGTCGGCGATAAACCGCGTTTTCTGAGAAAACGAGCGTATTTCATAAGGTATTACTGAAAATCATTCTTGTGGAGAATTCAATTATCTCTCAACCTATCGAAATCATTTTTTGACAAATCTTATATTTAAAAAAATATATATTTTTTTTAATGAAATTTTTTTAAGGTTTCACTCCAGATTTTTTGTTTAACAATTTTTTTTCAAATGATACATGATGTCGAGATGTCATGTGCCGAGTTTCAGAGTGCTACAATTCATTCTTCACTTTTTGCTCGAGTTTGTCTGTCGTTACTGGATTAATTTGTATTCACATGAAAGGTTCCAAATATTCATTAATTCGATATCTATGAAGATTTCAAAATCGATAAAACTTACAGATATTGTTGGATTGGGCAATATTGCGCAATACGGAGTTTACTTAAAATATTAAAGACAAAGGGGCTGAATTGAAACGTTCTCGAGATCTTTGAAAAAAAATTGGAATGTGTTATTGTTTTGTGAATTCAATACCTACTGAAGACAGTATTTTACTATCTTAATTATTATTTTTTTGGGGTAGAAGCCAGTTCTGAGTTCTACGTGATAGAGTAGAGAAGAAAATATTAGTTTGACTACTTTATATACCAACTGCACGTATTTCAAGTCATACGTACTTAGCCTAACATAAAATATCAAAATGGGAAAAACTTCTCAAGAGAAAAAAATTAATTATGAATACAACCATTCGATATTTGCTTGGACCTTTTTTCATTTATCTCGAACACTTCTTGCATTACTTCATTATAGTTAGATGCATTTCAAGGTAATCCCAATAACCTGATTTTGCCAAATGATTGATTGATATTGGATATAAATAGATATTTGTTTTTCGGAATTTTGGACCAAGTTCAGTTATTGTTTTGAAAAGAATTGGAACAAAATATTGATTATATCCTTCATTCTCACAGTGAGTGAAAAACACATTAAGAAATTATTATTATCCATAACATCGTTTGAATCATTTGTCTGTATGTTTGTATGTACTTTCGTCTTTCACACTAGAAGGACAAATAAAATCTTTTGGTTTATTGCAACGAATAGAAATACTTTTATTGAGTTTATTACGGATGGTTTTTATGATTCCAAAACATAACTGAAATTGATATATCCTAAAGAAATTACTGAATTTCAATTATTGAAAATTATTGCAAATTCCATTATTATACAGTGACCACCAAAAACTATGTACCATATGGGAAAAAATTTATTATTAGAGTATTGGAAAAAGATTCTTGGGAAAAGTTTGTGCATGTCCGATAACCTAAAAATCGATTTTTACACATGTCACGTGATCGCTGGTATGGCGGCAAATTGAAAAAAAAATACTATGAAAAGGCAAAAAGTAGGGTAAAATGGGAAGATATCAAAAAAAATTATTTGAAAAAGTTGCGTAGAATTGAATTTTATATGCATATACAAAGTTTGAAAAGATAATGAGGAAAAATTTAAAATAGCTATTTTTTTTATATTTTCCTAGCTGTATAAAAATATCAAATTATTATCTTATGAATAGCTTGACAACACTTCGAGTGCAATAAACAATTTTTGCACGAGTTGCATACAACATTTTTTCTACGATCATGCAATTACTTCTATAATTGTCAGAATTATTTTTTGACTGACGTTTCTATAACCACAGTTGCATTATACAAATCAAAATCATAGTAGCCGTGAGCGCGTATGTTATCACGAGGTGTGGTAATAGTACAGACAGTTTTCTCATGCAGGTGGACCTTTTAGAACAAAGCGGTTCAGTTTTGATTATGGAGTTTTTCTCAGAAAGACATTGTTTGTTTACCTCTGGCTGCTAACATTAATACAAAATAATATAAAATATGTAACTGTTTAAACGTATTGCCAATCTCACAGAATATCTGCTAAATATGTGACAGATGAGTGCAATAAAAACTTTATTGCACTAGTGCAATAAAGAACCTTTTTTTCCACTAAATATACTTCAATAAAGTTTTGCTTTTTGCATGAATGTAGAAAAAATTTATTCAATTGATAAACCTTTTCAATACCTAGTTTTTTAGTTATCAACATAAAACCGCTTTTCGCAACTTTGCCAATTTTTTAGGTTATATTTGGTAATCACGATCGAATCGCATGAAATAGAAACTCATCCTTAATTTCAATTTCCTATTGCTTGGACTAGGGATATCGTCACACTACCGACGATCATGTATTCTCGCCTTGTATGGGTATCCTTCAGGAGGATTATCTGATCTCGTGATATGTTTTTTTGCATCCCTCACTCGGGAAAGTATAGTGGCGCAATCCACCAAAACGGTCAAATGTTGGATTAAAGAAATCTGCATGCATTGTTCACAATAAGCTTGTCAAGAGAGAAACAAGATGTCCTGCACTACCAGGACGACGCTTATCGCCATAATCCTATTCAATAAGAATAATTGGGTCGAAAATCCATAAGAAAACAACTACTTTCCTGGCTAATACCACGACGAACGCTGAATTACATCTAATGAATTTCCGTGCAGAGTCCTACAAGGATGTCTCCGCAATTGCTAGTTGCATGGAAATGTTCATTGAAACATTTGGACCATCTATAGATCGATTTCTGGGTTCTTGCCCTTATCAGTATAGGGTAGGTCTTTGCAGACAATAACTAATGTTTGCAACAAATGATTCAGCAAACTCTCCATGTAAAGGCAGAAGCTGAGACACCGCCCGCAGCCTAGCGTTCACTAAACCACGGGCGCCACCTGAACTCCAGCCCCTCAACCAAAGCAATACCCAGAACTTGCGTGATTAATTAAACCACAATAAGCTTGTCAAGAGAGAGAAACTAGTTTCTCTCTTGACTCGGAAGTCATCATTTGATATAAGGATGAAAATTCCTCCATAATACAGGGTGTTTCTGAAATTGGAGCAATGAATGAAATGGGAAGTAGAAGATGTTAGAAAAAACGGAATGAAAGAATACTTTTTATATTCCTATATTGTATAGGAAAATGGCACTGAGCATCCTGGTATGGCAAGACATCTAGTTTCTAACTTGATAATCAGCTCATTGTTAAATAATAGATTTCTTTCTGTTATGATACGTTCGTTCATTGCGAACAAGTGGGTATTGTTTAGTTGGGCTGAGATTGGGATGGCGCTCGTAGTTTGGTTAACACCGATCTGCGGGTGGTGTCTTAGTTTTTGCCTATACATGGATTAATAATTGGACCACTTGTTGCAGATTGCAGAGACCTAACCTAACCCAGAAATATCGATCAATAGGTGGTCCAAATGTTTCAATTAACATTTTCCATGCAACTAGCAATTGCGGAGACATCCTTGTAAGACTCTGCACGGAAATTCATTAGATGTAATTCAACGTTCGTCGTGGTATTAGCCAGGAACGTAGTTGTTTTCTGATGGATTTTCAACCCAATTATTCCTATTGTATAGGATTATGGCAATAAGCGTCGTCCTGGTAGTGCAGGACATCTTGTTTCTCAAATGTTGGATTGGCTCCATAGGGATTATTATTGGCAATATAACAATAGTAACTCATTCTGTGAGAGGTTCAATCTCAAAGATTTACTTAAAAAAAACAATTTTGATCATGTCCCAAATCTCATATTTCCAAGCTGATTAGGAAACTTACCTGTTTTTTCAATTGTTTAATATATTTTCTCACTAGAAACCCTCTCCATACAGACTGGATTTTCGTTGCGTGGTTTATTATTTTCTTGTCATCTTCATTTGTTTTTTGGTCTGAAAGAAATTTATAAAACTGAAGTTCGTGATTTTGCTTCTTACAATAAAATGTACAGTTCAGCAAACATAACTGTGCTGTATGCCAAGGATAAACAGAGAGTTTGCACTACCAACATTTGTCGGGAAAGACAAGGACTCCACCTGCTGGTGTACTGCGCACCCAATATTCAGACGCATAGCTATGTTTGCCAAATTGTGTTGTGTTGCATTCAAGATATGACATCAGGCGCGTATACAAGAGGGGTAATGAGGGTAATTATCCCCCCATGATCGAATTTTTGAATGTCTATATAATAAAAAAGCCATTTCAATCGGTTGAAAAATGTATGTCTTATAATGGTGCTTCCATTTTAAAATGGTCACACTGTATGAAGTTGTTTCCAACTGAATGAAATGTTATTTTAAAATCACTCACCTGAATAGTTTGATTTCTTTGAATTATCTGCAATTGTAATTTTCTCAAGCAAATTTGATTCACGTCCAGGAACACTTTTTAAACCTTCATCATTTCCATTATTACCATTTTTGATTATGGGCATATCATTCACAATTTGCTTTACTCCATCATCACTTCTGGAAATGCTTTCATGACTTTCAGTACTTTGTGTATTTTCATTATTCAGCAAAGGTTTCTGAATTTTAGTCAGTTCTCCATTCGTTTCATCACCATCCTTTTCATTTTCACGTTTCTGGCCAGTCTTTTTTGTAATATTCAACTTCTTTCTTGTAATGAATCCCCTCCATATTTTCTGTATTTTTACAGCAGCCATCATGGTATCGAAATAATCAATATTTTTATCATCAACGTGCCTCTTGATTCGTGCACTTCCTAAAGAATCTTGCTTCATCCTGATTCTATTCAAGTGTTTTCTAACTTTGAATCCTCGCCAACATCTTTGAATTGTTGCGACTGCTTCCATGAGCTTTGGGTCTTCGTTATTCATCTTGTTCTCGATATATGAGGTATTCAGTTTCGATTCAAGGGGTTCTTGACTTTTTTTCTGATAAACGTTGGAATTTTCATCACGATGTACTGAAATTTTCCCATCGTGTTGTGGTTTTGGAAAACTCCTTCGTACGATAAAACCCCTCCACATCGATTGTATCCTCACAACAGCTGCTCCTTTCGCTAAAGTGCTTGAATATTCATTGGTTTTCGTGGATTTCTTTAAAAGTGCAGCATGTTCAAGTTCCTGTCGCAATAAACTTGGATTGAAACTCTGTTTGAAGCTGGTCAATTTTGACTCCTGTTCAATCTTCTGTAACTCTTCTCGCAATTTAGATCTATCAAATGATTCGTTTGGTTGTGATCCATTGGGATTTGAATCCTTTTTATTATCTTCGGATCCGCCAATAATCTCTTCAGATTCGACTTTAGTAGATGGCGTCACCTTGTATTCTTCTTTATTAGCGTTTTCCTCTTCTTTTCCTAACTGTTTGTCTTTTTCATTGTTGATGAAATTGTTTATGAATGTTTTCACATGTGTATCAATCAATCCAGTTTCAGCTATAGAAAGAGTAGAGCTTATATTTCTTTTCAACTGTTCTCTCTCAGAATCATTGGGTTCTTTCATGGATGGTATTCCTAATTCTTCACTTAACTTCAACCGATCGAAACTAGTTTGGGTTTTAGTGTTACTCTTCTGAATATCTGAATTTTCGTCAAATTTATTTTGTGCTTCAGATGGATTCTTTGGCCTGCCATGACTTATACTATTCGTAATATTATGTGTATCATCTTCCTTTCTATCATCATCAGCATGATTATATTTCAGATAGTTCTCCCTGTCAATTACATAGCTAATGTAGTTTTTGGCTACTTTATCGATGATCCCAACATTTGTTTTGTTCTCGGCTGTATCAATGCCTACTGGTTTCTCATCACCAGCAATAATATCTGAAACCACTTTTGAATCAGGTCCATTACCAGGTTGATGAGAAATATAGTTTATAAGATTCCTGCCAAGATCAACGCCTCCTTGTGGCTTCGCGTCATTTTCTCTGTTTTCGTGATTTGATTTCGGATCACCCGAATCTTTTTCGATATTACTGATATCTTCAATTCCTTTAAAGTCACTGCTATATTCGTGTTCGCCCTTCAAGTTTGATTTGGAATCAGAATCTTGAGTATTTTTAGAAAAATCTTGTTCGAAAGTTCGTTTATTCCTGTTACTCTGGTCATTCAAAATATTTGCAACATCTTCATCTCTGTCAAGCACTTGTTCTAGTTTCGAATTTTCTAATTTCAAGTCTTCAGGTCCATGGCTACTGTCTATTGTTGAGATATGCTCATGCTCATCAATCGTTTTTGAATGTGCCATATCTCCCTTCTTGTTTGTTTCATCATCAGAGCCAAAACCATTGCTGTCAGAAGCTTTCTGATCCGTCGCAGAAACTGATTCATCCTCATCGAACTTTTCTTTTTCTTCATTAGCAACAGTGTCACTTGTATTCAGTTTCCGCATTTCTTTGTAAATAACTGTATTTTCAGTTACCTGACTTGGTTTTATATCATTCCGTATAAGATCTCCGCGATCAGTCGTAGTTTCATTCTGATCGGATTTTTCTGAAACAGTATTTTTCAGATTCTTATCTCTCGGCAGTTCCTCCTGCTTTCCTTTTAGATTGTGCATTAACGAGTTTTCGTGAATTTCTCCCATTTCAGTTTGCTTAGAAGTATTCTCAAACAATACATTTTTTTTCTCACTCACTTCATTAGAGTCACTGTCGTTGTGTAGAGGATGCTTAAGGTCACTTTTTGTTTCATTTTGTTCAGTTGTTTCTGGAACGATAGTTTTCAGTTCAGCAGAGCACGTTGATGGTTCATCTTGATTTTCCTTCAGTTTTTGTGTGTCGGATGCTTTTTTTCCTCCCCTTTCAATATCATCCGACATATCTCTAGGCAATTTTTCAGTTTTACCAGAACTTTCTACTTTATTTTCTGCATTATGCGATTTCTTGTCATCAGTTTTTAGTTTGGAATTTTCCGTAATATTTGAAATAATTTTTGCGGTTTTATATCCAATCTGTTCATCTCCCAGATTGTCAGATGATTTTGGTAAAATGGATTTGTCGTTTGGATTTTTGTATGATTGATTAACATCTATGTATGGCGTTTTCTGAGAATCAACTGTTTCATGATCCCTACTCGAATCTTTTATTATTACTCCTTCATTTTCAGCTGATTCGTTTCTGGGAATACTTTCATTTCCTGCATTGCTAAACGATTCTTCATCAGTTGAATTTGTATGCGAAATGTCCTTTGCCACTTTATTCGTTGTATTATTTTCTGCCAAATCATTAGTAAGCTTTTCACTTCCTACCGGCGCAGTTTTCAAAATAGATTCATTTTCTGCTTTGTCAATTCTGTCATGAGCAATTCCATTTGATTCTAGCCTGGATGGAGTTTTCTTCAACGCTTCATCTGTTTCTGAGACATGAACTGCTTCATTTGTCATAATTACATCAAGTTCTTTCTCAGGCAATGAATCAGGAGTTTCTTTAGGAACCCCTTCGATATCCCTTTGCTGTCCTGTTAGCTGTTGGTCATTTGGTTCATGTTCTTTCTTTCCTACTTTGTTATTCCTTTCAGAAGAATTTTGACCAGTTATGATCACTGAAGTTTTATCATCCATTGCATCTCGTTCATGCTCCAGTGATAATGTTTTCAAGGGTTCTTCAAGCGATTCGATACTTTCGTGTTTGAAGTTGTCTGTTGAACTTGTTTTTTCATTAATTATTATATCTTTATGATTTCCTTTATCGCCGTGTTTCATATCCACTCCATTACTGGAAGTCGTTCTAATAATTACGTTTTCAGATAGAGAATGGTAAGTTGCTTTTTCAGAAACCTCATTTACAACTCGTCCTTCTGAATCTTTCCCCTCATGTGACGCATCTTTATATGCTGTGTCTCCATGACTGCCATGTTCCACTATTGAATTATTTTGCAAGCTTATTTCAGATGAAATAATGTCCTGTTTCAAAAGAGTTTCTGTTTTTGTTTTCCCTTGAACATCATCGCCAGTAATGTCTTGTGAATTATTCACTCCACCATGCCATTCATCATTAATATTTTCTTTTTTAATTACTGAGCTATCAATATCGATAACTTTTTTTTCAATATTATTTTCGGGTTGATTGTCTTCGCCAACTTGTTGATTATCAGGATCAACTCTCTGTTCGGTTTTTCTGTTGGATTCATTCAGTTCATTTCTATGAGAACTCTCAACATTCGTTTCATCTGATATTCCTTTTTCATTAGAGGGTTCAGGATAATTTTCTGTTCCACTAGTTTCAATGTGTTTTGTTGGAATAATCTCAAGAAGGGACTGTTCTGATTTTGAATCGGTTTTCAAAATTCCATTCATTTCCTCAATTGTATTCCTCTGGAAAGATGTAATATCCTTATCCTTATCCTTAACCTTATCCTTGTTTTCTGTTTCTTTTTCGCTAAGAATTTCATTATCCATTGCTTTCCCACCATCCCCGAGTAACCCTTTTGTTCTATCGCTTACGTTTGTGGCAGCTTCTGCTACTTGTTCCCTGTGTCCAACTTCATTTACTTCATTCGAGTTAATATAAGCTAGTTTTGAAGCACTAGTGGATTCTGAATTCTTCGTTATATCTATGTCGTTCTCATAAGAATTCACATACACAGAACGGCTTTCTTTGTTATTACTCATTCCTACATTTTCACTTCCCATCGTTAAATTATCCAGAGTATCAGATGGCGATATACTCTTCTCAGAGGATTTATCAATTTTGGAGTCAACCTTTAAAAGTTCATCTGATTTTCCCACATTGACGTCCGCTAGCTGCTCCATCGTTTGTGGTTTTTCATCATCGTCTATGGGTTCATTTTTTCTCTGCTTGTCATCATCATTTCTTTTCATGATTCCTTCGATACCGTTGTCGTTCTTGTGAATTGATCCGTCTGCAGAACTATCATTTTTAATTCCGTTATCCACTTCTACTACATTTTTCTTCGATATATTGTTTCCATCTTCTGATTCTCCCCTAGACTTTTCTACGTTGCCGTTGCCTGCGGATGTTGCAGTTTTCTCAGACAATAGACTCGAATCATCATGTACAAGCAATTCAGTTGGAGCTGGGCTATTTTGATTTGAAACTTGTTGGATATCGTTGTTGCTTTTAACTGAACAATTCGATTCAGCTGTTTCTGTAACTGATGATTTTGAGTTAGTGTCGGTTTCATTTTTCTCAGAAATATTCTTCTGTCCCGAAATTTTCTTCACAGCTTGATCAGTTGGTATATTTTTCATTAAATTGAAATTCTTCTGGAGTTTGGTTACGCTATTCCTTTTATCGCCATTTTTGTTCCTGGCTGACTTTTCATTAGTTTCATCTTGCATTTCTCTAGTCTCCTTTCTGTTGATGCTCTTTCTTGTACCACCAATTGAGTTTCCAGTTTCTCTTTTTCTTTCAGTTGATACGCTACGAGAATATTTTTTTCTAACTGCGATGTTCATATGATTTTCTGGGATAGTCGGTGGGCCAGTATTTCGTCTTTTATATTTGGATTCGTTTCTATCAAACATCTTGGGTTTCTGCGATACTATTGGAGAATCGAAATTTCTCATCGGGGATTCCCCTCTTACACTGAATTGGCGTGAAAGTTGTTTCGTCACTCCAGAAACGGGAATTTTCGTTTGAACGCGTTTCTCTCGTTGGTCCGTAAGGGACTGAGCACTTCTGACAGTTTTCACTGAAAAAAAAAGAAAGTTAAAATATTTTAATATTTGAACGCTGCCTATTTGTGACGATTGTAAAATTGTACAGGTTTATACAGGGTGATTTCCGACTGTAGCAATAGATATAGAAGCAATTCAACTTCATTCCATTCTATGCAGATGATAAAGAAAATATTGGGGTGCTAAGTTAAGTCAAAGATTCATTTTGAAACAAGATAAAACATAAAAGAGCAGACGAGGGAAACATTTGTTACAGCAAGGTTAATAATGATTTATAATATACGCAATTCCATGGAGATACATGCCAGAAAATATTCCAATATAAAATATTCCATCTAACTATAGCATGGACGTCTCTGTATATAGCTGCTTTCCGTTAACAACAATGGTTTGTCTAATTTCAGAGAAGTAGAGTTCGGGCTTCCCCAAGGTTCTGTTTTGCGGCCACTACTCTTCATTATCTATGTTTATGACTTGACGCAAGTTTTAACTCATCATGATAGTGTTCTGTTCGCCGACAACACCACCCTCATATATTCTCATAGAGACCATGATTCCCTAATCTTCATGGCTGCAGAGGCAGAGCATAAAACTGAAAACTGGTTCATTGCCAATCGACTCAAATTAAATAATGACAAAACACAAAGATTGACATTTATCACCAATACATCTACCCATGAAAATCGCAATGTAAAACTATTAGGTCTAACTCTAGATCATTAACTCAACTGGTCAAGTCATATTAAAATCTTGAATAAGAAATTGTCTAGCTCACTATTCGCCATCTTGATTGCGGGATACTACTCTGGGGTAACTCCTCGAAAGCGCCAACTGTATTCAGGTAACAAGAAAGGCTATTAGAATTCTGGCAAATGCCAAATATCGTGATTCTTGCAAACCGTTGTTTAAAACACTGAAAATCATGACCCGCCCATCTTTGTTTATTTTGAGTACCTCACTTGAGGTCTTGATGATACAAGAGGATCACATATAATCAGAGTACCTAGATATAGACTCACAAAGTCCATGAATAATTCTTTGAATTACCATCTCGCCAATATTCTACCTGAATCATTGAAGAAGTTAACCATGTACTGCTTCAAAAAAGATATAAAATCATTTATGTTGTACAATTCTTTCGATAAAAGAACATTTCGATAAAATCCGAAAACAGGTCAAGTTTGTTTGTCAGGGGGACACATTTTGACGTATCAAGCATAGTAAAACCTCCAACCCCCTAAGTAGGGGTATCACCCCAACATTTTTTTCAAATGGGAAGGAGGGACAAGCGATACCTCTTTAGAAGGGGCTTGTCATTCCCTATATAGTGCTGCTCAAATCGATCTACTCTTTCAGAAAATATGGAGCGTTGAAACTCCAACCATCATCTGGGACGAAAAATACAAAAATCGGTTCAATTGTACTTTATTGCAATAAGTTCTTTCAAATGAATTCGCTGTTTTTGCCGATGCACAGATTTTTTTAGGCTCATTTTAGAGAGTAAAAAATGAATAGGATTCATTTCTTCACGTTTGAATTAGGTCAAGTAGTTGCTAGATACCTGTCGTGGTTGAAGTGTTTACGAATTGTTGACTTTAAAATTTATTATTATGGTGTATTCAATTGCGGACAGCGTGGAAATCATTCAGCTTTTTTTCAAAAACGATGAATGTGGAAATCGGGTCGCGGAGTTGTTTAACCAACTGCATCCTGACAAACATGCCTCTGGAAAAATTGTTCGCGACTTGGTGAAAAAATTTCGCGAAACAGGTTCAGTTTATAACAAAAAGAGAGAGCTTGAAAATCCAGTACTAAATGAACCTACGGAGATAGCAGTATTGGGGCAAGTTGCAGTTGATAGTACGCTAAGTACAAGACAATTGGCCATTGCGACGGGTGTGTCTCGTACCAGTGTCCAACGGGTATTGAAAAAATACAAATTCCATCCTTACAAAATTCGCTCAATGCACGAACTGAATGAAGACGACTTTGATCGTCGCTTGCAATTTTGCGAAATTATGAGTGAGCGAGCGTTACACAATGGTAATTTTCTATTCAATGTGTGTTTTTCGGACGAGTGTTCCTTCTTCCTCCATGGTTTAGTGAATCGCCTTTTTTCTTCCTGGAGATTTAACAGGCGATATGTACTTGGATTTACTACAAAATGCCATCGACCCAGCTCTAACAAATATCATTGAGAACGATCCCGCATACCATGAACAGGAACTGATTTTCCAACAAGACGGAGCTCATCCTCATTATTCCCAAAATGTGCGCAATTATTTACATGACACATTTCCAGGACGATGGATAGGACGACGGGGCCCAATAGAATGGCCACCTCGGTCACCCGACTTAAGTCTTTTAGATTTTTTTTGTGGGGACACATCAAAAGCCTTGTTTACAAAACACCACCAGACACATTAGAACAGTTGCAACGAAGAATCATTAACGTATGTCGCGAAGTGACACCCTAAATGCTTCAGAATGTACGACAACGGTTTGAAAATTACTTATACCGCTGTATCCAGGTTGACGGACAGCAATTCGAACATTTACTTGACTAATAAATGAGTTTTGAAGTACAATTTGATCAATTTTTGCATTTTTCGTCACACATTATCGTTGGAGTTTCAACGCTCCATATTTTCTGAAAGAGTGGATCGATTTTGAAAATGTAAGCAGCACTGTGTAGGGAATGACAAGCCCCTCCTAAAGAGGTATCGCTTGACCCCCCTTCCCATTTGAAAAAAAATGTTGGGTGACACCCCTACTTAGGGGGTTGAAGGTTTTACTATGCTTGTTACGTCAAAATGTGTCCCCCTGACAAACAAACTAGACCTGTTTTCGGATTTCATCGAAAAGTTCTTTCCCAGCCTGTAATGCCTTGCGGTACGTTTTCGATGGGCCACCCTGTATACAATTTATTTTTTGTGACGTTCTATGAATATACAGCTGTGTATAATATAGTCAAATAAAAGTTTCTATTATATTCTATTCTGTTTGAGGGTTAGATGCACCAGGGCTTCTTATTCTAGTTCAATCGTTGGGTGTAAAATGGCATCTGTCAAAATCTACCAATAGTAAGTCTGGAATAAGAAGCCGCGGGGCTTTACACTCCTTGGAAAACGCCTTAAGCCGGCCTTCCACATCAGATTTTTGACGCTGGCTTCTTGTCTCTAACCAATCAGACTACTTCTAACTTAGCTGCTGCTTTTTCAAGGTCGCGCCGCTATTTGTTGGTTCAAGTTTTACTTTTAGCGTCAAACCGTTGACTATCTTTGTTTATGGATGTTGCCATCCCTTTTTATAGACATATAAGTCATAATATAAATGAAACGAATAAAATTATATAAGTGATATAACCCAAACCAAATGAATTAGTGTTGTCAAACTATGCTTCAGTGTTTTTGTCAAGAACTAACAATTAAATTGATTAACAATGGAGAAAATTTATTTGACAGTTGACCTAAAACGCAGCGTTTTTCTGCCCTTGTGGAAATGGTCATATGGAAATAGCAGCACTTCTCTCAAAAGAAGTTGAAGCTGAAAAGCTGGTATGGAAGGCCACCCTTATGTGTAGTGTGTAGTGACTCCGACAGTCAAGCTGCGCTCAAGGCAATCGGTTCCCACCAAGTCAAATCAAGACTGGTTTGGGACTGTTTGTGTGATCTGACCGAGCTGGGTAGTCGTAACAATGTGACCCTAGCTTGGGTGCCAGGCCACGAGGGACACCTGGGCAATGAGCGGGCCGACACACTAGCCAGAGAAGGCTCTTCGGCAGCGCTCATTGGGCCGGAACCCTTCTGCGGCGTAGCAAAATCCACCACAAAAGCCCACACCAAACAGTGGGTACAATACAAATCTCAAGAGTGATGGGAAACCCGACCAGGATTGAGACAGGCCAAGGAGTTCATCAAAAGACGCTCGCCAAAATTCACGACGGAACTCCTCAGTTATAAAAGGAGGATCGTCAGACAAGTAGTAGGTCTGCTGACAGGCCATTGTAGGCTTAACAGACATATGAATATTATAGGTCTGGCGGAAGAAGCAATCTGCAGGTTCTGCCAGGAAGAAGAGGAAACCGCAATACATGTAATGTGCCAGTGCGAAGGACTAGCAAGGGTGCGGTTTCTACCACTTGGAGATGAAAAGCCAAGAGCGGAAAGCTAGATGATGTGCTATAAGCAATCGGAGCCTCCACAATAGATCTGAAAAGGTCGCAGGGGATTAGGCCAAGGGGCCAGCTCCCTTGTAACATCTAACATCTAACTCTTTGTGTAGTGTTATTCCTTACCTTTAGTTTGTCCCTTATCTCGAACTAATAGAAGTTGGGAGAAGTATTTTGCGGCGAAAAAGTATATGTCATCCGGTTTTTTCAATAATACTTCTTTCACTAGACCTTCCATCAATTCTTCGAGACCTATTGGCACGCTCACTCTCTTCACAATCATTGCACCAGTGTCTGCCGAATCCATGTTTGAAAGAGTGCCTGAAATAAAATATTGTATTGATGTATAAATATGTATTAGCATTGTTTAAATATAAGGAGGATAGTTGGTCAACCTTATGGGATTAATATTGGATTCAAATGGAGGCGACATGTAGATGGCGACAGTGGTGTTCGCATCCAAGTCATGTCGCAACTTGAATGGCAGAATACGTAATTAGGCAGTCACGTTGAATTTCCGTAAAGTAGATGGCGGATCATGTGATGAATTGTAAATAGAGTAGATAGGTGGCACCAATGACTGCAATAAAATTATAAATATGGTGCAATTCAAGAAATTATTTCGTCTGATGTTTCATGTACCGTATCCGCTATAATTAGGGTCACACCGTAAAGTAGGTAGGTATATTTGGGGTGTGGTGATTTAGTTGTTAGTTTGAAATGTGGATTCAGTGGATGTGTTAGTATTTATTCTGTTGTGTCATATTGTGTTTTGGATTTTGTAAAGTGATTTAAATATAACTGATAATTAAAAGCAATTTGGACAGCGGTAAATGGTGGCAGGAATATACAGTGTGACCCATTTAAAATGGAACCACCCCTGTAGAATGTTCATTTTTCAATCAATCTCAATTTTTTTTTTATTGAAATATTAAGCATGAAATACTGTATCTTGACACTAACTTTCACAATTTTAGTTTAATTTCCAATGTACTCTATGGTTTTTTTTGTTTATCAAAAACGGCGAAAGTTTATTAGGCAATTTTTGTTTTCAAATTTGACTACACCACTGGATTCGTAGTCGTTATAAATGAAAACTGTCAAATTTTCATTAAAAAATATTTGTTAACAACGAAGTTACAACAACTTCAATTTTGGAAACAAAGTATTTGTTTGTAATTTTTATTCAGATTATAGACATATTTGAGATCTGACAACACTGTCATCACCAAGTAGAACACCAGTGAATTTGTACAGTGAAAATCCGAAGTCAATAGCTCAATCCGTTCTACAGTTATAACTCCTGAAAATATGGTAATGTGAGAGATTTGTGGTGCAAGCGTTTTGTAATAAAAATCTGACTTACAAAAGATCAAGGAGAGTTATTATTTGGTAAATTCGTATACAGTTTGGTGTCCTCATTAATAATACGAGTTTGCGACCGCCGCTTGCACCGCCATATTGGAAAAATGATTCCAAAACCAGTTTTTTGAAAATATTTTCTCTCCAGTGCCACGTAGGTCAAAAACAGATAGTATAAAAATTATAGAACACAAAATTTTCTGCAACTTTTATGAAAACTATTTTTCAGTCAGATGGATGGTTCGCGAGTTACAGTGGAGTTAAACTCATCAAATTTCTACAAATACCGATATTCAACCTAGAAATTATAATATATATACTTACTCTAGAATGCCAATTCAATGGGACGAAAGTGTTGTAAAAAGTTCGATGCATTATTTAGTGCGCATGATCAGGACTATTTTCATTCATACCAGGGTGGGTTTCAGTGCGATTTTTAAATGATTCATGATATTGAGTGAAATCGATTTGATAATACGTTGGTGTCAGGGCAGTCTATGAAAAACGAAAAGTTTTGGTGGGCATACCTATGTTGTGAAACTGATTATATCCGAGAAATTCATCGAATAAAATAACAATGAAAAAATATATCTTGAGTAGGTAGGTAACTATTGGTGAAGTTCTGATTCTCACGGAAAGAAACATCCTGTATTATTCAGAGAACATCGTGAGAACCAAAGGAAGGTAGGCAGGAATTGATTTTCTGGGAAACAGATGTTCGGCATATGGATGTGCTGAGGACTGGAGCTCGACGGGTCAGTCTCGAAGGGACCGCTAACGGTGGAACGATTGATAATATTTCGGAAGAGCATCGTTCATGGAAATATCTATAAAACACAGACAGATCGCCAACCTTTCTGCGATGTCCCAGAGGAGTGAGCTAGCTTGTGAGTGAAGTTGTTGGATCACCATGCCATGTCATGCCTTTTGCTCTCGTCAAGCTTAAAATGATTTATATAAGCCAAACGTAAAGAAAGGATGAATATTCTCAGTTTTATACTAAAAATAATGGATTCCAGTAATAAATATTTCCTTTATTTCCACACCAAGCACGTAAACATTGTCAAAATTAAAATTTCACTACAGAAAAACCCGAAAACCAATAACATACACACTACCGATGAATAATTGAAGTAAACAACAGTAATAAGAAAAGCACAACTAAATAAACACAATAACGTTAATGGATAATTTCACAATGAACACAAATCGCCTAAACCACCAAACTAACCCAAACCGGCTCTGGCAAACTACCTTCCTTCCTCTGCGACAATTGAAAACTGATAACACTGTTGCACGATCCCAACAAGTCAACGGAAATTTGGGTAGGCTTCACATATTATGTTAGATTATTTTCGACAGAATCTCGACTACAAAGATAAAATTTTCTGAAATTTGTCAACGCTGCAGAGCTAGGAGACTGGTTATGGGCATGCGCATTGATGAAAACATTTGGAATTTTACAACACTTTTCAGTGTCCCACGAAGAGGAGATTGGCATTCTAGAGTAAGTATATATATTATAATTTCTATGCATTCAATACATACTACTCTTTTTTAATCATTACCGCTCCACCATGAGGTGATTGGGAGTGCACATTTTTTTTCATGTGGTATCCCTAGTAGGCCTAATCCACGGTTTGTTAATTAGGGTGTCCGTATATCGCCGAACATTTCAGATCGGTAAGTAGCGGTTTCTGAGTTTTCAAGCAACCGGCTACACATATACAGATCCGTTGTCACTTGTTTTAGTCCAAAATTTGAAATAAAGGACCCCGCACGGTTCTTATGGAAAATGGGTCCCAGTCGAATTGGCTGAAAATTCAGTATAATGTAGTTTATGGTGTCCTGATCGAATGTCTCCACGGTCACAACGAGATCTATTGGACAGTTTTTGAGATACAGGGTGTCAAACATGCAGAGAGAGGGTTGCTTACTAACATTTAGAAAATCAATAATGTGGCGATTATTTTGTTACAAAAAATTAGGGAGAATAATTGCAAACTTAATATTGTCGACTCGAATTGTAATAAAACGTTATAAGACTCCGTATACAGGGTTATTAATAATTAAATAATTTTTATGAAATTCTCTGAACAAAATCAGTCAAACGCAAAAGCTCGTAGACCTGCAAAATAAGTAAATATCATTGTTTAATTTTGTTATTGGGTGATCTTAGGTTACTATTATACAGGATAACTCAAAATTTTCTTTTTTAGTTGTATTCATTTTAATTCATTTATCATTCTACAAACCCTGTACACGTATGCTGATTTAGAAGTTGGGCAATTATCAAAAACAGAGACTTGAAGTTTAAAATCAAAATAATAATAATAAATACTAGGATTGAAACTGTTGGATCAGCTAAAAGGCTTGGGAAATTGTGACGAGCGTTGGTCATTGCCGGACTGGCCAGGTGAGATAGTAAGAAAAATCTGACGGGGCTCACCCCCCATTTGGGGTCTCGGGGCCCCTAGGAAAACAGACATGGAAACAATAATTTAAAAATTTAAAATTAATTAAGAAAAAAGGTCAAATTTCGAAATCGGTTATTGCCAGAAACATGACAAACGCAAATATTCACTTTCGATTTGGTAGGATTTCTTGAGGACATATTGCAACGTGGCAACAGTGATGCGCGAGTATGTAAGACAGAAACTAATAGAAAAAGCAGGCACTTCGAAAAATCAGTCTAGCTTAAATATTTTCCTAAAACCTAGTACATCATGTGAAATGTCTCATCAAATCAGAGAAATTGAAACAACGACGATTCCAGAAACTAATTCGGATACAACGGAGAAAATCCCTTTACAGTTTCTCAATACTTCTCAATCTTCTCAGGCGAGTAGTGGCAAGACTGAAATTGATATTGATTGTGACACAATTCTACCAAACGAGGAGTAAAAAGGAGTATTTATTTTTATAAGAATATTTATTTGGTTTGATTTATTAAAAAAATTATTTATTTTTATATTTTGTTTATTTTGTCTTTCTGTGTTTATTTAATTTTTTACTCTAAGACAAGTGTAGAGCTGATCATGCACCTTAATCATTAATAGTACGAAAACCAATAATTTGTTGAAATTTCCGCATGCGACTCATGAAATAGAATGAACCTGGTAATTGGGGGCCCCAATTTTTCAAAATCTCACTTGGCAAAGATAGGCCAGTCCGGCACTGGCGTTGGTACAAGAGTAAATGCTGTAAAGATAGTTCATATGCCCAATAAATGCTTAATGAACAAGAAAATGCAATAGTACGTTATTACTCCACTCGTTAATCTAGTGCTTGTTAATATCGGTATGTGCCTTCCACATAACGCTAATATACCTACGCTTTTTGTAGTATACAAGCCATCAACAAATAGAATCCCTACATACTGGTAATAACAATGCCTCAACAGACATGGTATAAACTGGTAAAAACAGCTATTTGTTTATATAGAGCACAATGTGACGGCTTGCCGCTCGAACAAAGCGAGTTATGCTTTGGAGAGCGGCAACTAAACTTTGTGCTCGAAATTCATACAATAGTTAGTTTTTCGATAAACGCAGATCTCAGATCAGATACAGAAAAAACACTCGATATACATTGTCACCTTATTCATAATATACCAACACGCCGGCAAATCGGAGACATTTGGATAAGTGAGCGTTTTCTCAAGTTTGTCGGTCTAGAACGAAAAAGCTGTCAATTAATGAACTTCCTCAGAAAACATTAACTTTGCGTTGAGATTCGAAAGCGCCTAAGGCCACTTTGTTAGGCGGTTTCTGAAAAAGATTTTTATTGCAGTAGTGTCCCGTTTGATAGATTCAACAAATAGACAAGAGCCACCAGATATTGATCATATTATATTTAGTTTTCTTTTTTGTATAGATGTTCCTTAAAAAAATAAGATAAATACAACCAAATAATGAAATTTTGAGTGACCCTTTATAATAGTAACATCAGATCACCCAATATCAAAGTCAAATGATATTCACTAATTCTGCAAGTCTACGAGCTTTTTCGTATGAATGATTTTGTTCAAAGAATTACATTAAAATTATATAATTATAAATTACCCTGTATATGGACTCTTAGAACTTTCCATTACAATTCGAGTCGGCAATTTTGAGATTGCAATTATTCTCCATAACTTTTTGTAACAAAATAATCCCCACATTATTTATTATCTAAAGGTAAGTAACAACCCGCTCTCTGCATGTTTGACACCCTGTATCTAAAAAACTGTCCATTAGATCCCGTTGTGCCCGTGGAGACATTCGATCAGGACACCATAAACTACATTATACTAAATTTTCAGCCAATTCGACTGGGACCCATTTTCCATAAGAACCGTGCGGGGCCTTTGTTAAAAGTATAATTTTTTCACCAAAAAACAAATAGGTAAATGTAATGCTTTCAGACCAAAGATCTTTTTTGAGATGAACATTAGATTTTTGGTCCAAAATTGCAAATGTGGCACTCAATAATTGATAAATGACAAGCGGTTACCGAAGAAAAAGTACGGTTGCTCTGGTGACAGATATATCACCGAAGTTTCAGGAAATAGTCAGCGAATTTTGAGGAATTTGGTATATAAGGACCGCCAAATTACCAACCAGAGTAACCAAGGATATATGCGGACCATACCCTTACTAATGTCTTTTCTCCGTTTCGATGTTCTAGATGGTCCAGACTCACCGATATCACTATCTTCTTGCAAATTTGTTTCCTCCTCGTTGTCTGTTTCGTCGTCCTCTTGTTAATTTCGCAATGGTCTTCATCATTGTAGTCGTTGCCGTCTTTTTCTTTTTTTTTTTTTTTCATTACCAGTGCCCGCAAAAAATCTCTGCGCTGTTCTCAGTCGTGTCTCCACGGCAGCATGTGAAAATAACGGAACACCTTAAACCTGTTTCCCTACACCCACAAGGTAGGCCGCACCCCTTTTTGCATTTGCACGACATGAATTTCAATAATGCTTCGGGTGTTTTTACTGGAGTAAGCCCAATCTTGCTCCTTTCCCAACCCCATTGCTCTGGACTCTGCATCATACCAAGCCTGAACTTGATGGAAGGTCCGAAGGAAATGTTGCAGTCAGATTCTCTTAGGTGGCAATGCAGCAAAATTGAATCTAGGTTAGGTTAGGTCTGGACGTAATAAGAGCGAGCGAAGCGAGCCTAACGACAACGAGCGCAGCGAGCAACTACTTTTATTTACGTTTAAGTTTAGATTGAATTAGTTAAGTGAGGTTGGGATAGGTAAGGTTAGGTTAGGTCTGGACGTAATAAGAGCGAGCGAAGCGAGCCTAACGACGGCGCGCGCAACGAGCAACTACTTTCATTTACGTTTAAGTTTAGGTTGGATTAGTTAAGTGAGGTTAGGTTATGTTAGGTAGGGTAGGTTAGATGGGTGGGTTAGGTTGTTTGACCTTTTTTTGCCTTAAAAGACTGGATCTGTGTGCAGTTAGGTTGGGACGTAATAAGAGCGAGCGAAGCGAGCCTAATGACGCGGCTGACGCAGCGATCATTTATTTACATTTACGTTTTCAACGTTAAAAAGTGATGAAATTAGCCGAATTTGGGTTAGTTGGGTAAGATGGGATGTATGCTATAATTAAAAGGAAACGATTACTGGTATCTTCTACCTCTACAAAAATATAAATTGCAGAGTGTGCAGGAAATTGCAGAAAACTGACAACGTTGCTTTGTGCTACTCTTCTGTGTTTGTGTTTGACATTGACAAGTTTGGTTATATATTTCAATTTCAAATAAATTATGAAGTGAAACTAATTATAATTTCAAACATTTCCCTATATTGGAAATACTGCAAACTGTGCCAAAAATGAAAGAATCAATGTGTCTGCATTGTCGTGAAATGAAGCAAAGGCAAATTGGTTGCTTTTTGTGGAAGAAATTTGATCTTGAAAATAGCCCTTTTCCGGCATATGATGCCGTAAATCGAAAAGTAAGTGAAAGCCAGCCTTTTTGACTTCAGATTTGTGTTCAGGGACCTCGAAATAACCCCAAAAAGAAATTTGTCAGAATCAAAGTTAGGCTCAATTTATGCACCATTGTCATAATCATAATCCTAATCACTGTCACTGTCTTAATCATAAAATTAAATTGAAAATGTACATTTCAGTGGGAGCATTTACGCAATTTTAGTCTCAATCATAATCATAAGAACTGAAATGTACAGCTGAGTTTGATTTTATGATTAAGACAGTGACTATGATTAGGACTATGATAATGATAGTGATGCATAAATTGGCCCTTACTACCCTAAACTGGAATTTTTCCAATTCACATAATTTGTCTTAAATTTCCTCAAGCGAGTTGCTTTTAGGTAAAGTTCTTACGATTATTAAGACTCATTCGGCAGTTTTAAATAGCCGAACCAACTCACTTTCGAAAATCAGTGACAAATCATTTCGAAATTATCAATAACAGCCTTGGGATATTATAAGTGAAAGTCTCCTTTTATGTATTCAGTGCCTGAATTACGATAGAAAAGGTGAAATTATTGATTTTTTTTACATGATTATCTCTAAATTTATGATTATTTTAATAAAACCAAATTAGAGAAGAGCTAAAGAAAATTGAACCATTTTTTGGCAAAAATTTTAAAGTTGGTTTGAGGATTGCAAAAAAATATATATTTTCCGGGTATGCACTATCGTGATTTAGTGTGTATAAGGCCATTTTATAACAAATTACGGTACCTAAAAATTCGACAAATCTTGGGTGATCCCAAAAATAAGAGAGAAGAAAAAAGTAAGGACTGCGAGAAGAAACATGCGGGTCAAACTAGAAGGGCCTCGAGAGGGCGGTTCAAAGAGCACATTGCTCATATCGGATTTTCGAGATCAGAAAAATCGAGTGTGGCCCAGCATGTTTTGGATCAGGAACACCCATTTGATGACACGAGTTTGGAATTAGTTAGACAAGTTCATGACTAGGTTTGTTGGTGCATTCGAGTCTGAAATTTGCGTTATTGATTGATGATTAATTTTTTTCCTCATACCTAAGATACAGGGTGTAATCTAACGAATTGCAAGTGTGAAAAATTCGAAAAAAAATTGTGGAAAGTTTAAATTATGTTAGAAATTTTTTTTTTTTGGTTTTTTAGGTTTTTTTTCGGGTTTTTTTCTGTTTTTTTTTCCTAGATTATTTCCCTCATCTGTCAAAATTTATTCGCTGAGAAACTAGCTTTGTTCCTTTTACGAATAAACTGCATGGTCCTTCTTGACAGTTACCTGAATGTATGCAACACATTTCACAAGTCGTGTAACATATTGCCGTAAATAATTAATGTTCATTAATTTAATAAAAATAATTATGTACGCTGTGGAATAAATGTTATTGATTAATTTACATATTTGGGAAATAATCTGATCAAATATAACTCGACCGTCGTTTATCAAATCGAATAAATTTTGGAATTTCCACTCAAACATTTTTGTTTTGGAATATTCATCTCGTTAAATTCGAAGATTTATATTCAAAAAATAAAACCCTCGAGCCTTAAAGCTCTCGGGTTTCATTCAGAACATAAATCTCCGAATTCAACTCGATAAATTTTCAAACAAAATCGTTTTCGTTGAAATTGAAAAATGTATACGCTGAAAAACGAGGTCTTGTTATGTCACCCCCGATTAAATTCAGATTTTTCAGTTTTGAGTTCTCAAAATGATGCAGATTTATTAGAACGGGATATAAGATTATGGGTTCGTCTGAATGTTAGTGAATTCCAGCCTTGCCATACCGGCTTTGGTGTCGAAATGTATTCTCGAAATTTACATTCCGAAGTTGTGATGCCAGTAGTTGTTTAACAAATAATAAATCAATATTAATAATCATATCCCGTATGGTCTAGTGGCTAGGATACCTGGCTTTCACCCAGGAGGCTCGGGTTCGATTCCCGGTACGGGAAACTTTTTTTTGTTTTATTTTCTCATAACATAAAATGCATTGAAATCTACACCTAATAACTTGCTTATATTTTTACTCGTACCTGAGTCCAATAAACACCACTTTCCCCTTAATTGTTCTCTCAAAACTTATTCTCTTACAGAAAGTAGAAGCTATAAAATTATGCAGAAAGCCTTAGATATACATCAATAGAACGATGAATATAAAGACACTATCAAAGATACGGAAGATATGACCATCTTTAATAAAAACAATAGTAGAGAAGATGGTACTGATGCTGGATTAGGCCAGGCAAAATAATAGCTCATCATACCTACAAGTCGCAGAAAAATTCCGTACAGAGTAAATTAGGTTGGAAAGGGTAGAGAAGGGCATAACTAATGCAGGGATAAAAATTCAACAGCTGAATGCATGTTGTCAAGGAGGGGTGGGGGATGAAAGGGGGTGAAATCGGTTTTTCACGATTTACAGCCTAAATACGTAATTTATCGAAAAAAGTTAAAAAGTAAAAGTTGTAGATAATTGAAATATCTACAACTTTGACTTCAGCAAATTTTTCAAAAAACTTAAAAATTGCCGAGTAAAATACAGAAAACCGATATTTTCGTTTTTATTTTTATTTTTTTTATTATTTACGTCAACAGAAATTGTTAGGATTGTAGTATTTTTCATGCCAAGCAAGAAGATATTTTTTTTTGTCAAAAAGTTCAGTGGTTTTCAAGAAATTAATGATTTTCGCGAAAAACTCTTTTTTTCAAGTCCCTGAAAAAGCATTGTAGAGAGTTCTGTGAGGGCACATTTTTTTCGACAAGAATTTTCTTATAAATGAAAAAAACAGTTTTCAAAATGTGACAAAATTTTATACTACCTATTTTTTTTGCTGTTTGTAGAAAAAACTTTGTTTGCATCTCGCGCGCGAAATGCTACTTTAGTGATCGAGAACTGAAAAAATAGTCGTAGTAGATGTAAAAATAACTTATTTCGAAGTATTCAAAAAACATTTTGACTTTGAAAGTGGCTGGTAGCAGATATTCCTCTTCGTAAAGGACCAACATTTTCTAAACATTCAGAAATTTTGTTGGAGAATAGTATTTTGTAGGCCAGACTCTGATATTAATCCAGTAACCTCGGCACATGACATCTCGATATCATGTATTATAGAGAAAAAATAAATCTTTTTTGTTGTTTATTTAGAAAATATAAGATTTCTCAGAAAACATGGTTTAACGCCGACATCACATTTCAGTCTCGCGATAACCGCCACTGCAAGTTCAGGCAGGGCCGAAAATTAGATTTGTTATAACTTTGCTAAAAATTATAGTAGAAGGGAAAGAAAAAGTGAATATCGTTTCTGAAGACTTCTACTTCCTCATGCAAATATAACATGTGAGTATCTGAGTACCTAAAATGTGTTTTGTCCCACTTCACATAACCATTCTACGATTTTCACCGAGGATCCGAAAGTGATGGATATTTTAGTTGATATGAAATAATTATACTGAAGCAGGAATCAGTACCCTCTTTGGACCATATGCAACAATTTTAGACTAGTGAGACAAGTCGCCTTTATAGAAAACTGGGTTTTACTCCTGCCTCAGTTTTCAACTCTCCCATAATCCCGACAGTTTCTTCAGTAAATGTTGAAAATAATCGCTCATACACATTCAACATAAAAAATGAAGTATTTACTTCATACTTCATTTGTGTATATGATTTCGAACTTGAGGTTTGCACTTCACAACAGTGTTATGAAACATATACGCAGGATATGAATTGGCGAATTTTCAACATTTACTGAAGATAATGCCGGTTTTATGGGTAAGTTGAATATGAGGCATGAGTAAAACAAAGTAATTTTTTTTTGGCATGTATAAGTGGGACATGTCACACTACTTTGAAATTGTTGCATATAGTCAAAAGGGAGTATGGGTTGGTGCTGCAGTATAATAATAATTCCATATTTACTAAATTATTTATGATTTTCGGATCATCCGCAAACATCTCCGTGAAGTGCGACAAAACACATTTTAGGTACTCAAATCTCGCATATTGTATTTGCATGAGAAGGTAGGAGTCTTCAGAAACGATATGAACTTTTCTTTTTTTCCTCCGATCATTTTTAGCAGAGTTATGACCAATCAAATATTCGGCTCCGCCAGAACTTTCAGCGGCGGGTAAGGGTGAACCTGAAATTTTATGTCGGCGTTCAATCACGTTTTCTGAGAAAACGAGCGCATTTCGTAAGAAATTACTGAGAATACCTGGTTGAGTTGTTTTTTCGATAAATCATATACTTTCCAATATTAGAGTAAAAATCTATTCAATTATTTATAAACGAAAAAAAATATGTTACACCCCTGGAATTTAGGTAAACAATTTTATTTCGTGTTTATTATGTTTCCAACTACTAGCGTAGGTACCAAGTTTTATATCAAAAGTATGAAATAAATGAAGTATATTATAAATACCCCTGATTTATAATATATTTCATATAGGTCTTTAATCGAGGGGATCGAATGCGGGGACTCAAAATTAGATTTTTTTTTCTTCACATTTCGGATTCATGAGAGTGTGACTCATCATTTACCGTACTTACACTTCATAATTCAGTTCACTCTACATACAATTTTTCAATTCGCTACTGATCAGCTCTGAAGTTTACCATTTGGGAGATCTCTAAGAATAGACTCGAATTCTTTCACTTATTTTCAGCATTCCCAGAATATTGATTTTGTCCTCGAATCTACGTTCAATAACAAAACATGAATAATCCAGTAACGACAGACAAACTCTAGCAAAAAGTGAAGAATGAATTTTAGCACTCTGAAACTCGGCACATGACATCTCGACATTATGTATTATTAGAAAAAAAATTGTTTACCAAAAAAGCAGGAGTGGAACCTAAAAAAATTTTTCATTTTGAAAAAATATAATTTTTTTTTTGTTATTTCAGAAAATATAATATTTATCAAAAAACGGTTTCGAAAGGTTGAGAGATAATTCAATTCTCCACAAGAATGATTTTCAGTAATACCTCATGAAATACGCTGGTTTTCTCAGAAAACGTGGTTTAACGCCGTGTTTTGTCCCACTTCACGTAACCCTTTTACGATATTTACGGAAAATCCGAAAGTCATGGATATTTTAGTTCATATGAAATAATTATACTGAAGCAGGAATCGGTACGCTCTTTGGGCCATATGCAACGATTTAAGACTAGTGAGACAAGTCTCACTTATACATGCCAAAGAAAAAAGTAGGTTTTACTCCTGCCTCAGTTTTCAACTCACCCATAATCCCGGCCATTTCTTCAGTAAATGTTGAAAATAATCGCTCATACACATCCTACATAAAAAATGAAGTATGTGATTTCAAACTTGAGGTTTGCACTTCACAATAGTGTTATTAAATATACAAAAGTCCCAGAATAAAGGGGACAAACTCCGAGGGTAGAATCCTCACTTCATGTTAAGGATGAAAGTTCCAATAAACATATAACCTAAAATGAGTAGTAACCAAGTTACAGGGTGTTGAAAGTGACACAAAAAAATATATTTTCCAGAATTTGACAGCATTCAGTTTCATATTTCAAGGCAAATCATGTGTTTGTAACTCTAAACAGGGGAGTACGGCAGGTGGATACCCCAAATTTTACGCCACTGGATTAATATCGATTTCGTCTTCTTTTTCTTAGTCCCCAATATTTCCTATACAAAAAAGGAATACGTTTCGTTTCACAAATATCAACGGTTTTCGAGATATTTGAAGTTTAATAAGTGGGTGCGTATGTTATACGGATACTCATTAGAGATTATTTTGTTAGTGGCTATGTAAGTTTTAAATATCGGGAAATTTTTGTGAACGGAATCCCTCGTAAATGCCAACAATCTTCGAATTATTTAAATTTATACTCATTGCAAGGTATTAAATATGTTGGTTATAATGTTATAAACAGTTACCGTCACATGCCTTTCAAAAATAGTAAAGTTTTTTTTTACGCACGCACTTATTCAACTTCAAATATCTCGAAAACCGTTGTGAAACGAAATGTATTCCGTTTTTGTATAGAAAATATTGGAGATTAAGAAAAAGAAGACGAAATCGATATTAATCCAGTGGCGTGAAAGTTGGGGAGGGGCGAATAGGGGTACCCACCTGCCGTACGCCCCTGTTTAGAGTTACAAACACATGATTAACCTTGAAATATGAAACTGAATGCTGTAAAGTGACATACCAAATTTCATTAAGAAAAGTTAAGCCGTTATGGAGTTATTCTGGAAAATATATTTTTTTGTGTCACTTTCAACACCCTGTAACTCGGTTAATACTCATTTTAGGGTATATGTTTATTGGAACTTTCTGCCTTAAAATGAAGTGAGGATTCTACTCTCGGAGTTTGTCCCCTTTATTCTGGGACACCCTGTATATATGCACGATATCAATAAGCGATTATTTTCAACATTTACTGAAGAGAATGCCGGTTTTATAGGTTAGTTGAAAATGAGGCAGGAATAAAACACAGTTTTTTTGGCATTTATAAGTGGAACCTGTCACAGTACTTTAAAATTGTTGCATATAGTCCAAATAGGGTGTTGCTGCTTCAGTATAATAATTCCATATTTACTAAATTATTCATGATTTTCGGATTATCCGCAAACATCACCGTAAAGTGCGACAAAATACATTTTAGGTACTCAAATACTCGCATATTATATTTGCATGAGAAAGTAGGAGTCTTCAGAAACGACATGAACTTTTCCTTTTTCTTCTCCGATCATTTTTAGCAGAGTTATGACCAATCAAATATTCGGCTCCACCAGAACTTTCAGCGGCGGTAAGGGTGAACCTGAAATTTGATGTCGGCGTTCAATCACGTCTTCTGAGAAAACGAGCGCATTTCGTAAGAAATTACTAGGCACAATTTTTGTGGAAAATTGAATTGTTTTTCACCCTGTTGAGTTGTTTCTTCAATAAATCATATACTTTCCAAGATTACAGCAAAAATCTATTTATATATTTTAAAACGAAAACAAAAAATATGTTCCACCCCTGGAATTTTGGTAAACATATTTTTTCGTGTTTATCACGGTTCCAACTACTAGCATACCAAGTTTGGTGGTGCTACAATCGATTCTTGTCTCAAAATCCAATCATACTGAATTAGAAACGATAGATTGGGGCATGGTGATATGATATTATGTATATATATGGTCTTATTGTTCCCTAGCAATATGTACATTTTCACTAGAAATTCACACGTCAACAATAATTATTATTCATTCTATAATCAAGCGTGGATTTGATATTTGGTGATGTCAATAGTGTTAATTCTAAACTACTTACAGTCTTTCTCAGGAAAACCCAAAAACTGACTAAGAGAACAAAGGGCTTATGTACACGACGTCCACGACACGCAATAAGCTGTTTCCATCGAATGTATGTAAATTGGTCGCTATGGAGAATCGAATGCTACATATAAAGAAGTTTCTAGATTCTCGGTCGTACAGTGGCCTGGTATGCAAATATTATAATTAGAGTTTTTGTCTATTTATCGAATTTGGGCAGTCTCGAGTACTATTTGCGGCTAGTGCGATATTTTACTTATCGATCGACAATTCAACATAATAATAATAATAATAATAAATAATAAAGGAAACCAATACATGAGAAGATTAAAATAGAAACGAGAGAGTTTGAAGAAGATAAAGAGTTTAAATATCTGGGAGTAACGATAAGTAAAACGGGAGAGAGAAGGCCAGAAATACAAGAAAAAATATTAAAAGCAAATAGAGATGCGTAAAATGAACATTTATAACACTATAATTAGACCAATAATGTTATACGGGGCAGAGACGATGACAATGACAAAGAAAGTCGAGGAAGATATGAAAAAATTCGAAAGGAAAATTATGAGAGCGATATTAGGACATCTAAATAGCTTTTGCGGCTTAACCCCTGTGTTTTTTCTATAACAAAAATTTCATAATGCATTGTCACCAGAGCTATGAACACATGCCAAATTTCATATCATTGGAATGCATGGAAGTGGGTGAAAATCACGTTCAAAGATTCCGTTACAAACATATACGTACATCTTTATATATAAAAATCGTCTGTGCATCCATACGACCGTAAGCTCCTCCTAAATTTTTGTGTGTTTTCAAGTGGATTCCCTAACAACACAGGTACATCCTCTGGACATCCTGGGGAGGTCCCTTATTTTTACCAATGACATCCCACGGACATCCGCTGGCCACCAAAAGGGACAAATATGGGATGTCACATGATATATTCGGTACCCAGGACATCCCTGGGTTGTCCCAAGGATGTACCAGCTAAGGCATCCAACCCAACGTGTTCTTATACCGACGGGACACTTTGGGACATAAAAGGGACGTGTACATGGGATGTGTCTGAGTTGTTATAGGGTTCGGAAATGGTTTGAAGTCACAATTCGGTCCACTACAGAATGTTTCTTTGGTTCATTTTTTCATTTATAAGTTGAAATCTGCTGCCAGCGCCTTCGCCACCTACTTCGCCATAAAATAATATATATTTGGAAGAGTTTTCTTCAAAGAATCAGCTAATTTACTGAAATATTCACCTCACTAACTAATATCTAATCATCATGAAACATGCATTATGAAACATGAATCATTTAGCATGAAACATGAAACAAACATGAAACATGTGTGTCCGAAGATTTTTCCAAAATATCTTCATATTCAAATATAATAAATATATTCCATACTTTATAGCTGTATAATTTCCAATTTTACATTCCATAGGAATACTATAGAAATTCAGCTGTTTGAATAACATGAATGTTGAAGAAAAATCAAATTGATTTCCCTTTATTCACTCCATAGAAATTCCATAACCAACATTTATTTGATCAAGTGGCTTATCATTATAATTTTTGTCAAATTTCAACACCATGTATTTCAGAAATAGTGCGGTTGCGGTTATGGGAAAAAAATCTTATTTTAACCCCAGAAATACGACCTTAAAATATCTGTATTGAATCCAAAAACACTCATATGAATGAATGCAGACTTTATATTACTGGCAGAAGGGAAGGGAAGGTGCCAAAGTATCTGCACAAGTGAAACTGAAGGCCTCCCACACTTTCAGGATACGTTGGACATACCATAGGGTAGAAATTCAACCCCAACTTTCACGTTGGATTTCAAACACGGTCGATCATCGAACATTTTGAGACCATGTGAGTACGTCAATCAACCAACCAAGATGTGGGTGGCCACAGTCAGCGTTGCTTTACTTCAACTTCATCTATCGACAGTACCCGACACGGAAAGAAGAACTCACCAGACATTTGACACATGCGTGAAGGCTCTTTTTCTCATTCATCACCTCCACTCATAGAGCGTCCTCATCCTGCTGATTGACGGTCAGCAATTTCACCCTTGATGTGGAGTGCTCAGCTTCTACGGCCTGAAGCTCCCCCATATTTATGAGTTACTTTTCCGGGATGTCATTCTCTAACAACACACGGACATCACTAAACTGTTTCGCGCCTAAATTCTTAGCGCAATCCAGCGGGAACGCATTTCGCGAACACAATATGAATTTTACAAAACTAGTGAAAAAAACATGACTGCTTCCCAGTCTTTCCAAAGAGAGAAGGCCAAGAAAAAGGAGAACTCCACCATGAACATTTGGGTCTTGAGTCTTGAATCTGGAACATATGCAGTAGCTGCTTTCCATTTGAGGGTTTGATGCACCAGGGCTTCTTACTCTAGTTTAATCATTGGCGAAAAATTGACATCTGTCAAAATCTACCAAGAGTAAGTCTAGAATAAGAACCCGGGCTTAACACTCCTGAATGGAAAACTCCTATTGTTAGCTGGGTAAATTGCCCATGGCATAGACTGTTAAGGGAAGAAGAAGAATCTTGAACATAACCTCATATCATAACTTAAGATCATAACAAAAACAAAGAGGAAGTTTGAATAATCATTAATCAGTTCTAGTTTTTGAATTTCTTTAGGAACTAGGAATACCCTTCATTCTCTTCGAGAATACTTGAGGTATCGCTCATAAATAATGAGTAAAGTTAAAATAAAAGTAGAACCATCCACAAATGGAAACCCAACTGACGCAGAAAAGCGGTTATTAGATTTGGCGAAGTCCCAGCCAGAAGGAATATCCAACAATGATATTAAGGAACACATTCCCGACATCCCATTAACTGAACTGACTGCAATAATCAATAAGTGTTTAAAAAATGGGTGAGAGCAAACTACTGGATTGATTCTTTTCCTTTTTTGGTTCATTATCGGATGTTCAAAGCAATCCACACAGTCAATATTAGATATTCGGTTTGGAAATAATGAAGTAAATACTCAAGTTCTGGTAGTTTCTATAATTTGAGCTTGTTCCTTTAAGTAATGAAATCATTACTTATTAGGACGAGCTCATCCAGTGCTAGTGTTATTCCTCAAAAAGGTTGAATGTGAATTGTTTTTTTTGTAGAACATTTGACCTACTCAAAACAAAAGACAACCTCTACTACAAATATAAAGATCCATCCAAAAAAAGTACAGTAAAAGGTGGGGATGCTGAAGAAAAAGTTGTATACAAAATTATTGAAGAATCAGGCCGTAAAGGATTATGGATAAGAGATATCAGGTTTGCTTCAAATTTGAATATGACACAGCTAAATAAAGTTCTGAAAAGTTTAGAAACAAAGAAGCTTATAAAGGCTGTGAAATCAGTATCGGTGAGTTTTGGCAATCGATAATCAAAATTAAACACCGAGGTTTGCTGCTTTTCTCTAGCATTCTTTTTTCAGGCAAGTAAAAAGAAAGTGTATATGCTTTACAATTTGGAACCAGACACCTCAGTCACAGGAGGTGCATGGTATCAAGATCAAGTTTTTGAGTCCGAGTTTGTGGATGTCCTAAACCAACAGTGCCGCCGCTTCCTAGTACAAAAATGGGAGGAGGCGAACAAACTTAACGCTGGTCCCCTATTGGCAAGAAAGAGAAGTTATGCCACAGCCAATGACGTCCATAAGTTCATATCCGAATTGGGAATCAGCAAAGTTTCACTATCGGTGGATGATATTGAGAGTATATTGTACACTGTTGTCTTGGATAACAATGCTGAGAGGATCGTTGCTACCGATGGTTCCTACTTATATAAGGCTGTGAATCAGTTTCTGCCTTCTCCAGGTCTTGTTAAAACTACATGTGGTGTTTGTCCTGTTGCCGGCAGATGTGCCGATACGGGATTGATTAATCCTAAAGCATGCACCTATTTTACAGAGTGGTTTGATCAGTGAACATGTTCAATCCCAAGATTACTGAGAATGTTGCCATTTTACTGCTCTCTGTCAGAAGGTGTATCAAAAGCAGATTTTTTCAAGTGTTATGCCAGGATTTTTTTCATGAAACATCCTACGAGGTATACATATTTTTACAAGTGGCTCAAAATCATCAGAACTTCTTTCATGTCGAAGAATAATTAAAGAACAAAAAATTTAATTTTGATTTTATTTTGTTATTGTTAAAATTGTTAAAATTGTTGTTGGTGTCCATGATTCTCACTACTTGAATTTTCAAAAATATTGAAAATTTCAATAATGGAGAACAGTCTGGATTCAGGCGATCGTTATTCTCGAACATTGCAAAATTATTCGCATAGCACGATTTTGCATCTTTTGTAGTCTGTTTATTTCATTTTGATTGAGGAAGAACAGAATGGTAGAACACAATAGTTTAAATGTGGAAGGATTATTGAGTTGTATACTAACAATTTAGACCACTGGCCGAGATATGGGCAACATCTTCTTAAATAGTTGATTTTGTAAGCTACTGTTTTGATAACCTGATTAGCATGTTCCTTGAATTTTAATTGACTGTCAATAGTTACACCCAAATAAACGAATTTGTTTACCTTTTCTATATCACTGTCATTCAATCGTAGAAGAAGGTTTTCATTATTATGATGTTTATATTTCCCTAATAACATCCATTTTGTTTTATTTACGTTCACCTTCAGCAGATTTGCACAGCAGTATCTATACACCCTTTCAAGACTAGCGGTCATAGTATCAACACACCCCTGTACATCTTCACTACTAAAGTACAGTAGGGTGTCGTCGGCAAATAAGTGTATTTTACATTCTATTGCTATGGTAACAATGTCATTTAAATATATAAGGAATAACAATGGTCCCAAAATAGAACCTTGAGGCACACCTATATTATTTTGCATTTTATCTGAATAAAATTCATCTATTTTCAACCTTTGCTGTCTATTGCTTAGATAATTCATGATCCAGTTAAGTGCTATTCCATCGATACCTACGCTTTCAATATTTCTAATCAGTCTGCATCTATCTATCAAATGCCCTTTGAAGGTCAGGAAATACTGCAATAGTACACCGATCATTTTCTGCACTTTTCTTCCAATCTGTTAAAACACATTGTAACGCAGTTTCACAACTATGCTTGCTCCGAAAACCCGATTGATATTCACAAATAGACCGTCAGCTAGTGACAGATTTAGGTGCCCCATTTTCGCATACAAGCCTCGAATAGGGTTGAAAAGTTATCGATTTGGAGTAAAATCAAGATATTTTTACGAGTGGCTCCTGGGGATAACATACCGAGAATTCGATTTTTCAGAACAGTGCTTATTTGTTTCCCTCGTGTTTCTATTTACGGTACGAAACTACAGAGGGTGATTCGTTAAGGCGCCTTAAGGAAAAAAGTTCCTATGAACATATGTTCGGAGTTGCTTCGTTTCTGAGATACAGAGGCGTTTGAAAAAAAAATCAATGCCCTGTATCTCAGAAAAGAAGCAACTCCGAACATGTGTTCATAAAAACTTTTTTTCTCAAAACTACTTAACGAATCACCCTCTGTAGTTTCGTACCGTAAATAGAAACACGAGGGAAACAAATAAGCACTGTTCTGAAAAATCGAATTCTCGGTATGTTATCCCCAGGAGCCACTCGTAAAAATATCTTCATTTTACTCCAAATCGATATACTTTTCAACCCTATTCGAGGCTTGTATGCGAAAATGGGGCAACTAAATCTGTCACTAGCTGACGGTCTAAAAGGACTTTACTACTCTCCAAATAATCCACTATCTGCTCATATACAGCCTTTTCCAATACTTTAGCTGTAGCATTAATCATGTTTATTGGTCTCAATTGAATAGCTTGGTTTGTATTTGGCACTTTTGGTATAGGTATAATCGTATATAATAGTATAATAGCAGATCTGTCCACGAATGTGTTCAGAACATATACGTTTTGAATTGATGTAACCTATACTAAAACTTTAATGTTGATTCTCAAAAATTTTATTTTACAAAATCACTACAATTGTTTTGCCATATAGTGGCTTCTTCGAGTAGGAGTATACTAAGTTAAAATGAAGGATGTTTAAATGAAGAGGAATTTTTGTATAAAAGTATAATTTCTTAAAATTGCAAAGCGCTTTCGACTTTCACAAATTGTAAAACTTCCTGTTACCCGACTTTTGGAGCACTGAAGATGACGAAAGTCGAAAGCGCCTTGCAAAATTTCAAAATCATTTTAGAAAGTATAATTTTGTAGGTAGTAGTAGTAGTAGTTATCATAGGGAGGCCGCTGCCGCAGCCAGGCAAGTAGGCCCCAATGGGCCCTTTTTGCCATCCCCTGCTCTCCACATAACTACATCGCCTCTTCTAGTCTTCCTTTCCGAACCTTTGTGACCTAGCGAATGTATGTCCGTCCACTCTAGTTCGATGAGTTCCTCTTGTTGGAGTTTTTCGACTCCGAAGATTTCGAATTCTTCGTCTTCTCCGCACATATGGCAAGTGGGATTGTCTTTTATACCCATTAGTGACAGGTGTCTACCTAGTTTGTTATGGCCTGTTAGTATTTCTACAAGGAGGCGTAGTGTTTGGCGATCTCTGCCTAAAAGCCACGTCATCCTTTACTTGCTAGAGCCGGCCACAAAGTCTTTTGACTGCCTGCAGCCGGCGGTATTCCTCCAAGATTCGTTTAGTTCTCTTTCCACCCATTCATCTAGGGCAGAAGAGATTTGACCTCTTGCAATGCCTAGTACTGGCTCCGGTCCACAGAACGGCGCAGCGGAACCGGTTCTGGCAAGCTCATCTGCCACCTCGTTTCCCTGCACCGCCTGTGACCAGGAACCCGCTAATTTCTCAAGAGCATCTCCGCATTCCTGTACCAAAACTGAGCTTGGTCTAGGATGACAGATAGCTTTGAGCGCTGCCTGACTATCCGAACAGATATAAATTTTCTGTTCGGGCCCTTCTTTCACCTCTTACCTCGTAGCTACGGTTAGAATGGCGTACACCTCGGCTTGGAAAACTGTTGTGTATCTTCCTAGAGCGTAGCTTTCTCGTATATCTCTTCCTTCCAGGTAGATGCCTGCGCCAGAAGCCTGTCTGTCAGTCAGACGCGAACCGTCCGTGTAACATACTAGGCCTGGACGAAGCTCCACTGTGTTTCCTTCCCATTGTTCTCTGCTCGGAATAGTAAGCGCAAACTACCTATTCCATCGCAGTCTGTCTTGTGCGCTTTTCACTTTGCGATTTCCGCATGTCCTATCATCTCTCCTTCGTTTACCCAGACCTCCGAGTCTCGCATCCTTAAATGAGCTGCCATTGCCTCCTTCTTGATCCAGACCGGATGGGGTGGTAGCCTCAACAGTACCTCCAATGCCGCAGTTGGGGTCGTTCTCATTGCACCCGTTATTAATAGGCCAACCTCTGGACCTTACTGAGCTTTCGACCTATTGTGCCACTCTGTGCGCCTGGCCACCATACAGCTGACCCGTATTGGATCTTTGGTCTTACGACCGCCGTGTATAGCCAGCGCATAATCTCTGGATTGGTTCCCCAATTTTTCCCTACAACTCTCCTCAGTTGCCATAAGATGGCTACCGACTTTTGAATAACCCTATCGACGTGCGGCCTCCATGAAAGTTTGGAGTCCAGAACCTCCAAACTTAATTAATAATTTTGTAGGTAGGCAGCAAGAGTTGAATTTGTTTTGCTGCTCATATAACAATTCGTATGAATTGGATCCCAATAAAACTTGTGGGCTTAATTTGAGGTATTAGACATACACAAAAAAATTTAAACAAAAAAAAAATCGCCTTCTTTCTTGCCGTTTTTCTCGGAATATACCGGGTGACCACGAGGTGAGGTACGCCCCCCAATATTTCCCTAGTTTTGAAGATATATATTTCAAATTTGGTTCAACCGGAAGTGACCCAAAACTTTTTTTTTTTTTCAAATGACACCCTGTACTATTTTTCCATTATCCGAAGGAGCACGCAATTTGTGATAACACTGTTTTTTTTATTGAAAATCGGTTGAAAATGGCGGAGATACAGTTAATTGTTCAATCGAACAAAGTTGGCCATGAAACTCAAACTTAAATCATCACAATTGACAAACGTCATCAGAAAGACACCAGAGGAAGATTCGAAGTGCGACATAGTTGAAAACTGAGGTTCTCATGTAAGTAATTGCAACTTCCATATATTCCAACAAGTATCAAAAATTACCCAAAAACGGGATGGTATATCCATAAAGAAATGCTCACAGCTGCCATTTCTTGAATGGCAACATGTACTTTTCAATTTGTCATGATAAAAAATCATAAATTATCATGTTGAAAAGGGGGAACATTCTCCATGAAAATTGAAAAATGAAAAATGTGACTTATTTGTAATATCTAACAGAAAACAACTACTTCCCCGGCACAAGCCACGCTGGACATTGAACTTCATCTGATAGATATTGTGAAAAGACTCTAACTGAAAAGGAAAGAAAAAATCTGAAAGTGAAAATTTGCATTTTCATTCAGATAGCTGACTTCTTTAATTCTTTAAAAAAATGTTTTAATAACATTCTCCTTTTTTAATTTATTCAATGATTTGTTCAAGGAAAACTAGAAAGAATTAAAAAAGTCAGCTATCTGAATGAAAATGCAAATTTTCACTTTCAGATTTTTTCTTTCCTTTTCAGTTAGAGTCTTTTCACAATATCTATCAGCTGTAGTTCAATGTCCAGCGTGGCTTGTGCCGGGGAAGTAGTTGTTTTCTGTTAGATATTACAAATAAGTCACATTTTTCAATTTTCATGGAGAATGTTCCCCCTTTTCAACATGAATACCTCCCAAGAGGTTATCTTGAACGATGGAAAATAGCGACTAAAGTTTGTCTTTCAGTCGCAGATGATTCCACAAAAGATTTTATGAATTTCCTATTCATATTTTCGAACTAAAATAAATTATCAGTTTACTCTTGAGAAAAGTTTTGGAGAATTCCTAAAGGCAACGAAGATGCAGTCAGGTTTCATGATGAGTGTTCCTAAAATTGAATGTTCTTCAACGTAGGCGGCTTAGAACATAATTAAGAAAGCAATACACAATCGCTCATATTATTTCAACGAAGTCAAAGTTAGTCCTACTTATTCAAACAATGCTGCTTTTTTGTTTCGTTTTTTTTTATGTTCATGGCCGCCTTCATTGAAGAATATTTAATTTTGAGAACACTCATGATAAAACATCTTGTGTTTGCGATTTGTTTAGGAATTCTTCAACATTTTTCACACGAGTAATCTGATATTTAATAATTTTTCATCATGACGAAGTGAAAAGAATATGTTGCCATTTGAGAAATAGCAGTTGTGAGCATTTCTTTATGGGTACTTTTTTTAATAATTCATGGATTATGTAGGAGCTGCAATACTCATTTTTCAACTGTATCTCACTTCGAAGCCTCCTCTGATAACTTCTGATGTCGTTTGTCAGTAGTTGTGATGATTTAAGTTTGAATTTCATGGCCAACTTTGTTTGACTGAACAATCAACTGTATCTCCGCCATTTTTCAACCGATTTTCAATTTTGAAGAATGATGTTATCTAAAATTGCGTGCTCTTTTGGATACTGAAAAAATATGTATAGGGTGTCATTTGAAAAAAAAAAAAAGTTTGAGGTCACTTCCGGTTAAACCGGAAGTGGTGAATTTTCAGTAGAATGGTCAAAATATGCGTATTCAAGAACTATAGCGACAAACCAAACTTGATAGACCATCAGATAATGACATATTTTGCTGACTCATTTTCTCGTTTCCGGGATTTTAACCACTGAAAATTATGTCAGTGTTGAGCTCAAAAAATGAAAATTTAGCGATCGGACGTGTGCTAGGCATATGAAAAAAAAATTCCCAAAATTTTCCGGCCGGAAAATTTACTTAAACAGCTGATTGGCTTATGGGAATATTCTGTCGGGTTCCTAACCATATCAGATTTCATTCTGTCGATTGCCATAAGCGAGAAAATGCGTCAGCGACCGAGTATTCTTTTACAAGATGGCTCCCTTATTTCCACCCTTTAAGGACATTCAAACCTTATAGCTTTGGTTTTTCACTATTAGATTGTTCCTACCTGTTAATGTGTTAAAATGACATAAATGAGAGATTGAAAAAAAACTATTTTTTTACACAAAAAAAAATTAATTTTCCATATGCCTAGCACACGTCCGATCGCGTACCTCACCTCGTGGTCACCCGGTATAGTATGGACACTTCAAATAATTCAGGGATAAGGAGTTGTGTACACATGGTTTCTAAATTATCTTAGTAAGAAGAAAAGCGCCCCATCAAAACCATACTATGTGGCGTGCCGCAAGAATCAATACTGAATGCACTCATGTACACTAAATATGATACCTGAAGTAACTGTTCTGATAAAGGTTAAATTAGCTGAATCTTCGAGAGCTCATAACTTTTTCAATGACCATCAATCTTTGAATCAAGGGATTTCTCAGATTCAGAGGCATTTGATCTATTCATTCCCAAATTTTGAGACGATTTCACCTCAGACAAATTTTCAATGTATTTAGTGCTGGGTCCTTTGCCAAATTTTCGCTGATTGTTTATTTTTCACTAAAGTATTGAAAAAACACGCAAATAGGAATAATTAATTCAATACTTTTTCCTATGGATACAATAGATTGACAATGATTTTTGTTCGAAAATATGAATAGGATATTGATAAAATCTGTTTTTGAATCATGGAGAATAATTCCCCTTTTCAACATGAATACCTCCCAAGAGGTTATCTTGAACGATGGAAAATAGCTACTAAAGTTTGTCTTTCAGTCGCAGATGATTGCACAACAGATTTTATGAATATCCTATTCATATTTTCAAACAAAAATCAAAATGCATACCCATGATAGGTCTATGTCAAAAAATAACTTTCAAAGTGTTACCGCAGAAGAAATATTTCCTACAATTCCATCCTTGATGTGTATAATCGCTTCTGAAGATCCTGCTTTCCAATTCTATCAATCTCCCTGATGAACTTGGCAAAGCGAAATAGATTTTCGTCTACCAAAATGTATTGGGGATTAGATGCGAGAGAAGCGAACATTGCTTCAATGAAATGAACGATTTCTGTGAGTGATATTTTTTAATAACATTCTCCCTATCTTATTTTATGAATTTTCATTGAAAACTAGAGAAAATTAAAAAATCAACTATCTGAATGAAAATGCGAATTTTTACTTTCAGATTTGTTCTTTTCAGTTATTCTTTTCACAATATCTATCAGATGTAATTCAATGTCCAGCGTGGCTTTAGCCGGGGAAGTAGTTGTTTTCTGTTAGATATTACAAATAAATCACATTTTTCAATTTTCATGCAGAATGTATCCCTTTTCTAGATTGACAATATTTGACGTGGAAGTTATACAGGTGAAACTTCGACACTGTGCGCCATGAAGAACATTCAAATATGCCTGTGCAAAATGTCTTGTATGATGATATACCCAAAGAATGGTTTCCTAAACTTGTAAATGAATCGAGTGAATTGCAAAATCATGAATGGAGTTGCCAGATTTTTATTTGTTCGAGCCCCTTCCAATCTTTTTTCTTCGCCTCTAACTCGGAGAAGCAAAATTGTACAAGACTACATTGTACTGGGTGATTTCATGTCTGTCTTTCAATATAACGGAATAAATAACAAGAAATTAAATATCTATATTATTTAATTTCATATAATAACCATACCAAAACAATTACAAAACCTAATAACAAAAATATTCATTAGTATAAAAACAAAACAAAACTTTTTCAGCAGTCTGATTACGCAATATTCTCTAAAAGGTGAACATATAAAAAAGTCCTCAGAGTAAGAATTCGAGGTACAAATATCAGGTAAACATGAATTCGAAATAATTAACTTACCAATAAAAAGTACAAAGTCAATAATCAACTAGCTTAAAACACAATTTTATATTATTTCGTCTTAATTTAGGTAGATGAAATAAGTGTGAATATACACGGTCAAATAAGTACATCAATTTTGTGACTTTCAATTTTACTGATAGATGTTAATAGAAAATTATCATCAACTTGTACTTTACCAATAATTCATGAATTTTACAGAAATTTTTGGTAACTTTCGGTCTGCTATAAATTCTGTTGAATAATTGAATTCAAAATATAGACTTTGATTTTAGGCAATGTTATTTACCGATTCAGATGGATGAAAAAATGATTGTACGAAGAAAAATCAACAATTTATGCTGCCTTCATTCGCATTAATGTTCATTGTATGTCATTATGTTAGTATTTCTGACAAAAATATAACACCAGAATTGTGTGTAATAAAACCAATGTAGTCAATTTTATTGTTGATTTATTCATGAGTTATTGATGAACTTTATTGGACTGTGTAAATTCGCACAAAAAGTCTCTATTTTTTGTTCATATTTTCCCCTAGACTGACTGAAAATCTAACGCCTCAATTATATTCCTGTTGAGAACTCAAGTATTGTAAACCAAAGTTTAAGAGATCCTTTCAATAATCATTCAAGTTTCTCAAACACGAAAATTATAATCATGAAAGGTACAGGAAATGTGAGACTTTAGTCTGTTCTGCCACAGAAATTGTTTGTTTACCCCAATCCTATAATTACAAACATTTTCATCACAACAATTTTGAATAGCCTCATATTGCGCCAAATAGCTCAAAGAATTTTTTAAATCCGGAGATAAAGAATGATTATCACCTCATTTTCAAATTCAACGCAAAAATAAAAATCATTTCTACTGGTATTTATCAATTAATTGACATTATTCTAGAAATAATTGATTAATTTGCACATATGAGTTAAATAGTATTTTTTCTGAAAATACTGTTGAAAACGGCCAAGGCCTTCCAAATACTGTACAATGAAGAATACTTCATTCATATACAACTATTACTTCTAAAGGCAATTTTTATCTTCAACTTTCGCCTTTATTTGTTGAGAAAGTTTATCAAATTCACAATTTTTGTTTAATAGAATTCGAAATTCTCAATTTTGATGAACTTACACCAAACAACAAGGTCAAGATCAAGAAACTAAAGAAGGTAAAAGGTTAGATATATGAATTCTCAAAGTCATTTTGTGAACCAATGTAACGGCACCATTCTTGATTCAACAAGAAACAAATAAACTGTAAATTTATGTAGAAGTATTACATTTACTGAATCGAGCTTTGACTAGAGTAAAAAATTGGGAATATTCAACTTAAACGTATTCTTCTTCAAAACAGTAATGCATAGATCTTAGTTTGAATAATTAATGGAATGTGACAAAGGATAAAAAAGGACCCCGCACGGAATACATGGGATTTTGGTTTACTGCAGAATTCAATGACACTCTAGTATGTTGTAGATCACGATCTGTAGGTAACACTTTAAATGGACCGTAATCAAATCGTATGATTAGTTTCTGAGAAACAGGGTGATTTTAAAAGTAGTTACACAAACAGAAAATAAAGTTAATTTTTCACAAATTGAGAATATTTCTGTTTATTCTCTGATTTGGATAAAATATGTCATGCTTTTCGAAATGCACCACTTTTATAATCCAAAATAGTATTCAATTTACCGGGGTCGTTACAAACGTTCTCAAAAATATCCCATTTCGACGTTGTTTGATCAGAATTGAGATCTTTTCTAGTTTAATTTAGAGATTTTCCTGAATAATAATGATAGTTTGAAAAAGCAATACTATTTTATTTCAAACACGGTATTTTTACTATGTCGGGGTCATCAGTAAAGTAGGTACTTAAAAATATCCTATTTCGAAGTTATTTACTTACTTCATTCTTTCAATAGGAACTTTAAAAAACCCTATGGTTTCAACGTTTAACGTTGATATGTGAAAACCCCTCAAGTTATAATACGTGAAAAATCTTGAGCCAAACTTATATTTTTGAAATACGAGGGTACTACAAAAAATATTTGTCGGTGACACTATATCTTCGGACTTTCTCTAAAAAATCGCATGTGGTGAAATTTTCATGGATTTATTATGTTACTATAGGTAATAGGTATATTTGAAGATAGGTTGGATAAAATAAAATAAAACTGCAGATAGGTATTTGCTCAAAACGTGTGTGCTTTTGTCAGATTTTTCGTAAATGAATATCAGGAAAAAATAGCTAGTAATTACTAATTACTCCCTCTTTTGGAACCCCTCTTCTGGATAATCTTGATATTTTTTTCTTCAATCACTAGTGATAACCCCCAGAGCTCGTTATATATTTTTGGGGTTTTGCTTAAAATTCGCCCGTTGCAGGATTTTTATCTTTTCTGTCACTTTTTTCACAATGTTTGCCATCCACGCTATTTTTTTCCTATATTTATTTACGAGAAATGTCACAAAGGCACACACGTTTTGAATAAACACCTCTCTCAATTTATTTTTTTTCTATCTATTACAAACCTATTAAAATTGCGCCACATGCGAAATTTTAGAGAAAGTCTAAAAATATAATGTCACCGACAAACATTTTTTTGTAGTACCCTCGTATTTCAAAAATGTAAGTTTGGCTCAAGGTTTTTCACATATTATAGCTTGAGGGTTTTCACATATTAACGTTAAACATTGGAAACATAGGGTTGTTTAAAGTTCCTATTGAAAGAATGAATTAAGTAAAAAAACTTCGGAATAGGATATTTTTAAGTACTTAAACCAAAACCAAAATCCTGTATTCCGTGCGGGGTCCTTTGAATATACAAAAGAAGTCTATTTTGTTTGTCAGGGACATTGTTAACTAAAAACTTCTGTATAAATTACTGATCAAAAAGTTTCATGTATGAGTTGGATAAAAATTAGAAATAATAAAAGAAATAGTATAAAAGTTTCTTCATATCCAACCATGAGATATACGACCGATATCAGAAAATTGACGTGTGTGTAATACAAAAAAATAAAATAGATTGAACAAATGGCAAAAGATACAAAGTGAAAACATGGACCTCTTCTTATTGCCATTGTTTAAAAATAGATTTGCTTAAAATGAGTGCAACAGTACTGAGTTTTTTAAATTTGATTTTTCTACGTTCATGCAAAAAACAAAACTTTATTGAACTACATTTGGTGGAAAAACTGTTTCTTTATTGCACTCATCTGTCATTCTACTATAGCGTTCTGTCATCATGACAGACAAACTTTCAAATCGACGCCAAATTTAGCCCATTTTCTGTGAGATTGTATTACGTTTTAAATAGTTGCATGTTTCATCATATTCATTATATAATGGACTATGAAATTACTAGAAAATGCAATTTGTTAAAAATAAAAATATTTCTTTCGAATATCATCTGAAGTACACACAATGTTTTTGAATTACTTTTAGCAGATAGATTTAAACAAACAATGTCTTCCTTACAGTTTAGTGCCACCTAAATGAAACATTTTCTGGTTTTTGCATGAACGTAGAAAAAATATTGTATGAAACTCGTGCAAAAAGAGTTTATTGCATTGAAATTGTCCAACGAGGTCATTAGGCCGAGTTGGACAACACGTCGAGTGCAATAAACACCTACTTTTTGCACTTGTTGTATAAATAACTATTTTCATGAGATTCGATGAGATGAATTTTATTTTCACTTATAATCTCCCTAATGCTTGAATTATTGCCGGAAATTTTTCGAGTAAATGAATTTTTTGAAAATTACCCGAGTCGCGCAGCGACGAGGGTGATTTTCTTAAAAAAATTCATGTACGAGATAAATTTCCAGCAATTAATCCAAGCACGCGGGGGATTCGGTAAGAAAATTTCACACCAAAATATATTAAATTAACGGTTAAAACTGACTTGTAGATTATTCTGAGAGAAAACAAGTTGTAACATCAGTAGGCCATGAATGGTTTTTGTTGATATGACAGTTACGCGTTGGTATTAGTGGCGGTGTTTGTATGTGAGAAAGGAAAATTCATTTTGCGACATTTTCATCCTAAAATTACATTGCACATCACGCAGAACTAAAATAGTTTTGACTGGTCCATGCGGATTGTCTATTGGGAAGTGATGTGGAAAGGAATTCTTGCAAATTTCAGCCGAGTATTCACGAAAAGATAAGTTGAATAAAATTGTTTCAAATATCTATTAAGTTCATCAAGTCAAGCATAGATAGATTTGATTGATACACATTTTTTACCGATGGACCTATTCATCGTTGAAATGCAAGTTCTCAAAATATTTTCAGACACATTCGAAATATTTAGTGAATATATAATTATGAAATATTATCTCCTTTCATATGAAAAATAACATTCCATTTGTACATAAAAGCAAAATGTTAACTATCACATGTCAAATATTTGACACAAAAATTTCCAATTATTAATTTCCGGAAATTTTTGGGTTGCCGTCAACTAAATAAAAACCAATTTTTTGATTGGCTGAAAAAGTGAGGTGTGAAATTTTCATTAAAGTATATTTACCAAGAGTCTGGTATTTTCTTGGTTACTTGCGCAATCCAGTATACTGACGACATACATTTTCTGACAATATAACTCCACTTCCGCAGAATTCTCCAATTTCCAAATTAATCTTTCAGCTTTATAAAAAAAAAAAAATCACACTTGTATACACAAAAAGGATTATTGCGCCCTTTACTAATAATTATTTACGTCTCATAATATCCAGTAAATTGCATTCATGTATTCCATGGTAAACCATTTTTGTTAACCTCCCGCAGAGTACAAAGCTTGTTGAATTTTGTAGAACTGTTTCTTCAGAAGAGCATTCCCAGTGAAAAGTAATAATAATCCCCAGCTTATTCCTGAGTTAGAAACTATTAACATAGTTTTTCGCGCGTTTTTGCAATGAATACTTTCATGTGTCTTCATCCTGGGGAATTTTCAGGATTTTTTTTTGTTCTCTCGGGACCCATTTGAATGAATTACAAAACTAAAGTCTGAAACTCTTTTACCCCTTATACACTTTCTACATACCAGCTGATTTCGCGTATGACGTTGTCAACACTGGACAATAATTTTTTAAGTTGGATGAATGTCCGCATTGTGCCAAATTGAGTTATTTGGCCCAATATTCCTGATATGTTGATTTTTGTTCGAAAATATGAATAGGATATTCATAAAATCTGTTGTGGAATCATCTGCGGCTGAAAGACAAACTTTAGTCGCTATTTTCCATCGTTCAAGATATTAACCTCTTGTGAGGTATTAATGTTGAAAAGGGGAACATTCTCCATGAAAATTGAAAAATGAACAACTACTCTCCCAGCTAAAGCCACGCTGGACATTAAACTACATCTGATAGATATTGTGAAAAGACTAACTGAAAAGAAAAAATCTGAAAGTGATAATTCGCATTTTCATTCAAATAGTTGATTTTTTTATAATTTTCTCTAGTTTTCATTGAGAATTGATTGAATAAATTAGATAGGGAGGATGTTATTAAAAAAAGATCACTCACAGAAGTCGTTCATTTCATTGAAGCAAGGTTCGCTTCTCTCGCATTTAATCCCTAATACATTTTGATCGACGAACATCTATTTTGCTTTGCCAAGCTTATCAAGGAGATTGATAGAATTGGAAAGCAGGCTCTTCAGAGGCAATTATACACATCACGGATGGAAATTGATGGAAATATTTCTTCTGCGGTGACACTTTGAAAATTATTTTTTGACATAGATCTGTCATGGGCACTGCATTTTGATTTTTGTTCGAAATTACGAATAGGATATTTATAAAATCTGTTGTGGAATCATCTGCGACTGAAAGACAAACTTTAGTCGATGGAAAATAGCGACTAAAGTTTGTCCTTCAGCCGCATATTTTCGAACAAAAATCAAAATGCAATGCCCTTGACAGGTTTATGTCAAAAATAACTTTCAAAGTGTTACCGCAGAAGAAATATATCCATCATTTCCATCCTTGATGTGAATAATTGCTTCTGAAGAGCCTGCTTTCCAATACTTTCAATCTCCCTGATGAACTTGGCAAAGCGAAATAAATTTTCGTCGACAAAAATGTATTGGGGATTAAATGCGAGATAAGCGAACCTTGCTTCAATGAAATGAACGATTTCTGTGATATTTTTTAATTACATTCTTCCTATCTAATTTATTTAATGAATTTTCAATGAAAACTAGGGATTATTGAAAAAATCAACTATCTGAATGAAAATGCCAATCTTCACTTTCAGATTTTTTTCTTTTCAGTTATTCTTTTCACAAAATATCTACCAGATGTAGTTCAATGTCCAACGAGGCTTTAGCCAGGGAAGTAGTTGTTTTCTATTAAATATCACAAAAAAATCACATTTTTCAATTTTCATGGAGAATGTTTCCGTTTTCATGTCAGATATATTTCAGTTTTCACGTAGAAAAATGGCCTAGGTGTTTCCAATGGATTAGTATTTCCTATGGATCCCATTCGAGGGGAGCCAAACCAACCGTTTCGAGGGCCGCAGATCAGAGGAACCCCCAGGAGTGCCTCTGAGAAAGCAAACCTAGGTACGGAGGTGGGCAACCCAGAAAAGGGACCCAGATGAACCAAAGGTATCCCTAAACACAAGTTTATAGGGGAACCTGCAGAAGGATACCTGTAACCACCTCCCAAGAGCACGCCTTTAAGGGGGACCGAAGCAGCAGCATGTCACAAGTGAATGAGAGTGATTTTGCGCCCAACAATGCAAGCTCTATCTGTTGACAGTTCAATGTGTAGGTATTTGTAATTTTTAAAAATGCCTTCGAAGTACATACTATTCATTTTTCTCTTCAGGATTCCAATGATCTACCTTCAGATACTGGTGCTTTTTATGGAAATTTGAGGCCTGTTGTAAAGGCAGGATTGGCTTATCCATCTGGCACCAATTTTGAAGAATGTTTATTTTTTGTTTTCAGTGCAATATTACCAGGTATGCAACATTTGTCATATTTCAGATTTTACCTGTGACCATTCCTTGCAACGAAATGAGTTAGAAGTGGGCTTATGTTTGGAATTTATACAGTGAACGCCAAAAAGTATGTACCATATGGGAAAAAAGTTTATTATTAGAGTATTGGAAAGATTCTTGGGAAAAGTTTGTGCGTGTCCAATAACCTAAAAATCGATTTCGACACATGTCACGTGATCGCTGGTATGGCGGAAAATTGAAAAAAGTTACTATGAAAAGGCAAAAAGTGGGGTAAAATGGCAAGATATCAAAAAAAGTTATTTCAAAAAGTTGCTTAGAATTGAATTTTATACACATATACAAAGTTTTAAAAAATAATGAGAGAAAATTGACAATGGCTATTTTTTTAAATTTTTTTCCTAGCTGTATGAAAATATCAAATTATTATCTTATGAATAGGTTGGCCATACTGAAACATTTGTATTTCAATGAGAATGACAAAATTTTCTTATTTTCTCAACACCAGTGAGCACTAAATTAAAAAAATTGGATTCTGTCAAAACCCTGGCTGTTACATTGGTTCATATCTAACAGTTATATCAGAATTCCAATTCCCATTGTGATGACATGACACTCCAGAAACATGGTGTTTTCCAGATTATAATCAAGTTTCGATGATAATTGTGCCAGAGCGTTTCACTTCGCATGCAATGTTGAAAACTCTAGCCTCTTTAATTTGACGCACTATTTTTAAGATTATGTGCGAAGTGAAACGTTCGTGTACGATTATCATCAAAAATTGATTATAATCGGAAAAACACGATATTTTTGGAATTCTGATATAACTGTTAGATACGAACCAATGTAACAGCAAGGGTTCTGACAAAATTAATTTTTTTTTAATTTAGTGCTCTCTGGTGTGGAGAAAATGAGAAAGTTTTGTTATTATTATTGAAATACATATATTTCAGTATGGTCAAGCTATTTATGAGAATAATTTGATATTTTCATACAGCTAGGCAAATATTTTAAAAAATTGTTATTTTCAATTTTCTCACATTATTTTTTCAAACTTTGTATATGTGTATAAAATTGAATTCTAAGAAATTTTTTCCAATAACTTTTTTCGATATCTTTCCATTTTACCCGACTTTTTGCCTATTCATATTAATTTTTTTCAATTTGCCGCCATACCAGCGATCACGTGCCATGTGTCAAAATCGATTTTTATGTTATCAGACATGCACAAACTTTCTCCAAGAATCTTTTTTCCAATACTCTAATAATAAACGTTTTTCCCATATGGTACATACTTTTTGGCGGTCACTGTATATAGCATAATGGGTTACTCTGTATAAAGTAATGTTTCACCCACATTACAAATAAAATAATACCAGTATGAATGCAACTTACTGTATGAACATATTTCAAATATGTAAAAATGTTTAGTATTTTCCGTAAAAAAAAATTATCAAAACATGTTAACTCATCTTCAATAAATTCTAAGAATGACCTAGTTAAAACGAAATAATTTCGTTTATTTTGTATCTTCAAAAACAAACTCAGTGAAGGTTGAGCCAATGTATGGATGAAATTATATTTTTAAAGGTTCTCTTTTCAACTTTACTTATTTTAACTTCTACATGCTTGCCAATATTGATTACAATAATAAAGACAATTAAGTGTAGTGAATGATTGATTGATGTTGCTACTACGATTTCCCAAATGAGAATCTTTCCTACCCTCAGTATATTCCACATTAAACCCTCAGTACATTCCACATCAAGCTAACACCCCATTTACTGGGATTTCATCCTAACACAATTCAATTAATGACTAGCCTGCAAAATTAATTTTTTGTTTTCGCTATACTACAAAAGCATAGAAGGGCCACATCACCTGAACGTTTCAAATTCCAACTAAGTAACATGGAATTTTACATCTTGAACTTATTTGCCTATAGATAGATGGCTCATATTTTAGGCGCTTCTACCAAACAATGTCTGTATTTGACTTTGAATGTAAAGAAGTCATGAAATCTTGGGAATAAACATTGACCGTAAACACATATTAAAATTGACTAGTATTCATTATGTAATAGGAAATATTTGGACACTTTCATTTGATTGAGGTCTTGAGAACCATCTACTTTGGATTGGTTGAGTCTATCTTGAGATATACGTTATTTTGGGGTTCATCGCCATATTTCGACATGGCATTCAAAGCCCAAAAGGAAATCCTGAGATGCATACACAGTGCCGAACCATTAGAAAGCTGTAAGCCGCTTTTTACAAAGCTCTAAGTATTGTAATAAAATCTGGAGAGACGCCACTGATCGCGTGACACTTAGACACTAGATCAGCGACCTTACATGTGGCCCAAGAATGTTCATACATCGGGTAAAAAGGGCCTAGTTCTAAAGAAATTATCAAGTCTAGTTACGAGAATCGAACTCCAAATTTATTAGGGACGTGCCACAAACAATGTAGATTTCAGAGAATCATAAAAATTATGGACAGTTTTAAGTAGTTACGTTAGGGAATTGCAGTTTGAATAGAAAAAGGTCAAATGCTGACGATTGTATACTGCTCATTTGGAGGCCAGGGTATTTCTGAGAATCAACCCAATTCGATCTTTCGTCAAAAATAATACATATATGGAAATAGGTCGTTCGTTGGAAGATGCATGCAAATTTTGTTATTTTGAAAGTGAACAGGCAACTAAGGACATCGGACTCGCTAGAGAAAGGGCAGATTTTGTGATCGTTTCTGTCAAGAAAAATAATTCAAACTTCAGTGCGAGTCCTATTTGTACAGGGCGATCACCCAACTGATGTCACTTAATAGGAAAAGTTATATGCAGTTAATTAGGAATGTAGAACACAAAAATAGGGTTTAGAATAGTCACACTGTTATAGTATCAACTTTACCAAGACTACATTTTTCAAGCCGAAATTTCACAATTCAGAATTAGTAAGTCAGAATCTCGAGATACCAAGTTTGAATTGTAAAATTCAGAGTTACCAGTCAGAATTGTATTAATAAAATTGATGTGGCCTTTCTACTCCTTCGTCCAATACTGATCAGCATCAACAATGAAAAGTGTGAAGTCCACCATCAACAACAATATCTCTATAACTTGTGGGGAGCATATGGTAACTTTGTGGGAAGCATGTGGTAAAATTGTGATAGTCAGGATGAATCTTCACATCTTTATAACAGAGACAAAAGAGCAGTGTGGGACTTCAGCCCTTAGTCTAATCTTTCATCGATACCACCGACCACCCAATAACTCTCCTGTCAAAACCTGCCGTAAATAAATTAACCCCGAAAATCAATTCTTCAGCCCATGCGACGCTGGCCACCATCCTGTTGTGTCCCTGTCTGCTCGATCTTGGCAATCTAGCCAATCGTTGTCCGGTAGAATCGAACAGTCTTATGTGCCTGTTGTCGTGAGGAATGGCGATAAGGCCGTTCACCGAGACGGAGAGTCGGTTGACTGGGGAATCGACCCTTATGGTTGCAACTGGCGATCGCATATTCCTTAGATCCCATACTTTGACGCTGCGGTCATCTGAACTCGACACTACCTTGTCCTCCCTTGTGAAGACAGCTGAAGTAACGCTCCTGCAAGAAAAATTTGTTTACAGAAAATAATCCGGTACGATTGGGTTTTGAGACAAGAATCGATTGTAGCACCACCAAACTTTTTCGTTTAAAAATATATGAATAGATTTTTGCTGTAATCTTGGAAAGTATATGATTTATCGGAACAGGGTGAAAATCAATTCAATTTTCCACAAAAATTATTCCTAGAAATTTCTTATGAAATGCGCTCGTTTTCCCAGAAAACGTGATTGAACGCCGACATCAAATTTCAGGTTCACGCTGAAAGTTCTGGCGGAGCCGAATATTTGATTGGTCATAACTGTGCTAAAAATGATCGGAGAAGAAAAAGTTCATATCGTTTCTGAAGACTCCTACCTTCTCGTGCAAATATAATATTTGAGTACCGAAAATGTGTTTTTCCTGTTTTTTGTTTTGAAAGTTGTACTTTTCAGTACGATTTAAAATCGTTCGGAAAAGTTACTTTTCCGCGCGATTTTTACTTTTCCGTACGATTTTTACTTTTCCGCACGATTTTTGTATTTTTGAAAATGATGATATTTAGGACTAACTAAATGATCTATGTAACTATTCTGTCTTATTAGTCATTTTGTAGCATTATTATAAAAACTTGTTTATTAAAATCCTTGTTTTTTCATAAATAAGATGGACAAAAACACTCGTAGGACAAAAACACTCGTAGGACAAAAACACTCGTAGGAAAAATATTGTACCTAACTCTTACGGAAAATGTCTTTTCCGCCCTTAACGGCTTGCCCGAACTCCGCTTCGCGTCGTTCGTGCAACTGCCGTCGCGTGCGGAAAAGTACCACTTTCCGCGCTTGTTAGGTAAATAACTATTGTCGCACTTCACGGAGATGTTTGCGGATGATCCGAAAATCGTGGATAATTTAGTAAATATGGATTTATTATACTGAAGAAGAAACCCATACCCTCTTTGGACTATATGCGACAATTTTAAAGTAGTGTGACAGGTCCCACTTATGCCAAAAAAAAACTTTGTTTTACTCTTGCCTCATTTTCAACTTACCCATAAAATCGGCATTCTCTTCTCTAAATGTTGAAAATAATCGCTTATTCATATCCTGCATATATACAGTTTGACCAATTTAAGATGGAAGCACCCTTATTAAACTTACGTTTTTCAACCGATTAGAATGATTTTTTTTCGTTAGGTAGACATTCAAAATGTCTACTAGGACAGCAAATTTCATGATTAAATCTCCATTTCCAAGGCTAACTAATCTTATTTTTCAAGGTCAAAAATGGCAATTTTTTTAGAAAAAATCTGACTACACTACTGGATTCGCGACATTTTTAAATGGCTTATATATAAATTACGTTGAAATGCGTCAATCAATAAAAACGTTATGGGGGAATGAAATTTGATAAATATGCCGTTTAATCAACCCACCAATTCAATTTCAGAACTTTCATCAAAATTTGAAATGCACCACTGTATTCAGATCTCGATATATCACTGGTCAAAATTTCATCAAAATCATAAATAAGAATATCATAAGAAAATAAAATTTGAAAATGGAATTTCAGGAAAATGTCATCTTATCTCAAAATTTCTAATTTTTTTATTTATCAACAGATTTCGATGAAATTATGGTGAGTAATATTTCAAGACACTCTGAATCCAGTGGTGTAGTCAAAAGATTTTAAATTGAAGTGGTCGGTGGATTAAAAGGTATATTTCTCAAATTTCATTTCCCTATAACTTTTTTATTATCTTACGCATTCCAACGTTGTTTACATGTGAACCATTTGAAAATATCGCGAATCCAGTGCTGTAGTCAGATTTTTTCCTAAAAAATCACTAGTAAGTTTTTTGACCTTGAAAAATAAGATTAGTTGGCCCTGGAAATGGAGATTTATCCATGAAATTTGGTGTTCTAGTACATTTTTTGAACACTATTGTGAAGTGCAAACCTCAAGCTTGAAATCATATAGTTAATTTTTTATGTAGGATGTGTATTAGCTATTATTTTCAACATTAATTGAAAAGATTGCCGGGATTATGGGCGAGTTGAAAACTGAGGCAGGAGTAAAACCCAGTTTTTTCTTTGGCATGTACAAGTGAGACTTGTCTCACTAGTCTTAAATCGTTGCATGTCCAAAGAGGGTACTGATTCCTGCTTCAGTATAATTATTTCATATCAACTAAAATATCAATGACTTTCGGATCTTCCGTAAATATCGTAGAAGGGTTATGTGAAGTGGGACAAAACACATTTTAGGTACTCACATACCATATTTGCATGAGGAAGTAGAAGTCTTCAGGAACGATATGCACTCTTTTTTTCCTTGTACTATAATTTTTAGCAAAGTTATGACAATTCTAATTTTCGGCCCTGCCTGAACTTGCAGTTGCGGATTAGCGCGAACATGAAATGTGACGTCGGCTTTAAACCACGTGTTCTGAGAAAACGAGCGTATTTCATAAGGTATTACTGAAAATCATTCTTGTGGAGAATTTAATTATCTCTCAACCTATCGAAATCGTTTTTGGATAAATCTTATATTTTCTGAAATAACAACAAAAAAATATATTTTTTTTAAATGAAACATTTTTTTAGGTTCCACCCCTGATTTTTTGGTTAACAATTTTTTTCTTTTCAAATAATACATAATGTCAATATGTCATGTGCCGAGTTTCAGAGTGCTACAATTCATTCTTCACTTTTTGCTCGAGTTTGTCTGTCGTTACTGGATTAAAATGGTTTCACAAAACGAATGAGTAATTCAGATTGTCTGAAACTTTTAACTTTGAACTGATAATAATGGTGCTTTTCCCCGGTAGTCTTTCGAACAGGTGTATATTACACTTTAGAGAGTCCGAATAGTTCAGAAGAAGCTTTTGCCACATATCTCTGCTTCTTTAAAGGAAATGTGGTAGTTTGCATTTTCATCTGAACTTATGTTGCTAACATCATGCTAACATCATAAAATGAAATTAACTTACTCTGCATGGCCTTGAAAAACAGAAACTGAATGAACAGCTTCTCTGAAATCCCACAATCTGAATGTTGTATCTCTAGATGAAGTCACTGCCAATTTCTGAGAAGGATGTGTAGATGCATGATTCAACTCTTGATCATGTCCTAAAACAATATTCGGTACAATTCAAGGTTAGGATGACATGAATGTATTATAAGAAGTTATTTGATCACAAAAAATGGATAAATATTTTCCCAGAGGCCGCACAGAATAGATCAATTCTCATCGTCAAGTCTACGAATATTCAAGTTTGTTATTTTTTGTTACATAGAATTCTGTTGTCCCCTGTAGCCGTAGGACCTCAATCAATTTATTTTGGAATATTAAGCTGCATATTCAAAATGTTTGGTTTATTCATTTTGAACCTATTTTTATACTTTTAAGGAAAAAGACATTTTTTTGTTAGGAATGTTCCAGTGGGGCTCTGTCTCCAGAGCCCCAATACATCCGGAGGGCGCGCTGGTGTCATTTACCGAGATAGTCACTGGGTCTGTTCGCTTGTATCTTACTGAGGGTGGGTAATGAGTGGTTCAATAGATTCGACACTTCTCATTCTACAAAAAGGACTAAATATTCGTCGGAGCATCAGGCAACACTGGTGTCTCGTCTATGCCTGTGGATATAGTTTGAGACCATATAATCTCGACAAGCAGTCTGCAATTGCATTATGATATCATTATGCGACTGCAGTGGACCAGGGTGTTGAAGACATCAATCTAGCAGGTCATTATAAATCCCTCGATCTCAGACTTCATCCCACTTGACCTAAAGGAAATTTAGTTTCGAATTTTTTTTTTTTTTTCGAACGGAACTAAACAACAGGCGAGAATGGAACATAGAATCCATTCGAGCACTGGGAAAGAATACCATAACATGGTACACACGGACGGGTTCAAAACTCCCGAGGGAACTGGAGCAGGAGTCTTTGGGCCTCGCACCAAATACTCCGAACCCATGGGCCATTTCCCCCCGCATTTTCGAGCGGAAATTCACGCCATAGAAAAGTGCATTCAGTTCAACCTCAACAGAAAATACCGGAACAAGGAAATCGTGATACTATCCGATAGTTAAGCAGCCATCAAAGCATTGAGCTCTTCTAACATCAACTCGAAGATGGTTTGGGAATGCCTACAGACTTAATGAACAACAAGGTGACCCTCCTCTGGTTACCGGGGCACGTCGGAATGGAGGCAATGCACAAGCAGACACCCTGACACGAAAAGGCGAATCAACGCCATTGATCGGGCTAGAACCATTCTGCGGATTTAGAAAATATTACTTCCAAGTAGAACTCAATAAAGCTGAAGGAACAATGAGAGCAACATACTGGCTAAGACTTCCAGGGCTGAGGCAGGCCAAAGATCTCATCGGCAATTTCAACAGATCAAGATCGAAGACACTAATCCTCAGCAAAACTAGTCTAAAGACAATCACGGGATTTCTAACGGGGCATAACAGACTCAAAGGATACAGGAAGCTAGGCTTAGAGGAGGACAGCACCTGCATATTCTGTGGGGAACATCCAGAAACACTCCACCATATATTGATGGAGTGCACTGTACTTCATAAAAGATTGAATGAATATACTGGGATCATACCAATTGACTGTGGAAGAAATACCACAAGTAGATCCTCTCCAAATCCTAAAATTCCTAAAGGAATTGAGGATTGAAGGGCTGCTGTAAACAAGAATATCTTGTGATAGCAGAAGAAGATGGGGCACAATAGATCTAATCAGGTCGCAGCGCATCAATCACCATCCATACTTACCAATACCAAAGATCAAAGTTCTTGAAGAAGACCCCTTGCCCTGACTTATCCTTATTTAGCTGCAGGAGTGCTTCAGTGTCTGCAGCTACCATTCTGTTATGTAGACACTCCAAACTCAAAAGTCCTTGGCTCCTAGTTGTCTGAGAAGGTATAACGGACGATTTATGATGCAAACTTCTATAAAGATCCATAATTTTGCGAGTTTTTACGTCGAGTTTTCGCAGCTCCTCTTGAGTCCATTCCACCATTGTGGAGGAGTAGAGCAAAATCGGAATGGCAAGCATATTTGTTGCAGCAACTTTGTTCTTCCCCGACTGTCGAAGATGCTGAGACTTGCGGCAGAGAGAGTTTTTAACCTACGTCCCCCTAGCATCAAGAGGATGTAGGAGGCTTCTGTCTACGAGCTCATTATTATTATTGTGTTGTCCTCTTCTACATAAACAAAGCCAATGACAACTGACATCTGATCTGAACTATATTACAGATGTTTTATTCTATTTTTAACACCTCGAGGTGGTATTGGGATAAAAGTCTAGTACAAATAGATTACAAACATGTAGAGCTATATTATGTCACGCCCGAAAAAATTATTTGAACTTCAATGGAATATTATGAATAACCAAAGGCGAAAATACTTGATGGGTGATAATGGGTATTAAATACTCTGTATGGCCTTGTTCAAATTCTATTGCCAATCTAATGTCCAATATAGTTTACTAGAATATACACGAACCTGTCAGTGTTGTCAAAATCGAACCAGTTTCCACATCGTGCAGAATGGCCAGCCTATCCCAAGAGGCTGTTATTACTTGATCTGCTCCAGCAAGCCATTCTGCAGCAGAAACAGCTCCGGTGTGACCAGACAGTTCTTGAAATGGTGTCCTCAATGTAGCTGCTTTGTTAGTTTCAATTTTATCCTCCAGTTCATCGCCTTCCAGTTCTTCCTCAGATGAATGACCTTTCTGATTGAAAAAAAAAACATAGCAGATATATATTCAGGCTAGTTGTCCTCAACTTGAAACCTCACTAGTTAGTTTTGTATGATCTGTTTGACCAACAAATCAACTTCTTGTTGGAAGTAATTCATGCAATAAAAACTATTAAAATGTTTTTTAATATTTTAAATAAGATGGTTGAATCATTCTTGGTAACTAGATACTTTGACATGCACTCTTTTCTCAAAAATATACTCAACTTATTCTAGGAGCTGTGAGCTTACAGCTCCTGATGATTGCAAAGGTACTACCATTGTTTAAATAAGGGGGATAGTTAGTGAATGCCTGTGGAATTGGTATTGAAGCCAAACGCGAGTGCCATCTAGCGTAATTATTTACAAACATGAATATGTGACGTCATTTTAGTGGTGTACTGATGCGCCCACTATAAGAAATGTGGACATTGAGAGGAACTACAAAAATATTGTAGAAGGTTTCTACACGTAAACAAAACACTTCCTAAAGTTTCCTTCTTTGCAATTTCAACACATCTTCACACATATTTATACCATTTATTTTAAAGCAGTGGAAGCGGAGTTGGACTTGCCTAATGATCATGAAGAAGTTTTGAGAGCTATTTGTTTGAACTTTTTATTGGATATTTTTCAGTCGAGCAAATTGTCTCTGTTAATTATTGAAAGTACAGTATATTTCAGGATTGAGTGGCTATTTTTGTACTTACACAGTTCTTTTACAAAAGAATTTTAACACGGATAAGTTACACACAAACCTAACCTGAGCAAGCTAACCTGGTCATCATATATCACTAGCTTCTTCAGTGGGATATATTGTAAAATATTACTGGTTTACACAGGGTACTGCGATGTAGCTAAGTACATCTTTGAAGAAATCGCGCTGGTCATATAAGGGATTGGAATTCACAGATTCGCATAACTAAACTGGTAGCCGCGAGCAATAACGCAAGCAAAGTAGCTTTTGTGAATATGCTTCTGGGTGAGTTCACTGCAAATGTATCATCACTCAGGCACGTATCCAAAGAAGAGTCACTCATGAGAAATTTTAAAAGATTTTTTAATATTGATATCTTGAAAAAAAAATTATTATAATTAAGTAAGACACTGTAGTCGATGCCTTTAAAAAATAATTAAGTAACAAATTTCATTTTTCCTATTTCATACGGAGGAGGTTCGTTTTATGTAAAAATGACTCATAAATAATAATATGAAGTATTTTTTCTGAAATACACCGAAATATATAATCTGAGAAAGCTGTTTAAAATGGCATGAAAGGTGTTAACGAATACGAAGTCTAAAATCAAGATTATTAGTTCACATATATGATACGTGTAGTTTTATTTGCTTCTGTTATCTTAAAATGTGGTTCAGGCGAACCTGTTAGCTTGATTTGATATTCTGGCACCATACCTATTTCTAAGGTTAGAAAGGGGTGATTGAAGATGAGGGCTGTTTCGAAATATCAATCTGAAATTAATTAAATTCGATTACTTTGCAATAATTTTCAGTTGTAACCAGCTAGCTTTAAAATGATTTAAATTAAGTTCCACCTAAAAAATAAACTAAAAAGTGAAAAGTGACATTTATATATTCCTGCCACCATTTACCGCTGTCCAAATTGCTTTTAATTATCAGTTATATTTAAATCACTTTACAAAATCCAAAACACAATATGACACAACAGAATAAATACTAACACATCCACTGAATCCACATTTCAAACTAACAACTAAATACTAAATCACCACACCCCAAATATACCTACCTACTTTACGGTGTGACGTGTGACCCTAATTATAGCGGATACCGTCCATGAAACATCAGAAGAAATAATTCCTTGAATTGAACCATAATTCTAATTTTATTGCAGTCATTGGTGCCACCTACTTACTCTATTTACAATTCATCACATGATCCGCCATCTACTTTACGGAAATTCAACGTGACTGCCAAATTACGTATTCTGCCATTCAAGTTGCACATGACTTGGATGCGAACACCACTGACGCCATCTACATGTCGCCTCCATTTGAATCCAATATTAATCCCATAAGGTTGACCAACTATCCTCCTTATATTTAAACAATGGTACTACCTGCTTTCAAAATAGGAGACCCATCTACACCAAAAAATTTTAGACAAATACCCATATGTTTAACAATGATTTGACTCTGTTTGATATGAAGAATAACCCGTTCAAATTATATAGAATACTCGTGGACTTCAAAGTGGATTTCGTCCACTCGTGAGATTTCTATAGCAGCAAAGATTCGTGCATCTAGTTAAAATTATCTTGTGTTATTACTGTTGACGAATGCACTAGTGGTTTTTTCACTCATTCGCTTTGATTATCAATTATCGCGGTGTGTTGGTTGCCAAAATAAATAGTTTGACATTAATATGTTTCTAAATTTCTTATTCGTTAAATTGTCCTGCCGAATTATACTGATGATTGTGTTTATATCAGGTAAATTTGTAATGTTCAAATTCTAAACTTTTTCCTTTAGCATTTCAACTCAAAAAACTGTCAACCTAAAAACACTCCACCTGCTTCGTTCGTTTCGTTCCACAGTATGGCGCTTGCGTTTAGTTACTAGACTAGTTCGCCAGCTAACGAGAGTCTTCAAAGTAAGTAATGAGATCCACGTGCCACGTGAACCCCAACCTCACTTCTTTACTCCCCTTCCATGGGCAAACTGGAGTCTCACTCGAAGTGATACCAGGAATGCCCGAATTGTTAACACAATAAATAAATGTATATATCCACAAAATAAAAGTTATTCGTTGCGATGCACGTAAAACGGCGATAAAAAACTGTTCTAACTAAGGGCCCCCTGGATCTTGATACGGTAAATCCGTTGCCATATGGCCTCTAACCCCCGTAGATATCAAGAGGGGGCAGACAATTGCACAAACTATTAATTGTTAACACTAACAAACATATATTTTACACAAAATACTGTTTCAATGCACAAAATGGCGGACGAACATATCATGACTCCCGACCTCTACGACGCCGACGGCCGGCGGTCGAATTAACATTCCACCGTCGATGTCGCGTTTTTAATAGTTGACAGTTTTTTTGGTCTAATTGCTAGGAAACATTTACCCAATAAAATACAAACCTCTCGTGCAATTATAAGTGAGAAAAACCATGTTGATAATTAAGGTAGTACTTCCCTAACCTTCGGAGTCAAAACTTTTTTGGCTGTATCTGTAGAGTTAGTCGTTTTTACCCAGAGTACTCACATGTACACATATAATCAGGTATCTCAGCCGTGCAAGAAAGCTGGCAACTTAGCAATTGTTACATTCTGAGAGACAAGTCTGACAAAATAGTCATAGCATAAGAGCCAGAGGCAAATAATTTCTCTGAATTTACTCAGACTAGTTTTTTTAACAGTTGATAAAAGTAGTTGTTTACACAAACATACTGTGGTCAGTCAAGCGAAACTGAAAACTGGTGTTTCATCAGGTACACTATGTCAGTCAATCAGCTGAATTTGGATCAGAGCTGGTCTGTCAGCACAATGTATACAGGGGGTTTATCAACAAAGGCGTGAGTATACGATAGCTCCTTAACTATTTGGGATAAAAATATGCTTCAAATAAAAGTTATAAAAAGCATTGAAACCTATGATCCCAAAATACTTGTCACCATACAGGGTGTCTAGTAAAAGTGTGACTTATCAAAGTAATATTTTTTTAATGAAAACCCCTTTATATTTATTTGATTGAATTCTCGTTGAACTTTGGGAAATATGTTGATTTCCAATCCCAGAAACCCCTACATATCAAATTTTAACGAAATCTAATTATAATCACAAAACTCATCGAACAACTCACCAAAGTTTTGTCATACTCAGATGACTGGTAAAGGGCGAATGAAACCCTAAGCGCAAGAGGGCCATAAGTTTTTTTTTTCCTTTATTTCGACTTCAAAGTAGAAATTTCGAATTTAATGCCGAAAATTCGACTTATATGTCGAAACTTCGGTTTTAATGTCGAAAATTTAACTTTTATGTTCGAGACAAAGATCCGAAATTTCGAGAATTTCGAGAAAAAAGCCGAAAATTCGAGAAAAAAGCCGAAATTAAAATTTCGAGAAAAAAGCCGAAATTAAAATTTCGAGAAAAAAGCCGAAATTTCGAGAAAAAAGCCCAAATTTCGAGAAAAAAGCCAAAATTTCGAGAAAAAAGCCGAAATTTCGAGAAGAAAGCCGAAATTTCGACAAAAAAGCCGAATTGTCGAAATTCCGAGAAAAAAGCCGAAAATTCGAGAAAAAAGCCGAAAATTCGAGAAAATAGCCGAAAATTCGAGAAAAAAGCCGAAAATTCGAGAAAAAAACCGAAAATTCGAGAAAAAAGCCGAAAATTCGAGAAAAAAGCCGAAATTTCGACAAAAAACCCGAAATTTCTGCAACGAGAAAAAAAGTCGAAACTATGACTAATGTCTGAATTTCAACGTTCATGTCCAAATGTAATCATTTCGACTTCAATGTCGAAATTTCTAGAAAAAGGTCAAAGTTTCGACATTTTGGTCGAATTTTCGACATTTAAGTCGAAAATGGAAATTAAGACATTAAAATCCCTAAGCACCTGCCTATTATTTTTATTTTTTGATGTTGGGTGTATAGGGATATATTTTTCAAGAGCGATAGTGGAGGCACTTGTCCGTAATAAACTACGTAGCTGGAAGCGCCAATAAGGTAGATAGCTTTTAATCGTAGAAAACTAAATGATTTTATATATTTTTTTTTTCTTCTTCTGAGTCTATAATCTTGAGAATTCGGGAATCTGCCTATTTTTTTCATTTGTCAAACCATAAAAAAATGTTTTCTTCAAAATCATCAAAACCAAAAATCAGTTAGATTCCCGAATTCTCTCAAACGAATTGAATCATTTGTTCCAACAAAATTTTCGCAAAAAAATAAAACTGAACGCTCAAAACCGATCCCCGTTTCAACAAGGGTATTGTTTGCTCTTAAGTGTATGATGCCGACGTGAAAACTTTATGTACTTTTTAACTGAATAACTCGAGAACAAAACACAAGAACTAGTCAAAATTTTGATAGTAGTTTCGTTTTTGAATGAAAAATAATTGTTTCGTTTTTCGAATCGGTCGTAAGAGTGGTTCATGAAATACTTATGTTGCAAACACATTTCTGTACTGCTCTCCTATACCGTGCATATAAAATTGGTCAATTTTCTTATCATATATCTCAAAAACTGAACACAAGAAAGATTTCAAACTGCGGGGGACTAAAAAAAGGTAGATTCATGCAAGCATAAATCTAAACTTAAATGAATTTAAAACTAAAATTAAGAATATAAAACAATGTAATGAAATGGAGGTGTTCACGCAAGAAATTAAGCAATTAAAATTAACATTAAAACTAACCTCATATTCCGATATTGCTGACCAGTACTGGCCACAGTAGGTAATTTCGGAACACCTCGCAGTAACAGTAACCTGAAACTTCTAGCCAATTTCGGAACGATGGATCAGTATTATCAGTAATCACAGTAAAAAAATGCGCATACGTAGAAGTGGAAGAAAATACTGTCAAAAATTTAGTACATACATAAACATAACCAAAAATCATATTATATTTGTTATAGAATCTACTTCTACTCGCAAATCGTCCAATACCACCTGATACATTTTTAATAATGATTTGATACTAATATATTAATTTTATAATTTTGTACACTGCAGAAAACACCAACCAAAACAAATCCACAATAAAAATAAAAATAAAACCAACCTAATTTATTTGTTATTTCAGTTAGGGGAGGGGATACTGAAACTACATGACTACCTTCTGTACAGTAACGTCAGTAAATTGTTTAGCCTCTAACAGGGTATCTTGAAAAGTGGCGCGAAATCATTGCCAGTGAATTTCAGTAAAATCGGAACGCCAACTTTTACTGAGCAGTACTGTTCAGCAATATCGGAACATGAGGTAAGAAAGATGGCCAACTTTCAACTAATAACTTAATTTCTTCCATAAATTAGAAACGACGCATGCGTAGTCTCTTTACTCACAGCTGATTGCTTTCAAAGAGGAAAGAGGTTGTTTATGTTTGCAATTTCAGCATAGGTTTGACGCCATATTTTCTATATCATATCTCTTATTCCTCACAACACCAGAGGATCCCGCAGAAGCAATAATGTACTCAGTACTCACTTCTCTTGGTGATAGTTTTCATGCTGTACTGTAAAAACCAGACCAGAATAGATAAAGCAAAAAACAACAAAACACGATAATCTCAGGTTAGGGTTCACCTTCAATTTTCTGATCAAAGAATACTCTAAGACATTTCAAAAATTGACAGTTGGAACGATATGCGCATGTCTAGTACTTTCTTAATTTCGTTAAATTGATGCTGCATGAACACCGTCATATTCTCAATTTAAAATTCATCTAAATCTTAAATTTATTTTAGTTTTAGTGATGTTGCATGAATCCACCTAGAACAACATGTCATCCATTTCATATATCGATTTCAGCCTTCTCCCAAGAAAACCGTCTGAGAGAAGTACTACGTTAATAGAATTTTCTCTGCATGAAAAATTGGGTTGATCTGAAATTAAAGCGTATTTTTGGAACAGACAAACTGAGCGCACACTAACTTACTGGTATATCCCAGTTCAAAGCTGCTTGCCAAATGTGAGCGGACGAGTCACCACTGCCAGTTAGAACAAGATCTTTGGAGGGATGAAACCTAATGGAGTTTACCGACCCTGCATGACCTTGATATTGCAAAAGGCACTTCGAGCTCTCTATACTCCATAAACATGCAGTGTGATCTACAAAACAAGAGTTCACTGCAGCAAAACTTTCAATTTATTTTTTACTCAATTCACTACGTGCTAATAGACCGAGAGCTAGCAAGAAAAACGACGTATGATTAGCGAAGCCAGTGTTATAAAGAACAGCGAAACGCAAGTATGGCGGCCCGTAGGTATCGGCGTGGCGCTGCGCAGTTTTTTGAATGTGTAAAAAAAAGATGCCCTTGGGAATGAGCTAAAAGGTAATTCTTGTTTTATCATATAATATCATATAATCGATAGCAAGAGTATGAACGAGTCGTATGCCATACCGATGCGGCGTCTCAAACTGTCCGCCATACTGAATTAAACGAATCATTTTTTTATGTCCCATCACCGATTATGACCATGCCATACTGTTTCGGTGTCCCTAAGTACATGCCATACTGATTCAAAGATGTCGAATTGTTCACCAGTCCATGTATCATAGGAATATACCTGGAAAATAGTATATTGTACAACTAGTGAGAAAAACTACATATTTCTCACGAGCGCAGAAGTTTGTTGGCACGAGCCGCAAATCAAGCGAGTGAGAAATATGTCGTTTTCTCACGAATTGTACATTGTACTTTTTCTACGAATGCGTTGTTTTCAAGTATTGAAAATTAAAATACATATATAATAATATATTTAATTTAAAATAGTAATTAACAGTTATATTTGAACTATTTTGTAAAGTAATTCATGGTAGGTTGTTTTGTTTCAACATGTTTTCGGTAATTGAAATATTAGCTGCGGTCGAAGTTGAAGTTGATGGGGAAACGTACTGAGCTTCCACAGCATTGTTTTGTTCAGGTTTTAATGGCACTGGAGGCTGAATGGATTCTACTATACTTTTTGAAATTTTCAGTTTGTTAGCTATGGAGTTGTCGATATACGATTCAGCAACATTGCTGGATTTCCAACCCCCATGGCGTTTTAAAGTTAAAAGATCTGCCTCTGCATTAACTAAAATAGTCGCAGATGACCTTCGGAAACAGTGGCCAGTATATAATTCAGGGTAATTCAGGTAAAAATTTCGCTATTTCTTTCGCCATGGTGCCAAATTTATTTATCCCCACAAGCTGTTTCATACATTTGCTATTTTTGTAATTTAAAAAAAAAACGTGTTTCATTTGTGCATGGTCGAAGCTTCACATATTTTTTGTAAATTTGGTAGAATTCTCCTGTGACTGTAAAATTTCTAGGAACCTTGGTTTTAGTATCTGATAATTTTATTAAAAGGGCCGAATTAAGATCTTCCATGTCATCAATTTTTAATTTTCGAAGTTCATCACAACGGCATGCCCCTGTAAGACTAATAGCTAAAGCAGCCTGAAATCAAAACCAAACATTCATTTTCCGATAACAAATTTTAAAAATTTTCAATTCATACCTTTATCAGCAAATACTTTTCATCAGGTGCATCTTTTAAAAATTGTTGAATTTCTTCAGAAGTTAATGATTTTGACTGTTTTGGAACATATTTTTCAGATTTGCGGTTTAAAAATGCACGTAGTTTTACGTATTTTGATATATCAACACAGTTTTTAATCATTAAGGTACTCCTCAGCATCGAGTACTGAGACCATAATCAACTCTTCAAAATAAATCAACAAGGTATTTTCGGAACAAGAATTTACCTTGGCTTTCATTTTCCAGTCCATAAAGTTTCTGTAAGCGATTTCATATTTTTCTCTTGATGTGCTTGGTAGCAAATTATTACAAATTTTCCGACTCCAAATCTTCGTATTCCATTATATTCAATATTTAATGAATCTGAACTGTTTATATTATAACAAATAACAATAAAACAACTATTTTCGTTGGGTAAGTTGACAGCAATAATTATGCAGTTATGAGAAATTATTTCTCACTGTATTGGCGGATATTTCTCACTGCGTGAGAAATCTTTCGTTTTGAACGTATGAAAGCGATGAGAGAAGTGGCACATTGTGTAGCATCCGTAGAAAAAAGATTAATTGATGTCTAAAAGTCAAGTCTGTATTGTATGTGCCATACCGTTTGATGTCTCGAACGTGAGAACTTAACCTCTAAATTTTCACAAGTGTCATGTATAACAGGCGAAAGTGTCATAGTCATGTTTTTGAGACATATTTAATGTCTGGAATACGAATAAATATGTGCCATACCGATAACATGTCTCTAAAGCGAGGAACAAATCTGTAAAGTTGTAAAATATTTGACGCGCACAAGGCCGGGGATTATTGTTGGGATGACGGGACGAGAGGGACGCGCGGTGAGTGTTCAACAGGGAGGGGAACGAACCTGCGAAGCCAGGCAGCCGGAACCGGCCGCGGTGACGAATGTAAGGGTATTCTTCTGAAATTCTATGTGAAAAGTGAACGCTGTAACGAGTGAAAATAGTGATGATGAAGATGCAGTGTGTTTCATTTGTAAATCCAGCAATGAAAATGTTACTTCGTTTAAACCAGAAGCGTTTGAAAAGTGCAAAGCGTCTTTTATGATACATATAGCCTGTAATTTGAAAGACAAAGATAAAAAACTGCCTGAAGAAATTGATAAATGCACTGGCTACCTCGTGACAACATTTGGCGCAATGCAAATTTACAGTACCCATCATGTAACGATTCTGCTGATGGTTATGGCTGGAAATTGTTCGAAGGCGCTTACACTTTCCATTGGTTCGAGGGTGCTGCAAGCCATCAACAATCAACACGATAGTGATTGAAAATCTAAACTACAACACGACAACTGAACCAGTCGATGAACAGCCATATGAAGACGAAGGTTAATATATAAAATTACATTTTGCACTCATGCACAAAAAACACTTGCAGTGTATATGATTGAATATCACCGATTTCTAACAATTGCAGAAACTGTCAGCTCTGACGAGAACGACGAAGATTGGGTTGAAGAGGAACACGAAGACGATAGTGATTTAGATGATTTTGATTACAAATCATCAGATGAAGACAGCGAGGATGAAAATGAAGCATCTCATGAGGATGTCTAATGCGAAACATATCCAAATTTGAAGTATTTTATTTCTTTTAATAAATTATGTTGGTCCTAATTTTTCATTTCATATCACTTCTTCCTTCATGTAACGATTAGAGAATTATCTTCCGACACTTACCATTGATTTTATGAATATTTTGAAAACCAAAAAATAGTTTTTTCATCATGTCATCCATTATATACCTCCTTTCAGTATGGCATTGCATCCATCTATTCATCACAATGGACCACGAGGGTCATACAAACGGACCGCCATACTTTCACCTATGATACATGGACTAGTGAAAAATTTGACATCTTTGAATCAATATGGCGTGTGCTTATGAACACCGAAAGAGTTTGGCATTGCATCTATTCATCAAAATGGACCATGGGGGTCATAAAAACGGACCGATGATACATGGTGAACAATTCGACATCTTTGAATCAGTATGGCATGTACTTAGGAACACCGAAACAGTATGGCATGGTCATAATCGGTGATGGGACATTTTTTGTATGGTTGGATAAAAAATTAGCTTTTCGCTAGTATTTCATGAGAACATAAAAAAATTACACATTTAATTCAGTATGGCGGACAGTTTGAGACGCCGCATCAGTATGGCATACGACTCCTTCATACTCTGGCTATCAAATATATGATATAAAACAAGAATAACCTTTTAGCTCATTCTCAAGGTCATATTTTTTTTTTTGACACATTCAAAAAATTGTGCAGCACCATGCCTACACCTACGGGCCGCCAATCTTGCTTTTCCCTGTTCTTTATTACACTGGCTCACTTGTCAAACAGTTTCAGCGTTTCCCCAATCATACGTTGTTTTTCTTGCTGGCTCTCGGTCTATAATAATTATGAGAATTGGCTATACTTATTAAAACCAATATATTTTACCAGCGGAAGCTGTTCCAATAACAGGTACACCTGGACGAGCAACAGATACTTCCCATATCCCATCTTTGTGACCAACATATTCCTTAACCAGTCCACATGAAAAATGGGGTGCTTTGAAACTTGAAACTATCTTGCTGGTCTGGGCTCTTAATTTATGAGCAGTTTTATTTTTCTGACTTGATGTACTTACTGAAAAACAATAGGAATATGAAATGAATATTCTGCCAAAAGTTTGATTAATAATTAATTATCCACAAGAAATAACGTTGAAATAAAACTAATATTTCCAAGTATTAATTATATGATATGTTATCATGTGAGAAAATGGTAAACATAGTTGGCAAAAACTTCATTCTTGTTCATGTTTTGAATGCTTATCTTACATTTTTTGCCCAACGCCTTTGATAAATTTGAATCAAAATCCACACAATCTGGCTTGTCGAATGTATCTCTTTCCAGCTTTTCATTGAGCAAATCAACTTTATCATGTACTGAAAGAAAACATATTAATTATGTCTGTCGTAAACAACCCTCAAAGTACCCACAGTTTTGGTTCTCTTGATAGAGTAAATCAAATTCTTTTTCTATCTGTCTGAACAATGCATACAATCGTAGTTTATAAGAAGGTGAAACAGATTCATTTTCAATTTCCGATCGAAATCCCATATAGAATTCGGAGTCTATTAAGCCACTAGGAGGACGATTCATTGGGCCTCTTTTAGCTTTATGCATGTTTAATCTAAATGTTTGGAAAGTTTTTTAGAAGCAATCACGCGAACATTCGTAAATTATTGAGAAGTTCGATAATAAAAACTACACTATTAACATTTTCTTTTACATTTGTCATTTGTCCAAGATTCCAAAAATATATTTTGACTTTTGACAGTGTGAATAAATCTTCTTCTTCTTATTCTTTTTTTGCTCGGCAACTGTAGCAAAAAGTAGGGACCTATGCCCCTACTCTTTGACTGTAGCCCTAGGGATTGGCCCTTGTCTATAATCCTTGGGATTGGCCATCCACACAGTTCGGAGGCCCATGGAGTATAACCTCACTTACCCCCCATAATGCGGCAAACGGAATATCTCGGGTTGTCTCACTCGTAGTGATCCTGAGTGCCCAAATCATTTTTTTTAGATATGAGATGCCATGCCTATACCTACACAAATACCTGTTTTGAGGTGAACATGGACTGTCACTATCCTTTTCTCTGAAGGCCGATTCAGATACATGTACCCGCACCCAGGATTTTTGACCCCGCATAGTGAATTCCTTCAGTATTAACAAAGTTAATACTTCTAAACTGAAGGAAATATAACTTTTTTATATAAACGCAAGTAAAAGGAACGTATGTGAACTGTCTTGCAGTTTACAGGCACAAGGGACAAAAATATATTGTTGTAAATTTCCCATTCAGGGTTTTTGAAGCATATTAAATTCACAAGGCTGGAAACTGTAAAGCAGTTCACATACGTTCGGAAGTATTAATTTTGTTAATACTGGAGGAATTTATCATGTTGGGTCAAAAACCCTGGGTGGGCTCCCATGTATCTGAATATAATTGACACTGTATTAAATTTTCACAAAAAATTCTATCGTAATTTTCACAGCAAAATATATCTCAAAAAAACTAACTGAAATAATTATTGTTATTAGAGTTTTTGAAGTAAAAGTGCTTTGATTTTATTTTTGAAATTACAAAAATTATCTGCATAAACGTCAATAAGAGAGAAAATTTCATTGTATCTTTTGCATACAGTATGTATTGGTGATTTGGTTTATAGATTTATTTTATATGATTCTATATAGGTAAAAGCATATGACTCTTTTCTGCTACTCTGGCATGTAAAGTGAACATTTCAGATCGGTAAGCAGCAGTTTCTGAGTTTTCAAGCAACCGGCTGCACAAATACGGAACCCCTGTCTTCACTTGTCTTCAGTCAACAATTTGAAATAAACGCAAAACCTTAGTATATGGCAGTAATTTACTATTTTTTTTTTCAACATATTTGATAATTTCAGACAAAATCGGATAACTTCAAGTTCAAAAGAGGATATTTTCATCCTCATCCATAGCAGAGTAAAATGGCGACTAAAGGCAGTGTTTGAACAAAATTTGTTAAAACTGTTTTTTGCGTTAATCAGCTGTCGTCCCCTTACGAACGGCAGCCCTCAGAAGTCGAAAGTTGTGCGAGCCAAGGATCAATAAGGTCTTACCTTTTAACTTGCGATTCCTAGCAATTTCTCGGGCCATCAGAAAAAAATCTGTAGTCGCTAGGATTTGAACATAACCGACCATCAGCAGTCAATGGTTTTGAACGCGATAATATGAAATCATCATTATTTTTGATTCGTTCAATTTTATCGTGTAATCCTCGAGTGGCTTTTATATCCCTCAAGAGTTAGATTGAAGTGTTATCGAACGAAATAATAACTGTAATATTTACAGGTTAAGTTGTACACAAACAAAAAACAGCTTATTAGCACGTGCTAGCACTTACTCGACAGATTCAAATACTTCTCAGGGGTCGTGACCTAATGCTAAATTCTCGAATTGGCAACACTGCTTCCTAACCTAACCTAACCTAACAGTCCTAACACTCCAAACGTCCAAACACAGCTCAAGTCTCTGGGTATATGTCTTAGGACGAATCCTAATAACTCAACAATCAATCAATCAATCTAACCTTACTATTTTTTTTGGAATTTTAGAGGATGCTGAATTAAAATATTGAAATGAATTTACCGAATGTTATTCTGAAACTAAGCAGGTTTGAGTAATGTAATAAATGATTGTACTGAGGTTACTTACCTTGAACCCAATTTCAGGTTTGGCATACAGAAACCTCTGATTCAGAACATTTCCACAAATAGCTTTTTGCAATTCAAAGCTACTCCAGTTTTACTGTAAGTAGCTATGATAAAGAATCAGTAGGTTTTTCATCAAGGTATTTTTTTCAGAGCAGAACCACTCAAAAAGAAGAAAAGGTTAGATCCTGCCATTATCAGGGCAAGAGAAGAAAGAAAGAAAAAGAAAATAGAAAAGCAGATTAAAAGACTAGAAAAACATGCTAGACAATTCAAACCTATAGAGGAATGTGAAGTACCACTGGAAGTATTGGAAAGTTTGGGGTGAGAAGTATTCTATGTAAAAGTACGTTTTTTGTTAATCTGTCTGACTCATTTTGGTATTTTTTATAGAAAGCATAAACGAAATCTACCTGCCATATCGCTAGAAATATTGGAAAGAAGAGTGAGTCTTGAAAAAAAATGGTGTCAGTACAGACAAGAACAACATTTAGCCGATATTCAAGTTTTAGATCGCATTGCATTCTCTCAACAAAAAGCTCTAGATGAACTCAGATTAGAATCTGAAGAACTCTACCAGGAAGCAATACAGGTAAGTATATTTTTCCGATGACCTACTTGAAATACGTAATACGTATCATTTTGTACTGTAAACCAGTACTTACACAACATTAGGTATTTCACACTAGTGCAAAATGAAATATTGTGTACAGTCTCCTTGCTCCTTGCTTAGGATTGCAGTATGGTTTATTTGCTCAATTTTTTAAAATTAGTACTAACTTATTTTTCATTGATTTGTGGAAACAACTTGCTGAGTATCACTAGAAATCTAAGATAATGGAAGTCCTAGATATTATTGATATACTATTGTTTGTTTTGAATAGATTTGATTTTGTGATAATTTATAGTATCCCATATTATAATTAAGCCTGGGTTTTTCATGCCATAAGATTTTGTTGGTGTATTTTCCAAAATCAATATTTCTGTTTCAGTTTGATCCTTGCTTGATGCCATTTAAATGCCAAGGTCCTGTAGAAAGTCCAGCCATTCAAAATTATGAGACTCCTGATGGTGATTATCAAGATGTTTCCAGAAAATGGTGATGATAAATGAATTTCAGTAGTAATTATGTATTTGCCATTGAATTTCAATAAAATATACATTTATGATATGATATGGAAAGTACTTCATCCAAAAATTCATAAAAAATTTGAAGACAATAATTATTTCCACACATTTTGTATATTAGTGCTGTTCTGAGCCCCGTATTATTTTTGATGTTTATCAATGATTTGCCAAAGGTGGTAGGTGAGAGCTCGGTTCATCTTTTTGCAGATGATACACTGATCTACTTCTCATGTAATGACCACACAAAACTCACAGAAACCATCAACAGAATTTTAAAATATTTTTACAGTTGGTGTTGTGCTAATCATTCAAGATCAATCTTGAGAAGACCAAGTACATGGTAGTAAGTACAGAAAAACGATTCAGAGACTTTCGTTATCAAAATTTTGAGATAAGGGTAGGTCCTTATAATGTGGAACAGGTCAACCAATTCAAATATCTTGGGGTTCATGTGGACAGAGGATTACAGTTTAAAGAACAAGCCAACTTTATTGTAAAGACAATATCATTTAAAATATATTATTTATCTCGTTGTGCCCCATATTTGATAAAGTGGACAAACATTTAACTTATTGTTCTACAATTCTCTATCTACTGAAACAAAATGATTTAGCTCGTTTACAGAGACTCCAGAATAGAGCCATGCGCATAATTTTAAATTACAGAAGACTAACACCAATAAAAGATATGTTGAAGTAACTAGAATAGTTACCAATTAATTCTTTTCTCTACCAAACATTAATCCTGATTTTCAAAATAAAAAATAAAATATCCCCAACATATTTACAAGAAAAAGTTATGTACAATGACCAAATCCATGTATACAATACAAGATCCAGAACTGACATAGCCAAAATTCAGTTTTTTTCAAGGGACTTAATTGCTATAATAATCTGCCAGAAGAGGTCAAACGTTTAACATCCTTCAAGACCAAATAAGGGAAATACCTTATTAGTATTTGATTGCTTTTTTAAAACTGCGTTTATTTTGACCTAAGAGCACGTTGATTATAGTTTCCATTGTAATGAATTAAAAAATGTAAAGCATGTATTGTCAACAGCAGTATCAGCACTGTTCATTAGGTAAACATCTACCAAATGTCCACGCATGAAGCTTTCTAATGAGCATGCGTCAAACTTGAATTAAAATAATATACCAGCTGGTCATTTAATGTCAAACGGGGTGTTTGATGACCAAACATGAAAACAAACTGAGTTGAAAATGCGTAAATTTGTTTTTTCGCTAGCAATTTACACTCAATTAACACTAACCTGAGCAAGCTAACCTACTTAAACAACGACTGCAGGCAAATCCGTAAATTATACTAGCTAACCATAATACCTGACTTTACCTAGAATTAATAACCATAAAAAATTGTTACAATATAACAACTATTTATAAAAATTCAGTGCAGGCATATTTGGAATGTATAAGAGACGGAATAGAGGTCGACCTTCACCCATCTATTAACCTGATGAGACTTTTAATGGAGTTTCATAAATAGATGAAAACATCAATAATGGCTTGCCTATCAAAATGACGCGAGTTGTGAATTTTCAAAAAATCATCAAATTTTCTGGCTTTTTCAGTTTTTCTCCGTTTCCAGAGATCCGATCGGGTCGTATAAAATCTCATTTTGTTTGTATTTCAATTCTCTCCAATCCGATTTGAACGCATTGATCAATTGGTCACAAAATAATGGAACGTCACTCAATGTTGACAAATGCTATTGTATCTCATTCTCTAGGTCCAATAATCCTATTCAATTTGACTATCAGATTGAAAATAGCCTTAAGCGGGTTTCTGAAATACGTGATTTAGAAGTCATATTTCATCACCAATTGATTTTCACACAGCAAATTAACTTTGTAGTCAATAAATCTTTTCAACTATTAGGTTTCATTTCTAGAAACACTAATAATTTATCTGTTATGGCTTTTAGAACGTTGTACCTATCATTAGTACATTCGGTTATGCAATATGCTTCTCCAGTATGGTCACCATATTATCAAACTAACATTGATAACTTGGAAAGAGTGCATAGAAAATTTCTGAGGTGTTCAGCATTTAAAATGAATTTACAATATGGTACATACGATTATAAGCAGGTTATGCAAAATCTGAACATTACCACTTTGGAAAATAGTAGAACAAGGTCCGACTTGATTATTCTTTATAAAATACTATCTGGAGAAATAGATTGTTCTGTATTGCTCCACTCGATTAATTTCAAAGTTCCAAATCGACCTACTCGAAACTCTGAGTTATTTCAATTTCCATATCATCCTACAAATTATGGTTATAATAGTACTATGTCACGTCTTTTAAGATTAGGTATTAGGAATATTGCAATAGGGGTATTGAATTTACTGGATCAACATCACATTCATTCAAAAACAGTGTAATAAGGCTTGTAGTATAATAGTGTCCGTTTGTTACTTTAATAATACTGAAATTGATCGTATATTTAGTTGAAGCATGTATTTGTATTATATTTATCTGTAAAAAAGGGGAGAACCCGTTGATAACAATAAATAAATAAATAAATTCTTATTGAAGCAACTAAATTGCTGTAATCAATTTTCATTTCATAAGCAAAGCAGTCGGTTTCTTACTAGTATTTTTGTTAAGAAATAATCTTCTATTGATTGGCCTAAAATTATAACAAAAATTCTGATTTGATGAAGAAATGGGCATTTTCTATAACGGATTTACCCATGGACATATATTTGGGTACTTCTGTCAACACCATGCATTGCTTTCATTAGTTTGTCAATGAAGACCTACTATTTAAATTACAAGGTATTCTAACTAAATTTTACATTCAATTTCATAATTATTTGAGAACCAAACCGTCAATTTTTCTTTTGTTTATTTCAGCATCGGGATGCCCATGAAAAATGCTACTATTTTGCCCGTTCTATCCAAATTCTTAGGGTCAATAATAAGAGTCAATAATAAGTGCTGACTTAATTTTGGGACAGACTGGTATAACTCATCTATACCTATGCCCTACTCAAAATGAAAGTTTACTTATTCACAATCTTGTTTTTATTGACGAAACAGATGTCCCTTTACAGGATCTTATTGTGAATTAAATTATTTTAAAGCTTCAAATATGGTAGTTACTGTAAAGAACTTTTTCGATATCACTTTAAAAATATGAATTTCAACTCTTGAATACACTACAAAACCCCATTTCACTGGACTATTTCAATTTATCTTCAAAGTACAAACAGTCGAATTCCCGACACCAGCGACGCGCACGGCCTCTTATAGTTAGAAAGATAGGTTCCAGATCTTTAGATCAATCCGGGTGTTTCCACTTAAGCCACGGTTATTCGTAGCGTAATCATTCAGGCCGCTAGATGGCGCCAGGTCTGAATATTTCCTATTAGCGTTGTTTGATAATAATAATAATAATTATTTACTGTAAATGGTACATGATAAATAGATTATAATAGTCCCCGCTGTTTATTTACAATAACATATTTAACTTGTAGATTCCATTTGAGATGGGAATCATAATGATGACACCAAGGTATTTGATATCCCACGTAGAGGCATTATAAAGTATGGCTGTATCATCGGCAAAGCTTACGACTCTACCAACTGTGCCTAATGAAAGTAAACTATATATACAGTGAAGAGTACTGGACCAAGTACGGTTCCTTGAGGTACACCATAGGTAATGGTTCTAACCTCACTTTTACACCCATCGATGTCAACATATTGAGTTCTGTCTTTCATATAGCTTTCTATAGTAGTGTACGGGCTTATCCGCGAACACCATATAACATTCCAATTTATTCAACAATTTTTCATGATTTACGGTATCGAATGCTTTAGAGAGATCTACAAAAAAGGATGCAGTAGGAATTTTTTCATCAAGTGAATTGTAAATATCTTTAACGAGTGTATTTATTGCGTCTTCTGTCGATTTTCCTTCTCTAAAGCCATATTATTGGTTGTCGGACAATATCTTATTTTTTCAAATATTTTGGTTATACTTGATGTGAGAGTTATTGGTCGGTAGTTTCCGGTTTTATTCTTATCGCCATTTTTAAATATAAGAGTGATCAAGCCTATTTTTAGAGTCGTTGGGAAAATACCGGTAGTGAAACATTTATTAATGATAAAAGATAGTGGAGCAGATAATTCTTTACTTATTTCTTTCAGAGTTTCGGCTCTGATTCCATCTATACCAGGTGATTTTTTGTTTTCCAGAGATCTTATGGTTGCTTCAACTTCTTCCCGATTTGTTGGAAACAAATACATCGTTTTATTCGAAATTGGCATGTTTTCACTGAAATTTTGTGGAGCAGTGATTTTGTCAGCGTATTTTTCTCCAAGGTCACTGAAGTAATTATTGAATTCATTCGCTATTTTCTTTTTGTCAAAAATTTGTTCATTGTATTCATTTGTAATCTGCTCTATTGTTTTCCGATGTGGACTTTTTACATATATGATTCACACACTTCCAAAGAGCTGAGGATGAGTTCGAATTTTGATCGATTAAATTATTAAAATAGGCCTTTTTTGAAATTTGAATAGTTCTATTCAATATATTTTTGTATTGTCGATATTTATGCTGTAAATGTCTGTTATCACGACTTTTTTTCATCTTTATATACATATATCATTTTTTTCTTTAATGGAATTTTTGTTGTATAATTTTATTGTGTAATACATTGTATTATCAAACAACGCTATTAGTTATCGAAGTTCAGCTCATTATTATGAAACAAGACAATTAATGATTTCCATTAGCCAAAATGTAGCTTGTCTAGTTCTATAAGGGCCTAAATCAATATTATAAATTGCCGACAGACGTTAAAAACTGCAATAATTTACGTCAATTTAAATCGAAACTAATCAATTGTATGAAAACATAAAAAGTGAATTCACATGGATAGTTACTATGATTCATATATAAATGGTATTATTAGCTGACGCAAAACATTTTAGTTTGTGTCTTTAATTGAGTATAAGTATTTTCAAATAAATGCATTCATAAAAAGATGTACTATAAAAATTGTAAATATTCCAAATTCTATGTTTGGAAAACTGAAAAAAACAATTTTCTTCAAATCTAATACTCCCTGTAGACCCTGTAGTGAATAACACACATTTAAAAGGAAAGTTTAATAAATATAACATGAATAATCACTAACAATCCAGTTAAATTGTATTATCTGAGGACATAATTCTTGGGATAATCAATAATTTTGGGGAATTGTTTGACTTCTTCTTCTGGATAATGGTCCAGTCTCTTTGGCATTGGTCTCAGTTGCCTTATTTGATTCGAGACGTTGCCCAATAAATTGCTAGGAACCTCATTATCAGGGAAAATATGTAATCGTTCCATTGTATATCTCCTTTGTAAATTTCCGTCCATACTATTGTAGACTGCTTTCTTCAGTACCTGAAAAAAAAAATTATTCTGTTATCTCAATATATCACTACAGATCTAATGGTTGATTTTCTCAAATGAATATTCGAGGAATAGTTGATTTAATAAATAATAAAAGTACTTTATTGATAATATCCAATACAATCAATTGGCCATCGATCAGTGCCCTTCAGCCAGTGGAAAATTACATTTCATTTGTTATGCATATGTTAGTTAAAAATAATAATTCATGTTCTGTTAAGAAAAAAAGAAGTGTGTGTTAAGTTTATAAAATCGGATAACAATAATAATGCAATAATTTCTTTCTGGCAGTTCTCGCAGGATGGTTATAAGAGGCTTAGCTGGAAATTTACGACTGGGCCTGGCATTATTCCTCTCCAGTATTAGAAGGTCCATTAATTCCATATTTAGTGGTTTGGATGCAAACTTTTCTGAGAGCATTTCCATTCTCTCTTGGAGTTTTTACACTTTGTTCTTGGGGTAAAGCAAATTGTTGGAGGGGTTATGCAGTGGGTTATTTGGATGTCGTATTTTCGTTATGGAACGAAGAGCAGAGGTTTCTGCAACTTGTAAGTTTCTCTTTGCTGTATTTCTGAGTTAAGGTGGGAGTCGCAATGGGCAATTTTCAGCTATTTTCAGTGACTTAGGTTTTCGTAAACAATTAATGAACCGTTGGAGTATTTCAATTGAAATTTGCTATAGAGGTGACTGAAGGTTCAATACATTTCTTTTGACCCATGGCAACTCTGCAAACTGAATGAGTAGCCAGAAAAAAATTCTCAAAACTGATCAAGTTTGAGGTTATCAATATCGAAAACAAAATTCAGTTTAAATTTATTTTCGAGTTGTGAGCTAGATATTGCCCTCAGCTAGATTATTGAGAATGCATCCTAACAAAGAAAGTCGAGAAAAAGTGTCTTGTTTTTGAGTTTTTTAGGAAAAACTGATCGTGTGTATAGATACGTGATATGGCGAGCTGTGGCAAATATATGAGTGGCTCAGTTCAGCTACCGACCGGTAGAGGGAGATTTTACTGCAATAGAAAATATGAATGAAAATTCCATGCCTGGTAACAATATTACAACTTCTTCAAAAAAGGGGCGCACGCGGCGTTGCCATACTTCGACAAACCTTTCAGTTATTATTGCTCATTGGACTCAATGAGATTTCTTCAAATCAGAGTCTCATAATTCATTTGAAGTTCAATTTTGGGCATTTTGACAAATCATTTATTATGCAATGAGGAGTACATGTATAGAGTAAAACTTATTAAATGATAATAATAATAATAATACTTACTCACAAACACACAGAGAGTGCGGGTAGAGGACGGATATTATTATTAATATTTGCCGTGGCGCGCTCGGGGCGATTTTTGGTGGCGTCTTCACTTTTCAGCTGTAGGAAAACTAGGAAAAACTTTCAGCACCACCCTGGGTGATCGGTCGCACTATATGGATACCTTGTTTTGTAGGTTTCGTTTTGCATACCTATCTCTGATCTCTTTTGTGATTATGATCAGATTCTATTCAAAATTGGTTGTGGGGGCTTCTAGAATCGGAGATTCAAATTTTTTAACAATTATTCCTAAAATCAAGATGGCGGCTACACGATGGCGGAGTAGTTATGGTAATTATGGCCTGATTCTATTGACATTTGGTATTTGGAGGGTTTTGGGGTCGGAGAATATGATTTTTTCGTCAAAATTCATGAATTCAAGATGGCGGAATAGTTTTGGGATTTTGACCCGATTCAATTCCAAATTGGTATGTGGGGGCTTTCGGAATCGGAGATTATATATTTTTTTAAAGTATTCCTAAAATCAAGATGGCGGAGAAGTTATTGTGATTATCGCCCGATTTCATTGAAATTAGGTATTTGGAGGTTATTGGGGTCGGAGAATATAATTTTTTTGTCAAAATTCATGAATTCAAGATGGCGGAATAGTTTTGTGATTTTGACCAGATTCAATTCAAAATTGGTATGTGGGGGCTTTCGGAATCGAAGATTATAATTTTTTTTACAATTTCTCCTAAAATCAAGATGGCACCATCGGTAAAATAGTCATTCGAATTTGGTTCGGTATAGATAATTATACATAACAAAAAAAATTCAAATGGAGAAAAATAGGAACATCTCTATCAGTTGAAGTTGACATTTTGGGGAAAGCAGCTATCTTTCTTCTCGTAAATACACACACTTATAAAGAAATCAAACACAATAAAACAATACTAGGCACCGTACAAACAAAACACGAATGGATAAATCAGTATATCACGGCTCACAGCTTTCTAACGGCTCTGAACTCGGAAAACGATTGAACTGACAACGTTGCATTGGCAGTCGACCACCGAAAACGGGGTATTACCGGAATTCCTACAACGCTGACTTTATCAATGAAGAGGGAGGTAGACACTTGTACGGTTAGTTGTATAACTATTTTATTTTCGTGGGGCAGTGACACTGCCATCTGTAGTTTTTAGGTAGTCAAGGGTGTTGGAACTCCCACCTTAAGGTAAAGAGGATGGGCCATATTCCAAAATTGGTCTGCAGACTGACTTATAAATTTTGCTTGCAGTAGAAACTTTGATTCCCTGGTTTTTATATGTTAATGTTCTGAAATGTTTTGCACTTGTCTTCACCTTTCTCTTTGCTAATGCAGTGTTATGATTGAAACTTAGCTTGTGATCCAGATATTATATTCTCAAATATTTTACTGTAGTGCGTGGCTGGATTTGATGCTTGTTGATCATGATGTTGGGAGAATTAACTGATGGTATGTGTTTGAAAATTTGAGTGGGTTGATCTGGAGCCTCCATTTGTTGAACCAAGCCTGGGTGTGATTTGCCAATTCCTGAAGTTGATTTTGGCGACATTTTTTGATTTATTATGCGTTACTAGTGCAGTATCATCTGCATACTGTGATATATATGCCTTTGGATTTCTCACGTTTTGTTGTAGGCTTTGCAAGTCAGCACAATATATAGTATCAGAAAGTATTCATCTTGGGTATGATGGATTCATCATGAGAGCGTAAAGAATAGCTTGAAATATGTTGAGAGAGCATTATAAAATCTCCTCTACTCGCTTGAGGAAGGGATATCGACGTGAGCTGTGTGTGGTGTGCCACGTGGTCGGTTAGTGCGTCTCTCTTAATTATGTGGTATTATCATATCATTGCGTTCCTTGTTGCTTGCGTAGATTTCTGTCTATATATATTTATATAAATATATAAAACTTACTATAAATAAAAACTTTATATAAATACCGTCAGTTGTATGTCTGAACAAAAATGGAGATTTATCTTCTAATATGAAAAACTAGATTTCTTTTGAACTCAACTATAAAATTTTATTTGCGGGACACAACTGGGCCATTTTTCTGACAAGATGCAACTGGCTTCCAACGATTTTAGCACATCCCATGCATACTTAGTTGTTTAATATTACTATCACACTGTTTACCATAGTTGGGTCCTTGCTGTGTAGATCCCATGCCAGAGTCCAACTGGCTCCTCCAGGGTATCCTGTGTGATGGAAATAAACTCTTTTTTTCCATTCATCACCAGGCAAGGCAATATCTGCGCTATTTATTACTATAACATGGTCTCCACAATCATCTGCAAAAATACGGTCAATTTTTATGGAAGAATATAATCATATCAGAACAATACTAATTTGGGGAGACACCATCTGGCGATTATTTAATATACTTATTTATGCAAAAATTTTTTCATAGTTGTATATGTATAATAAAGACTCAATACATTTTAAAACACTCAATTCTTACTCATTGGATGATAAATAGGTTTGTGAGCACCCATTAAATATTTCTTCAAAAGTTCAGCAGATTGAAAGGGATTCTGCCAAGCTGCATTATATATATGCCATACTCGTGCAAAAGTGGCCCATTGCTGAAGAAAAAATTATCACTAGTATGGTAAATCTTCAAGTGATGACTTACTCACTTGAACGCGTTTCAAAGCAGCCATCACCTTCAAACTTTTTTTGGAGTTTTCTAAAACTGTAAAAGAGTCGAGTAAATACGTGTATAACAAAGATTCAATTGAAATGCTCCATTTACTTCCCAACTTCCAAATATTGTATTAATAACAATTTTAAATTTTACCCAGGTTTGTTGATTTAAAATTTGAGGTTACAATTTTTGGTTTCAGGAAGCAGGGTTGCCAAATCTTCCGGAGCTAACTATCGTACCAGCTATTATGTTTCTCCTATGCTGAGTATGATTCCTGGTTCCTTTATGGCTTGAGCTATGCATATTCGTTGAATGAGTAAAAACTGGTTATAAGTTACAAAGTTGGAAAAAGGACTTTTGGTGGCAGAATTGGCAAAACTGGTTTTGTTTCCAAAGTTCTTGATTGTTGTCGGTTGTGAACGTGGTGAGGGAAGGTTTTATACATTCAGTTAAAACTCAGGATGAACTTACTAACGGTAAGAAAGGGAACCATAACTTCATAATTTAATTATTGTCATTCACATTCTAAACGATCAGTTAGTCCATCCAGACTTAACTGGAATCTATAAAACTGGCCCTAAAAGACAAATTAAAATAACTTGCACGTACGGGTTGTCGGGTTGGCAACCCTGTCGTAAACACATCGTCAGGCCGGATTTTCATGCGATATCCGACAACCCGATGGTACAAAAATGTTCTGATTAGTTGAATTGTTGTCACGCCTACCAATTCAACTAATCAGAACATTTTTCTACTGTCGTATATCGTATGCATGAAAATCTCGCCATAGGACCATCCTTGTCAAATGGTGTTCAATATCCTTGGTATTTTCATGAATACGCTAAGTATTGTTGATACTCTCACGAATTTCGCAATTTTTCTGGAAATAAAATGATTGCCGACATTTTATTCGCAGAAAAATTGCGAAATTCGCGAGGGTATGAACAATACTTCAACTTGATTTGAGAGTTGCGTGACTCCTACTCTGAACCATATACAGTATCGGAAACAATGTATCTGGGCTATAGACAGAAATCTACGCGAGCAACAAGAAACGCAATGATATGATAATATCACATAAACAAAACAAAACAAGAGAGGCGCCTTCCTGGTATCCCACCCGACGCAATAACGGACCACGTGGCAATGCGACACAGCGTACACAGCGAACGTCGATATCCCTTCTCGAGCGAATCGGGGAATACAGATTTTGATGCATACGATATTCAACGATCAGATGGTACGAAACTGTTCTGATTGGCTGAAATGGAAGGTGTGATGATATTTCAACCAGTTAGAGCATTTTCTCAACCAATCGGAACATTTTCGTACCATCGGATCGTCGGATATCGTATGCATGAAAATCCGGCCTAATTGTTATGTTCTCTCAACATATACCAAACTATTCATTACGCTCTCATGAAACCACCATACCCAAGATGAAAACTTTCCAATACTGTATAGGTATATTCGTTTGAATCGAGGTGTAGCACTTTCCTACACCTGGTGTAATTTACACTCGATTTTTGTATTCGTTTGCAGATTAAATTTGACACATTCCTTTTTTTGACCTGCCTGTCAGAATAAGAAGAAGTAGAACTTAAAAAGAAGATGACTTGTCATCTAGTAGTGTTTGTGTTGTGTGCTCTCGTTCCGACCTCGGGTCGACCACTTTTGAGTACGGCTTGGTTTTTGGTTTAGGTGTATTTAATGGTGACAGAAAGAGACAATTTACAGGAAAATTATTCAGTTTTTATAAGGAGTCTTAAATAAAAATGACCTGGCGAATGTAGGTTTGAAGTATGTTATTCATGTATTTTTATTATAGTGAAACAGTGTAATTTGTGGTTCGATAGTTTCCCTCCAAATAATCTATTGTATATACTGCTTGTGTTTCCACTTCCGATATGCCTCTTTTAAAGAAAAAACCTTTCGAAAAGCATTCAATATCGGAATACTTGAAGGACGATGAAGAAGTATTCTATTGTGAGATTACTGATGAAATATTTCGTGATTATGAGTAAGTACTTTTCAATTTGTCACAATTAGATCGCCGAATTTATCTCAGCATATATCATGTGAAACGTAACGGTTTGCTTTCATAACGTATTGCCATTTTATATTTTGCAGGTGTTGAAGCATTTTCTTTTATTTCTTTTATCAAATGTAAAAACATTTTTAGGTTATATTAAAGGGACTGAATTGCCTAATATTGCATTATTTTATAGAGAATTTTCCGAGAGGATGTTCTTATACAACTCTATGGTTTGGACCTGCTCTATGACCGGAAAGCAAAACTTAACATATCAGGAAGCCCTAGAGAGCGAGGAAAATGCCAAGCAGAGCTTAAAGGAATTTCCAATTGAGTTACGTATACCCATATTATATCTGGCTAGTAAAACTCAAAGGAATTCATTTGGAGACATGGCGGAAGATATATTCATGTACGTTAAAGATAGGTATTTCATTGGGGAAAACTTAGAGACTTCCTTCACTGGATCCAAGTGGAAGGACTCCCACGTTCTACAGGTTATTGCCCCTCAAGAAGACCAACTGAAAAATGTCACAAAAAATGGGTAAGTTCAATACTGTCACCTGATAACATCAGTTGGTATATATAAGATAACTTGCATGCAGTGGCCTACTAACTGTTAAGTAATAAAAAATATACCACAGTCAAAAACTTCCCTTTGATAACTATTCCATAGTATAGGATGATCAATAGTTTGTCTGAATCTGTGTTGCCTTTTGATGCTGATGCTCCACATTTCAAATAAGAAGTGGAACATTTTATTGTAACCATAAAATGGTAGTTAATTAAAAATCCGAATTAACAGTAAAACAAACAGCTTAAAATCTGAGAATATGCAAGCCTACTATGTGCATTTTTTGTACAACGGACTATCTGTAATATATCTACTGATAAGGCACTCAACATGAGAATTCGCACAATAAATGAGAATTTTACATGTTCAGCTACATTGGTGAAACTGTACATATTCATAGTTTCACAAGATGAGCATTTTGTTGTTGAAAAATAAGTAGTGACAAATATGAAACAAGAATGAATCGTAGCACTTTGAAACTCGGCATATGACTTCTTGACATTATGATTTGTTAGAAAAAAAATTGTTTACCAAAAAATCAGAAGTGGAACCCGAAAAAATTTTTATTTAAAAAACTTATTAATTTTTTGTTGCTGTTGTTTCGGAAAGTATGAGATTTATTAAGAAACCATTTCAACAAGGCGAAAGATAATTCAATTCTCCACAAGACATATATATATAGTAATTTATCACAAAAAGTACTCGTTTCCTCAGAAAACCGGATTGAATTCCGATATCAAATTTCAGGCTCGCGTTAACCGCCAGGGCAGGGCCTAAAATTAGATTTGTCATAACTTTGCTAAAAATTATAGTAGAAGGAAATGAAAAAGTTTATATCGTTCCTGAAGACTTCTACTTCCTCATGCAAATATAACATGTGAGTATCTGAGTACCCAAAATGTGTTTTATCCCACTTCACATAACCCTTCTACGATATTTACGGATGATCCGAAAGTCATGGATATTTTAGTTGATATGAAATAATTAAACTGAAGCAGGAATCAGTACCGTGTTTGGACCATATGCAACGATTTAAGATTAGTGAGACAATTTATCTAGTTATTTATGACGTATCAATGCTTGTTTTCCAAAATGTTAGTAAATAAGTAGTTTTTTAGTGTATAATATCTATGTATTACTTGAATTGTATGTGTATTGATGTATTGTTTGTATATTAGGATTTCCTTTCTATTCAATAAATTATTCATGATTTTTGGATCATCCGCAAACATATCCGTGAAGTGCGACAAAACACATTTTAGGTACTCAAATACTCGCATATTATATTCGCATGAGAAGGTAGGAGTCTTCAGAAACAACATAAACTTTTCCTTCTTCAATAATTTTTAGCAGAGTTATAACCAATCAAATATTCGGCTCCGCCAGAACTTTCAGCGGCGGGTAAGAGTGAACCTGAAATTTGATGTCAGGGTTCAATCACGTTTTCTTAGAAAACAAACTCATTTCATAATTTCATAAGAAATTACTAGGAATCATTTTTGTGGAAAATTGAATTGTATTTCACCTTGTTGAGTTGTTTTTTGATAAATCATGAACTTTCCAAGATTACAGCAAAAACCTATTGCTTTATTTTTAAACAAAAAAAAAAAATATGTTCCACCCCTGGAATTTTGGTAAACAATTTTTTTTTCGTGTTTATCATTGTTCCAACTACTAGCATACCAAGTTTGGTGGTGCTACAATAGATCCTCGTCTCAAAACTCAATCATACTGAATTAAAAGTAGTATCGATGATACTCTCCAACCGTTTTTTTATGTTTGTATGTACAACCATTCAAAAGTTAACAGGTAGGGGGGGGGGCTATAAAAAGCCGCACTGTATAATGCGAAGACGTAAGACATTTGTGTTTTATTAAATTCAAGCCAACTTTTCGTGTTGAAGCCTTCCTTTATTCGTGATTACTTTTTAGAAATAACTCGGATCGTCAATATTGGCCACCTGCCAGTTTGTTCAAGTATGAACTAGAACACCTAGATGCAGACGATAATGACATAAGCGAAATAATGATTGTGGATTATAACCAGATAAGACGGAAGAAAGGCTCGTTCAATAGAGATAAGTGTAAATTATTCCTCAAACAGTATATTGAACACAACTCCAATGGCAACTTTGCGATCAAACCCTCCGTTATAGAAGATCTTGGTATCAACAAAATGAAATTCGATCAAATATTCGATGGGCCTCTGCCCAATTTCGAGGTATCGAAAAAGAAGGAAAAGGTTCCGAATGGCAAGAAAAAAACCAAACAGGAAACTCTCGCGAAGTTCTTGAGCAAAGCGAACGGTGCTACCACTGCAGCAGCCAAAGTCGAGACAGATCCTGAAAAGAGAGTCAATCTCTTAGAAGAGATGAAGAAGAGAGAGGAAGAGTTTCAGTTGAAAAAGCTGTTGAAGGAGGAGGAAAAACTGGCATTGAAAAAGAAGCAGAAGCAGGAGAGTGTTAAATTGAACAGCTGCATTAGAGAGTGGTCAAAACCCAAAGAGGATTTGTTGCTGGAAGATCAAAAGGTAAGATTTATCGTTAACAGCTACAAATTTCCCAATTAACAATTTTGAAAATTACTGATTCATTCAATCTTGAGTTATAGGTCCATCCAAAATATTTTTTCTACTAGCGTACGGAAAAATCCACTTTTCCGCACTCATTTTAGTTTTGAAAGAGTCACTTTTCCGCACTCTTTTTAGTGCGGAAAAACATTTTAGTGCGGAAAAGTAGATTTGTTCAGTTTTTGCGGATTATACTGACATTTAAATATTGCGTCGCAGAAGGTTAAAATAGAAAGCTTACCAAGTATGGTTGTATAGTTTAATATATATTTAATACTAAATATTCTTTATGTTAACTTTTGGGTGTTTTTTCCGCTAGTAGAAAAAATAGTGTACCTAACACGAGTGTAAAGTGTCTTTTCCGCATGCGATTTCTGGCCGAACTCCGCTACAAACTCCGCTAACGCGTCGTTCGGTCATCTGCAATCGCGTGCGGAAAAGGATCACTTTCCGCACTTGTTAGGTAAACTACTATTTCCTCCTACCCCTATAGAAAGTACACACTTTCTTCCCTCAAACCAGGGAGGAAACTCATACTTTTCCTCCCCCTCATTTCAAGTAAGTTGTAAACGATGATACTTATGAATCTATTATAATCAAATTGTTTCCGTAATTTTTAAAACATCTTATATATCCTGTATTTTGGTAAAAATCAATCATGAATGTCACTTCTACTTTAGTTCTTTAATAGCTATTTGTGTATTTAGAGCGCAAAGTGATTGATTAATTGAAAAGATTAATCTTTGGAGAACGACAATGACGCTTTGTGCTCGAAATACACACATTATTTTTTCTACAAGCGCAGCTCTTAAGAAAAAAATGATCAACACTTCATTCAAATAGGCACATAACATTACTTATTTATTTATTTTTATTTATTTATTTATACGGGCAAGCCCAGTTAAAGATATTACAGAGATAGATATACATTATGTGAGTAATACAGCAACAGTCATAAGTGGGTAGGAGGAAAAATCATATGGGAGTAAAGTGCCTTTTCCTCTCTTGGATGTTTACTGCATTCTACATCCTACGGGAGAAAAAGTGGCACTTTTCTCCTTAGTAATACAAATAGCTATTTCTGATGGTCGATTTTCTGATAAAAACAAATTGATTCAAATATACGATTTTGCAAATAATTAAAAATTCCTTTTTGACTTCTGAGATACATGGATTTTTTTAAATAACTCTTACTAAAGATACATTTTTCGCGCAAAATTTGGTAACCAGGGAATTTTAATCACTGTATATCTTTGGAAAATTATAATAAAAATCAACCGTAAAGAAACAAACTTATTTACGTATACAGTATCGGAAACTTTTGATTGATTGATTGAAATCTACGCGAGCAACAAGAAATGCAATGATATGATATTACCACATAAATAAGAGAGACGCACTGCTGTGCCCCTCTCCTGTTACCCCACCCGATGCATTAACGGACCACGTGGCAATGCGACACACCGCACACAGCTCACGTTGATATCTCTTCCTCGAGCGAGTAAATGAGAAATTATAATGCTCTCTCAACATATAGCAAGCTATCCTTTACCCTCTCATGAAACCACCATACCCAAGATGAAAACTTTTCGATACTGTATGTGTACTTACAACTGATTCATTGTCCTTTTAGATTTCTGTATTTGTTTCTCAACACTTTTGGCAGTGAACCTTGATCTGATGAGACCTTATATTTCTTGCCTAAATTTTTTGCATATAGCTCTACTGCCAGATTTTCTCCAGTTTTATTTTTATTAGATTTTCCATAAAATGTATCCAGATAGGGTTTTTTCCTTCCATTTCTATGAAGAGTTGAAAAATTAAAGCAGAAACTATCTTCATTGAGAGTTGAAGAACGGGGAAAAAATAGAAAATGTGTCGCAAATTGTCTTATTTAAAGGAACAAATTAATAAAAACAAAAAAAAATTGAAGGAAAAAATAAACTAATCTTGATTTTCAAAAACAAAAATCGTGATTTTTGATGTTTGGATAAAAATCAATCTTTACTTATTGTCTGAATTTCAGAATAATATGAAAGCTGGATATTCATTTATTATATAAAATTAAATTGTGTACCTTCATTCATTTAGTTAAAAATAATATGAAACATTCTAATTCAATAATCAAAATCAATAGTGATCAACATAATTATTCAACCAGATATTGCAACAATATAACAATGAATAAAAGTAAGACAATTATTGGTCAAAAATCAATACTATGTAATGGAATAAAATTTTACAATGAATTAATTACCCAATGAATTGAAAAGTTAGGTAAAATCCGATTTAAAATTGATGAAAAAAAAAACATTTAATGAGTTGAGTTTAGAAAAAATAATAAATCATTTTCCTACGAGCGTGCGGAAAAGTCACTTTTCCGCACGATTTTTTGTTTTGAAAGTTGTACTTTTCCGTACGATTTAAAATCGTGCGAAAAAGATACTTTCCCGCACGATTTTTACTTTTCCGTACGATTTTTCCTTTTCCGTACGATTTTTCCTTTTCCGTACGATTTTTCCTTTTCCGTACGATTTTTCCTTTTCCGTACGATTTTTCCTTTTCCGTACGATTTTTCCTTTTCCGTACGATTTTTCCTTTTCCGTACGATTTTTACTTTTCCGTACGATTTATACTTTTACGCACGATTTTTGTATTGTTGAAAATGAGGATATTTAGGACTAACTAAATGATCTATGCAACTATTCTGTCTTATTAGTCATTTCGTAGCATTATTATAAAAATTTGTTTATTAAAAACCTTGTTTTTTCATAAATAAGATGGACAAAAACACTCGTAGGAAAAATATTGTACCTAACTCTTACGGAAAATGTCTTTTCCGCCCTTAACGGCTTGCCTGAACTCCGCTCCGCGTCGTTCGTGCAACTGCCGTCGCGTGCGGAAAAGTACTACTTTCCGCACTTGTTAGATAAATAACTATTCTGATTCCATCATTTTCAGTTTTGAAACTTTGAGATACATTATGTTAATTTCAATCAATTGTTTAATTTCTTCTTTAATTTGTGTTTCATAAGTATTGTTGTATGAAATGTTTCTTGGGATCAATAAAGTATTATTATTATTATTATAACAACTTTCAGGAAACAAAATATTTAGACCAGTCTTTTCTTATCTCATTTAATTTTCTCTCAGAAACTCCCCGTTACTACCCCAGTTGTATCGAAAGTATCAGACCAGCATTTTGGTGAAATGCTGATGGTGATGGAGTTTGTCGAAACATTTTCCAAATTCTTGTCTACAAAAGACTTCTTCCCTGGTGGTTTCACCCTGGAACTCATCGAGCGAGCTTTGACAGAAAAAGAAGTGGCCGGTCCTCTTACTGACATCATTCAAATGTTTCTAACTGCTTTGTTCAACGTGCAAGATGAGGAGTCCAATCAGTACAGGACGGTTATAGAGAATGCAGCTGGTATGTTACATTATTTCGAGAACTTTTGCCGGGGACTATCAAATAAAAGAAATAGTAAAATCGACAATGTCTCCCAAATATTTCCACCATGTGGAAAATATGAGGCAGAAAATAACTACTTCCCTGGCTAATACCACGACGGACATTGAATTACATCTGACAGATATTTGTGCAACGTTCTTCCAAGAAGACTCAGTTGCAATTGCTTATTATAATTATACAGCAAATTATCCTTCATTTGGCTGGGAAAGATCACCTGCAGACGCGTTTCGCGGTTTTTGCCGCTCGTCAGTGACAGGGTAGGTCGGACAACATTAAAGTCGTCCTGCCTCAGCCCAATGAATTATAATCCACTGTATAACTAATATTTCCTCACAAATGAAGCAGCGGATTGCTTATTGGTTTCACCGCGGGTGGCGCTGCGACTGACTTTTACTGTAAGTCGCCTCTTCATTTGTGAGGAAATATTAGGTATACAGTGCATTATAGCCTACCCTGTCACTGACGAGCGGCAAGAACCAAGAAACGCGTCTGAAGGTGGTCTTTCCCAGCTAAATGACGGAAAATTTGCTGTATAATTATAATAAGCAATTGCAACTGAGTTTTTTTGGATGAACGTTGCACAAATCTGTCAGATGTAATACAATGTCCGTCGTGGTATTAGCTAGGGAAGTAGCTGTTTTCTGCCTCATATTTTTCACATGGTGGAAATATTTGGAGAGAAGGGTACTTCGACATTCTCGATTTTACTATTTCATTTAAGTTACATTATGATTGAACACTTTTTTTCTGTATCAGATTGATAAAAAAATAAAACTTTTATGTGTATATTGTTTCAAGATATCAAAGATGAAGATGTTTCGAATAATCTGAGCCTGACAGATGCTACTCGCCTCGCCACCATGGCATCTAGCTGGAGTAACAAGTACCAAGGACTTCCACTTGCACGTCTCCCTCTGTATTCTGTTACGGTGTCCGAGGTACTCCGATTACATCTATTAGCGTCAGGAGCACGAATAAATGAAACTGGCGCTAGGTGGAGGTAAGATTGATTTAATGATAAATGTAAAGTATAATAACCAGAATTATAAGAAGGTCATTAATCACCAACCACTTGAGATATCAGCAGGCGGTCAGGCCGTCCATATTACGCAGAGTTGTACCTGCCCTAACCATTCAATTTTGTTTTGTATGTAAATAAATAGGTATAATGATATTGGGTTTAGAAAAATCGCTTGATTATAATTGAGAATTATCTATGTACATATAATATATTATGATATATAACACAAACATTTATAAACATCACGATAAAGAATGCGATTAGAGTTCAGAAACTTTATAATTTTGAGTTGTTTAGAATTAAATTCAATATACACACACTTACAAAATTATTCACTAAGATCAGTTTCACTCTCACTGTCGTCACCCAAATTGATAATATTTTGTTTGGGAAGTTTTTCTTTATCCATATATAATTTTTCCACCTTTTTAATATGAAAAACACAGTTGGCCCAGCTGCAGTCAGGAATGTTTGCAGTTTCTGTTTGAATGAGAGCTACCACATTTGAACTTGAGGTTGGAGAAGTATTATTTCTTCGAACAGCTGACTTAAGCTGATGCCATATATGTTCAATTGGGTTAAACATACAGTGATGAGGAGGAAGTCTGAGCACCGTATGTCCCAAGCTTTCAGCCAATGAATCACAAAAATATTTCTTTTTTATCGAAAAACTGTGTAAAACTTCTAGTAACTGTTTTTTTGTGTACTTTTCCTCATAGTACATATCATGATTTAACATATATTCTTGTATAGTGGCTTTGGTGTCTTTTGAACATGGTGCTTTATCTAATCTTCGTCTGTGGTAGCTAGCATTATCCATGACGATAATACTGTTGGGTGGCAAATTTGGTATGAGTTTATTTTGTAACCAGTCTTCAAATAATTCGGCTGTAGTATCATCATGATAATCGACTAAAGAGTCCTTAATATTCTTTGCTGATAAAGACAACGCATTTGGTATAAAACCACTTTCGGTTCCTGCGTTTTCCTTTATTAGACGGCGCATTAGTTTGGCACAAGTCAGATGAGTCTACCCAACTTTTTTTTGGAATATCGTGTGTATCGAACCAGGTTTCATCCAAATAAACTATCGTTCTACCATATTCTCTAAACTCGTTTATAGCCAATAAATATTCAAATCTCCATTTCTTGAGGCGCGCAGATTCCATTATGATGTTTCTGACACTACTGAGTTTTCTAAATTGAAATCCGTTTCGTAAAAGAGACGTCCTCAAAGTCTCTTTGCAACACTGGATACCTGTTTCATTATTTTTTAGCCATTGCATTAAAATATCTAATGTAGGCACAATTTGCTTTTTATATAAGGCATATACTGGTCTTCGAATTATATCTACATCACAGCCATCTAGTTTCCTTGAACTACCAGAGTCTTTTTGTTTGTTTCTTTTTAAAATAGGGTTACTTACTATTTTAAACACTGTGGAATACGGTGTTTTTGTTAAAGAAGCACTTTCTCGCACAGCTTGATCCTTGGACATTCCACGTTCCAGAAGGGAAGTATAAACATTTAATATAATTTTTTTTCCGTGAGCGTGTAACATTTGTCGACTAGTGGTACAACGACCACCAGTTGAAGTACTAGCTTCAGGATGAGCCCACGGACGCCACATTTTTCACGAAACAAAATTCGAATACACACAACTGACAACAGAATATTAGGTAATGACTAAATGTTGTTTAACTTTCTCCCTTTTATTTCTGAAATAGACCATTATCGTTATAATCTCGTTAATAGTCCATTAGTACCAAAAGTCAGGTAAGTAAATTTTATTACTTACTCACATTCAAACATATCATTACCAAGGGTTCTAAATCAACTCAGGAGATTTTTTATTACCAAATAATATATTCAAATACAAAACTGTCTCAACAGAAGCCAAAAAAATGAAGAGCCTACTATTATTAAAATGCCAAACTATTTCATGAGATATTTGAATCCGGACCTGGGAATATTTTAAGGGACACACACTTTCATTGCTTATCTGTATTCCGAACAATGGGTAATTATGAGGGTCGTCGGCTAATATTGATTTACAACCTTACTAGATTGTTGGTTCTACTTTATTAATAATAATAATAATATTAATACTCCCCAAAGGCATAGAATGTGTTTACGAGAGGTGACTATTACTATTATATTCTGATCTTGGTGGCCTATTCACATTTTATTTGTGGAAAATCTTCAGGACTGGCCGGGAGGTGGGGGAGGCTGGTGCTCATTGAACAGGGTGTACCTCGAGGTTCCATATTGGGCCCCCTTCTATTTCTCGTGTATGAAATTGATCTCAGTCAATTTTTATAGAATCTGTCAACGATACAGGTGATAACGTATGCTGACAGAAGGATTTGGAAAGTCTTGTTACATATTATTATAAAACGAAATTGTATTTAATGGGCAGAAGGACCTCGGTCGATAGCCTCTTGAATTGAATATAATTCTGATTCAATAAATGACATTTATTATTATTTATGAATATTCCTTTGATTTGATATTTGAGGAATCCGCTGATGATAACTTTGACGAAGAAAACTATAATCTTGTATCAAGATGGTATGATGCGTACATGAGGGAAACACCACCGCCAGAAAACCAGACCGTCGAAGAAGATGAATATTATGAGATAGTGATGAAAGGCAAAAACACCGCGCCTGGACACGACTACTTGCCTAAGACAATTCTTAGAAAACTGGATGGACAAATTCACGAATACATCATCAAAATCTATGAATTTTGCTTGACCAAAAACTTCTTTCCCAAAGAATGGAAAACAGGTACCATCATAACGATACCCAAGCAAGGGCTAGACCACACAAAAACCAGCAGTTATAGACCTATCATTCTTCTCCCAGTTCTCGGCAAAAACCTAGAAACGATAATCAAAAATAGGATACAATCAGTCCTAGGAAATAGGATACCTGATTACCAGTTTGGATTCAAAAATGAGTGTTCAACCTTACTTCCTCTCACAATCCTCACCAACAACATCGAGACATCAAAACTCAACCGAAAAAAATCTGCTTCCATTTTCCTGGATATCAATAAAGCCTTCGATAGCGTCTGGATCAAAGGACTTATCTACAAACTCCATTCGATGGGATGTCCAAGGCAGCTACTTTCTCTTGTCAATTCCCTACTAACAGAAAGAAGGCTGAAAGTGAAAGTGCTAAACGCCTGTTCGTTCGTATTCTCCCCACAACAGGGCTTACCTCAAGGATCGCCTCTTTCCCCCCTCCTTTATAATCTCTACTGTGCAGACATTTATAATCACCACTTTCCCGACCCAGATCATTTCTCCCACCTGGGTTATATGCTTCAATTTGCGGACGACACAGTGTTGGTTTCTCACGACAAATCCGTCGAGGGAGCAATGGACAACCTACAACGACTCACCGACTCTACATGCCATGGGTTCAATAAATGGAGATTGAAGCCAAACCCCACCAAATCTCACTTGCTGATATTCAATCATCATCTCACTCAAACATCTCCTACGATTACTATGCAGCAACAACTACTCAGGCCAACGAGAACAACCAAATACTTGGGTATCACGATGGATATCAAACTCAATTTCAACACGCATCTCCAAGAAAAGAAGAAGAACATGATATCCAGAGCCAAGCACTTCAGAGGACTCACATACCAAAATAAGGGTATCAATATGAAAACAGCCAGTAGCATTTACAAACTAATCTGTAGACCGATGATAGAGTATGGACACATCGTCTTCCTCAACTGCAAAGCAACAGCCAAGAAGAAGATGCAAGTTGCTGAAACTTCAGCACTTAGGACGATCACAAGAATCCGTCACCCTAATAATCCCCTACACAATCCTCCGAATAACCTCCTATATGAGCTAACAGATGTAATGCCTATTGAAGAACGCCTGGATTATCTCTTCCATAGATTCTGCTCGAAGGCCAAAAATGTCGAACTTGTGGAGAAATTTGCAATGAGAAGAGACCCTGAAGTACAACCCTTACATCGACACCCCCGCGCGACCACCCTTGAGAAAATACAACACGAACATTAAATTCTTTTTTTTTTTTTTTTTTTTTTTTTATATCACCTCCACCAAAGTATATCTGTATAACCTTCTATAATGTTATATATGAATGATTTGTAACAATAGGCAGAAGGACTTCGGTCAATAGCCTGTTGGATTGAATTTGTTTCAGTTCAATAAAGTTCCCTATTATTATTATTATCCTTTGATTCAAAGACTTTCAAGGATAAGACGATACATTTATAACCATATGAACGATAAAAATATTCCTTTGCTTCGTCCAGGTATGCGCAGAGAGGAGGCTACACCAGTGAAGACGACCCCGGCCTTCACCTCCGGCTCCACCAGCCGCACATCCTCAAAGCCCTGGCGCTCCACAACGTCGTTCAACTGCCCATCGGCGATAAACTCGCCATCATTTCTTGCCTCATCAGTCAGCTGTTGACCTACGCCGACGTCAGAGACTTCGTAGAAGAACGCCTCGACCAAATAAAAAATCAGAAAACAGAGCTCAAAGTGCTTCAAACGGCGGAGAAGAAGAGGGAGCAAGAGTTTTCCACGAATAAGTTGAAATTGCTGAAAGAGATCAAGGAAACTAAGGTAGAGGAACAGCAGGGCTTGAAAGAAGCCATGGAGAAGCTGGAAAAGGAAAATGAGAAGAAGCAGATAGAGAACACCAGGAATATCAGTAAAATTATGACAAGTATTTTCAGCGAGCAGTCCCTTATGGGGTGAGTCTATTCATATTTTTTATTTTTCTAAACAAGATTATTGTCTACAATATAAATTTTTATTTATGCGTCGTCCATTAATCACAGGATGTTTTTTTCCGCACGCTCGTAGGAAAAATATTATTTTTAATCTTCCAAATAAAAAACATAGAATTTTTAAAGAATTGTTTCAATACAACACTTGTTAACTCAATGTAAAATTATAGGCTACTTAACATTGATATTAATAATTTAGTATACCATTGACCTAGGTCCTCCAGCCCAAATTTATAAATATGCATATATTATTGTGTTCGTAATTGTTGACAAGTCTTGTGACTGCATTTTATCAACAAGTCACTCATTTTTTTATATTAAGATTGATTTTTTTACATTTACATATATTTACATACATGTACTCCAGGCCAAATCGATTTGGCTTGGTGTGGTCAAAATAAAAGTAATTTTAACAATTTTAAATGTAACGTATTTTATGAAAAAATTTTAAGACATCCTACCAATTTTACATGTTTATATCAACTTTCATCTTGCACAATGTGTCACTTATTGTTGAATAACATCGCGTCTTACAATCTCAACAAAGATCATCCCTCATGATGGAAATGATTTATTAAATTTCCGAAAGCTTGGACAAACTTTAAAGTAGTACTCTTTGATTTTGCTGCAAAGCCCCACTATTTACTAGTTCCATATATATATATATATATATATATATATATATAAATCTAATAATAAAAAATATGAAAGCATCCCAAGAATAAAGTAAATTTTTTTCGAAATTCGTAAACATTTATTATCAACAGGTATAAAATATCGAGTTAAAAACCAATGAAACTTGTTTCTGGAATGGAATAGAAATAGGTTTCATCAGTTTGAAAATCCACAAATTTTTTTAATTTTTTTCAGTTCTGACAGAGCATACAGAAAATACTTGAGGATTGATTCCGTTCCTGCGGTGTTTGTTCAGGATGATGATGAATTCTTAGGAGAATGTTTAGGTGATATATGTAAACAGAACCCAGATCTAGTCAATGCTAGTCGAGCACAGTTACTGAAACATATGAGAAGAGTTCATATCGATGGGAATAAAGAAAATGATCCATCTCCGAAAAAGGTAATTATGTTCAATATTAATAATACAATCATTAAATTTCTGTGACTTGGAACAAGAACAACGAATGTCAAAAATTTGTTCTTTCGTAGAATATTTTTTATATTAACTGCCGACATTGGGCTCTCCAATTACAGCATTGAGAATCTAGGAAATACTGGGGACATTTGTGAGCTATCGCATCGAAATGATCATTCGAAATACATTGGTTAAAACTAATTGAATAAAATTGTTACAATGTTAGTAGTTCTTATATTTAAAAAAAATCTATATAAGGCCACATGTAATATCTGTTCTGAGAGTGCCTACACCATCTTCAACATCAACTGCTTGTAACTGATGCACTGTTGCTTGTTCACACGAACTTGTCCATCATTAATAATTGTCCATTGTTACTTGGCCATGGTTTTATTTGGCTTTCGTTACTTGGCCATTGTTACTTCTCGACCATCGTTACTTCTTGGCCATCGTTAATTCTTGGCCCTTCTTGGCCATCGTTAATTCTTGGCCATCGATACTTCTCGACCATTGTTACTTCTTGGCCATCGTTAATTCTTGGCCATTGTTAATTCTTGGCCATTGTTACTTCTTGGCCATCGTTAATTCTTGGCCCTTCTTGGCCATCGTTAATTCTTGGCCATCGTTACTTCTCGACCATTGTTACTTCTTGGCCATCGTTAATTCTTGGCCATTGTTAATTCTTGGCCATTGTTACTTCTTGGCCATCGTTAATTCTTGGCAATCGTTACTTCTTGGCCATCGTTAATTCTGGGCCCTTCTTGGCCATCGTTACTTCTTGGCCATCGTTACTTCTCGACCATTGTTACTTCTTGACCATCGTTAATTCTTGGTCATCGTTACTTCTCGACCATTGTTACTTCTCGACCATTGTTACTTCTTGGCCATCGTTAATTCTTGGCCATTGTTAATTCTTGGCCATTGTTACTTCTTGGCCATCGTTACTTCTTGGCCATCGTTAATTCTTGGCCCTTCTTGGCCATCGTTACTTCTTGGCCATCGTTACTTCTCGGCCATTGTTACTTCTTGGCCATCGTTAATACTTGGCCATTGTTACTTCTTGGCCATCGTTAATACTTGGCCATTGTTAATTCTTGGCCATTGTTACTTCTTGGCCATCGTTAATTCTTGGCCATCGTTACTTCTTGGCCATCCTTACTTCTTGGCCATCGTTACTTCTTGGATATTACGAAAAAATCACATTTTTCAATTTTCATGGAGTATGTTGTTCCCCTTTTCAATATGTTAGATATATTTTCATTCTCAATAATATTGTTGAGAGATAAACAATTCTTTTTATTTTCTTGGTTAACTCTAAAATGGTTTTATTTTATCCATAATTTATATTATTTTTCTGCCAAACTATTTCAGTCAACATGGATAACTTTACAAAACTGTTTTTTGGTATTATGAATGAACGACTACTAATCCCTAGAATTTTTTGTACTGCAGTTCATTTTGTCCCCTCCGAAAATGATTCACATCATTTTTGCATCCTTTATCATAATATCTGTTTTTGGCAACGGGAGCAAAATAACAAGAAATTCATAACATTCTGATCATAATTTTTTTGCGTGAAATAAAGCTATTTATTATTATTTTTATTATTTTATTACGTCTTTATTTGGCAAAATACCAATTTACAAAATTATAAAATATTATACATGTATACCTATAAATTAGAACAAAATGTAAAACACTTATATAATTAGCTAAATAAAAAAATAATGAGCAAATTAAAAAAAAATGTAAATAATATTTCACATAAACACATGAAACAAAAATTGTTAATAATATTTGTACTATACATTAATGACATCAACTTCATTAATGGATGTTAATTTATCAACCTATTTGCAGATGATACTCTGATTGCAGTAAGTGAACCTGAATACAAACAGCTATCAATAAAATTAGCCTAGTTACTTTGGCAATAAAGTTCAGCAATATTTTTTTTTTTTCAAGACCCTAGTAGATCACAGAATTGGGCAAAATAGGTATTTTTTTGGTATTCTAGCACTGGTAATAATTTTTTCACGTTTCCAGGACCGGTAATAAATTTAGCAATAAATCTTAACTTCCTTATTAGGAACTCTGCCAGTTTCATATTTCATGGTAACAATCAGGATCGAATGAGAAAAAAACCCACATGTTCAAAATAATTTTTCCGGGCGTCCAGGGCCGGCATCACTCCAGCAATAAATCTTAACTTCCTTATTAGGAACTCTGCCAGTTTCATATTTCAGGGTAACAATCAGGATCGGTTGAGAAAAAAACCCACATGTTCAAAATTATTTTTCCGGGCGTCCAGGGCCGGCATCACTCCAGCAATAAAACTTAACTTCCTCATTAGGAACTCTGCCAGTTTCATATTTCAGGGTAACAATTAGGATCGGTTGAGAAAAAAATACACATGTTCAAAAGAATTTTTCCGGGCGTCCAGGGCCGGCATCACTACAGCAATAAATCTCAACTTCCTTATTAGGAACTCTGCCAGTTTCATATTTCAGGGTTACAATCAGGATCGAATGAGAAAAAAACTCACATGTTCAAAATTATGTTTCCGGGCGTCCAGGGCCGGCATCACTCCAGCAATAAATCTTAACTTCCTTATTAGGAACTCTGCCAGTTTCATATTTCAGGGTAACAATCAGTATCGGTTGAGAAAAAAACCCACATGTTCAAAATAATTTTTCCGGGCGTCCAGGGCCGGCATCACTCCAGCAATAAAACTTAACTTCCTCATTAGGAACTCTGCCAGTTTCATATTTCAGGGTAACAATCAGGATCGGTTGAGAAAAAAACCCACATGTTCAAAATAATTTTTCCGGGCGTCCAGGGCCGGCATCACTATAGCAATGAATCTTAACTTGCTTATTAGGAACTCTGCCAGTTTTATATTTCAGGGTAGGTATCAGGATCGGTCGAGAAAAGAATCCACGAATTCAGAATAATTTTTCTGGGCATCCAGGGCCATGTCCAGGAACATGTGGATTCCGAATTATTCTGAACATGTGGATTCTTTTCTCAACCGATCCTGATTCCTACCCCGTAATATGAAACTGGCAGAGTTCCTAATGAGGAAGTTAAGATTTATTGCTAGATTTATTACCGGTCCTGGAAACGTGAAAAAATTATTACCAGTGCTAGAATCCCAAAAAAATACTTATTTTGCGCATTTCTGTGATCTACTAGGGTCTTGAAAAAAAAAATAATATTGCTGAACTTTATTGCCAAAGTAACTAGGCTAATAAAATTAATGATATATTGATCAGAATATCTGAATTCCTCAACATTAATAGCTCAAGCTCAATGGCAACAAAACGAAAGCAGTGATAATTACAACGAAACATAAACATAATTCAATTGACAAAACATCTGTAAGTATTCTATAATCAAAGAATTCAAATTGTCGAGGAATTGAAATATTTGGAGTTCATCGTGGATCAAACACTGGATATGAAAAAACATTACAATTATATTCGCGATAAAATTGCTAAAAAATTATTTTTCTTTGACCGTGTAAAAATTTGCTTACCTTTTAGTTCGAAATTATGAATAGGAAATTCATAAAATCTTTTGTGGAAACATCTGCGACTGAAAGACAAACTTTAGTCGCTATTTTCCATCTTTCAGACTTCCATTACAGTTTTCAAATCAATCATTCAACCCCATTTCGATTACCGTGCCACTTTACTATCACAACTTGATGCAAATTGTTTGTCCGCATTGCAAAAATTAGAGGCATGCGCCTAATTTTAAGATGTAATAGATATACGCCAACTACAACAATGTTGGAAGTTCTGGAACATCTTCAGATCATCGGCAAACAGAAGAAATTCGCTATAGAGAATAACATCACTTATATCATTAACAACCAGGATGAAAAGTAGTGGTCCTAAATGAGATCCCTGCGGTACACCAGATGGAACTGTGATTGACGAAGATACTGAGTTACCATATTTTACATATTGGACCCCATTGTCAAGATAATTTCCAATCAATTTTAGAATTTTTCCCTGAATACCCAAAACATTTAGTTTATGCATCAACATATGATGATTTACACGATCAAATGCTTTGGAAAAATCTGTATAAATAGAATCAACCTGGTTTCTATTTTCAAAAGCATTTATTATGAAATGTTGGTAAATGAGCATATTCGTACTGGTAGATCTACCACGACTGAATCCATGTTGTTGAGTACTCTTATGAAACAGCTTTACAAGCAACAATTTCAAAATGGAAATTATTGATGGACAAAGAAGTATATAGTAATAGTTTTCTTGGATTTCAAGAGGGCCTTCTAAACTATAGATGTTTCAATTTTAGTAAAGAAACTGCAATATTATGGCTTTGATGGTTATGTTCTAAAATGGTTTACAGACTATCTTACTAATCGCTTTCAATCAACAAAGGTAAATGAAGTAATATCACAAAAAAAATCAGTAATTTCTGGAGTACCTCAGGGTAGTGTATTGGGGCCACTATTATTTATTCTCTACTTGAATGATATTAGGTATGTGAAAGAATGTGAGTTTATAAGTCTTTTTGCAGATGATACTATAATAGTTGCAAGTGACCAAAGTCTAAATACGGCAATTGAAAAGATTAATAACTCTTTGAACAACATCTCAGAATTTTTGAATATTAATGAACTAAAGCTGAATGTGCAAAAAACTAAGGCAATGATAATGACATCTAAATATAAATATAGTCAAATTGACATAGACCAGATTACTATAGAAATATATAATGAGAAAATTGAAATTGTGACAGAGATGAAATACCTAGGATTCATGATTGATAATACCTTGTCATTAAATAATCATTTTAGCTATGCAGCAAAAAAAAACAGTAAATAGCCATTTTTCTTGTCTAGAGTCACATCTAATTTAACTGTACAAGCTTCTATTGCCGTTTATAGAACAATCATCCAACCACATTTTGAATACTGTGCTAGTCTGCTCTGCTTAATGAATAATAATAATATTGCTGCTCTTCAAAAACTCCAGAATAGAGGTATGCGTATCATTCTCAAATGTAACAGGTATACACCGACTCAATTAATGTTGAATGTACTGAATTGGTTATCTTTAAAGGACAGACTGTTCTATTTTTCAATGGTATTTATTTTCAAGATATTGCATAATTTATGTCCCGCTTACTTTGGAGAATATATAGCATTTTGTAATCAAATACACAACTATGAAACTAGGAACAATAGAGATTTTTATGTTATGAGAACTAATTATGCTGAATTCTTTATTTCACCAAGGACTTTTGAAGTATAACAAACTTCCAAACAACGTAAAGGAATGTTCAACACTTAATGCATTCAAATCAATACTAATTGAATATATTAGAAATAATTTTAGTTGAACAAAAATGATGTATCAATCATAATAAAAGGTATATTAGATAGTGTATGAGGGTGGGTGGGTGTGTGCGTGTGTTAGGGTGTGTTGTATCAATGGATTAGGTTAAGTTATGTGATATTATGTATTCGAAAGTATATTTTTTTATGTAACGTATTTGTATATTAGGATTTCCTATTTAAATGAATAAATATGAATTTATGATTATATGTCTACAGTCCCATGACAGCTCTTTCAAAATCCAACAATTTCGGTAATTCAGACTGATTGCAAACTGCTCGATAATTTTTTACATCATTATGTGATCCACTTTTATGGATTGGTTTTAAAAAACTATTTTTCCAGTAATCTGGAAAAATGGAAGTTTTCAAAGAATTATTGAATATAACATGAATAGGTTTGGCCAGAGTGAAAATGCATTTTTTAATAAGTTATAACGGGATTCCATCCGGGCCTATAGACAACTTCCAGGGTAATGACATGATGAGTTCTATGATTTCTTTTTAAAAATGTTATTGTATATTAGGATGCCTATTTGAAATAAAGATTATTATTATTTCAAACGTCGTTCACCACTACACATAAATTAAATAAAATCTGTTGAATACATATTTGTAAATAATATTTTTTTCACATATTTATGTAGAATCGTTGTTTGATAATACAGAAGATAGTTAGTCAATGATATAGGCAAAATGGTTTGATCCAAATGGGCATCACCACTAGATGTCACTAGCTTGATTGTGCCCAAGTCATGGCGTGACAATATTAGTACTAACAATAGTATATAGATGGCAGTTTTGAGAGTTGCGAGTTTGAAGGAATCTGCAAATACGTCTTGTGCTTTGTCTGCGCTTTGTACATTAAGCAGTTCAGTACCGTTTAAGTACCGTATTGAGGTGAATTTGTATTTTGATTTTTGAGTGTGCTATTTGTTGACCATGTGGATATTTTATCATTAAGGTTATTCCATTGCTGTGATCCCTATTATTACACCAAGGTGAGTAATAATTATTTTGTTTTAGTTATGCATGGTAGGAATTACTTTGAGCAGTGGTGTACATATTCATTCGCAACATGAATGTAGTGTCTGGTTTCCTTAGAAGAGGTGTTAATTTTCCAATTAAAAATTAAGGGTTTAGTTTTCATGCATACGAATTTGAATGTTTTATTCGTACGAAATTTCATAAAATGCTTGACACTACAATGATCTGTGACTTTATGTACGAAAATCTTGAAATTTGTGCTTTTATATAAAAAATTTAGTTGAGGTTTAGAATATAGGTGAATATAAAACAGAAATTTTTGATGGAGAAAAAAAAAATAGCGTCCCCGACTAGTTTTGTGATTATGGTGCGATTCGATTTTAAATCTGTATGTAGGGTTTTCGAGGTCGGAGATTATAAATTTTCTGCCAAAATCATGAGGTAACCATGGCGGCTCGAAGATGGCGGATGAGTTTTGTGATTATGGTCCAATTCGATTCTAAATTGGTATGTGGCGGTTTTCGGGGTCGGTGATTATGATATTGTTGTCAAAATTCATAAATTAAATATGGCGGCTCTAAGATGGCGGATGAGTTTTGTGATTATGGTCCAATTCGATTCTAAATTGGTATGTGGCGGTTTTCGGGGTCGGTGATTATGATATTGTTGTCAAAATTCATAAATTAAATATGGCGGCTCTAAGATGGCGGATGAGTTTTGTGATTATGGTCCAATTCGATTCTAAATTGGTATGTGGCGGTTTTCGGGGTCGGTGATTATGATATTGTTGTCAAAATTCATAAATTAAATATGGCGGCTCCGCGGCTCCAAGATGGCGCACGAGTTTTGTGATTATGGTCCGATTCGATTCTAAATTGGTATGTGGGGGTTTTCGAGGTCGGAGATTATGAATTTTCGAAATTGTGATAAAGCTCTTCTTAATGATTCTTCGCTCCCGTAACTTGGCAACAGCGCATTCCCGTACAGTCACAATATCATAGCAAGAACCACCCGATTGAATAGAATAATGTCCACTTCGATATCCATATCCATATCAGATTTCTAGTAATCCGAAGTGACCAACTTGGCAACAACGTATTTCCGCAAAACAAAAATTATAAATATTATTGGAATTGGCTGAAGATATATATTAATATACTTCAACGAAACTTTTATAATTCTCTTCTTAATGATATGCCGCTCCCCTATAACTTGGCAACAGCGCATTTCCGCGAAGTCAAAATTTCATAATCAAGATCACTTGATTGAAAAGGATATTGCACCCTTCGATTCATTTTCATTACATATATTGAGTAATCCAAAGTGACCAACTGGCAACAACGCACTTCCACAAAACAAAAATTGTAGATACCGTCAGAATTGGCTGAAGATATATATTAATATATTCTCCAATTTAAACCTTTATAAAGCTCTTCCTAATGGTTTTCTGCTCCCCTAACTTGGCAACATCGCATTTCTTCAAAGTCAAAATGTCATAGCAAGAACCGCCTGATGTCCACTTCGATCCATCTTTATATCTGATATCTAGTAATCAAAAGTGACCAACTTGGCAACAGAGCATTTCCGCAAAACAAAAATTGTAAACGCCTTTAGAATTTGTTGAAGATTTATATTAATATACTCCAATCAAAACTTTTATAACGCTCCCCTAACTTGGCAACAGGCATTTCCGCAAAGTCACCTACATCGACTAATAGGTTATGGGTTATGGGCCCAGTCCGCCCAGTGTCACAACAAGAACCGCCATATTGAATAGAATAATGTTCACTTCGATTCATCTCTATATCAGATTTCCAGTAATCCGAAATGACCATCAACTTGGCAAACAGACCGTTTTCGCAAAACAAGAATTGCCTAATGGCACAAAATCGCGATGTTAATTTTTTTAAACGGATTTCCAGTACCTAGCACAAATCTTTACCAAAAAAAATTCGTAAAACTTGACACAACATGCTATTGTCTTTATTAGTTATGAACGATCGGTCACCAGTACAACTGTCTTGCAATAAATTATTATAACTTTGAAATATATTTTATTCCAAATACATAAGTCCGACCCTGTCCGAGCAAATCGTCCAAAGTTCCACAAATTATTAAACTATGAGATGGTTAACGAAAACTGGAAGAAATTCCAGAAATTCCTTATAAGTTTCACATTCCATCCAGGTGGCGTACTAGTACAGTGCCATAAATTATGCAATTTTTGGAAGGTTCTATTAAAAGAACCTAGATGTCACGCGCGATTGCCATCAAACACTCTTTCTACAGTGACTGCCTAACAATCTTCTGTATTATCAAACAACAAACAACGGTAGAATACGATTTTATTAGCTCATTATAAATTGAATATCAAGGTGAATGGTGTTCTGAACTCTGTTCACCATGTTGACGATGAAGATAGTTGCACGGCTCTCCTCATGTGCTCTACTGATCCGAAGACGTGCAAGATTCACTGCCCGGTGACCGAAAAGACTAAATGGTCGTTTATTCACGATGAGTATCAATTAGACGAGCTTCAGTGCGGTCTCAATAAACGAGGATTGAGGGAAGGCGAGCTACTTCACGTGATCAAGAACGACAGAGACAGATTATTGAATGTGATAGCTCAAACACCTGTCAGTTATTTGAACCCTAATGTGGAGATTACAGATGATGAACATAGACCTGCCAGGTGAGTTTTATTTTCTTTCTGCTTGTTTGAAAAAGTTATGTTTTCAATCATTTTTGTTGTGGCACTTCCTATTTGTAATTTCTCATGTATTTCTAATTGGGCTTGCCCATAAATAAATAAATAATATAACAAATCGCTATTATAATAAACGAATAGCGTTCTGTCACAACTGATTGACCGAGCAAAGTCATTAATAATAAAGCAATAAAATAATTTATGGGAACGGTGGGCTCTCTCTCAAGAATTAAGAAACATACCTCACAAAATTTCAGATGTTTCTCTTACCTTATCATATCTAATTCTTCCTCTCCTGTGCTTCGGACAGCATCTCCATCGATTCCTTCCTTCACTGGCTAGAAGTGGACTTTTCGCGAATTTTACTTTATTCGCGAAATTTACTTTATTCTCGAAATAGCACTTATCAAACTTTGTTAATTATAAAATAAATAAAACAAAAGAAATTAACAACACTTATATCTACTGAACTAAGAAATAATAAATAAATGAATGAATGAAATCTTCATTGGTAGGATACATCCTAATATAAAATACAATAATTATTTCATTAAGCTTAGACTTAAAATAATTAAAAATATAAATAACTTCAAAGTTACATGAATCAATTATAATGATATTGTATAGTATAATAATAAAAACAATAATAATATATAATAATAGACGAATACAGTAACTTTTAGAAAACTTTCACACAAGGAATATGTGCATATATATATGAGTGTACATTACTCTTTTATAATAACATTTACTTATAAATATAAGAAAAGAAAATAAACAATAATAGTGATAAAATGACATATGACTTATAAATTCATTTCAAAGCATATTATTAAGAAACAGTTTTAATATTTGAAATTAAGATATTCTTAAATAAATAATAGAATACAAATACTTTAATTAGGGATATTTTAGGAATTATTTGATATTTGATATTGATAGTGAAAATCCTAATTTTGAAATATAATATGATTTGAAAGTGAAAAATAGAAAATTATATTAGATAACTCATCCTTGATTTAACAATAATTAAACAAATTAAAGGACCAGGCAGCCGGCTTATGGAGAAATGGGCTTCGGTGAAATTTCATGAATTTTTAGTATATCGTAGTTGACGACTTTCTGAACAATAGTGTCCATGGGCCCAACTCAATCCTATGACTAGTTTCAGAGATACAGGGTGTTGAAGTTGGAAAATAACCATTTTTTTAAAGCACGTATTTCTTAATTTCTTCAATGTTACAAGAATTTTTTCCTGTCATAGTGTTCATGACACTAAATATCAGTCCCTCACGAGAGAAAGTTTCATTTGCTACAGGGATACTCGAAAATAAAAAAAAAACGGAAAGTTGACTTGAAATATAATTCAACTTTCAGGAATTTCAATAGCTGGCTGGATTTGCTTCTGGTTGGTTTATAATAATTAGATATGCAAACATTTTTTACAGGGTGAGTCAGAAAGTTGATCGCCCCTGTATCCTATATTTAATAAAATTTTATATCTTTGTACTGTACGTTAGTAGGTGACATTAAGTAATTTTGAAATTATATAATTTATATTTGATATACAGGGTTATTCAAAAAATATGTAAGGAAGAAAATCCGGGAAAAAATATGTAAGGAAGAAAATCCGGGAATCAATTTTTTTTGGAAAACTCCTTGTAATTAGATATTTCCTCGGTGAATTTCTGTGATACTTTCATATTACCTTTAGTTTGAGTTTGTTGGTCGGATGTAGAAGTTTTGTCAACTTGCTATGATCAGTTTTTTTATCCTGACAATATGATGACAAGTCTAACATTATTTTCTTGAGTGTCCCGTGAAGACCACGTCAAAATGAAGCAGAATGTAGATCAAAGGGTGCCCTACCTGCTATGAAAAAATCCCCTGTATAAATGTCTCACCGTTTTGGAGACATTTGATTTTTATAAAAATTATGAATTTTTGACCCTCCCAGAAGAGAGTTATAATCGTAAAAAAAGTTATTGCCATTTATCTCCAAAAGGGGACATTTCTGACAAAGAATCAATCGAGGGTTTCTGATTAATTAATTATTGTAGGTTACTAATATTTTCAATGACATTATAATCATTTACAATCATTATATTACACGTTCGAAACGGCGACCTCCTTCGCATATACAGGCCCCACATCAACAGAGAAAACACCTTTTCACTGCCCTCAAACTTTTTCCACGATTTTCTTTGTCATCTGAATTTGACGTTTTTAGTTATATTATACCGAATACAAATTACGTCATCAACAGGTAATCAATTATCTACAAAATAAGAATATGAAAAGTCCCTCGTTTAATTTTCATGTCTTTTAAGTTGAAGAGTTTGATGATAATCTAGTAAGAACTACATGCTTTCTATACTGATTGAAAGTTCGGACCACTTTTGTCTTGAAAAATAATATAGAATTTACCAGCCCAATCTTTCCTACCCTCCCCATTCTAAGAAGTGTTCCTTCATGGGCGACCACCGGATGTGGCCTCTAACAAAAATATTCATATGTAAGAATTGAACCAGCTATTCAAAAGAGTCGTTAAATTTATGATTCCTGAATGTAGTCCCTTGGAAACTTAGTAATCAAGATTTAAAACTTAGATGAAAGGAACTTTTTGTAACATGTTTTTTCGGCTGGTTCTCGTTATAGGGAGGTTTTAATTCGATATTTTCAGAAATTTTGGATATGAGTGAATTTGACGACTACAGGAAATGCGATAACTTTGTGTGAGCTATTTTTAACTAAAAATTCTTCAGTATATGTTCGTTTGATTACAATAAATAAATAAACTAATACTACTCACAGAAGATTATACAGTGTGTTCTCACCACCAAAAGAAGAGGAAACAAAGTGGAATTTTGTTCCTCCTCCTTAATCAAATGCGGAACTGAAGCTGGTGATTTGTTGTAGTAAAGACTGTCAATTGTTGGAAGTTGTTGCAGAATATAGTAGTTTACCTAACAAGTGCGGAAAGTGATACTTTTCCGCACGCGATTGCAGATGACCAAACGACGCGTTAGCGGAGTTCGGCCAGAAAACGCGTGCGGAAAAGACACTTTACACTCGTGTTAGGTACACTATTTTTTCTACCAGCGGAAAAAACACCCAAAAGTTAACATAAAGAACATTTATTATTAAATATATATTAAACTATACAACCATCATACTTGGTAATCTTTCTATTTTAACCTTTCCGCACTAAAAAGAGTGCGGAAAAAACTTTTCCGCACTAGTGTGGAAAAGTGACTCTTTCAAAACTAAAATGAGTGCGGAAAAGTGGAATTTTGCGCACGCTAGTAGAAAAATACATTTTCCATACAGAACAAGATCTGGTATAAGGAAGATAATACATTGAATACTAATGAATATAAATGAGTTTTTTTAATTGTCCATTTATTTACTTAGGAATGCGAAAAAACTCAAAGACAAATATGACGACGCGAATTTAGGATATGCGTCCACCATGGCTCCTGAAGAAGTCTTGGAAAATGCCCTGCTCGACAATATTCTAGAGATGGAAGAAAAGATATATGCAGGCAGTCTCGGCAGCTTGGCTGTTAAAGACAGAGACGAATGGCGAACGTGTTTAACGAGAAAAAATTATGATGATCTTGAAAAAACAATAATCAAACGCGAGAAGGGGAAACTCTTGAAAATCAAAAAAGGAGAAAAGAAGAGTAGCAGTAGACCAAGTTCACCGGATTATTCTAATGCCAAAAACGAAATTAAGGAATACCAGGACCCCGGTCGGTTTCTGGGACCAACTGAAAATGTCAATAGAGAAAAATGGGATGACGACTGCAGAATACCTCTGGTACCACAAGAAAATTTGCTGAGGTCCATAGGTGGGCTTTCTAGAGCATTAGCTCAGGTTGCCCAGGCGGTGGATCCAAAGTATCTGAAGAAGCCTTTGGGTGAGTATCCTTTCAGCTTAACAATCAGTGGTCATTTTTCCATAAACTTTATTAATTTTGGTAGTAATTGTACCGGTGTGAAATGAATTTCTATACATTGACTACTGAAAAGAACTGGAATGATATACCAAGAGATGGTTCATTTGCAGGCCGTCTAAATGGCAGTTTATACTTGGCGATTTTTAGAAAAACATTCTGAAACCTCCATGGAAATATTAAGACAAGCTCATTTTCTGTATACAGACTACTGAAAAGCAATGGAATGGTATACCGAGAGATGGTTTATTCACAGGCCGTCTAAGGGGCAGTTTATACCTGGCGATTTTTGGAAAAACATTCTGAAACCTCCGTTGGAAATTTTAAGACAAGTTCATTTTCTGTATACAGACTACTGAAAAGCAATAAAATGGTATACCGAGAGATGGTTTATTCACAGGCCGTCTAAGAGGCAATTTATACTTTGCGATTTTTGAGAAAACATTCTGAAACCTCTCTTGAAAATATTTAGCCAAGTTCATTTTCTATATATAGACTTCTTAAAAGCACTGGAATGATATACCGAGAGATGGTTTATTTGCAGGCCGTCTAAGGGTCAGTTTATACTTGGCGATTTTTGTAAAAACCTTGTGAAACCTCGTGGAAATATTTAGCCATGTTCATTTTCTGTATATAGACTTCTTAAAAGCACTAGAATAATATACCGAGAGACGGTTTATTTTAAGGCCGTCTAAGAGGCAGTTTATACTTGGCGATTGTTGGAAAAATATTCTGAAACCTCTCTTGGAAATATTTAGCCAAGTTCATTTTCTGTATACAGACTACTGAAAAGCAATAAAATGGTACACCGAGAGATGGATTATTCACAGGCCGTCTAAGAGGCAATTTATACTTGGCGATTTTTGAGAAAACATTCTGAAACCTCTCTTGAAAATATTTAGCCAAGTTCATTTTCTATATATACACTTCTTAAAAGCACTGGAATGATATACCGAGAGATGGTTTATTTGCAGGCCGTCTAAGGGTCAGTTTATACTTGGCGATTTTTGGGAAAATCTTGTGAAACCTCTTGGAAATATTTAGCCATGTTCATTTTCTGTATATAGACTTCTTAAAAGCACTGGAATAATATACCGAGAGACGGTTTATTTTAAGGCCGTCTAAGAGGCAGTTTATACTTGGCGATTGTTGGAAAAATATTCTGAAACCTCTCTTGGAAATATTTAGCCAAGTTCATTTTCTGTATACAGACTACTGAAAAGCAATAAAATGGTACACCGAGAGATGGTTTATTCACAGGCCGTCTAAGAGGCAATTTATACTTGGCGATTTTTGAGAAAACATTCTGAAACCTCTCTTGAAAATATTTAGCCAACTTCATTTTCTATATATAGACTTCTTAAAAGCACTGGAATGATATACCGAGAGATGGTTTAATTGCAGGCCGTCTAAGGGTCAGTTTATACTTGACGATTTTTGGAAAAACCTTGTGAAACCTCTTGGAAATATTTAGCCATGTTCATTTTCTGTATATAGACTTCTTAAAAGCACTGGAATAATATACCGAGAGACGGTTTATTTTAAGGCCGTCTAAGAGGCAGTTTATACTTGGCGATTGTTGGAAAAATATTCTGAAACCTCTCTTGGAAATGTTTAGCCAAGTTCATTTTCTGTATATTGACTTCTTAAAAGCACTGGAATGATATACTGAGAGACGGTTTATTTTAAGGCCGTCTAGGCAGTTTATACTTGGCGATTGTTGGAAAAATATTCTGAAACCTCTCTTGGAAATATTTAGCCATGTTCATTTTCTGTATATAGACTTCTTAAAAGCACTGGAATGATATACCGAGAGATGGTTTATTTGCAGGCCGTCTAAGGGTCAGTTTATACTTGGCGATTTTTGGAAAAACATTGTGAAACCCCTGGAAATATTTAGCCAAGTTCATTCTCTGTATGTAGACTACTTAAAAGCACTGGAATAACATACCGAGAGATACTTTATTTGCAGGCCGTCTAAGGGGCAGTTTATACTTGGCGATTTTTGGAAAAACATTGTGAAACCTCCCTTGGAAATATTTAGCCAAGTTCAGTTTCTGTATATAGACTTCTTAAAAGCACTGGAATGATATACCGAGAGTTGATTTATTTGCAAGCCGTCGAAGGTGCAGTTTATACTTGGCGATTTTTGGAAAAAGATCCAGAAACCTCCCTTGGAAATATTTAGCCAAATTCATCTCTGTATATACACTTTTTAAAAGCACTGGAATGATATACTGAGAGATGGTTCATTTACATGCCGTCTAAGGGGCAGTTTATACTTGGCGATTTTTGGAAACACTCTGAAATCTCCTTTGGAAATATTTAGCCAAATTCTTCTCTATATATACACTTTTAAAAGCACTGGAATGATATACTGAGAGATGGTTCATTTACAGGCCGTCTCTCAGTATATCATTCCAGTGCTTTTAAAAAGTGTATATACAGAGATGAATTTGGATAATATATCCAAGGGAGATTTCAGGATCTTTTTTCAAAAATCGCCAAGTATAAACTGCCCCTTCGACGGCCTGCAAATGAACCATCTCCCGGTATATCATTTCAGTTCTTTTCAGTAGTCAATGTATAGAAATTGAGCTTCATTCCAATCAAAAGCCATTTTTTTTAATTAATTTTACACCCTACCCCACTGGCGAATTGACTGCTAGATAAAAGCGGCTGATAGAAAGTTCACACCGGTACTAATTGTCCCAATTTTCAAAATTATTGCATGTTTGAATTTTTTATCTTTCAGGTATTGCTGACTATAACCGAAATGACAAGAAACAAGAGTACGATTACATAGATAGGTGGGAACAATCCCTCTTAGCCTCGACGAGCTATAGTCAAGTTTTCTTGCACTACAGTACCCTAGACTCGTGCGTTATGTGGTCGAGGTCTGCTCTCTTAGCCCGATGTAGGATATGTCGCAGACAAAAGGATTCCGAAAACATGCTCCTTTGCGACAATTGTAATCTAGGACACCATCTTTATTGCCTGAAACCCAAACTAACGGTAAGTTTTATTTTCATTGATTAATCACAAGTTTGAGGGGCTTCTTTGGTGAATTTTCAACAGTTCTTTGAGTCTGCAAATTGTTGAAAAAACTTTCTCAATTGAGGACTAGGGGTTATTATTTTTAGATCTGAAGCGAGCATTCGAAACCATTGACAGAAATATAATTCTCAGTAAAATAAAAAGATATGGTATCGATGCCTATGTGTATGAATGGTTTTCAGACTATCTTAAATGCAGAAAACAAAAAATTAATGACACTATTTCAAACGAAATATTAAACGATAAAGGAGTACCCCAGGGAAGTGTTTTAGGCCCCTTATTATTTATTTTATATTTGAATGATATCAATTTATAATGTTGATTGTGAATTCATCAACTTATTTGCTGATGATACGCTAATAGCCTGTAGCAACACAAACTTAGACACTGCTGTGCAGAAAATGAATATGATTCTGGAAACAGTTGAAAAATTCATTAAAATCAACAAGATGAAACTTAATGTAAATAAAACCAATGCTATGATTCTGACTTCTAAGTACAAGTATGATAAAATTGATTTCAACAGGATTTATGTTAGTATTAATGAACAAAATATTAAAATAAATAAAACAGTAAAATATCTAGGGTTCCAACTGGACAGTGATCTTACATATGAAGAATATTTCCAATATATACACAAAAAAATTTCAAAAAAAATATATTTTTACTGTAGAATTTCAAGGCATCTGTCATTAAACACTAGGATATTAGTTTATAAAACAATCATACAACCACACTTTGATTATTGCTCTTCAATTTTATATTCCTTAAACCTGAACAAACTGTCACAACTACAAAAACTACAAAATAGAGGAATGAGAATTATATTGAAAGTAAACCGATATACCTCTATAACCACGATGTTATCAACCTTGCATTGGCTTTCGGTATCTCAAAGATACCAGACAATGATATTTGTACATAAAATTGTTAATGATTTAGCTGCAACATATCTTAAAAAATCCATATGTTTCAACTATGATATACATCAATACAACACTCGACACAAGTCTGACATACATATTAACAGAACTAGTAACAAAAGCAGCATGAACTCAGTTTTTTTCAAGGGTTTTGATACATACAATAAATGACCGTTCTCAATAAAATCTGCTTCATCCCTAAAAAATTTCAAATCTACTTTATTGCAATATATTTTCAACAGTTGTAACTAATCTTTTGTACTACTGGATTTTTTACTGTATATATTAGTATCTTGATATATCTACAGCATAATTTATAATTTACCATGACTAGAATTATAATTAAGCAACTTCTTACATGTAATTGTTAATGTATTAGGACTGTCCTATTTACTAAATAAATGTTATTATTATTTCAGCTTCAATCTTTATACAAACACACAATTTTCCTTACCCATTCTTAAAAATGTATATCTTTCTTTTTGAATTTGGTGAATAAATCGCCAATTGTATCAAACTTTCATTCGTCAGGAAATCCAATGTCTTCTGAATTAAAAAAAATGCATTCAATATAACTAGAATATCATGCTGATATACTTTTACCTTTGGTGCCCTCGTATGATAATGGAGAAGAGTGTATATACAGGGTGGCCCACGAGGTTTTGGCCAGGAAATATCTCGAAACTCAAGAGTAAATTGAAATTTTTGGGTTATAAATTAAAGAAAATAATGCAGATTTTTTTGATATTATGTTACCCAATGAACTTTTTGTTTTGAAAAGGGGAACATTCTCCATGAAATTTGAAAAATGAAAAATGTGATTTTTTTGTTCTTGGCCACGTCAAAATTATTAATGGAACAACTTGTATATTTTGGCATTTCTATGTTCCTCCCGATAAAACGATTCCAACAAACTATCACACTTGTGGTCTAAAACTATTAGTTTAAGAACTACAGGTACTTATATTCAATATTCATAGGTTTATTCATAATTCAAATTTTTTTTTTTAATAATAATAACGTTTATTAATCATAATTCATTGCTACAATAGTAAAAAAAATTATACCCATTTCTTAATAACTATTGTTATCAGAGATACAGTGTTTTTTTTTAAGTAACTTTATAACATTATAAAAGGGTATATTTATATGCTTATATGATTTGTATGCAAGGACTATCATGAACAATCAAACAGTTTAAAACTGGTATGAGACTGTTCATGAACCTTTTTGTATTTATACATTCTATTACATAAAAAAAACTTAGAATTACAATGGGGGAAAGAAAATAAACAATAAAACAAAGAAAGAATCCATTCAATTTCGATTTCTTTTTTGGAGGAAATATTTTTTTATTTTGATTTTGAATTCAGTGATATTTATACATTTTTTAGATCTTCTGGCAATTCATTGAATTTTGGAAGTGCTTCATGAGTAAATCTTTTTTGGCCAATTACCGAGTTTGCAGAATCAAGATGGAACAAGTTATGTTGTCTTGTATTGTAATTGTGAATTTCTGAATTTCGGGTTAATATAAAATTAGATTCAATCATTTTATCTGTAAACCGCGGAGATTTTATTAAAATTATTTTGAGAACTAGTTTCCCATATATTGTTTAAATATTTGATTCTATTGAGAATATGAGAATATTAATATATATATTAGCTATTTTAGGATTCAATTCAAATCTTCTCAATGCTCCAATAATCGAACATATTTTTTTAATTAGATTGTCAATATGTTTCTCCCACTTCAATTTATCGTCAATCCAAATGGCAAAATATTTTATCTATTTGTTTTAGTTGTTCATTTTTTATTTTTATATTTAATTTAATATTTTGTTTATTTCTTTTTTGAAAAATATATATTCAGTTTCTCTAGAATTAACAGAGAGAAGATTAGAATAAAGCCTGAAATGCGCTCGTTTTCTCAGAAAACATGATTGAACGCCTACATCAAATTTCATGTTCAACCTTACCCGCCGCTGAAAGTTCTGGCGGAGCCGAATATTTGATTGGTCATAACTCTGCTAAAAATGATCGTAGAATGAAAAGGAAAAGTTCATATCATTTCTGAAGACTCCTACCTTCTCATGCAAATATAATATGCGAGTATTTGAGTACCTAAAATGTGTTTTGTAGCTCTTCACGGAGATGTTTGCGGACGATCTGAAAATCATGAATAATTTAGTAAATATGGAATTATTATACTGAAGCAGCAACTCATACCCTCTTTGGACTATATGCAACAATTTTAAAGTAGTGTGACAGGTCCCACTTATACATGCCAAAAAAAAAACTTCGTTTTACTCCTGCCTCATTTTCAACTTACCCATAAAATCGGCACTCTTCACTAAATGTTGAAAATAATCGCTTATTCATATCTTGCATATATATATATATATATATATATATATATATATATATATATATATATTTAATAACACTATTGTGAAGTGCAAACCTCAAGCCTGAAATCATATACTTAATTTTTTATGTAGAATGTGCATGAACGATTATTTTCAACATTTACTGAAGAAATTGCCGGGATTATGGGTGAGTTGAAAACTGTGGCAGGAGTAAAACACATTTTTTTCTTTGGCATGTATGAGTGAGACTTGTCTCAGTAGCCTTAAATCGTTGCATATGGTCCAAAGAGGGTACTGATTCCTGCTTCAGTATAATTATTTCATGTAAACTAAAATATCCATGAAGTGGGACAAAACACATTTTGGGTACTCAGATATTCACATGTTATATTTGCATGAGGAAGTAGAAGTCTTCAGTAACTCTATGCACTTTTTCTTTTCCTTCTACTATAATTTTTAGCAAAGTTATGACAAATCTAATTTTCGGCCCTGCCTGAATTTGCAGTGCCGGGTTTGCGCGACCATGAAACGTGACGTCGGCGTTAAACCGTTTTCTGAGAAAACGAGCGTATTTCATAAGGTATTACTGAAAATCATTCTTGTGGAGAACTGAATTATCTCTTAACCTATCGAAATCGTTTTTTGATAAATCTTATATTTTCTGAAATAACAAAAAAAAAATTTAATTTTTTTTAATGAAAAATTTATTCGGTGCCACCCCTGATTTTTTGGTAAAAAATTTGTTTTCTAATAATACATGATGTCGAGATGTCATGTGCCGAGTTTCAGGGTGCTTCATTCTTCACTTTTTGCTCGAGTTTGTCTGTCGTTATTGGATTATATCTCATCTGCATACGCAAGTGTTTTGTGTCCACCCCTTACTAGTGTGATTAGCTCTGTTATTATACATCTTACGGTATATTTTTATTGGAACTTTTAGCCTTAATTGAGTAATAATACATCACTTTTGTCTTTTTTCAGAGTATACCAAAAGGAGACTGGTTTTGTGACAGATGTAAGAAGGAAAAAGAGAAAGCGGCCAAACTACTCAGTCCGCAACCTGCTCCTGCGAAAAAACGAAGAATATTCAGAGACGAAGATGTAGAAGAGGAAGAAAGCAGCGGAGTGGAAGAGGATTGTCCTGTTGATGAATCAGAATCTTCTTCAGAAGAGGAAATGGAGGTTGATGAGGATATTAAAAATGGGTGAGGAACAAATAGAATATTTCAAATTTCATTCTGTTTTGCTGCTGAAAAATCATCAAATAATGAAAGATATTAGGTAATCCAATATTTCATACTGATACGTGTACTCTTTGCCCGAATAACAAAAAATATAAGATCAAGACACTCTTAGATTATACAGGGTGGCCCACCAGGTTTTGGTCAGGGAATATCTCGGAATTGAAATGTTGGGGTTGTGAATTAAAATAATTGTTGCAGCTTTTTTGATATTATGTTACCCAATGAGTTTTTTGTTCTCGGTCACGTGACATCAGATACAAAATTTTTAATGGGACAACCTGTATATTTTGACATTTATATGTTCTTCCCGACAAACTTTCACACTTGTAGTACTTTGGCAATAAAGTTCAGCAATAATTTTTTACTTATTTTTTTATTTTTTTAGGAACGAAGTAGATCACAGAATTGAGCAAAATAAGTATTTTTTTGGGATTCTAGCACTGGTAATGATTTTTCACGTTTCCAGGACCAGTATGGCCCAGACAATAATTCATAACTTCCTCATTATGAATTCTGCCACTTTCATATTTCAGTATAACAATTTCAATCAGTTGATCAAAGAAACCACTTATTCCGAATAATTTTTCCGGGCGTCCAGGGCCGGCTTCACACCAGCAATAAATCTTAACTTCCTTATTAGGAACTCTGCCAGTTTCATATTTCAGGGTTGCAATCAAGATCGGTTGACAAAAGAATCCTCATGTTCAGAATAATTTTTCCGGGCGTCCAGGGCCGGCTTCACTCCAGCAATAAATCTTAACTTCCTTATTAGGAACTCTGGCAGTTTCATATTTCAGGGTTACAATCAGGATCGGTTGGGAAAAGAATCCTCATGTTCAGAATAATTTTTCCGGGCGTCCAGTGCCGGCTTCACTCCAGCAATAAATCTTAACTTCCTTATTAGGAACTCTGCCAGTTTCATATTTCAGGGTAGCAATCAAGATCGGTTGACAAAGAATCCTCATGTTCAGAATAATTTTTCCGGGCGTCCAGGGCCGGCTTCACTCCAGCAATAAATCTTAACTTCCTCATTAGGAACTCTGGCAGTTTCATATTTCAGGGTTACAATCAGGATCGGTTGGGAAAAGAATACACATGTTCCGAATAATTTTTCCGGGCGTCCAGGGCCGGCTTCACTCCAGCAATAAATCTTATTAACTTCCTTATTAGGAACTCTGCCAGTTTGATATTTCAGGGTAACAATTAAGATCGGTTGACAAAAGAATCCTCATGTTCAGAATAATTTTTCCGGGCGTCCAGGGCCGGCTTCACTCCAGCAATAAATCTTAACTTCCTTATTAGGAACTCTGCCAGTTTCATATTCCATGGTAGCAATCAAGATCGGTTGACAAAAGAATCCTCATGTTCAGAATAATTTTTCCGGGTGTCCAGGGCCGTCTTCACTCCAGCAATAAATCTTAACTTCCTTATTAGGAACTCTGCCAGTTTCATATTTCAGGGTAGCAATCAAGATCGGTTGACAAAAGAATCCTCATGTTCAGAATAATTTTTCCGGGTGTCCAGGGCCGGCTTCACTCCAGCAATAAATCTTATTAACTTCCTTATTAGGAACTCTGCCAGTTTGATATTTCAGGGTAACAATTAAGATCGGTTGACGAAAGAATCCTCATGTTCAGAATAATTTTTCCGGGTGTCCAGGGCCGGCTTCACTCCAGCAATAAATCTTAACTTCCTTATTATGAATTCTGCCAATTTCATATTTCGGGGTAACAATCAGGATCGGTTGAGAAAAGAATACACATGTTCCGAATAATTTTTTCGGGCGTCCAGGGCCGGCTTCACTCCAGCAATAAATCTTATTAACTTCCTTATTAGGAACTCTGCCAGTTTGATATTTCAGGGTAACAATTAAGATCGGTTGACAAAAGAATCCTCATGTTCAGAATAATTTTTCCGGGTGTCCAGGGCCGGCTTCACTCCAGCAATAAATCTTATTAACTTCCTTATTAGGAACTCTGCCAGTTTGATATTTCAGGGTAACAATTAAGATCGGTTGACAAAAGAATCCTCATGTTCAGAATAATTTTTCCGGGTGTCCAGGGCCGGCTTCACTCCAGCAATAAATCTTAACTTCGTTATTAGGAACTCTGCCAGTTTCATATTCCAGGGTAGCAATCAAGATCGGTTGACAAAAGAATCCTCATGTTCGGAATAATTTTTCCGGGTGTCCAGGGCCGGCTTCACTCCAGCAATAAATCTTAACTTCCATATTATGAATTCTGCCAATTTCATATTTCGGGGTAACAATCAGGATCGGTTGAGAAAAGAATACACATGTTCCGAATAATTTTTTCGGGCGTCCAGGGCCGGCTTCACTCCAGCAATAAATCTTATTAACTTCCTTATTAGGAACTCTGCCAGTTTGATATTTCAGGGTAACAATTAAGATCGGTTGACAAAAGAATCCTCATGTTCAGAATAATTTTTCCGGGCGTCCAGGGCCGGCTTCACTCCAGCAATAAATCTTAACTTCCTTATTAGGAACTCTGCCAGTTTCGTATTTCAGGGTAGCAATCAAGATCGGTTGACAAAAGAATCCTCATGTTCAGAATAATTTTTCCGGGTGTCCAGGGCCGGCTTCACTCCAGCAATAAATCTTAACTTCCTTATTAGGAACTCTGCCAGTTTCATATTCCAGGGTAGCAATCAAGATCGGTTGACAAAAGCATCCTCATGTTCAGAATAATTTTTCCGGGCGTCCAGGGAAGGCTTCACTCCAGCAATAAATCTTAACTTCCTTATTAGGAACTCTGCCAGTTTCATATTCCAGGGTAGCAATCAAGATCGGTTGACAAAAGAATCCTCACGTTCAGAATAATTTTTCCGGGTGTCCAGGGCCGGTTTCACTCCAGCAATAAATCTTAACTTCCTTATTAGGAACTCTGCCAGTTCCTTATTCCAGGGTAGCAATCAAGATCGGTTGACAAAAGAATCCTCATGTTCAGAATAATTTTTCCGGGCGTCCAGGGAAGGCATCACTCCAGCAATAAATCTTAACTTCCTTATTAGGAACTCTGCCAGTTTCATATTCCAGGGTAGCAATCAAGATCGGTTGACAAAAGAATCCTCACGTTCAGAATAATTTTTCCGGGTGTCCAGGGCCGGTTTCACTCCAGCAATAAATCTTAACTTCCTTATTAGGAACTCTGGCAGTTTTATATTTCAGAGTTACAATCAGGATCGGTTGGGAAAATAATACACATGTTCCGAATAATTTTTCCGGGCGTCCAGGGCCGGCTTCACTCCAGCAATAACTCTATTAACTTCCTTATTAGGAACTCTGCCAGTTTGATATTTCAGGGTAACAATTAAGATCGGTTGACAAAAGAATCCTCATGTTCAGAATAATTTTTCCGGGCGTCCAGGGCCGGCTTCACTCCAGCAATAAATCTTAACTTCCTTATTAGGAACTCTGCCAGTTTCATATTTCAGGGTAGCAATCAAGATCGGTTGACAAAAGAATCCTCATGTTCAGAATAATTTTTCCGGGCGTCCAGGGCCGGCTTCACTCCAGCAATAAATCTTAACTTCCTTATTAGGAACTCTGGCAGTTTCATATTTCAGGGTTACAATCAGGATCGGGTGGGAAAAGAATACACATGTTCCGAATAATTTTTCCGGGCGTCCAGGGCCGGCTTCACTCCATCAATAAATCTTATTAACTTCCTTATTAGGAACTCTGCCAGTTTGATATTTCAGGGTAACAATTAAGATCGGTTGACAAAAGAATCCTCATGTTCAGAATAATTTTTCCCGGCGTCCAGGGCCGGCTTCACTCCAGCAATAAATCTTAACTTCCTTATTAGGAACTCTGCCAGTTTCATATTTCAGGGTAGCAATCTAGATCGGTTGACAAAAGAATCCTCATGTTCAGAATAATTTTTCCGGGCGTCCAGGGCCGGCTTCACTCCAGCAATAAATCTTAACTTCCTTATTAGGAACTCTGGCAGTTTCATATTTCAGGGTTACAATCAGGATCGGGTGGGAAAAGAATACACATGTTCCGAATAATTTTTCCGGGCGTCCAGGGCCGGCTTCACTCCAGCAATAAATCTTATTAACTTCCTTATTAGGAAATATGCCAGTTTGATATTTCAGGGTAACAATTAAGATCGGTTGACAAAAGAATCCTCATGTTCAGAATAATTTTTCCGGGCGTCCAGGGCCGGCTTCACTCCAGCAATAAATCTTAACTTCCTTATTAGGAACTCTGCCAGTTTCATATTTCAGGGTAGCAATCAAGATCGGTTGACAAAAGAATCCTCATGTTCAGAATAATTTTTCCGGGTGTCCAGGGCCGGCTTCACTCCAGCAATAAATCTTAACTTCCTTATTAGGAACTCTGCCAGTTTCATATTCCAGGGTAGCAATCAAGATCGGTTGACAAAAGAATCCTCATGTTCAGAATAATTTTTCCGGGTGTCCAGGGCCGGCTTCACTCCAGCAATAAATCTTAACTTCCTTATTATGAATTCTGCCAATTTCATATTTCGGGGTAACAATCAGGATCGGTTGAGAAAAGAATACACATGTTCCGAATAATTTTTCCGGGCGTCCAGGGCCGGCTTCACTCCATCAATAAATCTTATTAACTTCCTTATTAGGAACTCTGCCAGTTTGATATTTCAGGGTAACAATTAAGATCGGTTGACAAAAGAATCCTCATGTTCAGAATAATTTTTCCGGGCGTCCAGGGCCGGCTTCACTCCAGCAATAAATCTTAACTTCCTTATTAGGAACTCTGCCAGTTTCATATTTCAGGGTAGCAATCAAGATCGGTTGACAAAAGAATCCTCATGTTCAGAATAATTTTTCCGGGCGTCCAGGGCCGGCTTCACTCCAGCAATAAATCTTAACTTCCTTATTAGGAACTCTGCCAGTTTCATATTCCAGGGTAGCAATCAAGATCGGTTGACAAAAGCATCCTCATGTTCAAAATAATTTTTCCGGGCGTCCAGGGCCGGCTTCACTCCAGCAATAAATCTTAACTTCCTTATTAGGAACTCTGCCAGTTTCATATTTCAGGGTAGCAATCAAGATCGGTTGACAAAAGAATCCTCATGTTCAGAATAATTTTTCCGGGCGTCCAGGGCCGGCTTCACTCCAGCAATAAATCTTAACTTCCTTATTAGGAACTCTGCCAGTTTCATATTCCAGGGTAGCAATCAAGATCGGTTGACAAAAGCATCCTCATGTTCAGAATAATTTTTCCGGGCGTCCAGGGCCGGCTTCACTCCATCAATAAATCTTATTAACTTCCTTATTAGGAACTCTGCCAGTTTGATATTTCAGGGTAACAATTAAGATCGGTTGACAAAAGAATCCTCATGTTCAGAATAATTTTTCCGGGCGTCCAGGGCCGGCTTCACTCCAGCAATAAATCTTAACTTCCTTATTAGGAACTCTGCCAGTTTCATATTTCAGGGTAGCAATCAAGATCGGTTGACAAAAGAATCCTCATGTTCAGAATAATTTTTCCGGGCGTCCATGGCCGGCTTCACTCCAGCAATAAATCTTAACTTCCTTATTAGGAACTCTGCCAGTTTCATATTCCAGGGTAGCAATCAAGATCGGTTGACAAAAGCATCCTCATGTTCAGAATAATTTTTCCGGGCGTCCAGGGCCGGCTTCACTCCAGCAATAAATCTTAACTTCCGTATTAGGAACTCTGCCAGTTTCATATTTCAGGGTAGCAATCAAGATCGGTTGACAAAAGAATACTCATGTTCAGAATAATTTTTCCGGGCGTCCAGGGCCGGCTTCACTCCAGCAATAAATCTCAACTTCCTTATTAGGAACTCTGGCAGTTTCATATTTCAGGGTTACAATCAGGATCGGTTGGGAAAAGAATACACATGTTCCGAATAATTTTTCCGGGCGTCCAGGGCCGGCTTCACTCCAGCAATAAATCTTATTTACTTCCTTATTAGGAACTCTGCCAGTTTGATATTTCAGGGTAGCAATTAAGATCGGTTGACAAAGGAATCCTCATGTTCAGAATAATTTTTGCGGGCGTCCAGGGCCGGCTTCACTCCAGCAATAAATCTTAACTTCCTTATTAGGAACTCTGCCAGTTTGATATTTCAGGGTAACAATCAAGATCGGTTGACAAAAGAATCATGTTCAGAATAATTTTTCTGGGCCTCCAGGGCCGGCTTCACTCCAGCAATAAATCTTAACTTCCTTATTAGGAACTCTGCCAGTTTCATATTCCAGGGTTACAATCAGGATCGGTTGAGAAAAGAATACACATGTTCCGAATAATTTTTCCGGGCGTTCAGGGCCGGCTTCACTTCAGCAATAAATCTTAACTTCCTTACTAGGAACTCTGCCAGTTTGATATTTCAGGGTAACAATCAAGATCGGTTGATAAAAGAATCCTCATGTTCAGAATAATTTTTCCGGGCGTCCAGGGCCGGCTTCACTCCAGCAATAAATCTTAACTTCCTTATTAGGAACTCTGCCAGTTTCATATTCCAGGGTAGCAATCAAGATCGGTTGACAAAAGCATCCTCATGTTCAGAATAATTTTTCCGGGCGTCCAGGGCCGGCTTCACTCCAGCAATAAATCTTAACTTCCTTATTAGGAACTCTGCCAGTTTCATATTCCAGGGTAGCAATCAAGATCGGTTGACAAAAGAATCCTCATGTTCAGAATAATTTTTCCGGGCGTCCAGGGCCGGCTTCACTCCAGCAATAAATCTTAACTTCCTTATTAGGAACTCTGCCAGTTTCATATTCCAGGGTAGCAATCAAGATCGGTTGACAAAAGCATCCTCATGTTCAGAATAATTTTTCCGGGCGTCCAGGGCCGGCTTCACTCCATCAATAAATCTTATTAACTTCCTTATTAGGAACTCTGCCAGTTTGATATTTCAGGGTAACAATTAAGATCGGTTGACAAAAGAATCCTCATGTTCAGAATAATTTTTCCGGGCGTCCAGGGCCGGCTTCACTCCAGCAATAAATCTTAACTTCCTTATTAGGAACTCTGCCAGTTTCATATTTCAGGGTAGCAATCAAGATCGGTTGACAAAAGAATCCTCATGTTCAGAATAATTTTTCCGGGCGTCCATGGCCGGCTTCACTCCAGCAATAAATCTTAACTTCCTTATTAGGAACTCTGCCAGTTTCATATTCCAGGGTAGCAATCAAGATCGGTTGACAAAAGCATCCTCATGTTCAGAATAATTTTTCCGGGCCTCCAGGGCCGGCTTCACTCCAGCAATAAATCTCAACTTCCTTATTAGGAACTCTGGCAGTTTCATATTTCAGGGTTACAATCAGGATCGGTTGGGAAAAGAATACACATGTTCCGAATAATTTTTCCGGGCGTCCAGGGCCGGCTTCACTCCAGCAATAAATCTTATTTACTTCCTTATTAGGAACTCTGCCAGTTTGATATTTCAGGGTAGCAATTAAGATCGGTTGACAAAGGAATCCTCATGTTCAGAATAATTTTTGCGGGCGTCCAGGGCCGGCTTCACTCCAGCAATAAATCTTAACTTCCTTATTAGGAACTCTGCCAGTTTGATATTTCAGGGTAACAATCAAGATCGGTTGACAAAAGAATCATGTTCAGAATAATTTTTCTGGGCCTCCAGGGCCGACTTCACTCCAGCAATAAATCTTAACTTCCTTATTAGGAACTCTGCCAGTTTCATATTCCAGGGTTACAATCAGGATCGGTTGAGAAAAGAATACACATGTTCCGAATAATTTTTCCGGGCGTTCAGGGCCGGCTTCACTTCAGCAATAAATCTTAACTTCCTTACTAGGAACTCTGCCAGTTTGATATTTCAGGGTAACAATCAAGATCGGTTGATAAAAGAATCCTCATGTTCAGAATAATTTTTCCGGGCGTCCAGGGCCGGCTTCACTCCATTAATAAATCTTAACTTCCTTATTAGGAACTCTGCCAGTTTCATATTCCACCCTGATATAACATATAAAAAAATTATTCAGAAGTAAAATAATATTTCTATAAAGAATATCACAAAAACAGTCAGACAGTTACGTGAAAAGCTTGGACTATGGACTGGGACGTATTTTTAGGACAGACCCCCTTATAATTTACAAGGATCTTTTCTTAAATTTACTTATTTTCGGGAATTAAGCAACACCTTGTACGTCAGCTTCAATATGTTAGGAATTATTGTAGGTTGTAATTTTCCTCATTAGATTTCTCAGCATATTTTATATTTAAATCACTAACTCACCCACTTATTTTCATTGTTTAAGTCTGAGAGTGAGTAGCTTTAGAATGATTACGTATTAGATGAACTAGAAGAGCTGATTAGCCTGAGATAGATTTCTGATTGTAGTCGTTTTCATTTCAGAGACATAAAATTGGAGCTTTGTGGGACTTGTGGATCTGGTGGCATATTAATATCCTGCGAGAAATGCTTGTCAAATTATCATATAGAATGTTGCGAGCCGCCTTTGAGACGAGCACCCAGAGCACCTTGGCACTGTAATTCTTGTAAGGGTCCCAAAGAGAGGAAGGATAGGAGACGAGATTCAGGTTAGTATTGAAGAAGAATTTGAAACTAATCATATAATATACAACAATTTTTATATCATTTTTGGTATTTCATATTAATGAATCTTTCATTAGCAAAAACATATAGAAGTTATCACAAAAAAATATATCACCGCCAATCGGTACGTATTCTGTACAAAATCAAAGGGTCCTTATAAAGAAAATTTTTTATGAACATTCATTTCAGTTCCATATATTCAAGATTGTAATATTTAGTTTCTATATAGTGATCTGCCAAAGCTTGTGTATCAAAACCACTTGATTAACTTCAGAACAAATCAGTTAATTGAATGTATAAATTATCTCATCTAGAACCTTCTAAAAATGTGTATGGATCAAATATTTATTGAAGTTGGATCACTTTATAATTTAGGAGTATGTTTACTTATTCAAGCTAGCAGAATTGAAAAGAAATATATAAGTTTGAATTTTCGTGACAACATTCCAATAGAGCACTGTCAGCTGACGTCACAACATGGCGGTGATCAGCTGATGGGGGGACAAACAAAGAATTTGAGTTTGAAAAGAAAATTGTTTTTTTGCGGTGTTTAGTGGTTAATTGTGATTTTTTTGAACTTTACTAAATTTAGTGATCCTATTATTTGATAATATTTTGAAATACTCTTGTTTCAGATGAGAAATTGTATACTTTTATTAATAACTTCTCTGTTAGTTTTGCGATCTTTTACAATAAACATCTACTAGTAATACAAAACTTTCCGTCTTTCATAACATCCTCCAATGTTGCCTTCAATGTTAACTGTAAATTCCCAGCGTTTTTTGTTCTACGTATGTTTTGGGTACATGGTACATGGTCCGGATGTTCGGAACGATCTGACTAGTATGTCTCTGTACTCCAGCAGTTTCTACATGTCTCTGTCTTGTTTGTGTAGAAGGAAATTTGGAAATTTCACATGCTGGTCTGGATTGGATCGGTTATAACAACCCATAACAGCATAAGTCTTCATGATTTATGTCCTCAAATCTAAAAGAGAAAACTGTTTGAATGATACCTATCGTCATAACAACGTTTTTGAATTGGAAAATCCATGATTATAACACCTCTACAGACTAATGCACTCAATTCAGTCTATACATAATGAATCAATACTCGCTAAAATGCCAAGAAGGTGTTTTTAGAAATTGTTTCGCAGAAAATCCACAAAAATGTTGGAATTGCCACTTTGAACTGACAATTGTCACTTTGAACTGGCAATTGTCACTTTGAACTGGCAATTGTCACCTCGAACTGGCAATTGCCACTTTGAACTGGCAATTGTCACTTTGAACTGGCAATTGTCACTTTGAACTGGCAATTGTCACCTCGAACTGGCAATTGCCACTTTGAACTGGCAATTGCCACTTTGAACTGGCAATTGTCACTTTGAACTGGCAATTGCCACTTGGAACTGGCAATTGTCACCTCGAACTGGCAATTGCCACTTTGAACTGGCAATTGTCACTTTGAACTGGCAATTGTCACTTTGAACTGGCAATTGTCACTTTGAACTGACAATTGTCACTTTGAACTGACAATTGCCACTTTCAATTGGCAATTGCCACTTTGAACTGGCAATTGTCACTTTGAACTGACAATTGCCACTTGGAACTGACAATTGTCACTTTGAACTGGCAATTGTCACTTTGAACTGGCAATTGCCACTTGGAACTGACAATTGCCACTTCGAACTGACAATTGGCACTTTGAACTGGCAATTGTCACTTTGAACTGGCAATTGCCACTTGGAACTGACAATTGTCACTTTGAACTGGCAATTGCCACTTTAAACTGACAATTGTACTTTGAACTGGCAATTGCCACTTTGAACTGACAATTGTCACTTTGAACTGACAATTACCACTTTCAATTGGCAATTGCCACTTTGAACTGACAATTGCCACTTTGAACTGACAACTGTCACTTTGAACTGACAATTGTCACTTTGAACTGGCAATTGCCACTTGAAACTGACAATTGCCACTTTGAACTGACAACTGTCACTTTGAACTGACAATTGTCACTTTGAACTGGCAATTGCCACTTCGAACTGACAATTGTCACTTTGAACTGACAATTGTCACTTTGAACTGACAATTGTCACTTTGAACTGACAATTGTCACTTTGAACTGACAATTGTCACTTTGAACTGACAATTGTCACTTTGAACTGACAATTGTCACTTTGAACTGACAATTGTCACTTTCAATTGGCAATTGCCACTTTGAACTGGCAATTGTCACTTTGAACTGGCAATTGCCACTTGGAACTGACAATTGTCACTTTGAACTGGCAATTGTCACTTTGAACTGGCAATTGCCACTTGGAACTGACAATTGTCACTTTGAACTGGTAATTGCCACTTGGAACTGACAATTATCACTTTGAACTGGCAATTGTCACTTTGAACTGACAATTACCACTTTCAATTGGCAATTGCCACTTCAAACTGACAATTGTCACTTTGAACTGACAATTGTCACTTTGAACTGACAGTTGCCACTTTCAATTGGCAATTGCCACTTTGAACTGGCAATTGTCACTTTGAACTGGCAATTGCCACTTGGAACTGACAATTGTCACTTTGAACTGGCAATTGTCACTTTGAACTGGCAATTGCCACTTGGAACTGACAATTGTCACTTTGAACTGGCAATTGTCACTTTGAACTGGCAATTGCCACTTGGAACTGACAATTGTCACTTTGAACTGGCAATTGTCACTTTGAACTGACAATTGTCACTTTGAACTGACAATTGTCACTTTGAACTGACAATTGTCACTTTGAACTGACAATTGCCACTTTCAATTGGCAATTGCCACTTTGAACTGGCAATTGTCACTTTGAACTGACAATTGCCACTTGGAACTGACAATTGTCACTTTGAACTGACAATTGTCACTTTGAACTGACAATTGTCACTTTGAACTGACAATTGTCACTTTGAACTGACAATTGTCACTTTGAACTGACAATTGTCCCTTTGAACTGCAATTGTCTCTGTGAACTGTAAATTGTTACTCAAAAAGGATATTTATTGCCAACTGCTTGCATAAATATTGCTTTTTTTGCAATTGGCAATATATATCTTTTTTGAGTAACAATTTACAGTTCAAAGAGGCAATTGCCAGTTCAAAGGGACAATTGCCAGTTCAAAGTGGCAATTGCCAGTTCGAGGTGACAATTGCCAGTTCAAAGTGACAATTGCCAGTTCAAAGTGACAATTGCCAGTTCAAAGTGACAATTGCCAGTTCAAAGTGGCAATTGCCAGTTCAAAGTGGCAATTGCCAGTTCGAGGTGACAATTGCCAGTTCAAAGTGACAATTGCCAGTTCAAAGTGACAATTGCCAGTTCAAAGTGGCAATTGCCAGTTCGAGGTGACAATTGCCAGTTCAAAGTGACAATTGCCAGTTCAAAGTGACAATTGTCAGTTCAAAGTGGCAATTGCCAATTGAAAGTGGTAATTGTCAGTTCAAAGTGACAGTTGTCAGTTCAAAGTGGCAATTGTCAGTTTCAAGTGGCAATTGCCAGTTCAAAGTGACAATTGCCAGTTCAAAGTGGCAATTGCCAATTGAAAGTGGCAATTGTCAGTTCAAAGTGACAATTGTCAGTTCAAAGTGACAATTGTCAGTTTGAAGTGGCAATTGCCAATTGAAAGTGGTAATTGTCAGTTCAAAGTGACAATTGTCAGTTCAAAGTGGCAATTGCCAGTTCAAAGTGACAATTGTCAGTTCAAAGTGACAATTGTCAGTTCCAAGTGACAATTGCCAGTTCCAAGTGACAATTGCCAGTTCCAAGTGACAGTTGTCAGTTCAAAGTGACAATTGCCAGTTCAAAGTGACAATTGTCAGTTCCAAGTGACAATTGCCGTTCAAAGTGGCAATTGCCAGTTAAAAGTGACAATTGCCAGTTCAAAGTGACAATTGTCAGTTCAAAGTGGCAATTGCCAATTGAAAGTGGCAATTGTCAGTTCAAAGTGACAATTGTCAGTTCAAAGTGACAATTGCCAGTTCAAAGTGACAATTGTCAGTTCCAAGTGGCAATTGCCAGTTCAAAGTGACAATTGCCAGTTCAAAGTGACAATTGTCAGTTCCAAGTGGCAATTGTCAGTTCAAAGTGACAATTGCCAGTTCAAAGTGGCAATTGCCAATTGAAAGTGGCAATTGTCAGTTCAAAGTGACAATTGTCAGTTCAAAGTGACAATTGCCAGTTCAAAGTGACAATTGTCAGTTCCAAGTGACAATTGTCAGTTCAAAGTGACAATTGCCAGTTCAAAGTGACAATTGTCAGTTCCAAGTGGCAATTGCCAGTTCAAAGTGACAATTGCCAGTTCAAAGTGGCAATTGCCAATTGAAAGTGGCAATTGTCAGTTCAAAGTGACAATTGTCAGTTCAAAGTGACAATTGTCAGTTTGAAGTGGCAATTGCCAATTGAAAGTGGTAATTGTCAGTTCAAAGTGACAATTGTCAGTTCAAAGTGGCAATTGCCAGTTCAAAGTGACAATTGTCAGTTCAAAGTGACAATTGTCAGTTCCAAGTGACAATTGCCAGTTCAAAGTGACAATTGCCAGTTCCAAGTGACAGTTGTCAGTTCAAAGTGACAATTGCCAGTTCAAAGTGACAATTGTCAGTTCCAAGTGACAATAGCCGTTCAAAGTGGCAATTGCCAGTTAAAAGTGACAATTGCCAGTTCAAAGTGACAATTGTCAGTTCCAAGTGGCAATTGCCAGTTCAAAGTGACAATTGCCAGTTCAAAGTGGCAATTGCCAATTGAAAGTGGCAATTGTCAGTTCAAAGTGACAATTGTCAGTTCAAAGTGACAATTGTCAGTTTGAAGTGGCAATTGCCAATTGAAAGTGGTAATTGTCAGTTCAAAGTGACAATTGTCAGTTCAAAGTGGCAATTGCCAGTTCAAAGTGACAATTGTCAGTTCAAAGTGACAATTGTCAGTTCCAAGTGACAATTGCCAGTTCAAAGTGACAATTGCCAGTTCCAAGTGACAGTTGTCAGTTCAAAGTGACAATTGCCAGTTCAAAGTGACAATTGTCAGTTCCAAGTGACAATTGCCGTTCAAAGTGGCAATTGCCAGTTAAAAGTGACAATTGCCAGTTCAAAGTGACAATTGTCAGTTCAAAGTGGCAATTGCCAATTGAAAGTGGCAATTGTCAGTTCAAAGTGACAATTGTCAGTTCAAAGTGACAATTGCCAGTTCAAAGTGACAATTGTCAGTTCCAAGTGGCAATTGCCAGTTCAAAGTGACAATTGCCAGTTCAAAGTGACAATTGTCAGTTCCAAGTGGCAATTGTCAGTTCAAAGTGACAATTGCCAGTTCAAAGTGGCAATTGCCAATTGAAAGTGGCAATTGTCAGTTCAAAGTGACAATTGTCAGTTCAAAGTGACAATTGCCAGTTCAAAGTGACAATTGTCAGTTCCAAGTGGCAATTGCCAGTTCAAAGTGACAATTGCCAGTTCAAAGTGACAATTGTCAGTTCCAAGTGGCAATTGCCAGTTCAAAGTGACAATTGCCAGTTCAAAGTGGCAATTGCCAATTGAAAGTGGCAATTGTCAGTTCAAAGTGACAATTGTCAGTTCAAAGTGACAATTGTCAGTTTGAAGTGGCAATTGCCAATTGAAAGTGGTAATTGTCAGTTCAAAGTGACAATTGTCAGTTCAAAGTGGCAATTGCCAGTTCAAAGTGACAATTGTCAGTTCAAAGTGACAATTGTCAGTTCCAAGTGACAATTGCCAGTTCAAAGTGACAATTGCCAGTTCCAAGTGACAGTTGTCAGTTCAAAGTGACAATTGCCAGTTCAAAGTGACAATTGTCAGTTCCAAGTGACAATTGCCGTTCAAAGTGGCAATTGCCAGTTAAAAGTGACAATTGCCAGTTCAAAGTGACAATTGTCAGTTCCAAGTGGCAATTGCCAGTTCAAAGTGACAATTGCCAGTTCAAAGTGGCAATTGCCAATTGAAAGTGGCAATTGTCAGTTCAAAGTGACAATTGTCAGTTCAAAGTGACAATTGTCAGTTTGAAGTGGCAATTGCCAATTGAAAGTGGTAATTGTCAGTTCAAAGTGACAATTGTCAGTTCAAAGTGGCAATTGCCAGTTCAAAGTGACAATTGTCAGTTCAAAGTGACAATTGTCAGTTCCAAGTGACAATTGCCAGTTCAAAGTGACAATTGCCAGTTCCAAGTGACAGTTGTCAGTTCAAAGTGACAATTGCCAGTTCAAAGTGACAATTGTCAGTTCCAAGTGACAATTGCCGTTCAAAGTGGCAATTGCCAGTTAAAAGTGACAATTGCCAGTTCAAAGTGACAATTGTCAGTTCAAAGTGGCAATTGCCAATTGAAAGTGGCAATTGTCAGTTCAAAGTGACAATTGTCAGTTCAAAGTGACAATTGCCAGTTCAAAGTGACAATTGTCAGTTCCAAGTGGCAATTGCCAGTTCAAAGTGACAATTGCCAGTTCAAAGTGACAATTGTCAGTTCCAAGTGGCAATTGTCAGTTCAAAGTGACAATTGCCAGTTCAAAGTGGCAATTGCCAATTGAAAGTGGCAATTGTCAGTTCAAAGTGACAATTGTCAGTTCAAAGTGACAATTGCCAGTTCAAAGTGACAATTGTCAGTTCCAAGTGGCAATTGCCAGTTCAAAGTGACAATTGCCAGTTCAAAGTGACAATTGTCAGTTCCAAGTGGCAATTGCCAGTTCAAAGTGACAATTGCCAGTTCAAAGTGGCAATTGCCAATTGAAAGTGGCAATTGTCAGTTCAAAGTGACAATTGTCAGTTCAAAGTGACAATTGTCAGTTTGAAGTGGCAATTGCCAATTGAAAGTGGTAATTGTCAGTTCAAAGTGACAATTGTCAGTTCAAAGTGGCAATTGCCAGTTCAAAGTGACAATTGTCAGTTCAAAGTGACAATTGTCAGTTCCAAGTGACAATTGCCAGTTCAAAGTGACAATTGCCAGTTCCAAGTGACAGTTGTCAGTTCAAAGTGACAATTGCCAGTTCAAAGTGACAATTGTCAGTTCCAAGTGACAATTGCCGTTCAAAGTGGCAATTGCCAGTTAAAAGTGACAATTGCCAGTTCAAAGTGACAATTGTCAGTTCAAAGTGGCAATTCCAAATGTTTCGAAAAATATTTTGTTGTTGGTCCTTCTACGCCTTCGTAGGATCTGCCAGATCACAGCTGACTTAATCTCCCGAGCCGTGGTGAGAAAATCGGCAACACCGCATGGAAAGCAATTTGACGTCCTACTCATTAATTCTTTAATGTGAATTTCTCGGCTTATTCGGAAAACTAGGAAAAAACACAAAATAATAAATTTTTAGAGAAAAGAACGACGATTAATGTGGGTAGCTCAGTGGTTGAGACTGTGATATATGTGATGTCAATGTGAGCCCTCTCAAATATATTTTGGAATGTATCATCAATAGATCGTAAAATTCTCATTTTTTCTTATTTTAGTTTTTAGCAGTAGCGTTCAATATATAATCAATTATTTATTTACATGCACGTATATACATATATTTATATTTGTCGTTTTGTAATTCGTTATGTTAAATATTACTTTCTAGCATTTCCTGTAATTGGGTGTATACCTGTTGGAAATAAAGAGCTATCTATCTATCTATCTATCTGAAGCGTTCAAAACTATTGACTGCTGGTCGGCTAGGTTCGAATCCTCAGCGACTTCAGATTTTTATCTGATGGCCCGAGAAATTTTAACAATTTAACAATTCAATTTTTTTCATCACAAACTGGAATCGCAATATATTCAATTTCTTAGATATGAGAAATCTGTCAAGTTTAGTTATTACATGCCCTAAAATTCACATATTGGGAGACTTTTTCAAAATACTTTTTCTGATAAGTGCAGAAACCTCTGATTTTTTTCAGATTTTTCATTTGAAGTCTTACTAATGAAAATAATATGTTTTTGGAAGCTACCTATTAGACCGTCAGCTAGTGACAGATTTAGGTTCTCCATTTTCGAATACAAGCCTCGAATAGGGTTGGAAAGTTATCGATTTGTAGTAAAATGAAGATATTTTTACGAGTGGCTCCTGGGGATAACATACCGAGAATCGATTTTTCAGAACAGTGCTTATTTGTTTCCCTCGTGTTTCTATTTACGGTACGAAACTACAGAGGGTGAGTTGTTAGGTCACCCTAAGGAAAAAAGATCCTATGAACATATGTCCGGAGGTGCTTCGTTTCTGAGATACAAAGGCGTTTGAAAAAAAAAATCAATGCCCTGTATCTCAGAAAAGAAGCAACTCCGAACATATGTTCATGAAAACTTTTTTTCTCAAAACGACTTAACGAATCACCCTCTGTAGTTTCGTACCGTAAATAGAAACACGAGGGAAACAAATAAGCACTGTTCTGAAAAATCGAATTCTCGGTATGTTATCTCCAGGAGCCACTCGTAAAAATATCTTCATTTTACTACAAATCGATATACTTTTCAACCCTATTCGAGGCTTGTATGCGAAAATGGGGCACCTAAATCTGTCACTAGCTGACGGTCTATATACAGAATGTGCCAAACTACCTGAGTTTGGTACATTCTGTGTAATGTACTTTCCAATAACATATTATTTTCTCAGTCAGATTTCAAATGAATAATCTGAAAAAATCAGGGATCATCTATGCGGTTTCTGCACTTATCAAAAAAAAAGTAAAAAAATGTGAATTTTAGGGCATGGAAAAACCAAACTTGACAGATTTCCCATATCTAAGAAATTGAATACATTGCGATTCCAGTTTGTGATGAAAAAAATTAAATAACCGCATTAGTCGTCTATCTTTTCTCTAAAAATTCACTCTCCTACGTTTTTTCTTAGTTTTCCGAATAAGCCGAGAAATTCACATAAAAGAATTAATGAGTAAGACGTCAAATTGCTTTCCATGCGGTGTTGCAGATTTTCTCGCCACGGCTCGGGAGATTAAGTCGGCTGTGGATAGATGGAAGAAACTGTGTAATATCGAACAGTGATTTCCAAAATTTTCCTAATTTTCCAATAAAATTTTAAATTTCCACAATTTTTTTTCGAATTTTTCACACCTGCCATTCGTTATAAAATGGCATTACACGCCCGCCATTCACGGGAGTACAAGAGGTTAGATTACACTCTGTATACGTGATTATTGAACTGTATATTCGATTTATAAAATGCCATTTTTATTGAAAAGGTTCGGAAGAGTCCGGGGATGAAATAATCAACCAAACTAGGCGATCTCATCGAAGGGAAGACGGCAGAGAAGATCTACCCCTACATAATGTGGCCTTGCAAGAGCTGTTATCGGAAGTGATGAGGCACAATGATGCATGGCCGTTCATCAGGCCGGTTCCGAAAAATGAGGTAATTTGCCAGAAACTCTTTTTGGTTATTTACCTAACAAGTGCGGAAAGTAGTACTTTTCCGCACGCGACGGCAGTTGCACGAACGACGCGGAGTGGACTTCGGGCAAGCCGTTAAGGGCGGAAAACACATTTTCCGTAAGAGTTAGGTACAATATTTTTCCTACGAGTGTTTTTGTCCATCTTATTTATGAAACAACAAAGTTTTTAATAAACAAGTTTTTATAATAATGCTACAAAATGACTAATAAGACAGAATAGTTACATAGATCATTTAGTTAGTCCTAAATATCCTGATTATCAACAATACAAAAATCGTGCGGGAAAGTAAAAATCGTACGGAAAAGTAAAAATCGTGCGGAAAAGTACAACTTTCAAAACGAAAAATCGTGCGGAAAAGTAACTTTTCCGCACGCTCGTAGGAAAAATTATTTTCAGAGTATCCACACTCAAAAAAGATTTATTCCTATAAATTTTGGTGATATATTGCACGTTCTTCAAATTGACAATTATAAAGTTGGAAGTAAGAAATACCTAAAATATAAAACTTACAGTTTCATGTTCATTGTGTTTATTTATGTCTTTGACTTATGAAGTTAGTCAGATTCACAAGTGCTATTTTTTCCAAAAACTGACCTAGACCACTCAAAAATATGCTTTCATTAGTTAGTTAATTTTTACCTAGTGAAAGTTAACATAAAAACCCTTATTATTTCTACACCGAAAACCTAGAATTTTTTCTACTTCTTGAAACTATTTAGAAAAGATAACCGTGAAAAAAATTTAGAAATTTTGATTTTTCACTTTCTTATTAACAATCTAAGGAATTGAAAAATGAAATTAACTAATCAGAATTTTTTTTTCAATTTTCCTCATTATTTTCTTTGTTCATTGCGAAGACCTACATGACAATAATGAAAAAAATTAACTTCCATTATTTAAATAATTATTAAAAATATGAACAAATGTATTGTTAATGAGATAAGGAAAAAATCTTTGGGAATCTTATCTTTTATGAACAAAATACGCACTTCCTAATTAAAAATTGTTTATTGTTACTAAATATCAGTATTAAGGAACCAATCATGTTTTATCATGTTCTCTCATAATATGAACCATTTTTTAAAAATTTACTTGTCATTTGTTTATTGAACAAACAATTTGTTTTTAAAGCAAATGAATTTTTGCGCTTATTCGTTTTATACTAAAAAAAATTAACTTTGTTTTTCTATTTTTTATGTATTTTTAAAAATAATTTAAAGGGGATCGATTTCTGGGTTCTTGCCCTCAGCAGTATAGGGTAGGTCTCTGCTGACAATAACTAATGTCTGCAACAAATGATTCAATAAACTCTGCATGTCAAAGCAGAAGCTGAGACAACATCTATAGGTGGTCCAAATGTTTCAATGAACATTTCCATGCAACTAGCAATTGCGCAGACATCCTTGTAGGAACTCTGCACGGAAATTCGTTAGATGTAATGTAACGTTCGTCGTGGTATTAGCCAGGAAAGTAGTTGTTTTCTGATGGATTTTCGACCCAATTATTCCTATTGCGTAGGATTATGGCAATAAGCGTCGTCCTGGTTGGGCAGGACATCTTGTTTCTTAATTGTTTATAACTTTTGCAATACTAACTGGCCCCAATTTTCTCGTTTAACATTTTTTCTAGTTGCCGTTTTGGATTAATCTGATAATTTTCAGTGGTTTAGGTCAGCTTTTTGACAAAATAGCACTTGTGAACCAGACTAAGTTGTATTATATTGATTCTGTCCTAGGTACCTGATTATTATGATGTGATCACGAAGCCAATGGATTTTGGAACGATAAAATACAAGCTCAATATGGGAGAGTATGCCGAAGATTGTCAATTAATGAGGGACGCAGTCCTAGTATTTCAAAATTGTAACACATATAATGACACAGATGCTGATGTTTACAAGTAAGTACCATTGTGGTAATTTATATAGATTATTTATTATTTAATATTCAAATGTCGGATGTTATTGGATAATTCAAAATATTCTGAACGAAATGAATATTCGAGATAATATTCATGAAAAGAAAGATAATTTGAATAAATAAACAATTTGAAATATCTGGGACACACTAAAGAAAATATGGAAAGTAATTAATAATAACATTGGCACTAATAACAAAAAAAATCAATACCATACAACTAAATGATCAGTAAGATCAAAGTACTGATAAGTAGTACAAATGATATATATTATGTAATGAATCCACTAAATCCTTCACAGAACACTAACATTATCTAAACAAGTCAAACTATATTAAAAATCTTTCAACTTATAAAAAGTCATTGAAAATTCAATCAGTTGATTTATTTCATCACTGCTAATATTGGTTTCAACACAGCCGTGGTGAGAAAATCGGCAACACCGCATGGAAAGCAATTTGACGTCCTACTCTAATTCTTTAATGTGAATTCCTCGGCTTATTTGGTAAAGGAAAAAAATATAAGAGAATGCATTTTTAGAGAAAATAACGACGATTAATGAGTTTGGTACATTCTGTGTAATGTACCGTCCAATAACATATTATTTTCATTAGTCTGATTTCAAAAGAAAAATCTGAAAAAAAATCAGAGATCATCTATGTGATTTCTGCAATTATCAGAAAAAAATATTTTAAAAGAATCTCCCGAAATGTGAATTTTAGGGCATGGAAAAACCAAACTTGACAGATTTCCCATATCTAAGATATTGAATATATTGCGATATTGAGATTATTTTCTGAGTGCACTTTTGAATGTTTTTGATAACATCTATGGAAAAGTATTGAAAATTCAATCAGTTGATTTTTTCATCACTGGTTTTGATAAATTTCATCTCTTGATTGCACCTTTGGATGTTTTTGCTAAAATCCATGAAAAAGTATTGAAAATTCAATTGTTCATTTCATCACTGCTTGTATTGGTTTCGATTAAAATTATCTCCTGATTGCACTTCTGAATATTTTTTCTAAAATCTATGGAAAAGTATTGAAAATTCAATTAGTTGATTTCATCACTGTTAATATATTGGTTTTGACAAATTTCAAATTATCTCCTGATTGCACTTTTGAATGCTTTTGCTAAAATCTATGAAAAAATATTAAAAAAAAACAATTAATTGATTTCATCACCGCTAACATTATTTATTTGGATAATTCAAATATGTACTTTAACATTCCAATATCCAAGCAGCAATGACTGACTTCATGAGTAGATATGATAGATAGATAATTTATTCATAATTTTTTCACCTAGTATAATAATAATAATGAAGCGTGCTTATTCACTATGAGGTACAACGAAAAACATAATAAAATATGAGTTAACAAAAAACTGAATCTATGAAACTCTAGACACAATAAGTAATTATGGTGTTGCAAAATTCAGTGATATAAAAAAAAACTCTAGACACTCTCAATCATACAATTCGATAAGACATCTTAGACTGTCTGGGTATTGGGGGACATTCATTGAATATATTTAAAAAAAAAAAATTCAAATCGTATACAATATTTTTTTTAAATCTATAATAAACAGTATCGGAAACTTTTCATCTGGAGTATAGACAAAAATCTACGCGAGCAACAAGAAACGCAATGATATGATAATACCACATAAATAAGAGAGACGCACTACTGTGCCCCTCTCCTGTTACCCCACTCTACGCATTAACGGACCACGTGGCAATGCGACACACCGCACACAGCGCACGTCGGTATCCCTTCCTCGAGCGAGTAGAGGAGAAATTGTAATGCTCTCTCAGCATTATAGCAAGCTATTCTTTACGCTCTCATGAAACCACCATACCCAAAATGAAAACTTTCCGATACTGTATATATTTTTTTAAACACAAATCAGTTTTTCCCAACTCTGCCTAAACATAATTTAGTTTTGAAATATCAAAGTTTGTCTCACTTCTTATGATTTTGAATATTGCAGAATACATCAGAAATGTTCAATTCTACGATATACAGGAGTTTTTCCGAGTTCAAAGAATTTTATATGTAGTGTTTTATGTGACTCTATTCTTGAATTTTTTTTTTATATTCTACATTGTTTTATTGAAATAAAGAATACATATTATTATGACACTTAACCATTGTATTTTTTGCAGATGTGGTGTGAGGTTGCTGCGATTCTTCGAAAAGAAGGCAAAAGAAGTAGGTCTCAAATTACCTGAAGAAATGGAAATAGATATGATAAAACCGCCTAAGGTTAAAAAGAGGCGCACCAAATGAGAGTATTGAATTTTAGTTCATTTACAAATATATAGCTTTCTAAGCTTATGTATTATTACAACCTTGTTTTAGATAATTATTTTTTATTTCCCCTTATTTTTTATATCAAATTCTAGTTTCTTCTAGCTTTTCCTGCTGTTATTGTAGGAATCCACTATTTATAATAAAATGTTAAAATTATATCTGCGTTTCAATTACAATAATCGTTGTTAAATCCTACAATAAAAAGTATAATGTTTAAGTGCTTGTCTGATCTTGTGAAACTCATTGCAACCTTCTTATAGATAAATGTTATTTCAGTAGGGCTTCAAATATTAATCATACAGTGACCGTCAAAAAGTATGTACCATGTGGGAAAAAAGGTTATTATTAGAGTATTGGAAAAAAGACTCTCGGGAAAAGTTTGTGCATGTCGGATAACCTAAAAATCGATTTTGACACAAGTCACGTGATCACTGGTATGGCGACAAATTGAAAAAAATTACTATGAATAGGCAAAAAGTTGGATAAAATGGCAAGATATCGAAAAAAGTTATTCGAAAAAGGCACTAAGAATTAAATTTTATACCCATATACAAAGTTTGGAAAAATAATGTGAGAAAATTGAAAATAGCAATTTTTTTTATATTCTCCTAGCTGTATAAAAATGTCAAATTATTTTTTTATGAATAGCTTGACCATACTGAAATATTTGTATTTTAATGATAATAACAACATTTTCTCATTTCCTCCACATCAGAAAGCACTAAATTAAAAAAAAAAAAATTTTTTCAGAACCCTTGCTGTTACATTGGTTCGTATCTAACAGTTATATAAAAATTCCACGATTATTGTAATGATAGGAAAATCCAAAAATATTGTGTTTTTCAGATTATAATCAAGTTTTGATGTTAATCGTGCACGAACGTTTCACTTCGCACATAATCGTAAAAATAGTGCTTCAAATTAAAGAGGCTAGAGTTTTCAACATTGCACACGAAGTGAAACGATCTGGCACGATTATCATCAGAACTTGATTATAATCTGGAAAACACCATGTTTCTGGACTGTCATGTCATCACAATGGTCGTGGAATTCTGATATAACTGTTAGATACGAACCAATGTAACAGCCATGGTTTTGACAAAATACAATTTTTTCAATTTAGTGCCCACTGGCGTGGAAAAAATGAAAAAGTTTTGCCATTATCATTGAAATTCAAATGTTTTTGTATGGTCAAGCTATTTATAAGATAATAATTTGATATTTTTATACAGCTAGGAAAATATTTTTAAAAAATAGCCATGTTCAATTTTCTCTCATTATCTTTTCAAACTTTGTATATGGGTATAAAATTTAATTCTAAGCATCTTTTTCAAATAACTTTTTTTGATATCCTGCCATTTTACCCCACTTTTTGCCTTTTCATAGTCATTTTTTTCAATTTGCCGTCATACCAACGATCACGTGACATGTGTCAAAATCGATTTTTATGTTATCGGACATGCACAAACTTTTCCCAAGAATCTTTTTTTAGGTAGACATTCAAAAAGTCAACCAGGACACCAAATTTCATGAATAAATGTTTATCTAGGGCCAACTTATCTTATTTTTCAAGGTAAAAATCTAAAAACATTACTAGCGATTTTTTTATAAAAAATCTGACTACACCACTGGATTTGCGACATTTTCAAATGGTTCATATGTAAATTACGTTGAAATGCGTCAATTTGAAAAGTATGCCGTGAAACTCCATTTACATATTTCTGAAATTTACAAATAATAATAATAATAATAATAATAATAATAATAATAATGATTCCACAACAGATTTTATGAATGTCCTATTCATATCTTGGAACTAAAATCAATAATGTGAATATTTGGATCTCGAAAAAGGCTTCAACTTTTTGGATCAAATTTAATATTCAGATGAGGTATTGCTACTTAAGTAAGGCGTCTTTTCTGAAAAAAAGATCATTCTACTAATAATAATAATAATAATAATATGGATATGGATCTCCGGAAACTGCACACTGTATATGGCCATAGGTAAAGTATAGTGCGTAATGCGTGTTGTAAAGCAATTACGCACTCACGTAATTTTTTCATTCGTGCGTAATATGCCTTATACAACACTTGTTACGTAATATACTATTGCAGTTTATAATAATAATAATAATAATAATCTTTATTTTCCAGTAGACATATATAAATGTATAGGAATCGTCAAAATACTACACATGTTTATAGGAAGACATGCAAGAACACTTATATGAAAGTATATAAATAAAATTTATGTAAATATAGACATATTAAAAACCATTAAAAATAACATCAAAAAAAGAACTATCAAACACTTAAGTAAATATATTTACAGACGTCATGCATTAAAAAAATTCATCCAAATTATAAAAACATCCTTGAATTAAAAACTTTTTCAACTCTCTACTGAATTCCATGAAGGTGTGGGCCTCCTTTATATGCTTCGGCAGCTTATTAAAATTTTTTTGTCCCATCACAGATGGCGAGTCCGATGAAATTTTGTACTTGCTGAACGGAATATGAAAATTGAGTTTTTGTCTCGTGTTCATCTCATGGACATTCGAATTTAAGAGAAAATTATCCTTATTCTTAAAAATATAAACGGACAATTCAAAAATATGAAGACAAACAAGAGTCATAACTCTAAACTGTCTGAATAAACTTCTACAAGAAAAAGTGCTGGTAACTCCGGCTACTATTCGTAAAATCCGTTTTTGTACTATAAATACTTCTGATGACAATGTAGAGTTACCCCACATGCATATGCCATATCTCAGCCTGGATGCAACCTGGGAGTGATATAAGGAAAGTAGTTGTTGTTCCGTTAAGAAATTCCTGATATTTCTGAATAGATAACATAGGGAATTAATTTTCTGATTAGAAGTTCACAGTGTTCTCTCCAATTCAGACATGCATCCAGAGTGATTCCTAAAAATTTCGTTTGTTCTGAGTTTTCGATTATTTGGTTGTTTATACTGATTTGTATATCAGGACATTGTTTTTGACGATTGTGAAATCTCATCAATTGTGTCTTACCGGCATTAAGATATAATGAATTCATTCCACACCACTCGGTAACTTTCTGCAGCTTATTTTCACATTTGTCAGCCAGAACTTCTTCTGACTTGTTAGACACAATCAGTGAAGTATCGTCAGCATACATCGCCAAGAAAGTATCTCTCATGACTGTGCTCATTTCATTAATGTACAACAGAAATAGTACCGGCCCCAATACCGATCCTTGAGGCACGCCCATGGAAATATTCGCATAATCGGTGTGATGTCTAGAAGTTGTGGTTTCATTATCATGAGAAATACTCACGTACTGTTGTCTGCTTTCTAAAAAGGATTGAATCCAATCATATGCTACCCCTCTTATACCATACGAATATAATTTCGGTAGTTGATTTTACCTAGCTTACTTCGAGGACGAATGTTATATTTTAATTTACCCTATATAGATATTATGTTGATAAAAAGTTTAAGTCAAAATATTGAGTAAAGCCTGACCTGAAATTCGCTTCCTACATCAATTTATGGATTATTTTCTTGCGGGGGCATACAGCTTCAGGTCATCCACATGTAAAATAAATGGGGCCTTATGCTATTAAATTCCATGATTATTTCAATCGTATATTCCCTTTATCTTCAACTTTTGACGTCGAATTGGGATTTTTTTGTGAAGGGAGTTAATGATCATTATAATGTTTCACTCATTCATTTTAATATCCATAGTAATAGGTATTCCTGTTTCTTTATTTTATTTAATATAATCAAGTACTTGCCAACGACAAACACGAGCCTCAGTTCATTATATTTTCCTTATTGTTGTACAGTTGATGATTCAAACACCGATATGACAGAAGTCTTGGGAACAATTTGTGATTTTTTGAAGTGGCATGGTTTGTGGCCAATACCCAATTCCACTAGATTTGAATTCTTACTGTACTGTTCATTGAAGTACATCCTTAATTATGTTGTTGGATTTCTCTCTTGTTTCCATTTGTATATGTCTTGCAAAGGTTAGTGTACTGTTTGTCTTCTACATTGAAAATAATTATATCAGCAATATTTTCATCACAATATCAATGAGTTAGTGAAGGTCCTCCAATTAAAAAACAAAGGACATGGCACAGGATACATGTATTCCTGGGGCTCGATAGATTTTTTTGATTTTTGGATATATCATTCTACAGGTTAAAACAACCAACTTTCTTCATTAGACTTTTTCTGGCTCTACAGCGTGAGCTACAAAAATGGGTTGATTGTCTAACGCTAATTATGGAAAATGTTTTCTGCGAATGGATTTTTCTTGATTTTTGAGTATAATATCATGTAAAAAATATCAATTTTCTTTGATTATATTAATTATGGTGTACATTACTACAGGACGAGGCAGAAAACGCGATTTTCATTCAGATAGTTTATTTTTTATGATTTTCTCTAGATTTCATTGGAAATTCATTAAATAAATTAGATAGAGAGAATGTTATTAAAAAATATCAGTCACAGAAATCGTTCATTTCATTGAAGCAAGGTTCGCTTCTCTCGCATTTAATCCCCGATACATTTTGGTCGACGAAAATCTATTTCGCTTTGCCAACTCATCAGGGAGATCGATAGAATTGGAAAGCAGGCTCTTCAGAAGCAATTATACACACCAAGGATGGAAATTGATGGAAATATTTCTTCTGCGGTGACACTTTGAAAGTTATTTTTTGACAAAGACCTGTCATAGGCATTAGTGGTTCGTACGAGACTCTCGTTTTCGAGAGTCTCGCAAAAACGAGAGTCTCGCATGGTCTCGTCTCATTTTCGAGACGAGACTCGAGACGATACTCGGACAAGACGAGACGAGACTTTTGTTGGTCTCGTCTCGAGTCTCGTGCATGAGGTCTCGCGTCTCGCGCGAGAGTCTCGCAGGTGAATATTTTTATGTGCGGACTCGAAGAAGAATAAAAATATAAAAAAAAAACTGAATGAACATCATTTTCTTTCAATAAAAAATTATTAGTATAATACCAAGAATTTCTTTTAAAAGTCTCTGCCGGCGTTATCGGATATGTTGACGGTAATCACTTTGTCTTTCTGAAGCGCGCCTCCGCCGCCTTTGAACCCTATTCTGACTGCCATAAATTTTGCGATATGTGAGTGTCCTATTGTGATCAAAATAAATAAAGATCATTATTGAAAATAAAAGTTCAAATTTATTCCATGTTTATTTATTCGTTGTTCGGTGTGGATAGTGGTAGTTGTTCGAATTTTTGAGCGTGCTGAATTGTGCCAAGTTAATTCAAAACGAGCCGATTCAAGAGGAAAAAAAGCGAACTTTTGACTTTAGAAGATGAATAAAATTCCGGTGATTTTTCTAGTGGAACTGAGGATATTTACATACCAGGCAATATTAGTTTGAGTGATACTGTGACTGAAAGTGAATTGTTGTCTTCGTTAAATAGCAGCCGCTCTTCATCTCGCATGCAAATACAAAACGACTCTCACAAAAGCAAATTCGATACTTATTTCAACATTGATTTGAAAGGGACAAATCGAGATAAAATAGCCAGGTGTAGAATATGTTTAATTTCGAAGGAAATTAAAATGCCACAGAGAAATACTACCGGATTAAGAAAACACCTACGCAGTAAACATCCAAAAGCATATTTCAAAATATATCCAAATGAGCTTCAAAAATATTATTCCATGCCTCATGTAATAAAGAAACAGATATACTACAATGATGGAAAATTCACGCTTCCGAATTTTCTATTCTAAGTTTAATGGCACGAGATCTCTTAAGTATACCGGCTACTTCAGTCCCGGCGGAAAGATTATTCTCACGTGCTGCATTTACTATAAGAAAGCATCGAAATCGCCTCAACAATGAATCTGCACGATGTTTGTTATGCCTAAATGACTGGGTGAAAAACAAAATGATTTGCAACCGAGAGGGCTAAGGGTTTTTTACCTTTGACTTTTTCAGTTATTTCATTTATAAAATAATGTTAGGTTTTTATTTTCTTTAGTTGTATTACTTTCAAATACATGATGTTATTTTTTAGCAATTGTAATTTTCTCTTCCGACTCTTATATTATAGCAAGTATTCAGGTATTCCTTATTGCACTGATGCAATGAAATTATAAATGGTGAGATTTCGATACTTTTACGAGACTCTCGTGCGAGAAACGAGACGAGACGAGACTGGAGGCTGCGAGACGAGACTTGAGACGAGACTCATCATTTCATCGGCGAGACTAGACAAGACTTTATGAAAATCTCGTCTCGTTGGTCTCGTGCGAATCAATAATAGGCATTGCATTTTGATTTTTGTTCGAAATTATGAATGGAATATTCATAAAATCTGTTGTGGAATCATCTGCGGCTGAAAGATAAACTTTAGTACCTATTTTCCATCGTTCAATATATTTTGACCACTTTTTTTTTTTCAGGCAATATTGATCGCCTTCAACCTGACGATATACTTTTTGGGCTCGAAATGTGCTTTTTTTTTCACGTTTTGAACATGTACCTTTGGCAGGCCAAAAATTTGGTCAAATTTATCGAAGATGTAAAAAATTACGATACCTTTGGGAAACCTCCCACACTCAAGAACCTCGTGATGAAACAGAGTCGGAATACGAAAATTCTTTATTTCTGCACCATTATTGGAACATTTTTTTATTTCGGCATCAGCTTCATGGATATGCTGCAGTGCGAGAAAGCGAAAAGAGCCAATCAATTCTGTTACTTTTCGTTCCCACTGTGGCAACCCTACCACGTCAACGTCTTGCCCTACTACAAATACGTAATGGGAACAGTCGAAATGATAGCTGCTCTATGTTTATCATCGTCATCGGTATTAGGAAACTATTTATCTGCATCCATTATGGAGCACATCACTATAAGAGTGAAACATTTGAGATCAAGAATACAGAAAATATCTAAGAGTTCCTCAAATGGAGAACAAATGGAACAGATGATTCATTGCATCAAATATCATATAGATATCTTAAGGTATTTGAAAATTCTAATGCAAACTTTTTGCCTTTTTTCAATTTGCCGTCATACCAACGATCACGTGACATGTGTCAAAATCGACTTTTATGTTATCGGACATGCACAAACTTTTCCCAAGAATCTTTTTTCCAATACTCTAATAATAAACTTTTTTCCCATTTGGTACATACTTTTTGGCGGTCACTGTATATCTGACATTCTGATAACTAATAACCGAGAATAAAATGTTGTAATTTCATTACATCAGTCTGTGATGATTTATATAATGTTTCTGTTCAATAATTTCTATGACTCCTGGTGGCTTCAGTCAGTTGTTTCACACACTGTAATAATAAAAGTCTCAGATAAATTATGGATATAGACGATGAAGAGTTTCGAGTACCCCTCATTAGAATGTCAAAAACCACCAGGAGAAAATGAAATTGGAAATTATACCGGGTGTCCCAAGTTATCGTATACAGGCAATATCTCGCTTATTTGACAAGATAATTGAAAAATAGAAAAACTGCTTTGAATGGCATTAAAGTACCTTCCTAATGATGTATAATAATAGTTATTTACCTAACAAATGCGGAAAGTAGTACTTTTCGGCACGTGACGGCAGTTGCACGAACGACGCGGAGCGGAGTTCGGACAAGCCGTTAAGGGCGGAAAAAACATTTTCCGTAAGAGTTAGGTACAATATTTTTCCTACGAGTGTTTTTGTCCATCTTATTTATGAAAAAACAAGTTTTTTAATAAACAAGTTTTTATAATAATGCTACAAAATGACTAATAAGACAGAATAGTTAGTTACATAGATCATTTAGTTAGTCCTAAATATCATCATTTTCAAAAATACAAAAATCGTGCGGAAAAGTAAAAATCGTACGGAAAAGTAAAAATCGTGCGGAAAAGTAACTTTCAAAACGAAAACTCGTGCAGAAAAGTTACTTTTCCGCACGCTCGTAGGAAAAATAAATTTCATTTGTCAGCCCTGTGGTAGCTACCCCTCACTTTATTTATTTATTTTCAAATGCACCATCTGTATATTGCAATGGAAAATTGTGTGTTATTCTATTTGCAATAGAATGATTTTTTTTATAATTTTTTTCGAATTTCGTTAATATTTTTTGTAATTCAAATTCGAAATATCAAATATAAATGCGGATCTGAATACTACTCATACCTCGATAAATTTGAAAGGTTTGACGAGGAACAACCCAACATTTTTTGAAGGGTATTACGATACTACTTTTTGAGACAAGAAACATTGCAATTACTCGACAGATGGCGCTGGGGGCACATTAACTTAAACATTTCGAAAGGCATAGAAATCGAAATTGGGAAAAAAATTATAAACAAAATTCAAAAATATTTTGATGATTGTGAAGAGAATCCAATTCTCTTTTCAACGATGTGCCACGTGACCGCCCCATGCCATTTAAAAATTTTGAGTTGATGGGCCCCCCCGCGCCCCCTGTTGAGCAATTAATATATTTTTCATTTCAAAAAGTAGTATTGTGAAACCCTCGAAACTGTTTTTTATTCATGTTTCTACGTCGAACCGTTCAAAAGTTAACATGGGGGGGACTATGAAAAGTCACACTGTATATAAGCGTCTTTCTTGAAAAAACATGATTTTACTGATAATACTAATAATAATAATTTTTGAATCTTGAAAACGGCTCCAACTTTTTGAATAAAATTTAATATTCAGATGAGGTATTGCTACTTAAATTCATCTATACAGGGTGTTCCTTAAAGACATGCTAATATTTGAGGGGGTGATTCTTTGACTTATTTTAAGGAAAAAACTTTCTATAAACGTATGTCCTAAAAGTCCTAACTTTTGAGATACAGGGTGATAAAGTTTTGAAAAAAAATCAGTTTTTTAATAATAACTGAGATAATATTGTAGACGTTTTTATAAAATTTGGTACATGTCTTCTATGCATCAAGGTGCATTTTTTAATGCACAAACATTTTCTCAACCAGTGGCGTCCGTACGGGTTTTGCATTGAATATTTTTGGAGAAAAAAATACTACGCCACTGCTTTCTCCACAAAAATATACTTTTGAGATCCTCATTTATTTTTGAGCAAATTTAATCTCTTGAGTTTTCTTTGTCCGCCGCATGGTTTTCGCTTAAAAAAATAAAAATCGTTTTACTTCAGGATCAATTCCTCAAAAATCTGATGTGGTGTGGAAATGATTGTGCATCGACTGAAAGCGGAGGACCTCAGCAATGGCCAGCAAGATCTCCTGATCTCAACAGTTTAGATTTCTTTTCTTTGAGAAAGTATCACTTTCCGGACTAGTCCGGGAAATTCTCAAATTTTAATATATATAATATATTTTTTGGACTCGCAGACTTCCAGGACTCGCTAGAATCCTAGAATCTTGTCCACTCGTCCAAAAAAACAGTGTTTTCCGGACTTGTTACGTAAATTACTAGTATATCATAGATATGTTAAGTCATAGACGAATAATGTATGAAAATAATAATGTCAAATCATTTTCAGGCTCACTGACAGAATGACAAATAGTTTCGCTGAATTGAATGCAATCCACTTGTTGACCCCCATCATTATAGGCATACTTAATTTCAAAATAAGCATGGTAAGTTAACTCTATTATACCCATCCAGCACACGTACGTATAATGAATGAACAATGGACGTTGAATATGGGAGTTCAAGACATTCAGTGGATGTCCACACAGAAAAAAATGGGTACCTGAATACAATGAAAAAGTTCATAGACTCAATGAATATTTTTAGCAATATTGGTCCAATGAACGCAATCGTTATGTCAATGTACCACTGGTTATCCATACTATAAATACGGTTGTTAATAATATCAATGAATGCTTTCACTGATATCATGATCAAGTACATTAAATAGGTTCGTTATGGTAATGAATTCCATTCATCAAACGAATAAAGAGTGATCACCCAAGCAATGAATTGTATTCGTTGTTCGTTCTTCGAATAAATGTTGTATGATTGATGTAATGATTCAGATTAGTTCGACGATGGATATTTTTCATCAATCCAATGAACGGTGATTATTAAGTATCGGTTATTCCTTGATTCAATAATTGATATACATTAAATCTATGTTTCAGTTTATTCTCGTGATGCTTTCACACATTGAACTAATTATTTTGTTTATCATTTGAATAAGTGGTATTTATTCAATCATTGCGTATCATTCGTAAATGCAATGAAGGCCTCCCACTGATATTGAGCATACAGTGAGTTTCCGAAAGATATGCAAAATAATTAACATGCATTCATCAGAACATCGCAATCCTGATTGGAAGGCGTATCTCCAAGTTATCTTTTATTTCGGCTGGCTCCTTCCGGAGCTCTTCGGATGTTTCTGTAGTCTGTGCTACCTGAGAAGATGCTTCAACGATCGCTTCTGTCTGCTTAAGTTAACCGGCTCTGTGCAAACAACGAAGTCGTGCGGAGTGGTTCCTCTAGTGGAGACGCTGTGTACTACCAGCTAAAGCTAACTTGCCAGCAACGGATATTTCTATGCGAGGATTCGGCTGAACAGATGCCGGCAAAATTTATGAGTATATTTAAACACGAGATGGCTTGGTTCGACATAAGGCTTATTGTTATATTCATGAACATATTAAGTACGGACTTATAGAATGGGAGGAAAATGTTGCTTCTATCTGCCTAACAAAACTGGGACGTAGTAACTTCGTTACACCTTCTTTGATCTTTCCATAGCCACAATAAAACCTGTGTGTAGATCTGAAAATAGATTATCATTGATTTCGATAAACTTGGATTCATTGTAACAATAAAGTATCTCTGGGACCATTAATTACGTTCATTGATATGATCAACAATTTCAAATGGATTCAGTGTACCCCTTTCATTACCTCAATGCACTTTTCCATAGCAGCAATGAAACCTGTTCATAAATGTAAAAAAAGATCATCTTTGATCTCAATGAACTTGAATTCAATAAATCAATAAATACCTTCGTACATTAGTGAATGTTTAATCATTATCACGATGAAAAGTTAATTGTGCCAATGAACGGAAAGGTAATAAACGGTATTCATTGATATTATGTACCACATTTTTTTCATGAAATAATATACATTGTTCCAATGTACTTTTTTCTTCATTTCAATAATCTTTTTCAAAGCCGTAACGAAATATGTTCATAGGTCTGAAATTAGATCATCATTGATCTCAGTGTACCCCTTTCCTCACCTCAATAAACTTTTCCGCAGGAGCAACGAAAACTGTTCATAAATGTAGGAAACGATCATCTTTGATCTCAATAAACTTGAATTCGTTGTATCAATAAATACCTACAAAAGTCAGTGAATATTTATTCATTGCCGCGATGAAAAATGTGTTTTGCCAATGAACGGAGAGGTAAAAAATGGCATTTAATGATATAACGTACCACATTTTTTTCAGTGCAGAAGTAGTCTAATATACCGCTTCCGGACAATTGCCCGAAAACAATTTCCCGAAAGACAATTCCCCGAAAACAGTTGCCCGAATGGACAATTTCCCGAAACACAATTGATCGAATGTACAATTGCCCGAATAGACAATTTCGCGAAGAACAATTGCCCGAAAGGACAATTGACCGAAAAATGCATTTTTTCGGCAACCGTCCGGGAAGTACGTACTTTCCGGACTAGTCCGTGAAATGCTCTAATTTCAACAAAAATATTTATATAAATAAAAATTAGAATGTTTCTGTTAGTACCTATCTTCTGTTCGCATTTCGATATTTAATACAAACAAGAATTAAAATGTTCGAAATTTTCTTCTACAAAGAAATATAAAAAATAAATGTGTCTCAATTTGTTATTCTACACGGTTGCCGAAAAAATTGTGTACGCAACACGTCCGAAAACAGTTTTTTTGGACTCGCAGACTTCCAGGTCTCGCTACCCTCGTCCTAGAATCTTGTCCACTCGTCCAAAAAAACAGTGTTTTCCGGACTTGTTACGTAAATTACTATTAGCGCTACTTTATAAATTTTTGACCAATATTTTCGGAAAATTCTGTATACTATTATTTCTTCTCTGATTTACAATAACACCCTTAATACCTACTACAGTATCGGAAAGTTTTCATCGGGGGTATAGGCAAATCTATGCGAGCAACAAGGAACGCAATGATATGATAATAGCATATAAATAAGAGAGAAGCACTACTGTACGCCTCTCCTACTACCTCGTCCGACGAATTAAAGCCATATTTTCTCGAGAGATAATTTTGAAATTATTTCGAAACATGATTTTAATAACTACGTCATCGTTTTTGTGGTCGAGAAAATGAATGTTTTCGAAAGAATTTCGTTATAACTTCAAAGTTGTCAAAGGTCGAACAATAATAACATAACCACATTGAATTCAAACTTATTATGCACACGTTACTATAATTATTAACACAGCAGAAGGGTTCTCAAATACCACTTTTGATTAATGATTTGTAACAGTGTCATGAAGAGGATGATGAATTCTTCAATTATGTCTTTTTATTTTCCAATCCCGGCCCAAGTAGTCCCATCAGGAATGAAGAGAACTGGTTAAAAAAATTTACAGACTAGGAATTTTTCATATACTTCCGGGTGTCAAAAAATACATTCAGTAAACTCCTGACTGAAATAAATAATCTTGAATTAAGGAGGCCCAATTTAGGAACACCCTATAATGGACCCATTTCCCCAGAGTGGCAGCTGCATTGTCTACTGTTAATATGAGATCTTGCAGCTGGATTTGCACCAGACCTTCCATTCACAATTGTTTTCGGGAAATTGTTTTCGGGCAATTGTCCTAGATCCCAAAATATGCATTCAATAATTGACGTTCAGGACGTTTAAGTGCAGACCAGAAAAAGTTCAATGGATGTACATTGTGCGTATTTTAGGCGTCATCCATATTTGGTAAAATGGATATCCAGAATATATCCAAATAACAACTATTGCGGATATTTATTGGACGTCTAATATACATCCAATGTAAATCCGAAATAAACCCAGAGGATACAGATTATACAAAGTGTCATTCAAATAATGGGCAATACTTTGGACACATATTGTGACGGTAGAGGTACTTCTCGTAGTGTGCCCCTTTTTGACATTCTTTTTTCTTGAATAAAAAATCTCAATCTAACCTCACAACTGATGATTTTTGTATCGTGCCGAAACAGTTTATTTTGCCACCTGAGTCACAACAAAATGTTCTGTCATCGATAATTATTCAAGTACTATGAAAGAAACCAATCTCAATTCATTATCAATATTCGAAATTAATATTAAATGCATGTGACTGAAGCGGACGTCCAATGGATGTACATCAATAGGCCTTTTCATTTAGATGACAAATGACTAACTTTGTTTGCCTGACAGCCCCAACGACAGTGACAGCGAATATTTTTTTCTTTTTAAAGAAAATAAAATAATCCTTCCGAGTTTTCTCATGGATAGTTGACTTGAATTTACATGGAAAGAATATTCACCATCAGAAAAATTCGTGTAGGTACATTATTTTGTATAAGAATGAAAGGTTTTTGGTTGTATAAAGTAGGTAAAAATTACCTAACTATATAGTTATTTATTATACAAGGGAAAAAAGTATTAGATTTTATTTTTCCCGTGTATAATACACTATTTTTTTCTGTGACAGGAAAAACGACGATTTAATATCTACCTTTACCTATTTGTACATACAGTGTGACCCATTTAAAATGGAACCACCCCTGTAGAATGTGCATTTTTCGATCAATCTCAATTTTTTTTTATTGAAATATTAAGCATGAAAAACTGTATCTTGACACTAACTTTCACAATTTTAGTTTCATTTCCAAGGCACTCTATGATTTTTTTTGTTTGTCAAAAACGGTAAAAGTTTATTAGGCAATTTTTGTTTTCAAATTTGACTACACCACTGGATTCGTAGTCGTTATAAATGAAAACTGTCAAATTTTCATTAAAAAATATTTGTTAACAACGAAGTTACAACAACTTCAATTTTGGAAACAAAGTATTTGTTTGTAATTTTTATTCAGATTATAGACATATTTGAGATCTGACAACACTGTCATCACCAAGTAGAACACCAGTGAATTTGTACAGTGAAAATCCGAAGTCAATAGCTCAATCCGTTCTACAGTTATAACACCTGAAAATATGGTAATGTGAGAGATTTGTGGTGCAAGCGTTTTGTAATAAAAATCTGACTACGCCAATGGATTTGTGAATAATATTCCTTCAAAATCATTCATTTGAGTGTAGGTTACGAGAAGTGTATTCTAGAATAACAGAAAATTAAAAATTCATTTTCAAGTTATGCAGTACTTAGTACATTCTTCCGCACATTACCATATTTTCAGGAGTTATAACTGTAGAACGGATTGAGCTATTGACTTCGGATTTTCACTGTACAAATTCACTGGTGTTCTACTTGGTGATGACAGTGTTGTCAGATCTCAAATATGTTTATAATCTGAATAAAAATTAAAAACCAATACTTTGTTTCCAAAATTGAAGTTGTTGTAACTTCGTTGTTAACAAATATTTTTTAATGAAAATTTGACAGTTTTCATTTATAACGACTACGAATCCAGTGGTGTAGTCAAATTTGAAAACAAAAATTGCCTAATAAACTTTTGCCGTTTTTGACAAACAAAAAAAACCATAGAGTGCCTTGGAAATGAAACTAAAATTGTGAAAGTTAGTGTCAAGATACAGTTTTTCATGCTTAATATTTCAATGAAAAAAAAATTGAGATTGATTGAAAAATGCACATTCTACAGGGGTGGTTCCATTTTAAGTGGGTCACACTGTATATCCGAAAAAAATCACTCACTTTTTTCCCGTGGGAAAAAAGTACTCACTTTTTTCCCGGTTCTCGGGGAAAAACGTAATTTCATGAAAAGTTATATTTTATTACCCGTCAACAGACATAAAAGGTCAAACTTTACACCCAAATGAGTCTAGTTTTTACTGTATTCTGGGTAATGAATCCATATTGAAAATTTATCAGGATACAGATTATATTTGCAAATCCTCTTCCGTTGTGGCATTTTTCATTTTATATTTTTTTATTAAGTTATGGGGTAGTAGCATATTAAGACATCAATGCGGATCCTATGGTTGGAAATATAAAAAATTAAGTGTCCAAAGGTCAATGCTACTTTCCTTACTTTATAAAATTATAGTAACTGCAAGATAGACACTGTGACCCATTCCATGTATTCGTTCGACTTCTGAATTTATTTTCACAGTAAACTGAAAGTTACCTGTGAAAGGTTCGAGTATGGTTTTTTCCCCTTTCTTCCCCACAAACACAGCATTTCCACACCATTGTAGCTTTCACACAACACAGTAAAGTCGAGAGTCGAGGTAATAAATTGAGTCACTTTTTTCGAATTACACTATAATTATTATCACAAACGCACAAAAATAAAAATAAACTACAACTATCAGTAACAAATAACGAGAACGAACGCCAATGGATCATTTTGTTGGGGCCAAAGCACATTGTTGTTGTCATGAAATTGAGGTTGACAGACCGCGAATTTTGAACTGAGCCAAAACGTAACCAATGGCTATTCACTCTCCCAATATCCAATCAGACTTTGGGGCTCAAAACGAGCGCATGGCCTTAAAAACTCATCTAAATGAAAAGGCCTATTGGCTGATTCCCAAGCAGCAGAGTGACGTCAATTCTCGTAGAATCGACGTGTATAATAGGTGATGACTGGTCGTCGTCAAGAATCGACAAATAATTGACGACATTTTGACGTGTCTCGGAAACGTATTTGATAGACGTCATTTCACGTCATTCTGACGTGACTTCCTCACCAACCATATTGATTTTTTTTCGGTAAAAAACTATCCATCCTCGACTTACTGGTGAAATATGTAAAAGCTATTCATGTATTACTGAAAAAATTAACACCTCGATTCTTCCAAATGATGAGGAATATAATTTGGAAATGGTAAGATTTTTTTATAATCAGACTAGTGCATTTCATATTTCATATTACGCGCGCAATGTCGCGATTGGTCGCGGACGCTTTTTATCGACTGGTGAATCCGTGCTCCTGCTGCCCAGTGCGCTTGCGCTTCAATGTTGTTATGTAAGATGTAAAATGGTGGTTCGCGTCGTTGGCGGTTTGGTGTTTTTGTAACATTTGTGAGATTCGTAGAAAAGTGTGCATAGTGGCTTTTGTGTATATTGCCGTTTGATGATACGTTTCATAATTGAAGATGTTTGTGGGAATACAATTTTCAGAAAATGACGGGGGTGGAATTGCACTTGTCCATAGCAAGTGGATGACGCCTCGTAAATCTGAAGTATGGTGGCCGCCTTTCAAACAGCAGGACTACTTCAACAAGTCGATAAAAAAGGGAGAATCTCCAAATGAAACTTGGAAATTGTATGGGGTAGTGAAGTCATTTTTTGAAGAAGGTAATCTATACATTTAAATATTCAATAAATTGTAGATTTAAAAAAGTTGAGAGGTTAGGTTGAGGTTTCTAGAAACAGGACACCCTTGGTTATGTCCATGGATTTCATACCAGGGCAGTGTTTACAAAGGCTTATTTATTATCTGTTATTGTGTAAATTTTTGCATGGTTCCAAATATTACATACTAATTTAAATATACGGTGAATTTTTTGTTAGTTAAAAGTTGATTTTGAATTGATTTAGAATTTGTCATAGACATATAATAATATTAATGTCTATGGAATTTGTATCCACAACCAGAGATGGCATTGATTAATTATTTGTTTTTATTTAAGGAGATTATAACAAGGCTTTGCAGAAGTTAAAAAAAGCTGAAGTGACTTCTGACTTTCCTAGTGGTGACGAAGAACCTCTGCCTATGAAAAGAAAAATAATTCCATCCAAACGCTTATTTTCCAGTAGCGATGAGGAAGATGAAAATGAACCAAAGCATCCTCTTCCTCCTAGGGTGAAAGCTATTTCACCTCTTTTGAAAAGAAGAAAATATACTGAAGTGTGCAGTGGTAAGGTTCTTCTTTTAGTTCGAACCAATTATATAAAATTATTTACTTACTCATTTATTATCCATTCATGGAGTATAAATAGCAAATATCCATCCATTTCAGTTTGACTTATTCCTATTCAAATTTCAGGTAGTTCGCACCAGTCACAAAATCACAGAGAAACAGCTGATTTGTCTCAGAGTTCTTCATTTTCTGTACTCCAAGAACAGGAGCAAGATTTCAATACTTCGAACCCTATTGCATCCCAAAAGTCAAGATTTTCCCAATTCCAAAATCAAGGAAATGAAAATTCTATAAACGTTGTAGTAAGTGATTTGATACAATCTACTACGAAGCCACTGCAACAAATTTGTCGCAGAATATCTGAATTGGAGTATGCTTCTTTGAATTCTCAGAATGAAAAAAGTAGGGTAAAATTTAGTGTAGAGCACTGTGATGGTCCTTGTCTATCAAATGAATTTAAAAAACAATATAAGAAAATATCATTAATAGATAATTATATTTTGAGTACTTATTCATATTCGAAAGCAGATGCCTTCTGCTTCACAGAAGACTGTGTTATCCAAATAGAAAATATATTAACGAATAATAATCAGCAAGAAATTAAACTTATTGGGAGACACTTCACCTCTTTATCTTCATTTTATGATTACCCTTTTGATTCAAGACATTTGGATATTTTCCTGGTTTCATGTTTATCTGAAGAGATGCGTATGTGGTCTCTTTCGGATATTAAAGGAAAATGTATGATTTTGCCTTATAAAGATAATTTGGTGTCAGTTCCTCTATTTCACACATGTCAAATATAACAATAAATATATATTTGTGGACGCTATAAGATACATTAACATCTACATGTATATATAGGTGTATTTTTAGAATAAGTTTTTATTAAAGTTGAAAATAGTTATTAATTTCTTTTTTACAAACTTGGTGTTGTATAATATTTATGAAATAAAATATTTTAACAACCATTGAAACATGATCATTTAAACTGTTTTGTCAACCAATTTGGAATAATCTTTTGTCACTCATGACAACTGAAGTTTGGCTGTAAAACAAGCACTATTATACTGGTTGCTGGAATAATTACTGATTTCTTTTTGAGGGTTTTTTTGTACCAGAGCATCTCATTTTAGTTCAATCATTGACTAAAAATTACATCTGTCATAATTCACCAATACGTCTAATAATGAGCTCCAGTGTTTGAATCTCTCAAACAGAAAGGGGCCAATAAGGGCTGAACATTAACTTCGTAACTATTAGACGTGTAGACGACGTCGTTTAATGACGTCATTTCGCTGTGACATATTGACGTCACATTTACGTCTCTTTAACGTCGGTAATTTGGTCATTTCGACGTACCTGGTGACGAGAATTTGACGTGAAAATGACGTGTCATTGCTAGCTGGGTTATCTAACCCTGCCAAAAATGTCACATGAAATCTCATGAAAAAATATAGACTAATTATGAGACTTTATAAGGATCTACGTGGAAAGTCGGTACTTTTTGGAAGGTTCTATGAGGATTTATAAGTAGGTATAATTTATAAGCATACCCGCGTTCATGTCATACGAGTTTGTATCAGGCAGTGGTTGTTACATGATTCGATGATTCCACTCACGAACACAACGATATTATATGCTCATTCACTAGCTTGTCATTGTATGAGAAATGTGTGAAAATTCACAATTTATAATCTTATTCGGTATTGTATGAAGAAAGTGGATTCAGGATTCGATGGTCTGTAGCAGGAATTCCGTATTCAATTTTATTGGGTATCTTGGGGAAACAGTGGGATCAGGATGTGATGGTTTGGATCAGGAATTCCTCATTTAAATTTATGCAATTCCTATAAGTTTTCAGTTTTGAATGAGGATAAAACACACAATTTATAATCTTATTCGGTACCGTATAAAAAATTGGGTTCAGGATTTGATGATCCAATCTGTATTTGGAATTCCGTATCCAATCTTATGCGAATCCTATGAGGTTTCATGAGATCCAACAATAAGAACATTACGAAACCAAATGGAATATTCTAAACTAAATATTCCTAAGAATATTACCAAAATATTTTAAAAGATTACTTTTATTTTTCTTTGATGTTTTGGCATCGACTGCTATGGTCATTAGCCATCGAATAGGCTATTATTATCATATTAAGCCAGAATATTTCAAAAATATTTCATAAAGATCACTATCACACCAGGAAAACCTATATATTTCAAAATGACTTCAATTGCGAGTGATACATTGTTTTTATCATAATCAACCCTTACATCCTAACGATACTCCTATTACATCTGTGGTTAACGTGTCTAATTATCACATCGAAATTTCGAAAATCTATGAAAAACTGTCTGAACTTAACACCAACAAAGGCCCTGGCCCCGACGGAATTCCTCCTACTTTTCTTAAATCATTTAGTTTCATTTTATCTCGCCCACTCTTTTATATATTCAATAGGTCTCTATCATCAGGCGAATTTCCGGATTACTGGAAAACCTCATATGTTACTCCAATTTATAAATCTGGCCGAAAATCTGACGTGAGCAATTATCGTCCTATTTCTATACTTAGCGCTATCCCCAAAGCTTTTGAGAGTATCATATTTGATTTCCTTTCCTACGATTGCTCAGTAATAATAGGGACTCAGCAATTTGGATTTGCATCCAAAAAATCAGCTGAACTAGGTCTTATCACGTATGTGAATTTTCTGTCGGAAGCTCTGGAAAGGGGATCACAAATTGACTCTGTGTACACTGATTTTTCCAAAGCTTTCGACAAAGTCAATAATGAGCTCCTGATTCATAAACTTCGATTATACGGCATTAACGGCACAGTATTACTATGGCTCAGGAGCTACCTTATGGAAAGAACACAAATTGTCAAGGTTAATCACTACTACTCGCATCCCATCGCAGTTACCTCGGGTGTCCCACAAGGATCGCATTTGGGACCATTGCTGTTTAACCTTTTTATTAACGACCTCATTAGCTGTTTTCAAGAAAATGAAGCCTTGCTGTTTGCTGACGACCTGGAATGTTTTAAAATAATCAGAAACGAGGCTGATTCAATAAGCCTTCAAAATGACATTGATTGCCTATCTAACTGGTGCACCCTAAACGGAATGTGTCTGAATGCTTCCAAATGCCATATTCTTCGTTTCCACCGAACTCACCACCCAATCACCTTTGATTACAGCATTAATAATTCTACCCTCCATTCAGCTATCGAAACCAAAGATCTAGGTGTGATCCTAGACTCCACACTTAGCTACAGATCCCACATTTCCACTGTCACTCAGAAATCTATGAAGATACTAGGCTTTATAAAGAGAACCACCTGCGACTTTACTAACATCACAGCTATTAAATCCCTTTACTTTTCTCTCGTTAGATCTCACCTCGACTATTGCTCATCAGTTTGGTCTCCCCATTATGCGACATACAAAACGAAGCTTGAGGCTGTTCAGCACAAGTTTCTTAGATATATAGCCTACAAGATGCATGTAAACTACGACTATGCTGCATTGGAACGCATATTGAATCTTCCTTCTCTTGAGGTACGCAGGAAACAAAGAGACCTATTACTTCTATTTCAGATTGTCAATGGACTTAGCAACAGTCCGGAGCTCCTCTCTAAAATATCCCTATTTGTCCCCAGTCGTGCAACTAGACAGGTACAAACCTTTTACGTTGCATTTCACAGATTCAACTACTCAAACCACAGCTTCATCTCCAGATCTCTGCGATTGGCCAACTCCTTGGACAATCTTCAAATCTTTAACATATCAGTCCCTCGCTTTAAAAACCATATTCTCGATCTTGCTATTTGATGTTTGATATTTAATACTCTATATTCACAGCTTTTGCTCATTTGTTGGGATTAGTGCTACTTGGCCTACACGAATCAGACTTGATTATATTGCTACTAAAGTGTACTTATTTTCCCATCTTCTCTTCTTCTATTATTTGACTTACTTGTAAAACTGCATCTGTACTAATCACATAATTTACCTTCTAACCACTTTATTGTATTGTATTACCTATTTATATATACTACTGTAATATTTTAACCTGAATTGGGCTTGCCCGTTTAAATAAATAAATAAATAAATAAATAATCGGATCACCGATAATGAATTTATCTAATAATCATTTCCCGCGTATGTGAAATGTATTCGCTGATAAACCGTTTTCGTTTCTTTTAGAATGAACTGCATGATTCTTTACAGTCGTGAGCAAAAAGCTCTGAATATCCGAATGTATGAAATGAATGTATCTCTAACCAGAGACTTCTTCCGAAGTGCTTCCACCTTTCCTCGAAAGATGGAGCTATCTAGACCATATTTTATAGCGCAGGACCGCAGGATCAGAACGGGCAAATAGCCAGCCATAGTAGGATGCGAGTTGTGAAAATACGGACGAGGAACAGATGGCATTCATACTGTCTGCACAGATCTACTCTACCTCCTTTTCGTTTTTGTTAGAAATGAATGTGTAATTTACATATTTTTCTATAAGAACTGCTGTTAAAAATTTAAAATATGTAAATATACACATATCATTTCTGTTTGTACATTTGTGCATATTAATAATCCATTGTATTTATTATCTTCATATGGAACGTGCCAGGAATAATCTCGCAGAATATAATTTGTTTTTTAATAATCATGTGACTGCTATAAAATCTCATATGTTCTCATTCATTTTAAAACTGGATGACCTCATAGAAACATGTAGGAAACATCCCAGGAATCGCTGAAAGAAACGGATAACAGTTATATCTAAAAACACATTCAAATATTATAGATTTACGTTAGGAAATGCCAATAGAAATTAAAGAAATATTTTTGGCAGGGAACGCACTTAAATCGTTGAATTCCTGATAAAGTGAATTATATCTAAAGATTATATTTCCATCTGTGATGAAAACTAAAAAGTTTCAATAAGATAATTCATCATAATTAAAAGATCAATTATCAATTAAGGAAAATTGATCATAATTATATGAACATTTTCGTCGAAGAATTATAAAGTCCCCCCCAATCAAAACTTAATAACCCACCCTGCCTATCCAGCAATACTTTAAAAAATGAATATTTGAGCATAAATAAATTAAATAAATCGTTGCGTAGCAAAAACTACGTGTTGGTAGTTTTTTATTTCAGGCTTTGAAGTTCTTACAGTGGCGTCGGAACGGACGACTACAAGCATTGTTTAAATATAAGGAGGATAGTTGGTCAACCTTATGGGATTAATATTGGATTCAAATGGAGGCGACATGTAGATGGCGTCAGTGGTGTTCGCATCCAAGTCATGTAGCAACTTGAATGGCAGAATACGTAATTTGGCAGTCACGTTGAATTTCCGTAAAGTAGATGGCGGATCATGTGATGAATTGTAAATAGAGTAGGTAGGTGGCACCAATGACTGCAATAAAATTAGAAATATGGTTCAATTCAAGAAATTATTTCTTCTGGTGTTTCATGGACCGTATTCGCTATAATTAGAGTCACACCGTAAAGTAGGTAGGTATAGTTGGGGTGTGGTGATTTAGTTGTTAGTTTGAAATGTGGATTCAGTGGATGTGTTAGTATTTATTCTGTTGTGTCATATTGTGTTTTGGATTTTGTAAAGGGATTTAAATATTACTGATAATTAAAAGCAATTTGGACAGCGGTAAATGATGGCAGGAATATATAAATGTCACTTTTGACTTTTTACTTTAGTTATTAGGTGGACCTTAATTTAAATCATTTTAAAGCTAGCTGGTTACAACTGAACATTATTGCAAAGTAATCGCCTTTAATTCATTTCAGATTGATATTTCTAAACAGCCCTCACCTTCAATCACCCCTTTCTAACCTCAAAAATAGGCATGGTGCCAGAATATCAAATCAAGCTGACAGGTTTGCCTGAACCACACTTTAAGATAACCTAAACAAATAACACTGCACGTATCATATATGCGTAAACTAATAATCTTGATTTTAGACTTCCTATTCGATAACACCTTTCATGCCATTTTAAACAGCATTCTCAGATTATATATTTCGGTGTATTTTAGAAAAAATACTTCATATTATTATTCATGAGTCATTTTTACATAAAACGAACCTCCTCCGTATGAAATAGGAAATATTAAATTTGTTACTTAATTATTTTTTTAAGGCATCGACTACAGTGGTCTTACTTAATTATAATAATTTTTTTTCAAGATATCATTATTAAAACATTTCTGATGGATGACTCTTCTTTATATCCGTGCCTGAGGATGATACATTTGCAGTAAACTCACCCAGAAGTATATTTACAAAAGCTACTTTGCTTGCGTTATTGCTCGCGGCTACCAGTTTATTTAAGCGAATCTGTAAATTCCAATCCCTTATATGACCATCGCGATTTCTTCAAAGATCTACTTGGCTATGCTACATCGCAGTACCCTGTGCCCCTGTGTAAACTAGTAATATTTTACAATATATCCCAGAGACAGTACAAGACATCGCTGAACCCACTGAAGAAGCTAGTGATATTTGATGACCAGGTTAGGTTTGTGTGTAACTTATCCGTGTTAAGGTTCTTTTGCAAAAAGAACTGTGTAAGTACAAAAATGGTCACTCAATCCTGAAATATACTCTACTTTCAATAATTAACAGAGACAATTTGCTCGACTGAAAAATATCCAATAAAAAGTTCAAACAAAATAGCTCTCAAAACTTCTTCATGATCATTAGTCCAACTCTGCTTCCACTGCTATAAAATAAATGGTATAAACATGTATGAAGATGTGTTGAAATTGCAAAGAAGGAAACTTTAGGAAGTGTTTTGTTTACGTGTAGAAACCTTCTACAATATTTTTGTGCTAGATGGCACTCGCGTTTGGCTCCAATACCAATTCCACAGGCATTGACTAACTATCCCCCTTATTTAAACAATGCTACAAGTAGACCGTCAGCCAGTGACAGATTTAGGTGCCCCATTTTCGCATACAAGCCTCGAATAGGGTTGAAAAGTATATGGATTTGGAGTAAAATGAAGATATTTTTACGAGTGGCTCCTGGGGATAACATACCGAGAATTCGATTTTTCAGAACAGTGCTTATTTGTTTCCCTCGTGTTTCTATTTACGGTACGAAACTACAGAGGGTGATTCGTTAAGTCGCCTTAAGGAAAAAAGATCCTATGAACATATGTCCGGAGGTGCTTCGTTTCTGAGATACAAAGGCGTTTGAAAAAAAAATCAATGCCCTGTATCTCAGAAAAGAAGCAACTCCGAACATATGTTCATACAAACTTTTTTTCTCAAAACGACTTAACGAATCATCCTCTGTAGTTTCGTACCGTCAATAGAAACACGAGGGAAACAAATAAGCACTGTTCTGAAAAATCGAATTCTCGGTATGTTATCCCCAGGAGCCACTCGTAAAAATATCTTCATTTTACTCCAAATCGATATACTTTTCAACCCTATTCGAGGCTTGTATGCGAAAATGGGGCACCTAAATCTGTCACTAGCTGATGGTCTAAAGTAGTTTCCTTTATAATTCGAGGCGAAAATGTGAAATATAATATATCAGTACATAATTTATATGTGTGTGTGTACCTTGTACGTACTTACAATGGATGTACAGAATTGGAGTTCCCATCGTACTCCTGTGTCCTGCGTACATACAATGGATGTACATTCAACATCCATGGATATTAAAATAAAGCTGGGCGTAAAACGAACATCCACGTGTATGTGCTATATGTGGGTGAATTCAAAACTTCCATACCAAATGATATATTTTTTTTATTTTGCAGACATTTTCGTTGAAAGATATGGTGCATCTACTTGGCTGGATTTTTAGTTTAGTAATTGTCTGTCACAATGGCCAGGAATTGATAAACGAGGTTTGAATAAAACTTAGATTTCGAATTACTGGTAGATATACAATTATTTTCATAAAAATGGGTCTTGGTGGCGCGCAGATAGTGTCGTTTGCTATGCCAAGGAACGAGGGCTCGAAGCGTCGCGCCGTCACCGATCACGTGCATGGCATCACACGTTAAAAGGTAAGGGCCGCATCTTCCCTAGCTCGCACAAGTCTCTCGAAGACTTCTGAGGGTTGCTCGTAAGGGGGCAGCCGGTTGATGGAAATAACAATTTTAACAATTTCAACAATTTTAACAATTTCAACAGTTTTAACAATTTTAACTATTTAAGCAATTTTAACAATTTTTTAACAATTGCAACAATTTTTTAACAAATTCAACAACTTCAACAGTTTTAACAATTTTAATTTTTTTAACAATTTGAACAGTTTTAACAATTTTAAATTTTTCAACAATTTCAACAATTTTACAAATTTTAACAATTTTAAGATTATTAAAAATTTCAACAATTTTAATTTTTTTTAACAATTTCAACCATTTCAACAGTTTTAACAATTTTTCAACAATTTCAACAATTTAACCAATTTTAACAATTTTAAGATTATTAAAAATTTCAACAATTTTAAATTTTTTCAACAATTTTAACCATTTCAACAGTTTTAACAATTTTAACTATTTAAGCAATTTTAACAATCATAACTATTTTAACAACTTTAACAATTTCATCAATTTAAATTTTTTAACAATTTCAAAAATTTCAACAATTTGAAAAATTTCAACAATTTCAACAATTTTAACAATTTCAACAAATTGAACAATTTTAAATATTTGAATAATTTTTAAAAATTTCAACAATTTCAACAATTTTAACAATTTTTAACAATTGAGCATCTATAATAATGACTAACCACATTTCAATAACGCGTTCGACGATCAGGAAAGTTCAATGAAAATAATCGTTTACTCATGAAAGAAAACTGAAAATCTACAGTTATTTTTGAGGCGGTGAAAGAGAAAAGAAATATACAAACATCCAATTTTCCAAATAAGCACTTCTTTTAATTTTTATACATCATGATAGTTGCTGTAATCTTCCCCCTTCGCATGTGAATCACCACAGTAATAAAGTCAAAATTATATCTGGTTGTCAACAATTTCTCTGGATCAGTTGTGAAATCAATTCTGGTAGTTTTCAAAATTGGCAAATGTGTTCTGCAAGTCCATGCAAATTTTTTTTGTAAGCTTGAGGGCACGGGATCTATCCAAATTCACATAAATTCTGACCGACTTCTAATAATAGCTTCATGGTTGGTACCCCCTGTCGTAAGAGGAAACCAAAAGAACGTCCTTTGAAAAATCATGAAAATTCATTGGAAATAAAATAATTCCAAAAACATTATAAATGACAAAAATATGCATTCCAATGAATTCCACTTTGAATTTTAAATAGATAGTTACCTCTCTATAACTGTTGATTAGTAGACACTGACTGGATGATTTTCAAAATAAAAATTCAAATCATCAGCGAGTTCTTCAAGTGAGACCAGACGCAGACGTGGTGGATAAACGGAAATTCAAAATTCAATCCCCTCCTCACATCAATGTCAACAAACAGTGTTACCACTTGTCACACTATCAAAGAACAGCTTATTAACTGCTGGTTAATATTTAGATAGAATGAAACCAACATCTCTTCGTGATCTTTATAAATTACATCTATGGTTCGGACGGAATTCTAACGTATATGTCGGAACTGGCTAAATGCTCTAATTGTCAAAACAAATAAAACAGAAGAAGAAGAACTATCTATCTCTTCACTATCACTATTTTTAATCGGGTTTGAAGGCCGTCGTGTCAGTTTCGCTGATGTTCCTTCTGTAGATTAGGTCAAACAGACAAATCGACAGTAGCGGAACACGCACTCAGTGATGGGGAACATAGGATACGGTTTGACGACGTAAAACTCCTTGCCCCCAACTAAGGGCATCACAGCCGTCTCGTACGAGAAGCAATAGAAATCCACAAACATACGGAGAATTTCAACAGAAAGGAAGAAACCCTGAATATCAACCGCATATGGGCCCCAATTCTGAGAAATGCGAGGGAAAGGACAAGTAACGAATTAATGACAGCAGGTAATAAGGAGATGTTTTCGACTACCACAATAACAAGTGCAAATGCGACCCAGGTAATTAATACCCAGAACTACCTTACGACCCATAAATATGACTTGCGAGCCAGATCTAGCTCAGTCATCGGAGTAGAACGAAGATGAACAGACCTCTGAACAAGCTAGCCACTAGCGCTAGCGAAACGTTAGGAAAGTATTCCAAACCACGACGGCCTTCAAACCCGATTCAAAATAATGATAGTGAAAATTTCGTCCGCGAAAGCCTTAGCCAATTTATCTATCTCTTCTTGAGGAATAAATTCAATAGAATCAAAAAAGTTAATTTGACAGTTGGGTATAACCAACTTTATTTTGAAATAAACAAACGTCTTTTAACTGATTTTATTAAATAATTTATTATTCAGCCTTGGTGGAGTATTCAGCAGAGTTCTTCGAGCTGTAAAATAAGAATTAATCAACAAAAACACTGTAAGCCACATTCAGAAACTTATACTCAGTTGGTGTTTTGTTCACATTGCCATGCTCTACAGTAAATATGAAGAAATTTAACGTTTGTAGAAATACAACCGTTATAATATACGCTTCAAAAAAGACATAAATTATCTCACTCTTTACTCCTTTATGGTGTTTTTCGGGATGGATTAGCTTACATTTTTACTAATTTCCGTAGTAGAACATAAGCGAAAACGATACATTTCAATTTTGAGATAAGTCAAACTTGACACTTTTCTTTGTTTGTTTTACATAAATATCCGCGTGTTTACCTAAATTATCGTGTTTACCTAAATTATCGTGCTTACTTCAACCACGTAATTTCATAGGTGCAGCAATGTGTGAATGAAATAGTCAGTACAATTTTTGACGATTTGCACTGTAACTATCAGTAATCAGTACAACCGAAAACATATACATAGGCTTTTTGACACACTCAAATTGTATCCATATTGAATGTTTGTCTCTTTCACATTCCCCAGAAGTTTTAAGGTGCGTTTCCTATGTAGCGGCTGACGCACGCGTCTGCCGCATAGCGTCTGACGCCTAGTACTACTAACGGCTGGAGACGCCCTTTCGAGGCAGTCAAGCGTCAGCCGCAGGTTGTGAAAGTCGTACCTGTACGATGCCGAAAGTTTTATTTCCGCAGAGGAAGATGAACCATTGGTGGATTGGATTGTAAAATATACCCTTTCCTTTAAGATTTACAATTGTCAAACTATAAGGATCAGAGAATAAAAGATTCAAATTGGAAGGAGATTGCAGAAGTTGTTTTCTCTGCACATGCTCGTCAGTAAAATTTCTTCGTCCACAATTTCTTCTAACAGCAAATCCAATAAAAATATGTTTTTGTTGCCGCATTTTTAACTTAGAAAATGGTACCTTTATAACAACAGATCACTCGCGACTAACACTTTATAGGAAATGGGTTTACTATCACCAGTTCGTTAGACGCTGTGCAGCAGCCGCGTGCGTCATCCGCCCCATAGGAAACGCACCTTTAGTAATTATCCCAAATGTAGTTAGTTATCCGCAATAATTCGTCCGTTATTCCAGAGTGAAGCGCTAACGAATGATGTTTACGATGTGGAATGGTATATGTGGAATCCTCGTCAGCGAAACGTCATAGCAATGGTACTTATGAGATCACAAAAACCCCAAAGGATTACAGCAGGAATATTCTACTCGTATTCCTATGAGTTCATGATGATGGTGGGTTTCAGAGATACACTGTCGAAAATTGTTCACCAGAATGCAGTTTTTATTTTATTTTCAGATAATGCAGGCTTCCTATTCCTATACAACGGTATTTTCTCAATTTCTGAAAAGGAATAGCAACTAATTTCAGTTCAGAGATTTAGACAGACAGAAGTTGCATTCATTATATTTATTGACATTGAAATATTTATGTCTCTTATGCACATATCAGCATGGTACTTCACATCGCACTTCAGGAGTATAGATGAACAAAAAGTTGCAGTCATTATATTTATTGCCACTGAATTATTTGTATGACCTTCATATGCAAATATTAGCATGGTACCACAGATTAATCTGTGATGGTACTTCACAACGCACTTCAGAGGTTTAGATAGACAAAAGTTGCATTTATTATATTTTTTCCTACAAGCGTGCGTGATTCACCCCCTACCCGCACGCAATTCAGTTTGGAAAGTGTCATTTTCCCACAGTTGTGTGGGAAAAGTTTTCCCACACTAGTGCGGGAAATTTTTTCCCACACTAGTGCGGGAAAAACATTTATATGATATCCTCGTAAAATATAAGTGGTGGGTGACAAAATATGAAAGTTCAAGCTTTTTTGTTGGAAGCCGATATTCAAAGTAAAGCAAAATTTGGATATTAGCAAATTTTACAAAATAATTGCATTCATTAAAAGACAGAATGTCGGTTTTCGACCGAAAAAGGCCAAAATCTTCACTCAAGAAGACGTTTCAAAATTGATGACTGAAGCACCCGATGACATATACCTCATGATTAAGTTAGTAGCAATTTTTGGATTAGCTGGTGCTTGCAGACGAGAAGAGCTGACAAAACTTACCATTGACGACATAGACGACAAAGAAAACCTGATAATTGTTAATATCAAGGATTCCAAAAATCATTCCACTAGATCCTTCGTGATATCTGAAGAAGCAAATGATGGTTATTTTTTGAACGTATACAGAAATAATGTACATTTACGTCCAAAAGAGACTCCTCACCGTCGTTTATTCTTGTATTACAAAAGTGGAAAATGTACTGTGCAATGTGTAGGAATCAATACCATAGGTAATATACCCTCCGAAATAGCAGTACATCTGCGCCTTCAAAATCCAAAGTTACTTTTCCGCACGATTTTTACTTTTCCGTACGATTTTTACTTTTCCGCACGATTTTTGTATTGTTGAAAATGAGGATATTTAGGACTAACTAAATGATCTATGTAACTATTCTCTCTTATGAGTCATTTTGTAGCATTATTATAAAAACTTGTTTATTAGAAACCTTGTTTTTTCATAAATAAGATGGACAAAAACACTTGTAGGAAAAATATTTTACCTAACTCTTACGGAAAATGTCTTAACGGCTTGCCCGAACTCCGCTCCGCGTCGTTCGTGCAAATGCCGTCGCGTGCGGAAAAGTACTACTTTCCGCACTTGTTAGGTAAATAACTATTTTCTACTAGCGTGCGGAAAAGTCCACTTTTCCACACTGGTGCGGAAAAAGGCGCAGAAAAGAAGATTTGTTTAGTTTTTGCGGATTATACTAACATTTAAATATTGCGTCGCAAAAGGTTAAAATAGAAAACTTACCAAGTAATGGTTGTATAGTTTAATATATATTTAATAATAAATGTTCTTTATGTTAACTTTTGGGTGTTTTTTGCGCTAGTAGAAAAAATAGTGTACCTAACACGAGCGTAAAGTGTCTTTTCCGCACGCGATTTCTGGCAGAACTTCGCTAACGCGTCGTTCGGCCATCTGCAATCGCGTGCAGAAAAGTATCACTTCCAGCACTTGTTAGGTAAACTACTATTTCACTTGATGAATAGTGTATTTTCTCCGTCTTTTTTCTCGAATTTCTCCTGCGAAGCAATAATGAAACCGCGGTTTTACAACCCGAAGTACGACTAAAGTTTTAACGCGAACGCGGCGGTTTTAATATCTCTAGAGATGAAATTCGGCCGAACTAACGCCCAAATTTATATTTTTAATTTCGGTCGTAATTTGCATCCAAAGTCTTTGTCGTGCAGGAGGGAATATCAAAGTGCGGTTTGAATCCAAATATTGACGAATAGAAAGCCAGCAGGGCGAATCCACAAAGCAATATTACTCCGCTCCGGATTGTTTATGGTTGACTCGAAATGAGAAAATCGCTTTAATCTGCACACCAGACTTTATTGGAATTGAACTCGAAACTAGCGAGAGCAACGCAAACCGGATGTTTGCGAAATTTTCGTGTTTTCGTCGTGTTCGTTAGATGTTATGGGAAAAGTTTCGATGCGGATTTGATTGGTTCTGCTCTGATTTGAATTTACCAACCAATCGAAAAATACCTATATGTTGAAGTTGAACTTTCAAGGAATTTTCGATATTATGAAGTGTGAAATAGGTTACGTTAGGTTTTTATCACGTAACTGTTCCGAATTCTCTATGAACTCTCTACAGTTTTGTACAGTTAGGATGAAAAACCTTTTTTTCTCTGACGGGAAAAAAGTTTGACATTTTATCTATGTTGACAGGTAATAAAATATGACTTTCCAGGAAAAAAAGTGAGTACTTTTTTCCCGGATATACATTGCTGAAGGTAGATATTTCAGTCAAAGTAACCTGACCTTGATTAATGAAAGATTGTTGAACTATAAATGGGACCTTGATTTGAGTGACAGTGATAAAATTTATCCTAACCTAGTTGATAATATCAAGGTTCATGTTGAGAATGTTTCTCTTCTAAAGTCATTCCAAATAAGAAGAAACCATCTGCCTTGGTATGACCATGAAGTTTTTTCTCTTACTAAAGAGAGAGATAAAGCGTACAAACTTTTCAAAAACAGCTCCAATGTAAATGATGAACAACTCAATTGGGCAATTTACAAGAATTATCGTAATGAAGTCGTAAATCTGCTTAAAAACAAGAAATCTAAATACTATGAACAAAATATTGATAACTATTCGCATGACTCGAAAAAAATGTGGAAACATTGAAAAGTTTAGTTAAACCCCAATATAATTCTATACCCAAAGATATTATATTTGATGGACAGGTTATCATTTCAAACCAGGAGAAAGCTGAAATGTTTAATAATTTTTTTATTGAAAGCAGCAATTCAACCAGATAGGTCTTGATGGACCTGTGATGATCTTCCAGTTATTCAAAGTAGATTATCTGAATTTTCACCTATGACTCTGAAAAAATTAAGCTCAATTGTTAACAGTTTAGACAATAAATGTAACTCAGATTTCATCAATAACAAGGTCTTTAAAAGCATATTTTTAGTAACTGGTCATGTTGTGTTAGATTACGTTAATATATCTCTAGGAACTGGGAAATTTCCTCAACAGCTCAAAGTTAGTACAGTAGTCCCTGTGCCTAAAATTAATAATGCCAATGAAGCTATCAACTTTCGTCCAGTTAATACCCTACCATCACTTAAAAAAGTATTGGAACTTGCAGCATACGAACAAATTTGTGCATATAAAGAAGGTAACAAATTACTAATGGATTACCAATCGAGGTTTCGAGCAATACATTCCTGTGAAACGGCATTACAACTCACTTTGCCTAAATGGAAACTGTTAATTGATAACAACAAAATAGTAGTCGCCGTATTTCTTGATTTCCAAAGGGCATTCGAAAACATTGACATAACCATTCTTCTAAGAAAATTAGAAAATTATGGAATCTCTGGTAAGGTTCTTCAATGGTTCAAAAGTTACCTGTCTCACAGGTCGCAACGGACCAAAGTACCTCAGGGGAGCGTTCTGGGTCCTCTTTTGTTCATGTAATTTTGGAACGATATCAACTATATCGAGGACTGTGAATTTCTCAATCTCTTTGCTGATAATACCTTGCTTGCAGCTAGTGATAATAACATTCAAAATGCTATAGCTAAGATCAATCGAACATTACTAAATATTTCGAAGTTCTTGAATATTAACAAGCTCAAGATTAATGTGACCAAAACAAAAGCAATGATCTTAACCACTCCATATAAGTACAAACATATAAATAAAAACATTATCAACATCAGTATATATGGTGAGAGAATTGATATAGTTGAGGAATACAAATATCTTGCCTTTTTTCTGGATAATACGCTTGAACTTTCCAGTATGTTCGAAACAAGATATCAAAAAAAATTATTTTTTTCACTAGAATCAGTAGACATCTAACCTTTGAATCTATGTTGACTGTATATAATTCAGTAATACAACCACATTTCGACTACTGTGCTAGTTTAGTATCTCTAATGGGTGCCAACAATATAACTGCTTCACAAAAGTTGCAAAATAGAGGAATGCGGGTACTTCTGAAGTGCAATAAACTCACACCTATTTCTTCCATGATCCAGGCTCTGAGATGGTTGACTGTAAAGGATAGGCTGTTTTATTTTTCTATGATTTTCATCCATAAAATTATATTGGCTAATGCTCCGTCTTATTTTGATGATTTCATTACATACCAACGTGAAATATATAATTACTGCACAAGGGGCTATAACAACCTAAGAGCAAATTATTCAAGCACTATGAACTCCATATTCCACAGGGGTATTTTGGGGTATAATAAATTATCCAATGAAGTCAAACAATGCTCCACCCTACAGGCTTAAAAAAAACCATTATCTTGGCACTTGAAAAGTCAATATGTCCCAATATAGGGTTTTCATTGTTGTTATTTTCATCTTTATATATTTTTCCATTGTCATAGGTGTTGTTTTTTTTTTTTTGTTTTTTACTCTTTTTTCTTTCTTTTGTTATTATTCACATCATGTCTATAATACATACAATTGTTTTTATTAATGTTCACTGTTGAACACTATCTCGCATCAGTTGTTACTAATATGGAGCAGTAGCCTATAATAATAGATTTTAACCTCGAGCTAAAATCTAATTCTATGAACACCTTTGAAACAGTGACATCGGTGCTTTTTCCTTGATCAAAACCAATGAAATGCCGTATTCATTTTAAAGAATGAATGCATTTTCAATTTGATGGTAAATATATGATATATGCCTTAGATGAGGAATTTAAATTTCATCTGATGCATTCCGTCGAAAATTTTTCTGTATTCCTACATGTTCTCTTTCTGGCTTCCAGAGGAACACGGAGTAGATAACATTTTTTCAATTCAAATTTTTCGATGGTGTCATTTTTTTCACTACTTCGAGGTTTTTTTTTCAAGCGGCACGTGGGTTATTTTTTTTTAAATGATTGTGTCATTCGTTCGTAATAGGCAGGCAGACAATAAAGCAATGAAGTTGTCGATATATGTCCCTGAAATATCATCAGTTTTTTTTTTCAGCGTTGGCATTTTTATCAAGATTGACCCGTCGAGTTCAGGCTTCATGCCCTGTTGTCGTCACTTTGGAGACTTGCCATAAATTCCCAGGGCACTTTCTTTCAAGGGCGTGATTAAAATCGTACCCGAATAATAATAATAATAATTGGCGCAGTGGTAGCACCGCGGCTTCGTGATCGAAAGGTCGCTGGCAAAATTTTTTCAGTTTTATAGATGTAAATCTGAGTTATTGAATCTTGTTCCTGGCTGGGGATAATCCTCCACGATTCACTGTTGCGTTAATAATTAACAGTGCTGCTCCTAAGGTGGCGTATGAGGTTAGTAACAAGGCCTATCCAGAACACGTGGCTAATGACCATAGCAGTTGATGCCAACACACCAAGAAAAAAAAAATATTAAAAATAATAATTTTTTAATATGATACATGCATCATTATCATTAGGATATACGGACAATACTGTTCTCCAAAAGGCATACTGAGTAAAATCGTATCCCAAAATCTGTCATCATTTCCCGGTCCATAATTTTGAGATTCTGTGTATCATATTCACAAGTCAATAATGCGGCGAAAGCGCTGATAATATTTTACATTTTGGCGAAGTCGACATTTACAATTCTAGTTTGTTGACAAAGAGTACAAATTATTTTAAAAGTATTTGGATTTTTGCTCGAAAATATGAATAAGATATTCATAACTTCAGTCGCTATTTTTAATCGTTCAAGATAACGTCTTGGGAGGTATTCATGTTGAAAAGGCAAACATTGAAAAATGAGATTCATTTGTAATATCTAACAGAAAACAACTACTTCCCGGCACAAGCCACGCTGGACATTGAACTACATCTGATAGATAGTGTGAAAAGTCTCTAACTGATGAGCTTGGCAAAGCGAAATATATTTTCGTCGTCAAAAATGTATTGGGGATTAAATAAGCGAACCTTGCTTCAATGAAATGAACGATTTCTGTGAGTGATATTTTTTAATAACATTCTCCCTATCTGATTTATTCAATGAATTTTCAATGAAAACTAGAGAAAATTTAAAAAATCAGCTATCTGAATGAAAATGCGAATTTTCACTTTCAGATTTTTTCTTTTCTTTTCAGTTAGATTTTTCACAAAATCCATCAGATGTAGTTCAATGTCCAGCGTGGCTTTTGCCGGGGAAGTAGTTGTTTTCTGTTAGATATTACAAAAAAATTATATTTTTCATTTTTCAATTTTCATGGAGAATGTTCCCCTTTTCAATATAATAAAGTAATTTGGCGTTGTCATAAAATAACCCATTTGAAAGGTACAGAGAAAAACTAACTAATTCATAAATAATGATGTCCGAGTTATTGGCATTTTTAGGTGAAAATTCATCTTAAGTTTTTAATGTGCGGGAGTTTTTGATTCGGCCAGATTTTGTGAAATGTTGGGTTATTCTCCTGACCGCTTGATCTTTCAGAGAAAGTAGATTATTTGCCAAGAAATGATGAAGCTACCGCAATTTTATTAAAAATGTACTTTTTTTTACAACTGTCAAAAAAAGTCCACTTTTTTTGTGTGGTTGGTGTGCGTAAAGTATTACAATATTTCACTATAACAAACGATTTCATTATTAAACGGAAAAGCGTAAAAAGTGCACTTTTTTTAACGGCGGTTGCTAGGCGACCGACAGTTTCATGCAACAACAATGACAGATCCGAATAATAACGAAATCCTGTCATAAAGCCAGTTATTATTTTCTTTGGCAACTAATTACCTATAAATATCTGATATACAAATGTTTCACGAATAATATTCTTAGCATTCTTACTATTAAATGAGTATTATCAAAATTCCAAACAATCACGGCGAATATATTCACAATAATAGCGAACTATTGGACCTAATCCACATTAGGTATATAATCCAAGGTAGTTATGGCTTTTTGGCCGTCAGAAACTAGTTGACAACAATAATTAATGAAATTAGTGAAATTGGGCATCTATCCAAATAACGAATTCTTGATAACTATGAATTTAATTTAAGTAGAAATGAAAAGTGCTGAAGATTCAACGGAGAAAATCGTGGATAGTGCAAATGCAAGGTATTCGTAGCTTCACGAGTGATCCTTGTGGAACACCGAACACCAAACTATCAGTAAAAAGGAGATTTTTGAGCGATATATTTTTTTCTAGTATGGTTCATTATAATTCAAAAAGATAATCTATTAAAGAATCCAGAAATTAACTATTCCTTGACTCGCTCTAAGAATTGAAAAAAAAAATCCCCGCTCAACTACCTACCCGAATATTCTCGTATTCCCGGATCACCCTGTACACCTCCTTGTGAAGTCGTTTAATAGTATCTGACAAACAAACCATTGTTTACCGACCACCCGACCGCCAGACTATAGAATATGCCAATATATACAAATAGAGAAGGCAGTTCGGGGGTTACTTTCCTACTAAGTACGCACATTTAAGCAAAGCCCCCGTGCGGCCCATAAAGAGAAGTTAATTTGATTCGACCGGTTTCATAACAAGTGTATAAATGCATCCATAAATCAAATGATTATCCTCAATAAGCGAGGGATCAATAGCGAAAGCCACAACTGTTCGACTTCGGCGGCGATTTTAATGAATTCATGGCGTTCGACTCACTCTTTACCACCTACGTCGAGAGGCATTGAGAGCACTCCGTTGTTCGAATGCCAATCGATTGTGTCGGTTGTTTTCGGATTTACTGTCGATTATCAATGTGTGGTGCAATCTCGAAAGAAAAACCCTTATTTTCGTCGCAGATTTCCAATCGATGATTGAATTTATAGACCAAGCTACGGAGGTTTTTTTTCCACAAAATGAATGAAACAAATGTCCTATGAGTGGATAAACAGGTCTTCAGCAACTCTCGAAGTTAGGAATTGTTTCTTAAAGAATATATCGGAATTTGTCTTCATAGCTATAGGCAAAAAAAGGAAACCACTAGATGTCGCTGAATAAACCAATATGGCTACCGTTAAGGGTGAACAACATATAATGTTGTTCAACAAATAAAGGCCTTGTGGTGAAATTTGTAAATTTGGTGGATTTTGTAGCTTTGAGATTATTGAGAATTGCAGTTATAAGTATTTTTGAGATAAACCCAGGCTTGTTCAGTAGCATCAAGTTTACAATTACTACTAGTGTTTATGAATAGATTAATTTCAGGTGAAGATGCCAACAGTACAAGTGGATCTTGTGATATAATTTCTTATACTGAAGAAAGAACTTGACCTAAATTGATGGGTTCTTATGTTTTTATACCACGTATGCTATTGCAGTTTCTTTTCCTGAACTCATAGACATTTTCAAACTATGACAGTCATTATCTTGGTCATTAATAAAACAAAATATTTATATAGAGGCGTTCAGGGTAAATTTCATAATTCCTGCTCGTATTTTTATTTTAAAAATATCTACCATTCTTGGGTGAATCATGAAAATCCACAAAGAAAATAATTTACTATTCAAGATTCCAATCTTTTGGTAAAAGACCTATTTTGGTTGTTCCAGTATATTTATTCATTTATCTGAATGAATAGCAATGCTAGTTTACAAAAAGATGTCACAAAATGACAAATGTAATTAGCTTCAAACATTGGCCGTGTAGATTGGTCTTATTAAAATAAAATGTTTAAAATTTCAGTAAAATGTATGAACAAAAAAATGCATTGCAAGTTATTAACAGCTTACGAATAAAAATAAGTTCAAAAATTTTATAATGTTTTAACAAGACAAATTGAAACTGAAAATCATACGCTTTATAATTACATATCTTTAAATCTTGAAAGAACGTATCTATTTTCATTTGAATTTCATGTTTGCTGTCCTCATTATCTGCAGTCTCATTTTATCCCTCACTTGGCAAGTTTTCTAAGTCTTCCTCCATTGGGTTCTTCAACCTAAAATTACATGTAAAACTCCCATCACATTTTTATGAATATAATAAGGTCTCTTGAATGAGCAAAGTAAGTTTTCAAAGAACGAGGCAAAAAAGTACCTAATTTTCAATCAGCTTGAATCAAAATCAGTAATAAGGTTTGTATCTACATGAAACATAAAATTAACTTTGAATAGGTTACAGATAAATTATTGAAGTAAGAAATAACTTATGGTCGATTTATGCACTCTTACTTAAGAATTACATCAAATACTAGAACTAAGAGTTCATCAATAGGGAAACTACGCAAACATTTATCGAACTTTAACTAGTACTAAGAACATACACACTGGTTCACTGTTAGTTCCAGTTTTTAGTCTTAGGTTTAGTTAAAAAGTAGGGGTGCATAAATCGACTTTCACCTATTTTTACAATCTATTTGTTGACTCACCATTTTCTTTGACTCCTGTTAACCTTTTACTGTTTTTCGATATTTTAATAAGGAATCTTTTGACTGGAAATTACTCCTTTTTGAGTTTTCTCTTAATTATTGTTAGAGGTGTAGCTGTAACAAATCATAATAATTGAGCTAGAATATTGCAAATGAAACAATGTATTTACTTACCATGTAACAATAGCCCTTGTCTTGGAAGTGGAGACTGCAAACATGCATATTTTGCGTAATAAATTTTCCAATCTTGAGCACTGTCTTCCATTTGAGACAAAGCTTTCTATGACCAAGGGGACATTTATGAAGACTGATATTTGATGTGCAATAAGATGAACATTGAGGTACAGAACAAAATTTCCGCGATTTGGTATATAGGTAGGTTTTTATAAATATTCTGCATGTTCATATTCCCCAACACAAAACAGCCAAACAATTGTTGTTGTTGAACTTGTGAATTCGTGATTTGTATTCCTTAATTCAATAATTTTTGCCTGAGAACAAAATGACCTGCTATGAATATGCATATGTATATGATATAGTCAAATAAACTATCTATCTATCTATCTATCTATCTATCTAAACACTACAGTTCACGTATGGTCAATTCTAAGAACTTTTAGGTGTTTATCTAATCAGGAAAACTGGAAATCTAAGATCGAATGTGTGGATGTTTATTTCCTCCGAGGATTGATTCATCAAATAACTATCAACAATAATAAACTTGAAAGTTCGTGGTATTTATTGGTTAACTAATAATCTATTTCAATCTCAGTTGATAAAGAGCTCTGCTGGCCACTTTCTGGATATTAAAGATGATCTAAAATTATCAAATCACCTATAAATTCAGTTTTTTGGTCTAATCCAGTAACGACAGACAAACTCGAGCAAAAAGTGAAGATTGAATTGTAGCACTCTGAAACTCGGCACATGACATCTCGACAATGTATTATTGGAAAAAAAATTGTTTATCAAAAAATCAGGGGTGGACCCTGAAAAAAAAAATAATTTTTTGTTGTTATTTCAGAAAATACAATTAAAAAACTATTTCGATAGGTTGAGAGATAATTCAATTCTCCACAAGAATGATATTCAGTAATACCTTATGAAATACGCTCGTTTTCTCACATTTCATGCTCGCTCTAACCCGTCAGTGCAAGTTCAGGCAGGGCCGAAAATTAGATTTGTCATAACTTTGCTAAAAATGATATTAGAAGGAAAAAAAAGTGCATATCGTTCCTGAAAACTTCTATTTCCTCATGTGAACATAATATGTGAGTATCTGAGTATACCCAAAATGTGCTTTATCCCACTTCACATAACCCTTCTACGATATTAACGGAGGATCCGAAAGTCATGGATATTTTAGTTGATATTAAATAATTATATAGAAGCAGGAATCAGTACCCTCTTTGGACCATATGCAACGATTTAAGGCTAGTGAGACAAGTCTCACTTATAGACTGGGAGATGATGACAGATTTTAGTTGACGATTTTCTCGTTTATGCCTTTGAGAGGACTGAAAGATATGAAAGTGCTGATGAAAATGATGGAAAATTTGAGCGGTCCCCGCGTGGCTTTCATTTGGAAAATTCAATTTTCATTTTTCAAAAAATCCTAACCTCACTTCGGGATTCACTTACCTTATGCCAATTTTTTTATGAACATTTCATGATGAAAACTTTCATATTTCCAATTGGCAGCATCAAGAAAATCACCGAAAGTTTCTATTCCTTGTCACAAGTTCACCCCATCGTTTCAACCATTTGGCCACTTGCAACCCTTAAATATGACAATTGAAAATATGAAAGTTTTCATCATTAAATGTTCATAAAAAAATTGGCATAAGGTAAGTGAATCCAAAAGTGAGGTTAGGATTTTTTGAAAAATAAAAATTGAATTTTCCTAATGGAAGCCACGCGGGGACCGCTCAAATTTTCATTTGCACTTTTATATCTTTCAGTCCTCTGAAAGGCATAAACGAGAAAATCTCAACTGAAATCTGTCATCATCTCCCGGTCTATTATACATGCCAAAGAAAAAACAAGGTTTCAATCCTGCCTCAGTTTTCAACTCAAACATAATTCCGGCAATTTCTTCAGTAGATGCTGAAAATAATCGCTCATACTCATCCTACATAAAAAATGAAGTATTTGATTTCAAGCTTGAGGTTTGAGCTTCACAATAGTGTTATTAAGCATATATGCAGGATATGAATAAGCGATTATTTTCAACATTTACTGAAGAGAAATCCGGTGTTAAGGGTAAGTTGAAATTGAGGCAGGAGTAAAACTAAGTTTTTTTTTGGCATGTATAAGTGGGACCTGTCACACTACTTTAAAATTGTTGCATATAGTCCCAAGAGGGTATATGGGTTGCTGCTTTAGTATAATATTTCCATATTTACTAAATTATTCATGATTTTTGGATCACCCGCAAACATCTCCGTGAAGTGCGACAAAACACATTTTAGGTACTCAAATACTCGCATATTATATTTGCATGAGAAGGTAGGAGTCTTCAGAAACTATATAAACTTTTCTTTTTCCTTCTCCGATCATTTTTAGCAGAGTTATAACCAATCAAATATTCGGCTTCGCCAGAACTTTCAGCGGCGCGTAAGGGTGAACCTGAAATTTGATGTCGGCGTTCAATCACGTTTTCTGAGAATACGAGCGCATTTCATAAAAAATTATCAAGAATCATTTTTGTGGAGAATTGAATTGTCTTTCCCTGTTGCCCTGTTGAGTTGTTTTTTCGATAAATCATATACTTTCCCAGATTACAGCAAAAATTTATATATTATTATTTTTAAACCAATAAAAAAATATGTTCCAACCCTGGGATTTTGGTAAACTATTTTGTTTTTCGTGTTTTTCATGCTCTGATAAAAAGGATGTCTTCAATCAAATATATATATCCTCTTGAACAGAATCATCTTCTGAAAAGAATAATTATTTCTAATTGATGAATATACTCTTATTTCAAACTTATTGAACTGTTTGCTTCTTTACATAAATTATCTTGAAATGAATTTGTTTGCATTAATACATTCCAACTCCTTACCCTAGACAACACCTTCTTGTGAAAAATGCTCCTTTTGACTCAAGAACATAATTTCTTGGCGAAGGTCAGGATGGAGCAGGACGTGGCAGTCAACCAATGAGCTTTACTCTAGCGGGTGCATACCAGAACGGCGCGAACCCACGCGAAAGCGCGCACTGCGACTGCCGACTGAGACAATAGTGTTCATTATCAAAGTTGAAATATTCTTGCACCAAACTACTCCCATTATCAGTGATGATCAAATAAATATAAAAGTGCTAAAACATACAGGGTGGGGCACCGAAAACGAAACAGACCGAATATCTTCAAAACGCATGTGTTGTGAAGAAAATGCAAAAACACGTCGATTTTTAATCCAAGGGGGACATCTCCATCTCCAGAACGACGGACAAGATTTGAAATCTTGTCCGTCGTTCTGGATCCGCCATTTTGTTTTTTCCCTTAGAAACTTTCCATAATGCATTGTCACCGAATTTATGTTAAATTAGCTTGCAAATGAAGTATCATAATTTGGAATACGGAACAGTTGTTTTTCCCGCAAGAGGGCGCCAAAATAGAAAGTTAGGTACAAAAATTGACATGGCTGAATTCCTTATGAAATTACCTTTTTAATGATGTGTCACACTTAGTACTTTCCCTATTCAAATTGATTGGGTGATAGCGACCAAGGGGTGGGGAAAGAGGTATGACAGTTGAGGTTATGATAGGAAGATGTCCCCCTTGGATTAAAAATCGATGTGTTTTTGCATTTTCTTCACAACACATGAGTTTTGAAGATATTCGGTCTGTTTCGTTTTCGGTGCCCCACCCTGTATAAAAGACATAATTTCTGAGCCCCTGGCTTACCTAATCAATCTAACATTCGAAAAAGGAATCTTTCCAAATGATCTAAAATTAAGTAAAGTGATTCCTATTTATAAAAAACTGGACGCTACTTGTGCTGACAACTATAGACCAATTTCACTCTTAAATGACGTCTCAAAAATATTTGAGCGCATATATCACAGTACACTTACACATTTTCTAGAAAAATTCAGCATTCTGTCCCCCAATCAACACGGCTTTCGTTCGGGAAGATCGACAGAAGGAGCAGTAATTGAATTTATGGATAGTGTGTACAAGAATCTAGACAAGGGACAGGCAATTGCAGGAGTATTCTTTGACCTCACGAGGGCATTTGATAGCCTTAATATTAAATTTCTTAAAGATAATTTATACGCTGTTGGTATAAGAGGTCCTATGCTTGACTTATTAGGGTCATATTTATCTGAGCGAAGGTTTTATGTTCAGATAAAAGACGAGAAATCGGATATAGTAGATACTGATATGGGGGTTCCACAGGGGTCTGTGCTGGGGCCAGTTGTGTTTCTTATCTTTATTAATGATTTACCCGAATGCATTAACGATAAACTAATAATGTATGCAGATGATTCCTCGGTGGTGGTTGCTGCACAGACTCCTGAGGAATTGTACCAAAAAAACAAAACGAGTAGTCAACACGTTCCAGAGCTGGTGTAATCAAAATTCGATCAAATTAAATCTTGATAAGACAACATATATGAACTTTAGATACAGGAGAAATACTCCACGCATCGCTATGACTGATATTGCCTATGTAACTGAAATTAAATTTCTGGGTGTTCATTTGGATGAGTTTGTGAGCTGGGACAAACAAATAGAGCATATCAGTAAGAAACTTAACTCAGCATTTTATGCCATTGTACAACTGAAAAAAACATCGAACTTGAATACACTCATTAGTGTATACTATTCTTTGGTGTATAGTCATCTTACATATAATGTCTGCCTATGGGGTAACGCTGTTCGCTCGGAGCAATTATTTATTAAACAGAAAAGAATAATGAGACTTATCTTTAATATTCCTCATGGAAACACATGCAGACATGTCTTTAAAGAGAATAATATCTTAATCCTACCATCTATTCTAATATACAAAACTCTCCTTTATGTCAAAAACAACTCTAGGTTTCTAAAACATTCTGATTATCATACATATTTTACCAGGAACGCTCATGATGATCATTAGACACAATCTATCTCGTACTGAAAAATCCCCAGATTATTTGGGAATCAAACTTTACAATCATCTTCCTCGAGAAATTAGAGAAATGAATCTAGCCAAGTTCAAATCGTCGATAAAACGCATTTTAATGCAGGGGGCTTATTATAATCTAAACGAGTACTATGAATCTAGCTTGCTATAACGGCATATTATGTACACCCCAAATTGTCTATCGGTGATCATTTTCAAATTATCAACCATAGTCTTTTACCTTATGTGTAAATGTTATATCAGTTTATCTTATGTGTGAGTCTTAATCTATAAATGTAAATGTTATACTTTTTATTATCATGTATAAATCTTAATTCTAAATGACTAGCTTATGATACATACTTGATGTAAGACTGACGTGTATATCCATCTAAGGATGACTGCTGTATGCTAATACGAATAAATATTATTATTATTATTGTTCATATGTCTCAAAACAGTTTTCTTTCAAGAGGATTCCATCAAAAAATCAAACTAATATTTGGTTGGACCTATTCAAGAATACAATCGACTTGAATCAATGCAATTATGCATTGATGCAAAAAATCCTTTTTATCAGTGTGGTTCCAACTACTAGCATATCAAGTTTGGTGGTGCTATAATCGATTATTGTCTAAAAACCCAATCGTACTGGATTACGAGGAAAAACTAGAGTTCATTACAAGACTTTTTATCCTCCTCAGATCAAGTGGTTTAGATATCAAATACATCACAGTACAAAATGTGCGAGTGTGAGTGAGACATCAACCTCAGTCAAATTCATCCCTTGAACATCGAAGACCAAAGCGATTATGTATTTACGAGACGGCTTCTTTCTCGAACGACAAAAAAATGACACTCATTATCCGCTTGTTCTGCCTGCAGGAGTAATGATTTCCAAAAACTCTTTGCGACTTTTTCCTACCATTTTCATAGCACAAAAGACGGAGCACAAAAAGCAGGACGTAATAACGTAAATAATCTCTGGCGTAAATAATTTTCGAAACTTTATTTGGGGGCATTGTGTGTAATTTCAGCCTCTCTAAATCCCCTGCAATCGTTAAGGGGATTTGAGAGACAATGGAATATTCAAGGGGAAAATTATACCTTTATTATGCATCTGTGTGAGTTTCACCCTAGCTCTCAACGATGCGACTCGAGATTTTTGATCTTATGAGTTCGAAGCAGTTTATTATAAATTGTTGCGATTATTCATTATGCTACATTCAAATGTGGCACAATAGTTATTTATGCAACAAGTTCAAAAAGTAAGTGCAATAAACAATTTTTGCACGAGTTGCATACAACTTTTTTTCTACGTTTATGAAAAAAGCAAAAAATGATTCATTAAGGTGCGGCACTAGGTGTAGGAAAATGAAAAGCGCAACCTAAATAATTAATTATTACTATCGATTTGCACTGAAACAGATCACTATCATCTATTTTTCCATTAATAATACCTATTTTAAACCTTTCATTTCTATAATCGTCAGAATTAATTTTTAACTGACATTTCTATAAACACAGTTGTATTATAAAAATCAAAATCATAGGAGCCGTGAGCGCGTATGTTATTACGAGGTGTGGTCATAGTACAGACAATTTGCTCTATGCAGGTAGACGGTTTAGAACAAAGCCGATCAGTTTTGGCTGCTAAAATTAATACAAAATAATATAAAATATTAACTGTTTAAAACGTACTGCCAATCTCACAGAATATCTGCTAAATACGTAGTAGAATGTATGACTGGGATATTCATAAAATCTGTTGTGGAATCATCTGCGGCTGAAGTACAAACTTTAGTCACTATTTTTCATCGTTCAAGATAACCTCTTGGGAGGTATTCATGTTGACTAACAGAAAACAATTACTTCCGACTACTAGTAGTTGTTTTCTGCTATTTTTCATTTTTCAATTTTCATTGGGAATGTTAAACATGAATACTTCCCAAGAGGTTATCTTGAACGATGGAAAATAGCGACTAAAGTTTTTTCTTCCAGCAGCAGATGATTCCACAACAGATTTTATGAATATCCTATTCATATTTTCGAACAAAAATAAAAAATCTATCATTATTATTGTTTTCTCAATCAATCCAGAGTAGAATTTGCAGCATGCAACATGTTCATGGAAATGATCGATTTGGCTTTTCCTATTCCTAGTATTCGTTCCATCTTCCTTGGTTAGGAAACGAAATGATCTGGATGTGAATTTTCTTCACGTGGCTTTGGCAAATGCCAAAGAGAGCTGGATCCTTTAGAACCTTCAACAAGCTCTGATCGTATCTTGGCGTTGTAAGCGAGTTACAGTTCGATAACCCCTTACATCAGCAGGTTATTGTTCGATGACCCATGAACGACAGCACTAAATTATTGCCGACTTTGCAGATGTCATCAATAATTTTGAATATAAATACATGCATGTAATTGTAATAGTTTAGTACTAATATTTTATACTTATAAGTTGTTACTCTGTTCGAATAAAAAGTTTTTAAAAACCCTTTTGTGTGAACGAGAAATATAATTGGCGCAGTCGGTAGGATAGTGAAAGAGCCCTTAGAAGATCCTCGTCGTTTTCAAACGTTTATCCACTATTCCCGAATCGAGTTCCGAAAGAAGCAAGTACTCCAAGAAGAATTCTGGCCGTAGAAAAGAATACCTCTTCACTACCGTCCATCAAGAAGCCTAGCAGTAAGAAACAAACAACAGGAATATTTTTGGCGAACGAATATGCAACGAGCCATCATCGTCATCCTGTGAGCACACTTGAAACCATCTTCATCATTTCCAAATAATATTTTACGTCCTCCAACCTTAATTTTACAAACTCCTATAACCTACAAACCTTGCACCAAAATATATACAAGGAAAACTGTGAAAAGAAACAAACTACTACCACCCTTCTCCCCAAAATCCATCCATAAAGACCACACAGTAACTGCTGAGACAGAAAATGCAAACATTCACAAAAAAATATTAGACACTTGCCTAATAAGATAACTGAATTATTCGTCCCTTTACAGCCTTCACCTGACGAGAGAACAACAAATCGAAATCCAAAATCTGAAGACCAATCCAGGGCTACTACCCCTCAAGCTGAGACAAGCAAAGATCAGGACTAGTACCCACGATTTCATCCGCTACTATGATCTTGAACCTATCCATCAAGAGATAGCCGCCATAGAACCTCAATATGATGCCGTCTCCACAGCAATTCGTAACGGACTAAGTGACCCATACTTCTTCAACTTGCAGAATTTCGATCAAGGACTAAAATACCAGCTGAAATCTGCAAAGGAAAAGCTACAGACTCTATACCCCCACAGTAGACCCAAACGAGGATTCATAGATGGCTTAGGAAGTGTAATCAAAGCAATTTCTGGAAACCTTGACCAAGAGGATGCTAGGAAATACTAAAATGCTATTGCTTCATTGGAAAAAAATCAAAGGAAAATAATAAGCCATGTTAATCAACACATAAATTTGAACACCAAGATTCTGGAAAGTTACAACGAAACCATCTCGTTACTAACACACAATCAAGATACCATCTCAGTAGAAATAAACAGAATTGAGACTAATCTCAACAGACTCGTTTTCGACTTCAATCACTACCTAGAAACCAGAAACGTTTCGGATCAAATCAACCTGATACTTCAAGTTATTTTACAAACACTGAACGATTTAGAAATAGCAGTATCCCTCGCAATGATTAATACAGTCCATAATAGCGTTTTCAAAATCGAAGATTTGAGTTCGATCATAAGAACAATGCTCACCTATCATTCAGAAAACCAGCTACTCTATAACCAGGAGGATGACATCCATAAGTACTACGACATCATCAAAATAGATGCCTACAACACAGATGTTTTCATCCTTCATGTTCCCTTAATATTTCCTGAAACGTTTACCTACTTTCACCTATTTTCCATTCCTACACAAAATTCAACGATAATAATTCCACCAACTCCTTACTTAACAGTAAGTCCTAACCTCTATCAATACCTGAATTCACCTCAGGGGGATGTTGTAGATCATTATCGTAAAAGAAAACGAGAAGATCAGATATTAAACGAAGTTGATGAGGCCACAAAAGATTTTCTTCGAAGGTAAGTTTATGATTTCTATAAACGAAACGAAGTACCTACTTTGAAATCAATCAAAAACAAATTATCTGATTATCCTGAGTATACATATAAGACGCAGGAAACGCTACGCCAAATTATTTTAGCCAGGAATCACACTGATCGACTAGGACCGACCGTCCGCGACCGTCCACCTACGACCAAAATTTTCAACACGTATATTCTTATCGCACAACTCACACTGTATAATCGTCATCGACCATTTTTCAAAGACCATGTTCGAAATTGTAGTCTGCTGGAAATTTTGGTCGATGTCACACTATCCTGACGTAATGTCATTTTGACACACATTTATTAAAAAACTCATGTAAATAGGTATATTTCCTACCGGAAAAATAAAATGTCTGTTAGGAATTGCAAAACTATGAATATTACGAATTTAACTTATTTTCAATAAATGAACAGACAATTCACATAACCTTTCGAATGTCAAATCAATGTCAGATTTACAAAATTATTCTAGTGGTCGGTCGTGGATGGTCGATCTGTGACTTTGAAAGTTTTCTACTTCTACTTTTGGTCGTAGGTGGACGGTCGCGGACGGTCGGTCCTGGTCGATCAGTGTGATTCCTGGCTTAGACTGTGGTTTCAAACACAAAAAACTAAATCAGCGAATGGCAATAATGGAATCACCCCGGCTCGTTCTGCAAAGGCAAGATTCCTTGCGACAAATAAAATAACATCGGGAATCGAAGAGACATATAGTATATCTTGACGAGACTGGGTTCGATAGTCATGATGTGATTCGGTATGGATGGGTAGATAACTCCCAAAACTGTTGTCTCCAAGCACCATGTTCAAGGGGAAAACGTATAATTATTGTACACGCGGGTAGTGAAGATGGTTTTGTACCGAACGCGTTGCTGTTTTCAGCAAAACAAATAAAAAAATGTTCAGCAGATTATCACGAGGATATGACCAACTTTATTCGAAAAATGGTTCAGTGAACAATTATTAGCAAATCTACCACCAAATTCTGTTATTGTAATGGATAATGCGTCATACCACTCGCGTCAAAAGGTAAAAATACCAACGAAAGCAACAAAAAAAGGAATTTATGGCTTATAAAAATTGAATATTCCCCAAAAAGCCACGAAGGAGGTATTACTACTTATAATTAAAAATGAAAATTTTGAAAAAGAATATATTATTGACGAACTTTGTAAACATTCTGGTCATACGCTTCTGAGGTTACCTCCGTATTATTGTGTTTTCAACCCCAATGAATTGGTTTGGGCATTTGAAAAAACAAATTGAGAAAATCCAATCAATGTCCAAATCTAAGCGGAGAAGTAGTAGAAAATGTTAGGAGAATCTTAGGAGAGGAATATAAAGATTTTTGGACAGAATGCATTGTACATGTGATTTCAAAAGAACGTGAATATTTATACAATTGCCATCCATTCAACCAGTAATCATAAGCATGGGTGCTGATTCGTCTGATTCGGAGGATTATGATGATTGAGTCTTGCCACGACTTTGATGTGTATACCTATAAGATTGCCGTACCAGCAAATAAATTAACAATGTTTCCTGATGTTTTCTTATTCTATTTTTTGAACGACTTGTTTTCGGTGTGTCAGATAACTTGTCAATAAGTTACGAGCAACGTCCCGTACCATACACGCGCAATCCTTTAATTCTATTCATTATAATAACACGACACATTATATTCGCAAATTTCTATACAGCAAGCAATACGCAAAGTTATACCCAAGTAAGAGAAAATATCTCCGCCTATGGTCGGCAAGTACGTTCAAAGAGGCGAAGTCATTGAAGTGTTAATCCGGTATTACAGTGAGATTGGATAAACTATAGCTCATTACGAAACTCAGATCAGAATCGACAGTATCGTAATGACTGACATTACATATTGATAGTAGGTAAAAGTGTTTCAGAATCGGCCTACTTCCTTGATCGATAAAGCGCATAAAATGGGCATATTTCCATGTGGTCGTAGAAAATAGATATATTCCCAATACCGCAATATCCCTTCCCCTTCTATGCAATATTCTGGTCCAATGGAATGTTATAAAACTCCCAGAAAGAAAATAGAGCAAATGTCAAAAAAAAATTAACAATGAACGAGATTTCGGATCCATGTAGTGAAATTAAATCGATCAGTACGTATCGTTTCTACACATAATGTTGTTATTTGTCAGGTCTGATTTGTCGGTAAATCAGCCGTCACGATCTAAGCGGTCGGGATTATTGGATTTACAGAAACTAGTGGGCTGGTAGGGGCGAGAGGGACATACTAGGGGAGCCGGTAATTCGATACTTGGCCCCGCCCCGTAACCCTGGCGACGAACGAGATCGAATGGCCGACCAGGGACTGGAGGGGTGGAGATTTGTACCCTTTGGAACTTTTCACACTCGGTTGAATTGCAGCGGTAAGGTAGAGATTGATGTTGAAGAAGGGTCCTTGTTCTTATGCGGTATTAGTTGTTTGTAGGATGATGATTAATTTATCAGATGATTTGAAAGGGTTACGTGCAGGACCCTGGCGGATGAAATTCGTGATAATGAATATAGGGTCCAAATAATGAATAATTTGACGTAATTATTTCCGATAAATTGGTCAAGACGGAATTGATGGTAACGATCTTCGAATAGACCATTCCAGAACACGCGACTTTGACAGGTCGACCATCTTTACATGAGGGACAAGCTATTTGTTTATGGTTCAGTTGCATCATTATTTTCTTTTAGTCAGTATCAGTTTTGCATCTCCTGTGCTATAGTTTTTGAGAAAAGTTTGTACATTTGAAGTTTATAGTATTTAGTAATAACAGAGACTACTTGTGAAATTATTGCAATTATGTCGCTTGTCGCGAAGTGCATATTTTGCTACAATATCGGGAGATGTTCTTGCAAGATATTTAAAGAAAATAGAAGTGATGAATAATTATGACCTGTATAGGTACCCTTACAAATATAGTGAATGTTTGACGTTTCTGTTGAAGGACCTCGTTTTAAACTCCTTATCCATGCATTAAGACGTTCACCATAGATAATGCATTAAAATAACTTCCTCGATTTGTTGAAACGGCAGCAGGAATTCTAAAAAATGATACCCTGTCTCTTTCAGCTCGCATAGAGCATTTCAGAACCGAACAAAACGCAGGCATTTTCAATAATATCACAGATTAAAAGTAACTTTTCCGCACGATTTTAAATCGTACAAAAAAGTACAACTTTCAAAACGAAAAATCGTGCGGAAAAGTAACTTTTCCGCACGCTCGTAGGAAAAATACGATCAAGCACGAAAGTCAAACCTATCACCTATTGTCAAAAACTACAGGACAGGAACTTAAAAATTGATTGATAAACAACAAAGCAATTAAAACAAAAAACTTTGTTTCTCCCTCAAGTAAAGATGGCCGACCTGTCAGTGACGTCATTTTGGAATGGTCTATAGTAAACACGCTGGACATCGCCGCGAATGAAATCGGATTATCAGAGTAGTCCAACCAAAATGTAAAAAACTGCGTTACTCGAAAAAAAATATTTATTGAGATACGTATCGAATATTTTCGAAATGGTTATTTTTTAATTGCTTTCACGAATTTCATTCATTTAAATGAAACTTATATTTTACTTTCTGTTCTTGGATGGAGCCGAGGGGAAAACCACTGGGGAATTTTGGTGTAAATATCTTGGGTATTACTGGCATTACTCGGGAATTAGGGGCATTACTCGGATATTAGTTGGGAATTAGTGGCATTACTCGGGAACTTGTTGGGAATTAGTGGCATTACTCGGATGCTAGTTGGGAATTAGTGGTATTACTTGGGTATTCGTTGGGAATTAGTGGAATTACTGGGGTATTAGTTGGGAATTAGTGGCATTACTCGGGTATTAGTGGGAAATTGGTGGCATTACTCGGGTATTCGTTGGGAATTAGGGGCATTACTGGGGTATTCGTTGGGAATTAGTGGCATTACTGGGGTATTAGTTGGGAATTAGTGGCATTACTCGGGTAATTTGTTGGGAATTAGAGTCATTACTGGGGGTATTCGCTAGGAATTAGTGGCATTACTGGGGTATTAGTTGGGAATTAGTGGCATTACTCGGGTATTAGTGGGAAATTGGTGGCATTACTCGGATATTCGTTGGGAATTAGGGGCATTACTGGGGTATTCGTTGGGAGTTAGTGGCATTACTGGGGTATTAGTTGGGAATTAGTGGCATTACTCGGGTAATTCGTTGGGAATTGAAGGCATTACAGGGGTATTCGCTGGGAATTAGTGGCATTACTGGGGTATTAGTTGGGAATTAGTGGCATTACTCAGGTATTCGTAGGAAATTAGTGGCATTACTCGGATATCAGTTGCTAATTAGTGGTATTACTCGGGTATTAGTCGGGAATTAGTGGCATTACTCGGGTATAAGTTGGAAATTAGTGGAATTACTCGGGTATTAGTTGGGAATTAGGGGCATTACTGGGGTACTAGTTGGGAATTAGTGCATTACTCGGGTAATTGGGATTATTACTCGGGTATTTGCTGGGAATTAGTGGCATTACTGGGGTATTAGTTGCGAATTATTGGGAATTCATTAGTCGGGTATCGGAAGTGAGAGAACAATTACTGCTGTACAATAATAATCGGTGAACATGGTAATTGAAAATTAGACAGCAATAGCGAAAATCCGAATTGTGCAGTAAAAAAAAGGCCAGCCGACTGGTACTTGACAACAAACCTAACATTAAGACACGATTTAATATTTTTATTACTTTTCTGAGAGGCATTACTGGCATTACTAACTATGGAGTATTACTCAGGAATTACTGGGTATTACTCGGGAATTACTAGGGTATTAGAGGTATTATTTACGATATTTGGGAATTGGTGTACACAATATTCTCAGCGGTTTCCCCCTTTGTTATTTAAATTTAATTGAAAAATCTGACAACGACATGAATCCCAAGCTGTTTCATTTGAAAAAAATATCATGAACCTTTATGGGGTCCATGATTTCCATGATTCTTGAAAAAAATTCCGTCATTTCAATTCATGTGTGTCCACAAAAAGGTCGAGTTTGACCTAGATAATAAATGAAGGTGTCGGTTGGATCAAATTAGTCATAAAACCTCATTTGCTTGTTGATTTCCTTCACATAAATTTCAGACGTTATCATACCTAATTATTTTGAACAAATGAAAACAGACAATGAGGATCATAGACTTACATAGAGTAAATATATGCACAGGTCCTAGAATGATAAGGGAGAATTTACACGATACACTGTACATAATTTAGGTAATATATTTACTCATCGAACTCGTGTATATTCTGGTATACGGGAGAGTTTATATTTTTCTCCGTCCGCAATAGATAGTCTAAGCTAGTTAGGCAGTCACTGTAGAAAGAGTGTTTGATGCAATCGCGCGTGACATCTAAGTTCTTTTAATAGAACCTTCCAAAAATTGCATAATTTATGGCACTGTACTAGTACGCCACCTGCATGGAATGTGAAACTTATAAGGAATTTCTGGAATTTCTTCCAGTTTTCGTTAACCATCTCATCTCATAGTCCAAATAACTTTGGACGATTTGCTCGGACAGGGTCGGACTTATGTATTTGGAATAAAATATATTTCAAAGTTATAGTAATTTATTGCAAGAAAGTTGTACTGGTGACCGATCGTTCATAACTAATAAAGACAATAGAATGTTGTGTCAAGTTTTACGAACTTTTTTTGGTAAAGATTTGTGTTACTGGAAATCCGTTTAAAAAAATGAACATCGCGATTTTGTGCCATTAGGCAATTCTTGTTTTGCGAAAACGGTCTGTTTGTCAAGTTGGTCATTTCGGATTACTGGAAATCTGATATAGAGATGAATCGAAGTGGACATTATTCTATTCAATATGGCGGTTCTTGCTGTGACACTTGGCGGACTGGGCCCATAAACTATTTGTCGATGTAGGTGACTTTGCGGAAATGCCTGTTGCCAAGTTAGGGGAGCGTTATAAAAGTTTTGATTGAAGTATTAATATAAATCTTCAACCAATTCTAAAGGCGTTTACAATTTTTGTTTTGCGGAAATGGTCTGTTGCCAAGTTGGTCACTTCTGATTACTAGATATCAGATATGAAGATGGATCGAAGTGGACATCAGGCGGTTCTTGCTATGAAATTTTGACTTTGAAGAAATGCGATGTTGCCAAGTTAGGGGAGCAGAAAACCATTAGAAAGAGCTTTATAAAAGTTTTGAATATAGAATATATTAATATATAACTTCAGCCAATTCTGACGGTATCTACAATTTTTGATTTGCGGAAGTGCGTTGTTGCCGGTTGGTCACTTTGGATTACTCAATATTATATGTAATATTGAGTGAATCAAGTGATCTCGATTATGAAATTTTGACTTCGCGGAAATGCGCTGTTGCCAAGTTATAAGGGAGCGGCATATCATTAGGAAGAGAATTATAAAAGTTTCGATTGAAGTATATTAATATATATCTTCGCCAATTCCAATAATATTTATAATTTTTGTTTTGCGGAAATACGTTGTTGCCAAGTTGGTCACTTCGGATTACTAGAAATCTGATATGGAGATGGATATCGAAGTGGACATTATTCCATTCAATCGGGTGGTTCTTATGCTATGATATTGTGACTGTACAGGAATGCGCTGTTGCCAAGTTACGGGAGCGAAGAATCATTACGAAGAGCTTTATCACAATTTCGAAAATTCATAATCTCCGACCTCGAAAACCCCCACATACCAATTTAGAATCGAATCGGACCATAATCACAAAACTCGTCCGCCATCTTGGAGCCGCCATATTTAATTTATGAATTTTGACAACAATATTATGATTTCCGACCCCGAGTAGCCCCACATAGATATTTTGAATAGCATCCGACCATAATCACAACTCGATCGCCATGTTAAATGTTTGAATTCTGACAAAGAATTCATAATCTCCGACCCCGAAAACCGCCACATACCAATTTAGAATTTAATTGGACCATAATCATAAAACTCATCCGCCATCTTGAAGCCGCCATAATTACCTCATGATTTTGACTGAAAATTCATAATCTCCGACCCGGAAAACCCCAGATACCAATTTAGAATCGAATCTGCCCATAATCACAAAACTAGTCCGCCATATTGGGACGCTATTTTTTTTTCTCCATCAAAAACTGTAGTAACATTCTTGGTAAGGGCTAAAGAAAACACCTGAACACCCCATTAAACCATGTATTAACCAATCCTCATATTCACTGTCAGTTTTCAACTACGGCCCCAAAAACAGCCGTGAGAGAGAACATACCCAGTAACAAAAAACCTATTCATATATATAGCGCGATAAACGATTATACACTGAAAGAAAGAGTTTCTTCCATTAACCTGAATACTACACTCCTTCCTTCCTAATCTCAACTTAGTAACATATTTTAAAATAATATATTCCTATACTAACTTCTTGTATTTTATTAGGATGGAACAAAACGTGTAGGGGGGTTTCTACGACGTTGGGGGCGACCGGGTGATTCACAACTTGGAGTTTCGTTAACAAATATATCAGTATCCTGAAAGGTTTTAGTCAGAGGCAAGTTACTAGAGAAATCGGATATTTTTTTACTGGCGTCCCAACCTCGTGAATCTCCCGATTCACTAACCTGTTCATCAACATCAGACAAAGAAACTTTTTCGTTTCTAAAATGTGAATCATTGACAGTTTGACCTGAACTTGTACTCTGCTCATTATTAAAGTCCTGTATTTCGATATCTGAAGCACTGTTACAATCATCATTATTATGAAAAGGTAGAACCTGGTTTATGTGACGTTTCCACTCCAAATTAGTATTTGGAATTCTAATTCTGACAACATTTTTCCCTAAAAGACCAACTACTATGCCGGGCGTCCATTCTGTCTTAATTTTTCTGTAATCTTTCACTAGCACATTTTGGCCTAATCTTAACCGTTTCCTCATTTTTCCCGGATGACTTTTTTTTTGTCGATTTTGTACTACTCCCAAATTTTTTTTTATTGTACTCATCGGTTTTGTGTCACGCGTCGGCATAGTTTTTGGCCTTATTAAATCCAATCTGGTTTTAAGCGCACGGCCCAGCATCACTCGGGCCGGCGATTCGCCAGTGCTACAATGTTCGGTATTTCTATATAGTATTAAAAAATTACAGAGATCAAATTCCGTTAAATTGCTTTGTTTTGAAATATTATCAAAAATATTATATGAGCTTCTTAAGGTTTTCATGATGAACTGTTTTATAGTTTTGACGCTATTTTCTGCAGCGCCGTTTGATGCTGGGTGATACGGTGGAGACGTCACATGAATGATGCCATTATTTGATAAAAATGTTTGAAATTCCGTGGAAACAAACGTAGGGCCGTTATCCGAAACTATTGTGCGCGGTAGACCAAACTGAGCAAATAATACTCTTAACTTATTTATAGTAGCTGATGCTGTGATCGAAGTCATGATAAATACTTCTAGCCACTTTGACAATGCATCAACGACTACAAGAAACATCTTTCCATTGATAGGTCCTAAAAAATCTATATGGAGCCGTTCCCACACTTCAGAGGGGATTGGCCAGGGCAACAACTCATCCCTAGGTGGGTTTTGTCGTCCCATATTACACGGAATGCAAGATTTACACATTTGCTCTATTTCCTCATTGAGCGACGGCCACCAAACATATGAACGAGCCAATGATTTGGTTTTTACCATCCCCATGTGACTTTTATGCATTTCGGATAATATACCAGCTTGTAAGGCTTCTGGAACGACTACTCGATACCCCCAAATTAAAACGTTTTCTTCAACTCCCAGTTCATCTTTTCTTTTAAAAAATGGTTTCAATTCATTTTCAAACGTGGGTGGCCAACCATTTTTTACATATTTTAAGACCAAACTCAAAATATTATCATTTGTTGTTTCTTTTTGTATCATTTCTATATTTATAGGTAAATCACTTTTTTCCAGGTAATTCAATGTGATACTTGGTTCATCTATACTTGTTTGTTCCATATCTATAATTGGTAGCCTTGAGAGAAAGTCGGCACAATTTTGCTTTGAGTTTACATATTGAATATCAAAATTATATGAATAAAGAAATATTGCATAACGCTGTAACCTGTTAGCCATCATAACAGGTAGGCCCTTTTTCGGACCAAAAATTGACACCAGTGGTTTGTGATCACATTTTAATAAAAACTTTCGTCCCCATAGGTATGAATGAAATTTTTTTACGCCAAAAACTATAGATAATGCCTCCTTGTCAATCTGACTGTATTTTTTTTCAGTGTCTGTTAGAACCCTAGACACAAATGCTATTGGTCTTTCAACTCCGGATGGATAACTATGTGACAAGGTGGCTCCAAGACCATACGATGACGCGTCAACCGTCAAAACTAAGTCAATATCTGGATTATAGTGCACCAAAACCTGTGGAGAAGTAATTGATTTCTTAATTTGCTGAAATGAATCTTCACACCGTTCATTCCATTCAAAAGGATGATCTTTTTTTAACAAGTCATAAAGGGGATGTAAGATTTCTGTTATATTTGATATAAATCTATGATAATACTGCACACTCCCTAATAAGGACTTGACTTGTGATATATCCATGGGTCGCGGTATCTTCAATATAGCCTCAATTTTTTTTGGTGATTTATGTAATCCTTCCTTATCTATAATGTGGCCCAAATACTCAATGGAATCTTTGAAAAAATGACATTTTTCTTTTTTTAGGGTGAGCCCACTATCTTTCAGTCTATCCAAGACCAATTCCAAACTTTTTATGTGTTCTTTTTTATCTCGACCAGTTACCAAAATGTCATCCAAAAAACAACAAACTCCTGGTATATTACTCAATACCTGCTCGATTATATACTGAAAATATCCTGGCCCCGATGAAATTCCGAAAGGTAACCGAGTATATACGTACACACCTCTATGTGTCGAAATAGCGGTAAGTTTTTTTGTTTCTTCTTCTAGAAGAATTTGTTGATAGGCAAATGTCAAATCAAGTTTTGTAAATTGTTCTCCGTTACATAGTTTAGCAAATAGATCTTCTATTTTTGGTAGTGGATATCGACAAACTTCGATCTGAGGGTTCACAGTTAATTTGTAATCGCCACAAATCCGAACATTTACCTTGTCATCTTTCAAAATTGGAACAATCGGTGTACCCCAGTCCGAGTACTGCACCGGTTCCAAAATTTTCATTTTAATCAAATTGTCTATTTCTAAGTCTACTTTTTCCCTAAGAGCATGAGCGATTGCCCTGTGTTTGTAAAATTTTGGTATAACATCGTTTTTTAGCTTTAATGAGAGTTTTCCTTTATTAAAAGTCCCTAATTCATTTTTGAAAACATCGGCATATTTCATTTGTAACTTCATCAAAACCATTTCATCTGATGTCTCATTAATATAGTTCAATTGCTTGAAACCTAAATTGAACTGGGATATGAAGTCACGTCCCAATAACAAGCTGTCACCCCGACCAATCACAAAAAAATCCAAAATATGGGAACAATCATTGAAAATTACTTCAAGTTCAATTTTTCCCAATGCAGAAATTTTATCCCCCACATATGTTACAAAACTCAGATTGGTCTCCTTCAAAGGCAAATTTGTGAAATGTTTTTTCCACAGTCTTTCAGAAAGAACCGATTTTGAGGCTCCAGAATCTAATTCTACTTTAAATTTAATATTATTCAACTTAACATCTACCATTATTGGATTTTCATTAACAGATTTCAAGCAAAATAAAGGCATTTCTTCGTTATTCGTAGGAGATTCGGTTGAGTTCGCGACAATGGTATTTGCATTTTCGTGTTCAATATAATTAAATGACTGGTTCCGCATCGAATTACAAATTCTCCTCAGATGTCCCTTTCGACCGCATTTTTCACAAATATATTCTCGGTAGTAACATCTAGAGCTCTCGTGATTTCGACCACCACACACCTTGCATACGCACATACCTTTTTGTGAGGAATACTTTCCTGAGGGGGGGTGAGGTCTCGCAGAAGTTGATCTCAGCGCCTGGGGAAAGTACTGCTGTCCACTTTGTCCCCTCGCAGCGTTGGTGACGTCTTCGTTTCCCACACTACGGGTTGTTTGTTTTATATTCACCTATATTCTGAACCTCGACTAAATTTTTTATATAAGAGCACAAATTTCAAGATTTTCGTTCATGAAGTCACAGATCATTGTAGTCGAGCATTTTATGAAATTTCGTACGAATAAAACATTCAAATTCGTATGCACGAAAACTAAACCCTTAATCTTTAATTGGAAAATTATCACCTCTTCTAAGGAAACCAGACACTACATTGATGTTGCGAATGAATATGTACACCACCGCTCAAAGTAATTCCTACCATGCATAACTAAAACAAAATAATTATAACTCACCTTGGTGTAATAATCGGGATCACAGCAATGGAATAACCTTAATAATAAAATATCCATATTGGCAACAAATAGCACACTCAAAAATCAAAATACAAACTCACCTCAATACGGTACTGAAACGGTACTGAACTGCTTAATGAACAAAGCGCAGACAAAGCAAACGACGTATTTGCAGATTCCTTCAAACTCGCAACTCTCAAAACTCGATCTATATAGTATTGTTAGTACTAATATTGTCACGCCATGACTTGGGCAGAATCGAGCTAGTGACATCTAGTGGTGATGCCCATTTGGATCAAACCATTTTGCCTATATCATTGACTAACTATCTTCTGTATTATCAAACAACGGTCTAAGACAATGGAGAGTAACATTCTTAACCGTGAAGAATGAATGTCGACGGATATCTTATTATAGTACAGTAACCATGCAGAGACAAACTCAAGCAAAAAGTGAAGAATGAATCGAAGCACTTCGAAACTCGACACATAACTTTTTGACATCATGTACTGTTAGAATAGTTATTTACCTAACAAGTGCGGAAAGTAGTACTTTTCCGCACGCGACGGCAGTTGCACGAACGACGCGGAGCGGAGTTCGGGCAAGCCGTTAAGGGCGGAAAAGACATTTTCCGCAAGAGTTAGGTACAAAATTTTTCCTACGAGTGTTTTTGTCCATCTTATTTATGAAAAACCAAGGTTTTTAATAAACAAGTTTTTATAATAATGCTACAAAATAACTAATAAGACAGAATAATTACATAGATCATTTAGTTAGTCCTAAATATCCTCATTTTCAACAATACAAAAATCTTGTGGAAAAGTAAATAACGTACGGAAAAGTAAAAATTGTGCGGAAAAGTAACTTTTCTGCACGATTTTAAATCGTACGGAAAAGTACAACTTTCAATAGGCTCGTAGGAAAGAGTTAGGTACAATATTTTTTCTACGAGTGTTTTTGTTCATCTTATTTATGAAAAACCAAGGTTTTTAATAAACAAGTTTTTATAATAATGCTACAAAATAACTAATAAGACAGAATAGTTACATAGATCATTTAGTTAGTCCTAAATATCTTCATTTTCAACAATACAAAAATCTTGTGGAAAAGTAAATAACGTACAGAAAAGTAAAAATCGGGCGGAAAAGTAACTTTTCTGCACGATTTTAAATCGTACGGAAAAGTACAACTTTCAATAGGAAAAATCGTCGTAGGAAAAAAATTGGCTACCAAAAAATCAGGGGTGGAACCCAAAAAAATTTGTATTCAAAAAAATTATATTTTTTTTGCTGTTGTTTCGGAAAGTATAAGATTTATCAAGAGACAATTTCAAAAATGCGAAAGATAATTCAATTCTCCACAAGAAATATACTCAGTAATTTCTCACAAAATGCGCTCGTTTTCTCAGAAAAACTGATTGAATTCCGATATCAAATTTCAGGCTCGCATTAACTCGCCACTGCCATTTCGGGCAAGGCCGAAAATTAGATTTATCGTAACTTTGCTAAGAATTATAGTAGAAGGAAAATAAAAAGTGTATATCGTTCCTGAAGACTTAAGGTGGATTCATGCAAGCGTAAATCTAAACTTGAATGAATTTAAAACTAAAATTAAGAATATAAAACAATGTAATGAAATGGAGGTGTTCACGCAAAAAATTAAGCAATTAACATTAAAACTAAGAAACTTAATTTCTTCCATAAATTAGAAACGGCGCATGCGTAGTCTCTTTATTCACAGCTGATTGCTTTCAAAGAGGAAAGAGGTTGTTTATGTTCGCATAGGTTTGACGCCATATTTTCTGTATCATATCTCTTATTCCTCACACCAGAGGCTCCCGCAGAAACAATAATGTACTTAGTACTAAACCATACTGACTTCTCTTGGTGATAGTTTTCATGCTGTACTGTAAACACCAGACCAGAATAGATAAAACAAAAAACAACAAACCACGATAATCTCAGGTTAGGGTTCACCTTCTGTTTTCTGATCAAAGAATACCCTAAGACGTTTTAAAAATTGACAGTTGGAACGATATGCGCATGTCTAGTACTTTCCTAATTTCGTTAAATTGATGCTGCATGAACACCGTCATATTCTTAATTTAAAATTCATCTAAATCTTAAATTCATTTTAGTTTTAGTGATGTTGCATGAATCCACCTTTATACTTCCTCATGCAAATATAATATGTGAGTATCTGAGTATACCCAAAATGTGTTTTATCCCACTGCACATAACCCTTCTACGAGGAGGATCCGAAAGTCATGGATATTTTAGTTGATATGAAATAATTATACTGAAGCAGGAATCAGTACCCTCTTCGGACCATATGCAACGATTTTAGACTAGTGAGACAAGTCTCACTTATACATGCCAAAGAAAAAACTGTGTTTTAATCATGCCTCAGTTTTCAACTCATCCATAATCCCGGCAGTTTCTTCAGTAAATGTTGAAAATAATCGGTCATACACATCCTACAAAAAAAATTAAGTATTTGATTTCAAGCTTGAGTTGTGCACTTCACAAAAGTGTTATTGAACATATACGCAGAATATTACTAGGCGATTATTTTCAACATTTACTGAAGATAATGCCGGTTGAATATGAGGCAGGAGTAAAACAAAGTTTTTTTTTAGCATGTATAAGTGGGACCTGTTGTTGCATATAGTCCGAAGAGGGTATGGGTAGCTGCTTCAGTATAATAATTCTATATTTACTAAATTATTCATGATTTTCGGATCTCCGTGAAGTGCTACAAAACACATTTTAGGTACTCAAATACTCGCATATTATATTTGTGAGAAGTTAGAAGTCTTCAGGAACGATATGAACTTTTCCTTTTCCTTCCCCGATCATTTTTAGCAGAATTATGACCAATCAAATATTCGGCTCCGCCAGAACTTTCAGCAGCGGATAAGCGTAAATCTGAAATTTGATGTCGGCGTTCAATCACGTTTTCTATGAAAACGAGCGCATTTCATTAGAAATTACTAGGAATAAATTTTGTGGAAAATTGAATTGTTTTTCACCTTGTTGAGTTGTTTTTCTGATAAACCATATTCTTTCCAAAATTACAGCAAATATCTATTTATATATTTTTAAGCGAAAAAAAAAATGTTCCACTCCTGGAATTTTGGTAAACAATTTTTTTTTCGTTTATCATGGTTCAAACTACTAGCATACCAAGTTTGATGGTGCTAACAATCGATCCTCGTCTCAATATCCAATCGTACTGGATTATAACTAAATACTGACAAAAAACGATATGTAAAAATTAAACAAATATCTATTTCGATATATTTGAGATATGAGAATTTCAGTATATACATTTTGAAATTTTGGAAATCAGCGAATTCCCGATTTCACGACCCCTGTATATTCATGTACTCCTATGATCAATATCATAAATTACCTTCACACATTTTCCTATACCCATTCCTCTATAAATAACGGCTCCCTTCAGATGGAACCTAATAAAGATTTGTTGTTTTACTCTTGCAATATTTTGAAATTATTTTAATTTATGGTTGTGGAATGCAGAGGACGCGAATGTGTCGCAACAACCAAAACGATATATTTTATTTCCTGCAAATATTTGGAAGTTGATATCTCTTCCTGATTTTCGTGTTAAAATGTTTGTTTTGGAATGCACGATATCAACAGAGTGTGTTTCTTGAGAAAGGCCATAAATCATTTTCTCGGGGGAAATTATTGTAGACATCGCGGTGCAAATATGCATGATAAAGGTAAACGGAAATAGTTATTTATGATACAAGTGTTAAAAGTGGCATTTTATTTTGTCAGTGGGGAATATTGCGAAACGAGCGTTAGCGAGCAGAGCAACCCCAAGAGCAAAATAAAATCACTCTTAACAAATGTATCATACAAATTTTTTTGTACAACAGTTACTGCTAATAAAAAAACAACAAAAATAGGTATAAGATCCATAAGGATTCGAACAGACGATCTTTGGGTTACAAGGCTGACTGGCAGATGCTCCAAATAAAGTAAACCCCAACGCACTTTATTTTTATGAATGTCATTATTTGTCAGTGATGAAGGACCTTCTACTTGGACTGAATACTACTTCGTCAGTAACTTCAAAAAGAATTAGTATTACCAATTGCACAAACGCCAAATACATGTGTGAACTTTTATTAATGATTTCTCTTGAGCATGTGTTCTGATTACAATATCTGATTGAAGTGTTTCTATTCGAGAGATCTATATTACTGAGTATCCATCATCTCATCTGTCATTTTACTTTTAACATTTTGTGAAAACGTCAGTTTTTAGTTCATATGTCAATGAATTAAAAACGCCATTTTTAATGATATTTGTACAAAAAATATGTTTGAGGGGTAGGTTGTTTCTTGGTCTGAAAGAAATGTTCGACCGAAAAGTTTTGGAGTTAAACGTCTAGTCTGTAGAATTAATTTAAATGTGAAAAAACTTTCATTCACAAAGCATTGAACTGAAAAGTAACAAAATAATATTAAGTGTATGAAAACAATGAATTTAAATATTTTCTTGAAAGATTTAGGCTTCATTTCATCTGTAATTTATTATTATATTATTTTTTACTTTTTCATCAGTTACTTTTAATATCACAATCGAAAATGAAGATTAATATCGATTTTTGAATTGCTTTCTGAATCTCTCGAGAACTAGTCATGAGAAACGGTTACAATTTTTATGTTTTCTGACAATATTTTGAATATAAACAGTATGGTGGTATGGTTGTTTTGGAAATTTTTTCAACCTCTATATACTAAAATACAAAATGTCATATCGTCAGAAACTCGAATGAGCACATTTTAGCAACAGTATATAGTTTCGAATGGCCATGTATGATTCACACATGGTATAGACTGATAACAAAATGAACTGTGATCATCTAAATCCTGCGAGTTTTTTCAAATCATTTAGCATCAATAATAATAAATCACGGAATTCTCGCTTATATTGAAAACTAGCAACAACTTCGATATTTCAAATAGGACACCCTGTATACCTTTTTTTTGTGAGAAACAGCTTCACTTGAATATTTATTACTACAGCATTTGGATTCGTAGAAACCTTAAATTTTGGATGTATTGACAATGTCCTGTGTATTGGTTATGTTCAACACTAGATGTCCTGCCATACCAGGATGCTCACTGCAATTTTCCTAGACGATATAGGAAAATATTTGGGTCAAAAATCCATCAGAAAACAACTACTTTCCTGGCTAATACCACGACGAACGTTGAATTACATCCAATGAATTTCCGTGCAGAGTTCCTACAAGGCTATCTCCGCAATTGCTAAATGCATGGAAATGTTAATCGAAACATTTGGACCACCTATAGATCGGTGGTTCTGGGTTCTTGCCCTCATCAGTATAGGGTAGGTCTCTGCAAACAATAACTAATGTCTGCAACAAATGATTCGATTATCAATCCATTTCAAGGCAGAAGCTGAGACACCACCCGCAGATTGGTGTTTAACCAAACTACGAGCGCCATCCCACCCACTAGCCACCTTAAGCAATACCCAGTACTTCGCAAAGCGAATATATGAAAAATAGAAGAAATCTATTTAACAATGAGCTAATCAAGTTCAACACTAGATGTCCTGCCATACCAGGATGCTCACTGCAATTTTCCTATACGATATAGGAAAATATTTGGGTCAAAAATCCATCAGAAAACAACTACTTTCCTGGCTAATACCACGACGAACGTTGAATTACATCCAATGAATTTCCGTGCAGAGTTCCTACAAGGCTATCTCCGCAATTGCTAAATGCATGGAAATGTTAATCGAAACATTTGGACCACCTATAGATCGATTTCTGGGTTCTTGCCCTCATCAGTATAGGGTAGGTCTCTGCAAACAATAACTAATGTCTGCAACAAATGATTCGATTATCAATCCATTTCAAGGCAGAAGCTGAGACACCACCCGCAGATTGGTGTTTAACCAAACTACGAGCGCCATCCCACCCACTAGCCACCTTAAGCAATACCCAGTACTTCGCAAAGCGAATATATGAAAAATAGAAGAAATCTATTTAACAATGAGCTAATCAAGTTCAACACTAGATGTCCTGCCATACCAGGATGCTCACTGCAATTTTCCTATACGATATAGGAAAATATTTGGGTCAAAAATCCATCAGAAAACAACTACTTTCCTGGCTAATACCACGACGAACGTTGAATTACATCCAATGAATTTCCGTGCAGAGTTCCTACAAGGCTATCTCCGCAATTGCTAAATGCATGGAAATGTTAATCGAAACATTTGGACCACCTATAGATCGATTTCTGGGTTCTTGCCCTCATCAGTATAGGGTAGGTCTCTGCAAACAATAACTAATGTCTGCAACAAATGATTCGATTATCAATCCATTTCAAGGCAGAAGCTGAGACACCACCCGCAGATTGGTGTTTAACCAAACTACGAGCGCCATCCCACCCACTAGCCACCTTAAGCAATACCCAGTACTTCGCAAAGCGAATATATGAAAAATAGAAGAAATCTATTTAACAATGAGCTAATCAAGTTCAACACTAGATGTCCTGCCATACCAGGATGCTCACTGCAATTTTCCTATACGATATAGGAAAATATTTGGGTCAAAAATCCATCAGAAAACAACTACTTTCCTGGCTAATACCACGACGAACGTTGAATTACATCCAATGAATTTCCGTGCAGAGTTCCTACAAGGCTATCTCCGCAATTGCTAAATGCATGGAAATGTTAATCGAAACATTTGGACCACCTATAGATCGATTTCTGGGTTCTTGCCCTCATCAGTATAGGGTAGGTCTCTGCAAACAATAACTAATGTCTGCAACAAATGATTCGATTATCAATCCATTTCAAGGCAGAAGCTGAGACACCACCCGCAGATTGGTGTTTAACCAAACTACGAGCGCCATCCCACCCACTAGCCACCTTAAGCAATACCCAGTACTTCGCAAAGCGAATATATGAAAAATAGAAGAAATCTATTTAACAATGAGCTAATCAAGTTCAACACTAGATGTCCTGCCATACCAGGATGCTCACTGCAATTTTCCTATACGATATAGGAAAATATTTGGGTCAAAAATCCATCAGAAAACAACTACTTTCCTGGCTAATACCACGACGAACGTTGAATTACATCCAATGAATTTCCGTGCAGAGTTCCTACAAGGCTATCTCCGCAATTGCTAAATGCATGGAAATGTTAATCGAAACATTTGGACCACCTATAGATCGATTTCTGGGTTCTTGCCCTCATCAGTATAGGGTAGGTCTCTGCAAACAATAACTAATGTCTGCAACAAATGATTCGATTATCAATCCATTTCAAGGCAGAAGCTGAGACACCACCCGCAGATTGGTGTTTAACCAAACTACGAGCGCCATCCCACCCACTAGCCACCTTAAGCAATACCCAGTACTTCGCAAAGCGAATATATGAAAAATAGAAGAAATCTATTTAACAATGAGCTAATCAAGTTCAACACTAGATGTCCTGCCATACCAGGATGCTCACTGCAATTTTCCTATACGATATAGGAAAATATTTGGGTCAAAAATCCATCAACGGAAATTCATTGGATGTAATTCAACGTTCGTCGTGGTATTAGCCAGGAAAGTAGTTGTTTTCTGATGGATTTTTGACCCAAATATTTTCCTATATCGTATAGGAAAATTGCAGTGAGCATCCTGGTATGGCAGGACATCTAGTGTTGAACTTGATTAGCTCATTGTTAAATAGATTTCTTCTATTTTTCATATATTGGTTATGTCTTAATGAATTCGTTCTCATTGATTGAAAGGTTGATTTTGTGGAGGAAATTCGATTCTTGACATGACTTTTTGGGTTTGTAACCTTTTAAAATCTGAAAATGAAAAAAAATTAATCCAAGGAATATTTGTACAAGTGTAGAAGGGCAAATTAATTAATTTGCTTGATAAGTTACTGCGTTCACAAGAATGTCTTGAATGAAATTAATTTTTGTCGGTAACGTATCCTACACTGAATTTGCCTATCTGAAAAAATGAGATCAAATTAATGAAAAAATATTTCTCTTTTTCGAAAAATTTTGACGTTTCGGAGACTGTGTCTGCCTCCGTTATCAAAACTTGCTGAAACGACGCTGAAAACTCTGTCAAAAAAATACCTTATTATTTTAAAACTAATTCAAATACAGTTTTCAGCGTCGTTTCAGCAAGTTTTGATAACGGATGCAGAGACAGTCTCCGAAACGTTAACTTTTTTCCAAAAAGAGGAGTATTTTTGGGTTAATTTGATCTCATTTTTTCAGATAGGTAAATTCAGTGTAAGGATACGTTACTGACAAAAATTCATTTCATTCAAGACAGCAGTCTTGTGAACGCAGTAACTTATCAGGCCAAATTACACTCGTACAGATTTCCTTGGATTAACATTTTTTCATTTTCAGGTTGTGGAAGGTTACAAACCCAAAAAAATCATGTCAATAATTCATTCTCCATTATACGGGGTCCTTCAAAACTTGTGATTTTACCGTAAGGTACAAAAGTGGTCAAAAGTACATTTTTTCAAATGGAATACGCTAGATATTATCGAATATCCTGTAAAACAACAAAATTTGCTTTCAAATGATATATTATGTTCCTATTTTAAAATAGTAAACTGTTATGGGTCATAGCTGTTTTGGTGTCCAAAGGTAACAAAAAATCAAACAAAGAATCCAGGTCATATAAAAAAAACGTTGATGATGGTGTCTGGAAGAAGAAACGTTAGATTTCAAATTTTAAAACGCCATCTTGTAGGGAAGGAAGAGTGGCCGTGAGAGAGTGTTATTTATTTCGATGAAGTTCCTCAAAAATCACAAAAAATAAATAAGGTTTTATGGAATTTAGGTTTTTTCCGAATATCTCTGAAAGTATCAAGAACTTGCCAAATTTCGACAAAGGATTTTGTTCGGCAACAAATTTCACGATCTTGCCATAATTGAAAGCCTCGGTGCAAGACAGCTCCAATTTTTGCTGGTTTCTGTTTTGTATTGACATATACAGTATCGGAAACTTTTCCTCTGGGGTATAGACAGAAATTTACGCGAGCAACAAGAAACGCAATGATATGATGATACCACATAAACAAGAGAGACGCACTACTGCGCGCCTCTCCTGTCACCTCGCCCGACGAATTAACAGCTCAGTCAATATTATTTGAATATCAATAAAAAATCTCAAGTACCTCTGAATTTTTCACAAGATCCCGATCAATTCAATAACTTTTTTGTTGACAATATTCCCTCTGCAGATCAACCGTTACAGATGAGCAGGCTCGTTGATAGGTACCGACAATTGACCGATGCGAACAAATTCAATCTCACTCCTGTTTCTGTCGAAGAAGTTGAAAGTATTGTAAGCTCCATCAAAAGTAATGCTCAGGGAGTGGATGGTATAAATCTGAAAATGCTTTCGCTCGTGCTACCCGATTTGATCCATGTACTCACTCATATCATAAATAGTTGCCTAGCACAGGGTAAATTTCCGAAAGTTTGGAAAAAATCGTATATTATTCCTATTGCTAAAATTAAAAATCCAACTGAATTGCTACACTACAGGCCAATTAGTATTCTACCAACTATATCCAAAATTTTGGAGAAAATTGTTTCGATACAACTCAAAAAATTTCTGGAAGTTAATAACGTCTTACCTGTAATACAATCTGGCTTTCGTGCAGGTCATAGTACAACTACAGCTCTGGCTCATGTTACCGATGATATTTTTAGGGGGTTTGACCAGAAACTAAGTACCATCTTAATACTATTAGACTTCAGCAAGGCCTTTGATACGCTTAATCATGAATTACTGTGTCTGAAACTGAAATTTTTTGGTATAGATGATATTGCACTGACGTTTTTTCGTGAGTACTTATTCAACCGAAGCCAGCAGACCAACATAAATGGGCATATCTCCAAAAGCAGGATTTTGAGTCGAGGTGTGCCTCAGGGAAGTATCCTGGGGCCACTGTTGTTCTGTATCTATACAGCCGACTTCTCTAAATATCTAGAATTCTGTAAAGTGCACCAATATGCTGATGATACCCAAGTCTACCTTACTTTCGATCCTTGTCAATTGAATATTGCCTGTGAAAAAATTTCGTCTGACCTCCACTACCTGTCCGATCTCTCTAAAGCCCACTATCTTATGCTCAATGAATCTAAAACGGAAATGATCGTTTTTGGGTTTAGAGGTTCTGAAATCTCCGAAAGTCCAGAATTAAATATCACCCTCAAGAATGCCACTCTCAAGGTATCGAAACAATGCAAAAACTTAGGTGTTCACATTGATGCTGATCTAACGTTTGGTAAACATGTGAGCGAGCTACTGAGAAAATCATATGCGAAACTCAAAATGATGTATTTACACACAGATATATTGGATACAACTTTAAAACTAAATTTATGTAACTCCTTGATTTTGTCTTCTCTGTCTTATTGCGATATTGTGTATTGGCCAGCTCTAACCAAACGCGATCAAGAGAGCCTTCAGAAAGTACAAAATTGGTGTATCAGATTTAGCTACAACTTAAGAAAATATGATCACATCAGCAACTCTTATGTGCAATCCAAATGGCTAAAATTGAATGAGAGATTTAAACTCCACTTGTCCTGCTTGATATACAAAATTAACAAAAGTAGAATCCCTAGGTACTTATTTACAAAGCTACCGAAAGGTTCGGATATTCACGATCGCTCAACTCGGACGTCCTATCTGTACACTATACCCACACACAAAACTGCAATATTCCAAAAATCATTTTCCTACAACGCCATTAAAACATTTAACCATCTTCCCTTTAATCTGAAGTCATTGCCCTCTGACAGTTCATTCAGAAAACATGTCAAGGCTCACCTCCTCAATTAGGTTTGATCTATTCATGTTAATATTATTTATTACTTATACGTTTACTATATATTTTTGTAAATGATCTTCGATGTGTTTAAAATTGCTGCTGAATTGGGGGGGTTATGTGGAAGAGCAGCTATGTTGAACATCGCCTCCCCAAGTGACCCATTGTAAATTTAATATTTATATAGAGAAAATAAAGACACATTATTATTATTATTATTATTATCCCTTCCTCGAGCGAGTAGAAGAGAAATTGTAATGCTCTCTCAACATTATAGCAAGCTATTCTTTACGCTCTCATGAAACCACCATACCCAAGATGAAAACTTTCCGATACTATATAAAGAAAAATATTCGCCATGTTTGTGCGGGAGAACGGTACAGCTTCAACTAATATTCCATAAGATGTTGAAAAGGAGTTGTAACAGTCTGTGTTTTGGGGAAGAATGGGACGTCCCATTATAGTTCCAATAAAAGTCAATAAAAACACTTGTATTTGGAGCAAAAACAGGTCAACTCCAATACACAGACCTAAAAAATTGTTTTTCTACAACTGTCAAAAAAAGTCCACGTTTTTTGTGTGGTTTGTGTGCGTAAAGCATTACAATATTTCACTATCAACAAACGATTTCATTATTAAACGGAAAAGGGTAAAAAAAGTGCACTTTTTTTAACGGCTGTTGCTAGATAACCGACAGTTTCATGCAACAACAGTGGCAGATCCGAATATTAACGAAATCCTGTCATATAAATAAATATAAATATCTGATATACAAATGTTTTACCAATAATATTCTTAGCATTCTTACTATTAAATAAGTATTATCAAAATTCCAAACTATCGCTGCGAATATATTCAAAATAATAGCATATACCTCTAAGGAACTATTGGACCTAATTTACACTAGGTAATCCAAGGTAGCTATGGCTGTTTGGCCGTCAGAAACTAGTTGACAACAATAATTAATGAAATTTGTGAAATTGGGCATCTATCCAGATAACGAATTTTTGATAACTATAAAAAAATTTAATTTAAGTAGAAATGAAAAGTGACGAAGATTGAACGGAGAAAATCGTGGATAGTGCAAATATGAGATTTCCTTGACAAAGTTCAAAGAAAGGAAAAGGTATTCGTTGCTTCACGAGGATAGTTTATTTATTTTGAATACAAATCTAAGAAAATGAAAAATTACTTCGATGGACTAGTTATTTGAAAGTCAAGTCAACATTAATAATAATAATATTGACCTCGATGAATATGTTATTTTAATATTCGCTTAAAATTTTCCATTTTGCGGGATAGTGTGAAGAAAAAGGGATTTCAACTCTATCGAAATTATTCGTTTCATTTGTTTGAAACTCAACTCTCCGGCATACTGTTCGAACTTTGTTCGAATAATGAATCAATAAAAATATGCCAAATTCATTTTATATTTGCAAAAAAAGAAGAATTGGTTATTTTTTTGGCAGTTGTAGAAAAAATACTGTATGAAACTCGTGAGTAAAGTGTAAAGTATCACTTTACCCACTTGATACATAAATTGCTATTAATTTTCACATAAAGTCATGGTCCCGTATTGAATGGGGATGTCACTTTTTTATTACTTATTGACAATTTGTCATCGTTCGAACAAGACACTTGTGACCACCTACCGTATACAGGCAATATCTCGCTTATTTGAGAAAATGATTAAAAAATAGAAAAACTGCTTTGAATGGCATTAAAGTACCTTTTTAATGACGTATAATAAAATAAATTTCATTTGTCAACCCTGTGGTAGCTACCCCTCACTTTTTTATTTTCAAATGGCACCACCTGTATATTGCAATTGAAAATTGTGTATTATTCTATTTGGAATACAACGATAGCACATACTTGGTATTTTTTCATTAATAAAAACAAAATCATTAACATTGTGTGACTTTTTTCACGTTGCCTAATTATCCTTATAAAAATGAAAAAATTGTAGCTGTTATTCGTTGATAAAATTTAAATGGAAACTTTTTTATTTTTTATTTTATTCTCATGTTCGGCACTCTGTATATGCAAGGCAAAACTCTATGAATGAAATGCGATATCCAGGAAACAAGTCTGAATACTGAATACTTGAATTGAAGCAAATATTTACTTTGAATCTGGAGCAGGAGCTTGAACGAGGAATGAAAAAAGTTGCACAATTATTTGTTTATATACCCATTTAATATTCGAAACCGGCATCAAGTAGTTGGCATGCTAGCGAGTTCTCTAATATCAAATATGTACGGGATCTCTTTGATAGTATTGACTGAGTAAAGTTGCATGAATACAATGAAACTCCAAACTCTCAATTATTTGAAAAATGATGTGGAAAATACCAGTAAGATTCGTGTCGTGTAGTATTTATTTTTCTAGCCGGGCACAAAAGATCAAGGAATATTTTTTCCTCCTAGCCATACAGAAAGTACACACGTTCCTCCCTCAAATCAGGGAGGAAATTCATACTTTACCTCCCTAGGGACGAAAAAACGATTGACAATAGGCCTTTTCATTTAGATGACAAATGTCATACGACCAATGATCACGTATGGCTCTGTAGTCTGGTGGAACAAAGGCCAACAAAAAATGGCCCAGGTTAAACTTAACGGACTACAGAGACAAGCGTGCCTGGCGATTACTGGGGCCATTCGCTCCACGCCAACGGCAGCAATGGAAGCTCTTCTTGGACTACTTCCTCTCCACATAGTTCTGGAGAGAGAAGCAAGATCGGCAGCATACAGACTCTACCAAGCGGCCATTAGTCTACCGCAGGCATGTGTCATGAGAGGCAGCAGCATGCTGGAAGGCATAATAGCTCACAACATTCTGGGAATGCCCTCAGACATCATGCCTAAAACCACTAACCTCAACATGTCCTACACCGTGGTCTTCCCTGAAAGAGAAGACTGGGTTCGGAATGAAACTGACCTATGTAGGGCAAATGAAAGGTGGTTCACCGATGGTTCCAAAACTTTGGAAGGTGTCGGAGCCGGAATATATGGTATGAACCCAGTAGTGAAACGCTCATTCAGTTTGGGTAAATTAGCTACGATATTCCAGGCAGAGGTATATGCCATTGAAATGTGTGCAAGGGAGCTGGAAAACGGACACCTCACACGAAAAACAATAAAAATATTTTCAGATAGTCAAGCAGCATTGAAAGCGCTTGAATCCAACTGCTTCAAATCCAGAGCAGTATGGAACTGCAGAGACACCTTGAACCGACTAGCACAAGGCAACAACGTTACCCTAGTTTGGATACCAAGTCACACGGGCCTAGAAGGAAACGAAATAGCGGACGCCCTAGCAAAAGGGGGGGCCGAAACAACGTTCACTGGTCCAGAACCGGTCATCGGTTTAGCATATAGCACTGCCAAGAATGCTACAACCGCCTGGGCAGACAATAAAAGACTTGAGTATTGGCTCAGTCTACCAGGACTAGCCCATTCCAAAGCATTTATTGCTTATACAAGGAAAAAACAGGACTCTGACAAACTTCTAGAACTCAGTAGAGCACATCTCAGAGTTATAGTAGGTTTGCTCACTGGCCAGTGCAAACTCAAACACCACATGCATAAAATCGGACTTGCACAGGAGGCAGAGTGCCGTCTATGCATGGAGAATGATGAGAACGGCTAAACACATCCTGTGTACATGCCCTGCAGCAGCCAGAACCAGATTTTCAATATTTGGCAATACAAAAGTAAGGCCAGAAGATCTGGTAAACTGTTCTCCCAATATGTTACTCAATTTCGTTAAGAGATTGGATATGCTGGGAGAAATATAACCATAGGGTGAGCCACAATAGGCCATTGGCCGCAGTGGAGAGCCTGATATGGGCTCACTCACATTTAAACCTAACCTAAACCTAACCTAGATGACAAATGACTAACTTTGTTTACCTGACAGCCCCAACGGCAGTGACGGCGAATATTTTTTTATTAAAGAAAATGAAATAATCCTTCCGAGTTTTCTCATGGATAGTTAACTTGAATTTACATGGAGAAGAAAATTCACCATCAGAAAAATTCGTGTGGGTACGTTATTTTGTATAAGAATGAAAGGTTTTTGGCTGTATAAAGTTGGTAAAAATTACCTAACTATATAGTTATTTATTATACAAGGGAAAAAAGTATTAGCAAAAATCTAATATTTTTCCCGTGTATAAACGACGATTTAATATCTACCTTTACCTATTTGTACATATATCTGGGAAAAAATCACTTACTTTTTTCCCGGTTCTCGAGGAAAAAAGTAATTTCATGAAAAGTTACATTTTATTGCCTGTCAACAGACATGAAATGTCAAACTTTTTTCCCGTCACAGAAACGGAGTAGGTATTTTTTTCCATATGTAGATTTAACTACACTAAGAATGACACTAAGAACGAGAATATTTAATACAAAAGAACGCTTATGAAGGTTTATACATTTATTTTAGATGTGTCATTTAAATTAAAAATTAATAATTAAGAAGTTAACTTTCAACATATCCAAGAATTGAGAAATTTTGTTGATGAAACGCGAAACGCGCTACTTTTGAGATTTGGTGGAATTTCAGGTCAGATTTTTGTGGTCCTTTGAATGTTTCAATAAATATTTGATATAGGTATAGATTGTGAAGATCAAGACGTTCCGAAAATAATGGGTGCTTTTTGATTCTGCTGAGAACAGTCCTCACAGTTGGCATATTAAAGAAACCTAGACATCGTCGCTATAAAATCAATGAACATAAATCTGAATAGAGATTGTTTATGGTATAAAATAAAGTTCGTAGCTTCAAAAATGATAAACAACAGTTTTTGAAATACACCCAAATGAGTCTAGTTTTTACTGTATTCTGGGTAATGAATCCATATTGAACATTTCTCAGGATACAGATTATATTTGACAATTTCACTCACTATATGAAAGTCGCGTCTCTTGCGATATGAGGACCAATCAGAATGGGATTTCGCGAAAGTACACGCTTCCTTTCTTTCCGATCCGGAAAGACCACGTCGTCAAGTCAACCACAAATATAAACAGCAATGATACATCTTGTAATCTAATATGAAATAAACGTCAGGTTGACAGACTTTAGATGTTTATTATTCATTAGTTGCAACTATTGAAGAATTCACTTTGTTTACTCGATCAAATTTCAAATAATAACTTGGTTCGTTCGTGAAATTATCTCAATAAATACGACTCGTGCTCACAATACAATCGATAATTCTGTCACAAATCTTTAACTCGATCAAATTGCAATTTGATCTCGTTGATTTCTGACAGAATTATCGATAGTATTGCGACCACTCGTGGTATTACCCCCGAAAATTTCCATTCCATTTGCCATGGCAACAAGTTTATTATTTTCTACTTTATCGAACTCTCGTGTAGCATTCGAAAGATTATTTTTTGATGTCCCAATCATACACATTCTCTATATAACATTTTTATTTATTACGGTTGTCTAAAAGGGTCAAATCTTCTGCTGAATTTGTCGTAGTACATATCTTGCAACAATTTGGCAAATTTTGTTTGTCACAGATTTTATCGAATGACTATGTATCAAACCGTTTTCGATTTATTTTTCAATTTGCATGTAAACTGATGACAGACGTCAAATCAAAAGTATCAGTGGTAAAATTTGGTTTACTGGAAAATTGAACCTCGCGATTTTGTGCCATTAGGCGATTCATATGGTACCATTTCTGTTTTGCGGAAATGCGCTGATGCCAAGTTGACCTCTTCGGATTACCGAAAATCTGATGTGAAAAAAACAGTTGAACGTCGCTATTGTGGACCCTCAACTAATTCTAGTGGTACTATTTTTGTTTTGCGGAAATGCGCTGTTGCCAAGTTATGGTCACTTCGGATATACGGAAATCTGATATGGAAAAAAAAATTGAACATCGCGATTGTGGGCCCTCGCAGCCAATTGTAACGGCACCATGTTTGTTTTGCGGAAATGCGCTGTTGTCGGCTCGCTTCACTCGCGTTTTATCTTGTGTTCTCAATCTAATATTAATTGGAGAAAAAGGAGAAAGTTTCAGGTTAGGTTAGGTTAGACTCGCTTCGCTCGCCCTTATTACGTACCGACTTGTGACAAAACAATCAGGCAAACTGAGTTGAAACTGCGTGAATTTGTTTTTTTGCTCGCAATTGACACACAAACCTAACCTGAGCAAGCTAACCTAGCTTGCGAATCAGTCAAAACTTGGCAACAGAGCATTTCCGCAAAACAAAAATAGTACCACTAGAATTAGTTGGGGGTCCACAAAGGCGACGTTCAATTGTTTTTTTCATATCAGATTTCCAGTAATCCGAAGAGGTCAACTTGGCAAAAGCGCATTTCCGCAAAACAAAAATGGTGCCGTTACAATTGGCTGAGGGCCCACAATCGCGACGTTCAATTGTTTTTTCCATATCAGATTTCCAGTAAACCAAAGTTCAGCGGTATCAGTTGTCACACAATAAAAACAAAATACCACCAAAATTCCCGCGGCAATTATCTAAGTAAAAAATTCCCACTATAAAAATGTTATGATTGGTTTGAAAGTACATCATTGTTTTAAATTTATATGGATTTTATTTTTTGCAAGATATGTCAATCGTAGACAAGACCATGACAAATTATTTTCTTCATAATTCTATCGAGAGTACTTTGTATTTTGACAATTAAATGAGACCATTATGATTATTAATGTTCATATTGTCGAATTGAATTGTTTAAAAAGTTACTCGAGACGTATCAAAGAAAATAGTCTCTATTTGTCATGGTCGAGTGATATTTAGGAAGACTATTTCATGAACAAAGTGAAATAATTCATACACACTTTCATATACGCTTCAAAAGAGACATAAATGCTCTCCAGACAGACTCTTCACTCCTTTTCGGTGTTTTTTTTTTATGGATTAGCTTATATGTTCACTGATTTCCGTAGTAGAATAATATAAACCGAAAACGAGACATTTCAATTTTGAGTTATGTCAAACTTGACACTTTTTTTTGTTTGTTTACGTAAATATCCGCGTGTTTACCTAAATTATCGTGTTTACTTGAATGTCCACTCATATTGCATGTCATGTGATTTCAACCACTTAATTTCATAGGTGTATAAATAAAATAGTCGCAGAAAATCCACAAAAAGGACACGCGTAGTCGTATAGAAAATGGCTTTGTTTGTCCCCCCATCAAATGTTTGACAACTGTCAAATTACGTCAATGACAGTGCTCTATTGACATATTTTGTTTCCGTTTTTTACAAAAAAACTCTTAGAAACATGAACTTTCTCTCATATCAATCTCCTAACAAAATAACAACTATAAAATGACAGAAAGTATATTATATGTATACAAAGTGATCAACTGGAAATGAATAAAACTGAAGTCTTGCATGACAATATTAGTCAGTTTCCTTAACCCATCCCCGTGTGCAATTTGATGATTAAGTGTTGCGGGTAGTTTTATCTGTTCAAGTACTCACTAGAGAACACGAAATGCGATGGTGGAGGTCTCAGATAAGCGACTGGCCAATATGGCGGCCATTCCAAGATGCTGCCAAACTACATATTAAAAACAGCCATATCTCGGCCATTTTTCAACCGATTTTGAAATATTTTCGTTTGTAGATCTTTACGAGCGCTATCTTTCAGATGATTACACATTTCACGCTAAATACAACAACTTTTAAGTTATGGTGAAAACAAACGATTTTTGGACGAAAAACTATTTATTTGGTCTATTGTCATGAAAAGTAACTAGTAGTAGTCACTGATAATAAAATACAATATTTGCAGCTCAAAATCACTACCAGCGGGTTCTACAAGTTATATTGAAAACAACAGATAAGAATTATATTGTTCATCAGTGAAGAGATTCGAGGGTGATTTGTTACTCATTGTCAGTGTCAGTTTCAGCGTTGTTTTCATCCAACGGTTCACAGTCCTCATTGGGAACATTGTCACAGTTTTGTTCATTTCCGGAACAATTGCACATATCTGTACATGGAAGTTCATTCTTCAAACACTTACACGGAGGCGCACATCGTGATATTCCGCAAGAACACCGGAACAAACTCACCGTTCTCTAACTTCCAACCACATTCTGATGGACATGGTAGGTCAGGTGTTGCAACATCTGATTTACTCCAAATCATAGCCTGCAAATGTGCTCTTCGGGCTGTAGGACGAAATGAAGCTAAAGTTGGGGACAGACTAGCACCTTCAACTTGCTTTTTGGAAAAAAGCCACCACCATAGTTCACTTAAGTAGTAATGCTTTGGTTCCCTCAAGTAGACAGAACAAAGATATTCTTCTAACCCACTATAGATTTCATCTGTTAAGGACAAAGTTCTACCAAGTGACGAAAGTGCCTGACGCACTGTTTCATTTGCATCCATGAAGCGGTTCCAAAAAGCAGTTTTTGTTTTTTCAGAGAACGCTTCAGTGACGTCAGCACCTGAAATTGCATGCATTCCAGGCAGTGCAGCTGCTCGCTGGGGCCCAAGTTTTGCGTAAATTTTGTCAACTTCAATTTCCCTGGGTTTGGGTCCCATTAGACAGAAGGACATGCAAGATCATTTTTGTGTCCGCATCTTCTTGAGTACTCTTTAAATCTGCTGCACATATCTTTGTTGCATGTGCTATATCCCTGTAGGTCACAATAGTGCTTCTTTCTTCCTCATTTGACCTTCTGATTAGTTCCTTACTCAAATATTCAGTCAGGGAATCCTTAGTCTTTATATGAGAAAGAAGTCTTTTCAGAGTTACTGATTTGATGCTCGTGTTAGCTTCAATCCCATACTGAACAGGTGGCTTCCCATGTAGACGGTTTTGACGACAAGTATTTTTCAATGAATTTTCAAGGTACGTGTCAAACACAACGTGAACTACAGAGTAGTGGCTGTACTTTCGAAAGACTTTGCTGCAGAATTGATCTGCCAAGCCTAAAACATTCTTTGTATCCTTGTTCAGCTTCAGAAAATTGAGCTCTCCATCTATGACTGCAACTAACATGGCTGGATTGGTAGCAGCTACAATTTCTTCAGGTTCACTAGGATCTTCATGTGGCTCTTTCTCTTCAAGTGCCTCTAGGTGATGAAGAAGCTTGCTCTTAATCTGAATGTGATGCATGGACCCATCACTACAAAACATAGACCTTGACACAAAAGAACAATTCGAGAAAACAACTTTCTGTCCTCCTTAACCTCCACTACGCTTCCTACGCTTTGTCTGTTGTGTCTACAAGTGTCTACAAGGCGTTCTCTCTTTTCACCAGCTCCAAGTCCTATTTTGGCAACAGGATTCATCTTGTTACGTCATAAAATCTGGAAAAGATATGAAAGTTCATATTTTGAACGCGTAACATGTAATATATAACAATTAATGGAATAAAAGTATAAGTAAAGAAAATACAGTAAATAATTAGTTTTTCGTTCAAAAATCGTTTGTTTCCACCATAACTTAAAAGATGTTGTATTTAGCGTGAAATGTGTAACCATCTAAAAGATAGTGCTCGTAAAGGTCTACAAACGAAAAAAAATAAATTTCAAAATCGGTTAAAAATGGCCGAGATATGGCTGTTTTTAATATGTAGTTTGGCAGCCATCTTGGACGTATCTGAGACCTCCACCATCGCATTTCGTGTTTTCTAATGAGTACTTAATCATCAAACTGCACACGGGACACAAAAAATACCTGTTAAGGAAACTGACTATATCGTAAAAATGTCAATTTTGTAATGTGGAAATATACCAGAAATTCCATATAAGCCAATTTGGAACAAGTGCCTTGGTTCTTTCATCAACCTGCACCCCCACACTAGAAAATCACTTGACTCATCGTCGCCGATTGACAAATTTTTCATCAAACACAAATGAAACGAATAAACATTGATCCGCGTTTAACGTATTTCAACCGGTTGATAGATTTAATCTGAAAATAATTAAGCGCAGCGACAGAAAGAGATTGGAGTGTCGATAAAATATTTAAGGGTGACAATATCACCCCTCGGGCAATATTGTACAATTTAGTTCTTATTAGGGAGACACTTCCTACACTATCATCGTGGATCGTGCCCTTGGGATGAGATAGCTCATCCGGCGGCCGGCGCACCGTGAGAAGATCAATTTTGATTGCATCTTATCGTCCATATGACTCTTTTGTTGGGGTTGCATTCACGGCTTGTGACGAGTGGAAATTATAGGTAGGTAAAACGAAGGACCAGTGTGAAGCTGGCAGCTAAAGCTAGCGGCCAAATTTTCCGAACATTCCCGATTGATCACTGGCGTGTGTCCATCTTTTTTTTTTTCGGGTACTGAAATTGTAATGAATTCAGGATTTCATGAAATGAACTGGTGTATACCACATGGTGTCAATTTTTATTTCAATATTGAAAATTATGTGAAAGTGATGGATAATCATAAAATTGAACTGGTGGGTGTAAAATCTGGAAAATTAATATACATTTATGCCCCGATGGTATGCACGGATGGAAAGAACATGTTGGAGAAAAATGAAGTTTAGAATGATGGCTGTGTGGATTTTTGAATTCATCCGAGGCTTCCACACTGAAAAAAAAATTATATTATTCTTTTCTGTTCAGACACTATTGAGCCAGGTGCAATCCTTTTTACCTCCAGAACAACCCTATCCCATGATAGTTCCATTCTGAACTGTTCTGTAGCTTCCTGAGTTATTTTTTCAAAAAGTTTAAACAAAATAATTTGCCAAAACCGACTACAGAGTGGAAATTTGAAAAGTTTGAAAATATAATAACATTATTTTCTCACAAACTAAACATACTGTCAACTTCAAATTATTTACAGGTGTACTCCATTGCACAAAGAGTCTAAGAGTATCAACGAAATTATCTGCCAAAGCTGACTACAGGGTGGAGACATGAATATTTTAAAATTATAATAATATTATTTTCTTACTGCCTTATTTTTCGAGTTTTTTTTTTATTTTCCAGTTTCCACCCAGCCGTCAGCTTTGGCAGATAATTTTGTACATACTTTAAGACTACTTGCAATGTGAATATTTTAAAGTAGACGATTAGTTTTCGCAAAAATATTTCATTTTTCATCTTCATGTTTCCACCCTGTGGTCAGCTTTGGTAGAAAATCTCGTTGATACTTTTAGACGTCTCTATACCTGTGAACAATTTGAAATTGACAGTTTAGTTTGTGAGAAAATAATATTATTATTGAAAAGGGGAACATTCTCCATGAAAATTGAAAAATGAAAAATGCGATTTATTTGTAATATCTAACAGAAAACAACTACTTTCCCGGCACAAGCCACGCTGAACATTGAACTACATCTGATAGATATTGTGAAAAGACTCTAACTGAAAAGGAAAGAAAAAATCTGAAAGTGAAAATTTGCATTTTTATTCAGATAGCTGACTTTTTTAATTCTTTCTAGTTTTCCTTGAAAAAATCATTAAAGTTTGCCTTTCAGTCGCAGATGATTCCACAATAGATTTTATGAATGTCCTATTCATATTTTCGAACTAAAATATTATTATATTTTCAATTTTTTTTCATTTCTTAGTTTCACCCTGTAGGCAGCTTCGGCAGGGACTTTCGTTGATACATTTATAATCTTTTTGCAATGGACTATACATATACATAATTTTATGAAGTTGACAGTATGTCTAGTTTGTGAGAAAATAATATTATTATATTTTTAAAATATTCAAGTCTCCACCCTGTAGTCAGCTTTGGCAGAGAATTTCGTTGATACTCTTAGACTCTTTGTGCAATGGAGTATACCTGTAAATATTTTGAAGTTGACAGTATGTTTAGTTTCTGAGAAAATAATTTCATTATATTTTCAAATTTCCACTCTGCTGTAGTCGGTTTTGGCAAATTATTTTGTTTAAACTTTTCGAGAAAATAACTCAGGAAGGTACAGAACGGTTCAGAATGGAACTATCATGGTATAGGATTGTTCTGGAGGTAAAAAAGATTCCACCAGGCTCAATAGTGTCTTAACAGTCGTTGGAAAAAAAGATGAAAAAAGAATAATACAATTTTTTTTTCAGTGTGGAAGCCTCGGATGAATTCAAAAATCCACACAGCCATTATTCTAAACTTCATTTTTCTCCAACATGTTCTTTCCATCCGTGCATACGGCCATCGGGGCATAAATACATATTAATTTTCCAGATTTTACACCCACCATTTCAATTTTATGATTATCCATCCCTTTCACATAATTTTCAATATTAAAATAATAATTGACACCATGTAGGATCCACCAGTTCATTTCATGAAATCCTGAATTCATTACAATTTCAGTACCCGAAAAAAAGAGGGACACACGCCACTGATCAATCGGGAATGTTCGGAAAATTTGGCCGTTAGCTTTAGCTGCCAGCTTCACAATGGTAAACGAAGGTGACTTTATTGATTGAAAGCATTTCGGAAACTTTGAATTCCATCACAGCCACAAGGCTAGTTGGAAAAAGTACTTGTTTTTCATCCCTCTCACGAAACACTTTATTTATATGACAGGCAAAATTCTGGATACAGAGAAGAAACTAGAAAGGCGTTGTGAAGCCAGACTTTTCGTTTAATCACGACTTCCTCGAAATACTATGGGCCAATTTATGGACTATTATTGTCATAATCATAGTCCTAATCACAGTCACTGTCTTAATCATTGATTCAAATTGAAACTGTTCATTTCGGTGAGAGCATTTATACAATTTCAGTCTCAATCATAATCATAAGAACTGAAATGTACAGTTGAATTTGATTTTATGATTATAATCTAGTACGATTGCGTTTTGAGAAATTCCAGGGGTGGAACATTCCTTTTTCGTTTAAAAATAAATAAATAGATTTTTGCTGTAATCTTGGAAAGTATTTGATTTATCGGAAAAACAACTCAACAATGTGAAAAACAATTCAATTTTCCACAAGAATGATCACTAAAAATTTCTTATGAAATGCGCTCGTTTTTTCAGAAAACGTGATTAAACGCCAACATCAAATTTCAGGTTCAGGCTTACCCGACGCTGAAAGTTCTGGCGGAGCCGAATATTTGATTGGTCATAACTCTGATAAAAATGATCGGAGAAGAAAAAGGAAAAGTTCATGTCGTTTCTGAAGACTCCTACCTTCTCGTACAAACATAATATCCGAGTATTTGTGTACCTAAAATGTGTTTTGTGGCACTTCACAGAGATGTAGTAAATATGGAATTATTATAACTGAAGCAGCAACCTATACCCTCTTTGGACTATATGCAACAAGTTTAGGGTAGTGTGACATATCCCACTTATACATGCCAAAAAAAAACTTTGTTTTACTCCTGCTACATTTTTTATGTAGGATGTGTATGAGCGATTATTTTCAACATTTACTGAAGAAATTGTCGGGATTATGGGTGAGTTGAAAACTGAGGCAGGAGTAAAACTCAGTTTTTTCTTTGGCATTTATAAGTGAGACTTGTCTCAGTAGTCTCAAATCGTTGCATATGGTCCAAAGAGGGTACTGATTCCTCCTCCAGTATAATTATTTCATATCGACTAAAATATCCATGACTTTCGGATCCTCCGTAAATATCGTAGAAGGGTTATGTGAAGTGGGACAAAACACATTTTAGGTACTCAGATACTCACATGTTATATTTGAATGAGGAAGTAGAAGTCTTCAGGAACGATACGCACTCTTTCTTTTCCTTCTACTATAATTTTCAGCAAAATTATGACAAATCTAATTTTCAAAAATCAGTCCTAAACGAATAAACACTCTACACAAACTCACTCACAACTGCCTGCCAAAATGGCGTTCGACGTCGGAATATTTCGTTTTGGTTCGTGTTCGTTACTAGTGACGACATTTCGTACGGACAATGATGAATACTTATCGAGATGTCCTGAGGAAGTATATGATAAGAAGTCCCGAGGACATGCTTAGGATGGTGTTCCTGAGGACGTTCCACCATGATCAACCATGATGAATTGAGGATATTCTTGGGATGTCATCTGGACACTGGTTTTGGATGTCCTACGGATCCAGTTGGGAGTATTTACATTGTCCCACGGGCATTGATGGGATAAATATTCGGGATGTTCTGTGAAAGAGACGGATGATCAAACGGGGCATTCCTGAGGACATTATGTCCTACCTGGATATGAACTCAAAAGATTCAGAATTAATACCATTCCAATTGACTCATCTATGGTTACTACGATGTTCTTTATAGGATCACTCAAAATATATAAGTTCTTTCACAATAATGAGTACTGAGATGTCTAAAAACCCCGGTGTACCGACTGATTGGATATTGTTTAGAATTTTTTGAAGACAAAACAAATGAATTAGTGGTCTACTTTTGTAATCGACTCCAGAGATGGCGTCCTCTTTCTCGTGTCAACACTGTCAACATTCCAAAGACATGGTGATTGTGATTGCTAATTGAATTTTAAGGAATTTCATTGAAATTTTGTATGCCATACGAAAGTAATAGTCCATACTCGAAGTGGAATATCAAGTTTTATTGAAAAAATAACACTACTAAAATTGTATAATTTTTTCCAAAAAAAATCTAAAAACCATTTGAAAGTCAATAGTTGTGGTGTAATAAAAAAAATGCTTACTTTCTTAAATTATTAATGTATTTCTTCATTTTCCTTATATTTTAATAATTTGATCATGTTCCGTTTTTGTACCGACAATCCAGAAAGATGAACAAAGTAGGTAACTAATTTATATTCAGTATACAGAAATTGAGTACTCACCACTTAGAATCTCTGACATACTTTGAAACAGACATTTTATTTCAAAATGCCATGCATGTTGACAATATTTTATGGCAAAAATGTTTTCTAATCAATTCAATCAACTCTGGATGCGTTTTTATATCTTATCGGTTCTTGAAATCTTCCATAAGTAGCGAAAGTCAGCGATAAAGTAAAAAATACAAATTTTTCTCTATTCCCACTAAAATCTATCAATGTTTTGTCTTCAGTAAGCTTGTTGAGGTTTTGGTTATTTTTCATGCATTCCTTTCATTTTGAAATGGTGAAATCTTTTTAGTGTAGTTGATCAAAAAATACACTTTTCTGTCGAACAAAATTGAACAATAGAAACATTTTTACTATTACATGTCATATTGAACGGTTTTTTAAAAGTGGAAGAACAATATAACAGATTAACTCATCACAAATATCAAATCCCAAATGCAATTAAACTCAAAGCCACAAAATTATTCTTTGTTTCTTTGAAAAAAATTATAGTAACAAATGCATCAGCGCGAGAGCATGTGCTGCGCATAAGCTTGACAGGTGCTAATGGTGAATTTCCATGCGATGCAGCTAAACTGCAATACTTCTATGTGAAATGTGAGTTAATTATATTTCAGCAAAAAAATTGATAAATCGTGTCGAAAATGTAACAAATAGAACTGATTGGGGACAGTGATTCCGTATATTCCAATAATTATATTGTTTTATTAATTTCATGTTCGTGAATCGTGGGCAAGCAAAACTTCAAACTTCTATTCATGAAAATTAACCCTAACAAGAAAACCGACGGTGGCGGTGCACTCAAGTGTCGCGGGATATTCGAAAAACAGCCCACGGATTCATTTGTTTTCTCGTAATCAAGTTGGCGACTGTCTCTCGTTTTATCCCACAGATTTGCAGGTATAAGTCGGTACACCAGGGTTTTTAGGCATCTTAGTGGCGACCTATTGAGTGCTGAGTCGATACAACATTTTCTTTTATTTCTTTCAGATATGTTTTTTCATTTTATTCGACGCTGCAGTGGACAAAAGCACAGATTTCGATGACGTCAGAGGAGACCAAAGAGTTGTCATTGCCCTAACAAGTATTCTTTTTTATTCCGTATTCGCATATTTCATATCGAGAGTTCGAGATATTTGGCAGACGAACAGATTCAGGACAATCCCAAATTTTTCCAGCACTAGAAATTTCCTAAAATGGTTCTGTAAAATTGGGATAGAGTGGGCGAAGGCTGTTGTTATAGTTCTGTGCCTCAGAGAACAAGGAATCGACTATGAACCCAAGCTTATCTACAGTATAGTGACATTCATGTACCATTTATGTTCCGAAAAGATATTTTCCCACAAGAGTGCGTTGATTCACCCTCTACCCGCACGCAATTCAGTTTGGAAAGTGTCATTCTCCCACAGTTGTGCGGGAAAAACATTTATATGATATCCTCGTAAAATATAAGTGGTGGGTGACAAAATATGAAAGTTCAAGCTTTTTTGTTGCAATACTAAGTGAGTTTGTTCAAAATCATCCATCATTTTGCACTATTTATTGAAAAAATGAACAAATATTGATAAATAAAAATGTATTGTTATGAAAATCACCCTAAATATAGGCTTTGATTGATCTGATAACGAGTAGGTAACAATTGATGTTGTCATGCCGATCAATACACAAATTTGTTTGTAATTGTCAGAGTGACAGACAAAGCGTTACTTATATAAAACTTTCGATTCAGTGAAATTGCCACAATGGATTATTCAACTGATGAAGAACTTCCACAAGAAATCGTGCAAGCAGCTACAGATGCGAACTTAGAGTTATTGCCAACGAAATCTAAACAAAGGTATGAGAAGTAATACACGAGTTTTATTGAATGGTGCAACAATAAAAAAGTGAAAACACCAAATAAAGAAGAAGTATTCTTGGCTTATTTTCTAGAAATGTCTAAAACATGGAAGCCGAACACTTTATGGGCAAGATATTCAATGTTGAAGAGTGTATTCAAAGTAAAGCAAAATTTGGATATTAGCAAATTTTACAAAATAATTGCATTCATTAAAAGACAGAATGTCGGTTTTCGACCGAAAAAGACCAAAATCTTCACTCAAGAAGACGTTTCAAAATTTATGACTGAAGCACCCGATGACATATACCTCATGATTAAGTTAGTAGCAATTTTTGGATTAGCTGGTGCTTGCAGACGAGAAGAGCTGACAAAACTCACCATTGACGACATAGACGACAAAGAAAACCTGATAATTGTTAATATCAAGGATTCCAAAAATCATTCCTCTAGATCCTTCGTGATATCTGAAGCAAATATTGGTTATTTTTTGAACGTATACAGAAATTATGTACATTTACGTCCAAAAGAGACTCCTCACCGTCGTTTATTCTGGTATTACAAAAGTGGAAAATGTACTGTGCAATGTGTAGGAATCAATACTATAGGAAAGATACCCTCCGAAATAGCAGTATATCTGCGCCTTCAAAATCCAGAGCTTTACACTGGTCACAGCTTCAGGCGTTCCTCAGCCACTTTACTTGCTGACTGTGGTGTGGGTATAACTAATATCAAACGCCTAGGAGGATGGAAATCGACTTCAGTTGCAAAGGGGTATTTAGAAGACCACCAATCGAAAAAAAGAAATGTCCAATAAAATTCTCAATTTGAACACTACATCGTCTTCCGGGTGCATTTCTATATCGATCGGCGACGATTTGATGCCTGTGCCTGCACATTCGATTTCTTTCGATAATGTATTGCCCGAGTTACCTTCTTCTTCAGGAAATCAGCCATCTTCAAAAAATATGCTGGCTTCCGCTATAAATTTACATAATGCATCAAATTGTACATTTACAATAACTATTACGAATAATTAGTGGATAGAAAATGTTACTCTTGTTAGTTGTTTCCATTTGCATGAATAAATAATTGAAAAAATGAATTTGTTTCCTACGCTTGTAGAAAAAGTATTGTTCCTAACTCATGCGGAAAGTGTCTTTCCGCACTTGTTAGGAAAATTACTATTCTCCAGGTATTTCCAGAGTTACTGGAACTGCTAAACATTGAATGTTTGGAAAATCTAGAGCATCTTAATGAGTACCCACATATATTTCCAACAACACATTAAACCCCTTCACTACAATAACACACCATTCATATCATTGTAGCTTTCCTTCCTGTCACGAATGGAATCTTTTTTGTTTTTAAGTGATGCTCTCGTTTTCGTGAACAGTTGCGCCAAAACGGCAATATGTGAATATCGAGAGGCATTATACACCACTCAAATCCATCTTTATTATACGGGGTCATGAATATCGAGTGTTAAAATTAAAATACACAGTCCTTAAGCCGGGATACAATGGATAGAGAGCCATCGAGAATGGCGCAGCTGTGTTTGAAAGGGGCTCGCTCGATGAATATTTACTAGCAAGTGGGGCTCCGCTCGGCCTGATTTTAATTTGAAGGTAATTTTGTTGGGATACGAACGGGACTTTGTCAGGTGCATTTTCCATGACTTTGATTATTCCGGGAGGGAAACTGTAACGCAATTAACCGAAGGGAGAAGATTCTCCTCTGGAGTTTGAACGATTCGGTTAGATAATCTATGGATTTTAAAACGATATTAGTGGTAGAAGAAAGAAGACCGTTTTTGATGAACGTGAATCGAAAAGAGTATGCGAATCAACAATTTCAGTACATTAACTCCGTCTATAATTCTTTTCCACAAACCATGCCGGGTGTCCACGGAAAGTGGCTCGCCCCTATAACTTTGGTTTGGCAAATACTGAAATGAAATTTGGAGAATGTGTATGAGACATAAAACTGCTATTTTTGACAAGTGTCTCAGATTCATGCAACTTTCGGTCTCACCGGAAGTGATATAAACTTTTGATTTTTAAATGAGACACCCGGTATATTTTCACGTTTTTGGTCTCCATATGACATTCTGAATACAACCATGTATCACTTGTTTTTTTTGTGACCATATTTTTTTTATTTATTTCGATATTTAATTTTTCATCTATGGATACCTTCAAATTATCAATTTTAGTCCTAAAGTAGGTATTGGGAAAAAACAACTTTACGGTTTTCGGTTAAATTGCATCTGCTGTGTGAAATTCGATTTTTAATTTATTCCTACTATTTTGTTTTCAAATGAAAACGTAGTGGCTGGTCGGGCCAGAAAAAAATTTGGAGGATTTGTATACGACTTAAAACTGCACTTTTTGTCAAGTAACTCAGCTTCAGCAAGTTTTAACATTTTTGTGAAATACTGTTTTCAGTCGAAATATTTTTGCTATGTACATACAATTCAATTTTGGAATTTTTATTACTAATTTTTTTTAATGGAAATTTTGTGAATTATATTACGATTATGTTGATACCGCTTTACTGTTATAGGTTTCAAACAAACTTTCGTTGAAAAAACTTGAAAAGATTACTCAATTAAGATCTTTCTTGAAATAAAACAACATTTCAAATCAAAATGAGATTCAAATACATTGGGTAACCTGTGACCTACATAACTGGTAAAACAAGGTAATAAATGTGTGTTAAAAAAAATACATTACGTCGATATGTTATCTTACCTCACTTCTCCAAGTTTAAATTAGGAAACTATTGAAAAATATTTTAATAATATCATTTATACAAGGAGATATTAGTTTTTGGATAGATGGTTTGGTTATATCATTTGTGTTGGTCACAGGTTACTAGATGAATTTTAACATTATTTTAATATCAAAAAGAAAGATCTACCGTAATATTTTTAAGTTTGTTCGAGACCTAATAGTGTGTGGTATCAAATTGATCGTAATAAAATGCTCTTTTTTTTCTGACCCGACGAGCCACTATGTTGCCATTTGAAAAAAAAATTGTAATAATAATTTAAATATTACATTTCATCCAGCAGATGCATTTTAACCGCAAACTGTGAAGTTGTTTTTTCCCAATACTTCAGGACTAAAATTAATAATTTGAACGTATTCATAACCCTCTAGATTCAAAAATAAATTTAGAAATTAAAAGAATTTTTGGTTACAAAAAGTGAAACCGGAAGTTTTATGAAGCCGAATCACTTGTCAGAAAATGCAGTTTTACGTATTGGATGGATCCTCCAAATTTCATCCCAATATCTTCAAAAACAAAAATGTTATAGGAGCAAGCCACCTTCCGTGGACCCCCGGTATACTAATTCATTTGAAAACTGATGTGTATGCTAATGCACTAATTCACCATTTCCGGAACATTTTTGATTGCTTTAAAAACGAAAATTCTTGCAATTTATTGTTACATTATAAACACCCTGTATATTTTTCATTTTAAACCAAGTTATATTGTCGATTTCTCTAAAATCATTCTTTTTTTATATAATATTTTGATAGTTAGTTCGAAAATATGAATAGGACATTCATAAAATCTGTTGTGGAATCATCTGCGACTGAAAGACAAACTTTAGTCGCTATTTTCCATCGTTCAAGATAACCTCTTGGGAGGTATTCATGTTGAAAAGGGGAACATTCTCCATGAAAATTGAAAAATGAAAAATGTGATTTATTTCTAATATCTAACAGAAAACAACTACTTCCCCGGCACAAGCTACACTGGACATTGAACTACATCTGATAGATATGAAAAGACTCTAACTGAAAAGGAAAGAAAAAATCTGAAAATGAAAATTCGCATTTTCATTCAGATGATTTTTTTAATTCTATAAGGATTGGAATAAAACAGGCTCTTCAGAAGCATACACATCAGGGATGTATGCTTCTGAATCCTATATCAATCCTCCTGAAGCGAAATAGATTTTCGTCGACCAAAATGTATTGGGGATTAAATGCGAGAGAAGCGAACCTTGCTTCAATGAAATGAACGATTTCTGTGAGTGATATTTTTTTAATAACATTCTTCTTCTCTAATTTATGTAATGATTTTTTCAATGAAAACTAGAGAAAATTTAAAAAAATCAGCTATCTGAATGAAAATGCGAATTTTCACTTTCAGATTTTTTCTTTCCTTTTCAGATAGAGTCTTTTCATAATATCTATGAGATGTAGCAATGTCCAGCGTGGCTTCTGCAGGGGAAGTAGTTGTTATCTAACAAGATATTACAAATAATTCACATTTTTCATTTTTCAATTTTCATGGAGAATGTTCCCCCTTTTCAATTTTGATAGTCATTCAGCAAATCTCCAACCAAGGTCGTCGTAACAATCCCCACCTCTTCTTACCTTGAATACAATAAAAAATTTTGGAGGATAAAAATCACCAAGAACTTAACATGATTTTTGGGGTTGTAACTTTAAAATTAATTTTTGTCAGTAACGTACCCTACACTGAATTTGCATATCTGAAAAAATTAGATAAAATTAACCAAAAAATACTTCTCTTTTTCGAAAAATGTTGACGTTTCGGAGACTGTATCTGCCTCCGTTTTCAAAATTTGCTGAAAAGAAGCTGAAAATTGTAAATATTGTTTGAAAGTTTGATTTTGTGGAGGAAATCTGATTCTTGACATGATTTTTTGGGTTTATAACCTTCCACAATCTAAAAATGAAAAAAATGTTAATCCAAAGAAATCTGTACAAGTGTAGAAGGGCAAATTAATTAATTTACCCGATAATTTACTGCCTTCACCAGACTGCTGTCTTGAAAGAAATTAATTTTTGTCAGTAACGTACCCTACACCGAATTTGCCTATCTGAAAAAATGAGATCGAATTAACAAAGAATACTTCTTTTTTTTGAAAATTGTTGACGTTTCGGAGGCTGTATCTGCCTCCGTTATCAAAACTTCTTGGACAGACCAAATTTGAATTGCGGTTTTGGAAATATCTTTCATTTGACTCTGTCTGTCATGTAACTGTCAAAAAAAGATCTTATTTCCAAAACCGCAATTCAAATTCAGTTTCTTCAGCGTCTTTCCAAGAAGTTTTGATAACGGAGGCAGATACAGCCTCCGAAACGTCAACAATTTTCAAAAAAAGAGAAGTATTCTTTGTTAATTCGATCTCATTTTTTCAGATAGGCAAATTCGGTGTAGGGTACGTTACTGACAAAAATGAATTTCATTCAAGACAGCAGTCTTGTGAACGCATCAGTAACTTATCGGGCAAATTAATTAATTTCCCCTTCTACACTTGTACAGATTTCTTTGGATCAACATTTTTTTTCTTTTTCAGATTGTGGAAGGTGACAAACCCAAAAAATCATGATGTCAAGAATCCAATGTCCTCCACAAAATCAAACTTTCAATCAATATACCAAGAACTATTCATCAGTTTCCACAGCCTGCCTACTTGGTGTCATCTGGAAGTTTCAAGGAAAATAACCGAATATTTTAGACGACATAAATTGAATATCACAGAGACATTAACAATATTGCCAGCCTTCAGTCACTTAATGAAAAGAGATATCCACCCCATCGTACTCGAATAATAACAATCTAATAAACGTGATGCGTGCGATTTGAATATATGACACCAGCTCAGGAGTAAGCAGCGTTACAAATTTAAACCAATAACGTCACCCCTTAATGGTTATACACATTGGCGCAGTATGTGGTGGAAACCCCATTGGATCATTCAATACATATACCAATTCATTCATACGATGAAGATTATATGTTCACATACAGGGTGTAATCTAACTGCTTGCACTCCCGTGAAGGAAAGGTGTATGGAGTCATGTTAGAACGAATGGCATATTTCTGTGTAATTATTTCCATAATTGAAATCATTGTATTATTAGAAGAGGCAGCCGTTCATTTTGACAGCATTGAACTAGGTTAGGTTGGATTAGGCTAGGTCAGGGAACTAGTAATAATACAATTATGGAAATAATTACATATAAATATAGCTTTTAAACATGATTACCTTGAAATCGTGTAATGTATTCGTGAAGGTTCCAATCCCTCAACAATCCTTCCATCACCGCGGCACTAGTGGGGTAGGAGCACCCTTGCGTCACCCGCACAAACATTCACATTCACATTCACCTGTGGCTTCAATCCATATGCACATTCGTGCGTGGGTTCAGTTCACTTAGTCCACTTTCACGCCAAAAATAATGATGATTATTTTTTTTCGTATGATTTTCAACCAATCAGAATGTCCAATTTAGTTAAGTTACCTCGTATAATTTCGATAATACCTGATTATACATAGAGTAGCTCCACCAATCGAAAATTTTAAAATAATTTCATTTTCATAGTAACCACATCGACATCAATATACAACAAACAGAACTGTCAAATTGTGACGTTTATCAAAAATTGTTCAAAAATGAGTCGATTCGGAGATTTATCATCAAATGCAATAGACGAAAGTATACAAAATACTGAGCCTCTTAATACAGTGAAAACAAAAAAGTACGTATGGAAACAATTTCTTACGTTTTGCAGTGAAAGAAACTATGTGCTAAATGAATCAATTTCCACAGAAATGATAGCGTCCATTTTGAAAGATTGGGCTTTCAATATGCGAAACTGTAATGGAGAAAATTATAAAGAAAATGTGGTTAAAACGATGTGGAACATTACGGCAAAACAAGTACAAGAAAAATAAATGAAGGAGTTTAATAGAGTAATTGATCCATTCTCTAGTCCCATATTTTTAGCCGCACGAAACGCAAGAAATTCAAAAAGAAGGGAACTTCAAATGTTACCGGACAAGAGAAAGGTTAGTGCATCAGCATTTAAAGATAACGAGTACATAGCAATGATAGAAGCGTGGGATGAAAATACACCGGAAGGATTACAAATAAAAATTTTCTTAATTGCTTCTGTAGAACTTGCGTGGAGAGGAAATGAAGGAGCGTCATGCTTGACTCATTATTTCCAAAAAGAAACTGGAAATGATGATACTCCAACTGGTAGAATACAATATAATCCTATTTTCACCAAAACCACACTGGGAGGAGCAAAACCATGTGCTAATAATAAATGGCTTGTACCTAACCATAATGAAGTAAGTCGTTGTCCAGTGAGACTTCTAGATAAGCTAATGATGAAAAGAAGCGAAAATATCAATATTAAAACAGATAGGTTATTTCTGACAGTAAATCCCTACTGGAGAAAAGAAAAAACCCTTGGCTGGTACAAAAATATGCCAATTGGAGTGCATGAAATTAGTAAATGGACCAAAAAGTCTGCAGAATTGGCAAATTTGAATATGACAAACAAAATATTTTCAAATCATTCTCACCGAGCCACTGCTGTTTCACAATTGGCAAAAGCAGGTGTACCGGAACAAGAACTTATTAAAATAACAGGACATGGTAATAGCAATTCTATCAAACCCTACTTACAGATAGATGAACAACATCACCAAAACATAAAAAATAAGATGAGATCCAATTTTAAAAACGCTGCAGGTTCAAGTAATAACACCTCCAGTATTTCCAGCACTTCAATGAGCAGTGGCCACCTTTCCTGCGGCGAAAATAATTCAGTTAAAAAAAAGGTAGTATATAATAATTGTAACTTTCGTTACACCAATTTGTATTTAAATTAATAAATTGTTTATATATTTACTTAATTTACTCAAAGAATAATCGTATCAAATACAATACGTACTTCAAAATAAATACAGTTATACATCTCAAACTTCCTGCATAATTAAAAATCGTGTCAGTTTGACAGAATAATCCTCCCGCTTCGCGGTCGGATTATTTAAACTGTCAAACTGACACTCTTTATAATTATGCAACAAGTTATCGATGTATAACCTGATTATTTTGAAGTACTTGATATGGTTGAACAGGTTGACAGACAAGCGACAACACAAGACTTGAATACAATGGCGTTATAAAAGGTAGAAAGGCACGCTTTTAGAGTTCCGGTCGATCCTCGTATCGAAATGCTGATGCGATGACACGTGACTCTGTGGAGGGTTTGGATATGTCGAATAATTTGCAACCGCCAAATCCTTTTAGTTAACAGTTAACATATTTACGTTTTCTGGAAATTATTATGTTGGTGACTATAAAGTTTCTGTCGCTTACAAGAGTCATTAGTGAATTAGGTTTTTTTATCGCAGTACAGGAATAGATAAGAGGTTATTTGAAATCTCATATCCAATTTGAGAATTTTGCTAAATTGATACCCAATAAGGTAAATATTCGGTTAGAGAGAGCCCTCGAGAGAGCCATCGAATTTTCAAAAAATATTTTTTGCAACTTACTTATTTCGGTCTCCTCTACAAAAAATCCAAATGAAATTTTTGGTGGTCACGACTATTTTCGAAGATACAGGTCCATTTTGTTATGGATTTTCACCATTTGACAGATCGAATTTTTGCTATCAAAAATTCACAAAATATGCCCTTTTTTCAACCAAAACACCACATATGCCCTTATTTACTTCTTTTCAGTACTTTTTTGCAAAAAAACTACCACTTTTCGAAAAATTCACCATTCTTCAAAACGTTGATTAATAGTAAAACTTTCATTGTCCAACACTGAATTTTTGGTGTTTTTTAGTTATCACTGTTAGTGATATGATTATGATATTGTTCTTGCGCCGACTCTCGTGAGATCTCGGCTCACATCGTATTTTCGAATTTATCAAATTCAATGAAATATTTGAGCTTAAAAGGGTCTGCATCCCTGAAAAAAAGGGGGACGGAAACAATATCTTTCTTCTGATTGATGAAGGAATGTATGAGTGTATACAGATAAAAATAAGAAAAAAAATATTTTGAAAGTATTAACTGAATGAAAAGGATATTTCTTCCCATTTTTGTGTATTTTTGATCAGTGCCACCATCAAAATTAACGAATATTTTTATGTTTCCTTGTATTATTGAAGTCTATCAATTACTTGATAGAATGACGGTCTCGTTTTCCTCTTACACAATTCGGTTTATTTGTGAATAATTTTACAAAAAAGTGTTGTTTTTGCGAAATGAATTTCCTTGCATTATTCCATTCGAATTGGGAAATAGCCAATTTTATAACCGTCAAGCTATAAAGGAATGTTTCAGCCGTCGACTAGTGAAAATTAATTATTAATTACAATTCTTGAATCCAAAATAGAACTGAATTTCTTTACGCACCTCACGTTGCTCCTCCAATACGGCTGATAACGTGAAACGTGGAGATAGGGATCATACAAGTTCTGGCACAGGGTCGGATTTCGGATCACTTAAAATATTCGCTGCGCCTAGACATTTATGTTGTGCTATTAACTATCGGTTATGATATTAAATGAAAGTACATTCCATTTAACTTACTCGAAATTGTTTTCTCTAACTTATTTGGATATGAACTCTACCGATGATGCAACTATTTGTGGATATATTCCAAAATTCGGGAAAATATAAAATTCACTGGTCGGGTGGAAATTCAAAAATATATAATTTAAAAAATTACTAGTTTTTATACAACTTGTTTTCTGTGTGTGGGGGTGGGTGCGTGTAGGTGTGTTTGTGTGTGCATGTATACATGTTTATTTCAAATTTGAAAGTGGTTTATATTATTCATCGGAATTTTGATTTTGTGGAGGAAATTGAATTCTTGACATGATTTGTTTGGGTATTTAACCTTCCACAATCTGTCAATTCAGTCATCCAGTCGACTTGTTTGGCAGGAATTCCTCAGTCGGAAGACAATAAATACATCATGACATTTTCAGATTGAGAAAAATTTAAGATGGCGGCTCCTGTTGGACGAGTATCGTGATTACTGATTCGATATCATTCTGAATTGATGCTTTTGGGTTCGGATATCATGTTATTTTTGCGAACATTTCAGAATTGGAAGTGGCAGCTCCAAAATAGCAGAAGAAATTTTTGATTATATATTTGGTGTGAAGCAAAGTTTCTACATACATACTAAGTATTACTTCTAAAAGAAATGATTACTTGTTGACATTACAATGTTCTGGTCTTGATACTGTTCACTTTTGAGTCAAAATTAGAGCCATAAGTTCTGTTTCTCAATGTTTGCCTGGAATTGACAATATGGAAGTGTTTCCTAAACTAACTCATTTGACATAATTTCAGGTGTGTGATTATGAACACTCGATTCGTAGCGAAACTGACATTTCTATATGACAAACCCAATATAAAACTTTCACTATTATGGATCAAGTGTTCATAATTGCAACCCAGTTCTGATGCACGGTTTAATACTAAAGATTAAATGAAAGCCTCATTTTTCAACTTCAGCTCAATATTCCAATTATCTTACTATTAACGGCTTTTCGGGATTTTCCAGTGGTGTTACCACTATAGCTCAATAATAAATATCTTGAATTTATTAATTTTAACAAAATATTGAAAATCACCGAGCCCGAAAACCATCACATACGAATTCTGAATCGAATCCGACTATAATTGCAAATCTCGTCCGCCATCTTGAATTTATTAATTTCAACAAACGATTCCTAATCTCCACCCCCGAAAACCCTCTCATACCAATTTTGAATCGAAAAATCTGAAAAAATATTACAATGCATCAAAACCTTCAAAAAATAATATACGATAAAGACTTCATACACCAGCACTGTATATTTATGCTGCATGCATGTCATTAGCTTTTATCCAGTATTCTAGATGAGACCATAACTTTTTGTTGTACACTTTTCTTCCCAAAATTCTCATTCAAAACATCATCGAAATAGTTTCCGCCCGTTAATCAATTATACCTACTATTTTTAACGCTGCATATTCTACAGATTTTCAGTTTTTTTTATTTTACTTTCAATTTTTGATTCATTCTGTGATTGGACCGCAATATTTAATCTCAAATGCTCGTACAAATTTTCAGATTACCACGAAAGCGAATAGGAAAAACAATCACCGAAATACTTAATTCGGTCCTGTACCGCGCGAAAGTTGACAAGCTGGAAATGGCAGTTCGAACATGAACTGCCATCTAGCGATATAAGTTTCTTATACTAAGGGCTAAAGACCGTTAAGGGCGAGCGAAGCGAGCCTAACGACGGAAAAGCGTCTAGCCGTTCCTAGTAATTTATGTATTTTCGACTGACTTGCAAGCTAAGCTTGCTCAGGTTAGGTTTGTGTGTCAATTGCGAGCGAAAATACGAAGGAGGAGCGAAGCGAGCCGAACCTAACCTAAAACGTAAACGAGATCCGACGAAAATCGAATCATAAAAGTGATACCAACTTGATGAATAAAAAATATCAGTCATTCAATATTGATAACAATTTGTTAACGTTTTGAAGGAGGGTGAATTTTTTTAAAATTGATAGTTTTTTCTGCAAAAAGGTACTGAAAACAAGTAAATAAGGGCATATGTGGTGTTTTGGTTGAAAAAAGGGCATATTTTGTGAATTTTTAATAGCAGAAATTCAAATGGTGAAAATCCTCAACAAAATGGACCTGTATCTTCGAAAATACTCGTGACCGCCAAAAATTTTATTTGGATTTTTTGTAGAGGAAACCGAAATAAGTGAGTTGCAAAAAAAATTTGAAAATTCGATGGCCCTCTCTAACCGAATATTTACCTAGAATTTTAAATAAAGCAAATAGAATAAAAAAACTTGATAAAACCAAAGACAGGCCATAGTAGAAGAAAGTGGAACGAAAATCAGTTGATAAAAGCCTCGATAAAAGCACAATCTACCTACCACAGCAAGAAGAAACAGCAAAAATCCAAGCTGATACGTTGGTGAAACCAAGCTTGATCTTCAAGAGTTGCATTTCGGAGGTATTTATAAAGATATCCTTTCCAAACAGTTACACAAGGCACAAGGTGTAGAATTTCAGCACCTACTTCGTCATTGACACTGTATCGAAAATCTCCGAAAGAAAACTTTCACTCACAAACATTTTAACGTGCACAAAACTCGATGAATTTTAAAACACTTAACTATAAACTGTTTTTCATAGTATATAGTCATGAACATTGCAAAATTTAGTTGTTTATTCCTCACTTTATGTCAGTAGTGAGTAGTATAACCTACAAATTTAAATAATCATAGAAATTTATAGCTGGTACGTTCGGATGTCATATACTTGTTTGGCAGTGGTTACACTTCCAGCATAGGCTCGATAAGTGATTTCTATGGTCATTTTAAATCTGTGTTGAACACACGTTCAAAAGGGTTTTAGTGAATTCGTTTTTTTTTATCACAGTACAGGAATAGATAAGAGTGTATTTGAAATCTCATATTCAATTTGAGAATTTTGCTGAATTGATACCCAATAAGGTAAATATTCGGTTAGAGAGCGCCCTCGAGAGAGCCATCGAATTTTCAAAAAATATTTTTTGCAACATACTTATTTCGGTCTCCTCTACAAAAAATCCAAATGAAATTTTTGGTGATCACGACTATTTTCGAAGATACAGGTCCATTTTGTTGTGGATTTTCACAATTTGACAGATCGAATTTCTGCTATTAAAAATTCACAAAATATGACCTTTTTTCAACCAAAACACCACACACGCCCTTATTTACTTCTTTTCAGTACTTTTTCGCAGAAAAAACTACCACTTTTCGAAAAATTTATGTATTTGAGTTTAAATTATTGAAAATTATTTACTTTGGTATCATCATCATAAAATTTTCAAATTTTGATATTGGTCAACCAACCCTTCCAAATAAACTACTACTTCTTGAGAAAGAAACTGCATGATCTGAGCTGAGTTTTTGAAACAGAGAGAAACAGGTAGAAGTATAAAGCAAAAGGTAAGTATTTTGAGCTGGCAAACTGTTATTAAAAATGACGTTTTTAATTCATTGACATATGAACTAAAAACTGACGTTTTCACAAAATCACTTTTAACACTAGTGTTAAAATAGTTATTTATGATACAAGTGTTAAAAGTGGCATTTTATTTTGTGAGTGGGGAATATTGCGAAACGAGCGTTAGCGAGTGGAGCAACCCCACGAGCAAAATAAAATCACTTTTAACAAATGTATCATACAAAATTTTTTGTTCAACAGTTACTGCTAGTAAGAAAAAAACAAAAAAAAAATAAGATCCATAAGGATTCGAACACACGATCTTTGGGTTACAAGGCTGACTGACAGATACTTCAAAATAATAAACCCCAACGCACTTTATTTATGAATGTCATTATTTGTCAGTGATGAAGGACATTCTACAGTTGGACTAAATACTACTTCGTTTGTAACTTCAAAAGGAATTAGTATTACCAATTGCGCAAACGGCCAAATACATGTGTGAACTTTTATAAACGATTCCTCTTGAGTAGGTGCTCTGTTTATAATATCTGATTGAAGTGTTAGAGAGATCTATATTACTGAGTATCCATCATCTCATCTGTCATTTTACTTTTAACACTAGTGTTAAAAGTACTTTTAACACTAGTGTTAAAAGTGATTTTGTGAAAACGTCAGTTTTTAGTTCATGTGTCAATGAATTAAAAACGTCATTTTTAATGTCAGTTGTACAAAAATACTTTTAACTAGTGTTAAAAGTAAATGACAGATGAGATGATGGGTACTCAGAAACACTTCAATCAGATATTATAAACAGAACACCTACTCAAAAGTTCACACATCTATTTGGCCATTTGCGCGATTGGTAATACTAATTCCTTTTGAAGTTACAAACGAAGTAGTATTCAGTCCAACTGTAGAAGGTCCTTTATCACTGACAAATAATGACATTCATAAATAAAGTGCGTTGGGGTTTATTATATTTGAAATATCTGTCAGTCAGCCTTGTAACCAACCCAAAGATCGTGTGTTCGAATCCTTATGATCTTATATTTTTTTTGTTTTTTTTCTTACTAGCAGTAAGTATTGTACAAAAAAATTTGTATGATACATTTGTTAAAAGTGATTTTATTTTGCTCGTGGGGTTGCTCTACTCGCTAACGCTCGTTTCGCAATATTCCCCACTCACAAAATAAAATGCAACTTTTAACACTTGTATCATAAATAACTATTTTGTACAACTGTTATTAAAAATGACGTTTTTAATTCATTGACATATGAACTAAAAACTAACGCCCGTTTCGCAATATTTCCCACCTACAAAATAAAATGCCACTTTTAACACTTGTATCATAAAGTATTATTTGTCAAATTTTTTACTTTTTATAGAAATAAATTTTCATACAATTCAAAATCAATCTACAAATTTTTTCACGATATTTATTTTCTGCTCTTATAACTATTTCCTTCATTGAAAACAAAATATATTTAACAATTTTTTTTTTATATGAATTAAATAAAAAATCATATGCCAGGTAATATTTATTTCTATTAAATAAAATAAAATAAAATAAAATAAATAAAAGTTAATTAAACCAAAATAAAATAAATAAAAAACAAATTGAAAAATATATTGAATAAAAATAAATTAAATGAATAAAAAATAGAAAAGAATTAAATACAATGAGATTGAATAAATAAAAACAAATAAATGAATAAAATTAAATTATATTGAATGAATTAAAATAAAAAATAAATTAAATGAAGTAAAATTAAATGAAATAAATAAATATAAATAAATATAAATACATAAAAATGGATAAAAATAAATAAATAAATTGAATTAAATTAAACGACTAAAAAATTAAATGAATTGAATAACATTAAATAAAATAAAATAAAATCAAATGAAATAAAATTGTTTAAAATCAAATTTGGAGACTTGGACTCACGCAATTGATTCAGTAATACACAGCGATAGGGTGACGTACGATAACGTCTGTGACCCTAATGTTACCAAAGGTAAAACAGGTATAATATATTAAACTATAATAGGTAATTCGTCGGCAAGTATCCAACAGATCCTACGAAAGCGCAGGAGGGCCACAAGCAGTTTTTTTTTCATCACTTCGACTTTTTTCTTGAAATTTCGAGTTTAATGTTGAAATTTCGACTTTTACGTCGAAATTTAATCACTTCGACTTTATTGTCGAAATTTCGAGAAAAGAGTCGAAATTTTGACATTAAACTCGAAATTTCGAAAAAAATTCGATATTACTGTCGAAATTTCGACTTTTTCCTGGAAATTTCGATTTATATGTCGAAATTTCATCACTTCGACTTCAAAGTCGAAATTTCGAGAAAAAAGTCGACTTCAAAGTCGAAATTTCGAGAAAAAAGTCGACTTTAATGTGGAAATTTCGACTTTTTTCTCGAAATTTCGACTTAAAAGTCGAAGTGATGAAAAAAACTGCTTATGGCCCTCCTGCGCTTTCGTAGATCCATTTTTCATTGTTTCGAGTTAAAAATATTGGAAAATAAAAAAAAACGTTGCCCTTCTACGCCTTCGTAGGTTTCTGCCAGTGTTAGTACCGATTATAGAAATACAGGGTGTTCCTTAAAGACATGCTAATATTTGAGGGGGTGATTCTTTGACTTATTTTAAGGAAAAAACTTTCTATAAACGTATGTCCTAAAAGTCCTAACTTTTGAGATACAGGGTGATAAAGTTTTGAAAAAAAATCAGTTTTTTAATAATAACTGAGATAATATTGTAGACGTTTTTATAAAATTTGGTACATGTCTTCTATGCATCAAGGTGCATTTTTTAATGCACAAACATTTTCATTTTCTCAACCAGTGGCGTCCGTACGGGTTTTGCATTGAATATTTCCACACTGCATCAGATTTTTGAAGAATTGATCCTGAAATGAAACGATTTTTATTTTTTTAATTGAAAACCATGCGGCGGACAAAGAAAACTCAGGAGATCAAATTTGCTCAAAAATAAATGAGGATCTCAAAAGTATTTTTTTTTTCAGGAGAAAGCAGTGGCGTAGTATTTTTTTCTCCAAAAATATTCAATGCAAAACCCGTACGGACGCCACTGGTTGAGAAAATGAAAATGTTTGTGCATTAAAAAATGAACCTTGATGCATAGAAGACATGTACCAAATTTTATAAAAACGTCTACAATATTATCTCAGTTATTATTAAAAAACTGATTTTTTTTCAAAACTTTATCACCCTGTATCTCAAAAGTTAGGACTTTTAGGACATACGTTTATAGAAAGTCTTTTCCTTAAAATAAGTCAAAGAATCACCCCCTCAAATATTAGCATGTCTTTAAGGAACACCCTGTATAAGTGAAATATTGAGTTATCCAGAAAAGGTATCCCTACGCCCCTGTTCGTTTCCTTTTCACCCTTGTTTATGACACTAGACAAAATTCCAGGAACACGCGTTGCATATAGATGGCGACCGTGCCGTATTTATTGATTCCTCCGAATGGCGATATTATTTGTCATCTGGAACTCTTTGAAGTCCGAAGTAAATATCAGAAGTCGAGATGATGTTTATCTAGGCGAGTCGAGAACAAGACGTTAAGCTCGGATGTCCACATATGACAACATATCTCGAATGTTTTCAAGAACGTGATATCAAACAATGTTCGAGTCGGAATTCTGAAAATAATAAAAATTGACGGAGAATGGGTTTATTGCTTTGCTCCGTTCTGTTTACGCAGTTATGAGATTGTCTGAAAGAGAACAAATGAAATTTCTGTTGTAGGTATGTTTCATAATGGTGTGATTTCGGATTTTACAGTTGAATAGGTACGTTGATACCTTTTAAGTTTTGAAATTAGATTTACTTCACTTTTAGTCAATCATACACAGGGATTCATCAAGCCAAGTAGCTTGAATTTTTTCTTAAATACTTCACTTGACTTCAAAACTCAAGCTTTTGAAAATTTGATATTTGACTTGTAGTCCAACCAATATAACAAAAATAAAGCCTGTTTTGCAAATTAATTCTAATAGTAAGCGACTTGCGCCATGACTTCGGGGATACTTTATAAATAACTAAAATCTAAATTGCAACTCAAAATTTTTTTGTGCAATTGTTTAAACAATGATTATTAAAAAAAAGGGTCCTTTTTTTGTTTTTTTGTAAATATCTCAAAAGGTACTGGACGAATGGCTTTACTCATGAAAGACCGTTTGTAGAGAATGAAAAAACCTACAAAATGGTTTTTGGAAAATCCCGATACGACCATTTTTCGCCGAGAAAAGCCCGAAAAACTCTTGAAAAAAGGCCTTTTTTCAAAAATTCGTATCTCCCTCAATTTTCAATATTAAGAAATAATTTTTCGGGAAATGGTAGCTAATATCATGTACGTTGAGCTCCCGAAAGGTGGAAATTGTCGCTTCAATAGTTTTCCTACAATCGGGTTTTAAAAAAATTACAGTCATATTTTGCATGATGCGTCATATTACGGGAAATGGTCCGATTTGAATTTTTAAAGCGGCATTTTGAAGTTGAGGTTGAAAACTACAATTTATCTATCTCACATTTTCCCATAAGTTTGGAGAACATTGTTAAAAATGCTTCTGAACACAGCGCTTCGAGTGAAAATTCGTCGCCGAGTCGTGCTAAGGTAGTAGTGGAGGGGGCGCCGAGAAGCGACGTCTTCGCTGTATAGAAAAAAGCGCCTTGTGCGCGCAACCGGTCTCTCACTTCTCCTCCGCTTTTTTAGGTCATAAGTTTAAAATTTTTTGCCAAAAATTTATAAATTAAAGATGGCGGCTCCAAGATGGCGGACGATTGTTGTCATTATGATCTGATTCGATTCAAAATTAGTGTGAGAGGGTTTTCGGGGTCAGATATTGTGAGTTTTTTTGTCAAAATTCATGAATTGAAGATGGCAACCCAAAATGGTGGCCGAGTTTCGTGATTACGGTCAGATTCGATTAAAAATTGGTATAAGAGGGTTTTCGGGATCGGAGATTTAGATTTTTCAGTCATAAAAAAATATTATGTAGTTTAAAAATACTAAAGAACACGCTTTACTTCCAAAATGGACTAAAAAGTAAAAGATAATTGACAATTCAATGTACAAAAAGCATAGAGTGCTTGACGAAGTTCTCTCAGTATAGTTATATTAAAATAAAAAATATAAGAATGTAGATCGGAAGCACCCAGGCTTTCTTTACATTTGAGTAATTCAATTGTCGAATATTTTTTACTGTTTAGTCCATGTTGGAAGTAAAGTGTATTCTTTAGTACTTTTAAACTACATAATTTTTCATATTATCCAGTAGCCCATTCTCGATCAATTTTCAAAACGAATCTGGACTGTAATATTTTCATAATGCGTTAAAGTTCAATTTCAAGTTCAATACAGGGCGATACGAAAAAAATTGGGTTGGATGGTGGAACGAATTCGAGTCAATTATTTTTTACTTTTTAGTCCATTTTGGAAGTAAAGGGTGTTCTTTAGTATTTTCAAACTACTTAATCTTTTTTATGACTGAAAAATCTAAATCTTCGACTCCGAAAACCCCCTTATACCAATTTTTAATCGAATCTGACCGTAATCACGAAACTCGGCCACCATTTTGGGTTGCCATCTTCAATTCATGAATTTTGACAAAAAAAAAACTCACAATATCTGACCCCGAAAACCCTCTCACACTAATTTTGAATCGAATCAGATAATAATGACAAAAATCGTGCGCCATCTTGGAGCCGCCATCTTTAATTTATAAATTTTTGGCAAAAAATTTTAAACTTATGACCTAAAAACCCCCCACATACCAATTTTGAATCGAATCTGACCACAATCACAAATCTCATCCAGCATCTTGGAGCCGCCATTTTGAATTTATGAATATTGAAAAAAACATCATAATCTCTGACCCCGAAAATCCTTTCATTATACCAACTTTGAATTGAATCAGACCATAATCACAAATCTCGTCCGCCATCATGGAGCCGCCATTTTCTTTTTTCTATTACAAAAATGTCATATTGCATTGTCACCGGAATTAATTACATAGACACATACATACATACAAGTGAAGCTAATATAAGCGTGTTAATAACAAGAGTTTTATCATCAACTTGAGGTATTAGTTTGACCATACAAGATGGAACACACTGTATAATTGACCATGTGTAATGTCACCAATGAACAAAACTTTTAATATTATCTTATACTGATGAATGTTTATATCTTGATTACTCAGAATAGTGAAAATTATTCAGGGTAACGTTTTTTGTTGTTTAAAAACAGAGAGAAAATGAGAATTTTCAACGCCCTCTACCGTCAAAACTAGCCTATAGAAAAAGTTTTGCCAATTGGACTTTTTGTTTGGAATGACTTGGACTACAACATATAAAAAATTCAGCCGATTCGACATGGGGCCAATTTCCCTATAGAAGTGTGCGGTGTCCTTTACTTCTGGATAATTTTTTATACTCCTTGTATTTTGATGTATTATGTATCAATAAACCTGTTATATTAAAAAAAATATATATGATTTTAGACTGTGCCCATGTTGGAACCGACATACTTTTTTTTATTTCGGTAACTATTAAATTCGGTTTTTCCTACATCATCAGGAATGATCTGTATTGAAATATCAATATGAATAAAACTGTATAATAATTTAAATAAGGTTGACAAGATAGGTCTGTGTATTCGAATTAAAGAAATCTGCATGCATTGTTCACAATAAGCTTGTCAAGAGAGAAACAAGATATCCTGCACTGCCAGGACGACGCTTATTGCCATAATCCTATACAATAGGAATAATTGGGTCGAAAATCCATCAGAAAACAACTACTTTCCTGGCTAATACCACGACGAACGTTGAATTACATCTAATGAATTTCCGTGCAGAGTCCTACAAGGATGTCTCCGCAATTGCTAGTTGCATGGAAATGTTCATTGAAACATTTGGACCACATATAGATCGATTTCAGGGTTCTTGCCCTCATCAGTATAGGGTAGGTCTCTGCAGACAATAACTAATGTCTGCAACAAACGATTCAACAAAATCATCGATCTATAGGTGGTCCAAATGTTTCAATGAACATTTCCATGCAACTAGCAATTGCGGAGACATCCTTGTAGGACTCTACACGGAAATTCATTAGATGTAATTCAGAGTTCGTCGTGGTATTAGCCAGGAAAGTAGTTGTTTTCTGATGGATTTTCGACCCAATTATTCGTATTGTATAGGATTATGGCAATAAGCGTCGTCCTGGTAGTACAGGACATCTTGTTTCTCTCTGTGTATTCGATTCTTTCAAATTCTTTCATATTGTCCTTTCAACACAAACGTATGTTTTGGTATAACCGCAAAAGTTAAGAGCACAACAATTATTTTCCCAAGTACACAGCTTCAATAATAAAAGCAATACGCTACAATGACAAAACTTTATGGCAGATAAGTCTAGTATACTTGACGTACCGTGACAGATCACACGGTAAACTTGGCCCATTGAAGAGCAACTCGGCCGGAACGTACATCAAAAACTAATAATCCCCGATGGACCAGTGGCTTGTGAACACAAAGAAGGGTGCCGTATCTACCTCGTACCTCCCGTAGTCATCATCGATGTACGGCTCATGGCGTCCTTTGATTTCTTTGCGCTAAATTAACTCGTCGCTACCGAACGTTCCGCTCTTACCTGACGCGACGCTTTTCCACTGATGGACACCTTTTCGACGTTTATTGAGCTTGATCTTCTTTATTTCGGTCGAGTTTTTTTTCTCGATGATGAGAACATTTCAACATCGTTCACTCAGGAAAAAGTGGTTATTAAATTGTCCTATTATGACAATTTTCATTACTGTCTTGAAGAAATCTGCATTGCATTGTTCACAATAAGCTTGTCAAGAGAGAAACAACGTCCTGCACTACCAGGACGACGCTTATTGCAATAATCCTATACAATAGGAATAATTACAACTACAACTACAACTAGCCAGGAAAGTAGTTGTTTTCTGATGGATTTTCGACCCAATTATTCCTATTGTATAGGATTATTGCAATAAGCGTGATCCTGGTATTGCAGGACATCTTGTTTCTCATTTGACAAGCTTATTGTGAACAATGCAATGCAGATTTCTTCAATTTGTATTTGTGGTTGAATTAATCACGCAAGTTCTGGGTATTGCTTTGGTTGAGGGGCTGGAGTTCAGATGGCGCCCGTGGTTTAGTGAACGCTAGGCTGCGGGCGGTGTCTCAGCTTCTGCCTTTACAGGGAGATTTTGCTGAATCATTTGTTGCAGACATTAGTTATTGTCTGCAAAGACCTACCCTATACTGATGAGGGCAAGAACCTAGAAATCGATCTATAGATGGTCCAAATGTTTCAATGAACATTTCCGTGCAACTAGCAATTGCGGAGACATCTTTGTAGGACTCTGCACGGAAATTCAATAGATGTAATTCAACGTTCGTCGTGGTATTAGCCAGGAAAGTAGTTGTTTTCTGATGGATTATCGACCCAATTATTCCTATTGTATAGGATTATTGCAATTAGGGTCTTCCTGGTAGTGCAGGACATCTTGTTTCTTTCATTACTGTCATTCGATTTTTAATAATATTCACACATGTTATGCATAACAAAAGCAACAACAAGTTGTCACAATAAAAGACGTTTTATGGAAAGCATACCAATTAACACCATCGGACATCCTGTATTAATGATAGCATGACAACCTACGGTAATGAAAGCTTACGAATAATATTCGATCAAATTACGATAATTTTGTCATCGAATTACCATTGTAGTAAAATCGGTATAACGCGAATATTCGAACACGACAGGGTTGCCAAATCGTGAAAAATTTCGTCGATCGTAAGAATTTCGTGCGATGCTTAGAGCTACTGTTGAATTTGTGTGATACTAGGATTATCTCATTTTGCGTGAATTTAGATGAATCGAATCATTTGTATTTTTTCGTTTCAAATGAAAATTTAAGAATCATAATATGATTATGCGTGCAGCTAAAACTAAATTACCAACCTGTCCATACATTATAAAATTTTGGAAATATTTCAATATCCATTGGCAACGCAGCGCACAAAGGGCTTCGGCTTCGACCACCAGGGAATCGCGAATCGCGTCATTTCCACTTTCTGCGTGAGAGATGATGTGTTGGATGTGTTCGCCTCTTCTCGTTCTGTTTATGATGAGTATCCTTGAATATCCACCTGCATTTTTTTTCAAGGATGACCTACCATAACACATGCAAGTAATTGAGTGGGGACTTGGGAGCTATATCCCAGTGTTTGAAGGTAAGAATGTGAGTATATTTATTGAAAGTTTGATTTTGTGGAGGAAATCCGATTCTTGACATGATTTTTTGGGTTTGTCACCTTCCACAATCTGAAAATGAAAAAATGTTAATCCAAAGAAATCTGTACAAGTGTAGAAGGGCAACTTAATTAATTTGCCCTATAAGTTACTGCGTTCACAAGACTGCTGTCTTGAAAGAAATTCATTTTTGTCAGTAACGTACCCTACACTGAATTTGCCTATCTGAAAAAATGAGATCGAATTAACAAAGAATACTTCTCTTTTTTTGAAAATTGTTGACGTTTCGGAGGCTGTATCTGCTTCCGTTATCAAAACTTCTTGGAAAGACGCTGAAGAAACTGAATTTGAATTGTGGTTTTGGAAATAAGATCTTTCTTTGACAGAGTCAAATGAAATCTGTCATACATTCTTTTGATTGACATTTGGTATCTTGGGTGTTCGGTATCAATCAATCACCATTCTATTAGTTCTTATTTCATCTCTGAGGAGAGGTAACCAGGTGCGGTCCATTTCGATAAAAGAATGCACGCAGTTTCCTCTAACTTTCTTTTTTCTTGATTTGATTCTCTCAATAAAATTTTGGTATTATTCCATTCCATCATATGATCGCCATCAGATGTTAGAATATGTTCGGATATTTTCGAACCCGTTATTTTTCGATTTCTGATGTAACTTTTATGTTCTTCCTGGCTCACAATCAATGGTCTTGATATTTCACCTATATAACTCTTACCACACGAACAAGGTATGTTGTAAACACAATTTTTTGAACATTCACTAGCGTTTTTGGGTTGTGTATGTGTGAGTATTGATCTCAATGTATTGGTTGTTTTAAATGTTGTTCTTATATAGGTGAAACATCAAGAAAAAAGAAAGTTAGAGGAAACTGCGTGCATTCTTTTATCGAACAACTGCTTTTCAACCAATTCAATCGAAATGGACCGCACCTGGTTACCTCTCCTCAGAGATGAAATAAGAACTAATAGAATGGTGATTGATTGATACCGAACACCCTATGTATCAAGATACCAAATGTCAATCAAAAGAATGTATGACCGATTTCATTTGACTCTGTCAAAGAAAGATCTTATTTTTAAAACCGCAATTCAAATTCAGTTTCTTCAGCGTCTTTCCAAGAAGTTTTGATAACGGAGTCAGATACAGCCTCCGAAACGTCAACAATTTTCAAAAAAAGAGAAGTATTCTTTGTTAATTCGATCTCATTTTTTCAGATAGGCAAATACAGTGTAGGGTACGTTACTGACAAAAATTAATTTCTTTCAAGACAGCAGTCTTGTGAACGCAGTAACTTATCGGGCAAATTAATTAATTTGCCGTTCTACACTTGTACAGATTTCTTTGGATTAAAAATTTTTCATTTTCAGATTGTGGAAGGTCATAAACCCGAAAGATAATGTCAAAAGTGAGTATATTTGTTATAATGCATCCACAATATTCTTGGAAATTCGCAAACCGGATCAACTCACTGAACAGAACAGGAAGGAAACATGTGAATTTAGTCAGACCAAAATAATTTTTGAGTTGTTTGTTTTGCGACAGTGTTGGGAGATATTGACTAATTTCGATAGGATGAACATAAAAGTCAATTTGGTTGGGTTACATGTGGAGTAGCAGGTTTGCGAATTTGGGTACCGGTACAACGCCAAATTCCAAGGATGAAGTGGATGTGCGATTGTGGATTTGAACCAGCCAAGTGTTCGCTGTAAATAAAATAGATAATTGCAGCTTTGGAATCGGAGTATCGTCCTAGAAATAAGAAATTTTCCGAACGTGGCTAAAAACAAGCCTATGCGTTATGTATTTTAGGGGAATTCTTTGCAAAAAATGCAACATCAATTCGCTAACATCTTGTTAAACTTTGTTTATGCTACAATGAACACTCCTCTTAAACTTTAAATTTTCAAGAGGAGCGTTCAAAAATACACCCCCTGGTTTCCTCGCGACCCCCAATTTTTTTCACATCTTGTTTGTGCTGTACTACCACAGTCACGCTGTATATGGATAATAATCGGTACACTTTTGAATTATATACGGAAACTCATTGTATAAGTAAAACAAAGAAAACAAATGCAACCCACGTAGCATTTTAGCGACGACAACCACATAATACACCAAAATTAACGTTGTAGTTGGTGTAGAAATTAGTCATTTATGAAACGACGCTCTCTAAACCACCGGTCAACGTCATTTTAACGTTGAGCATGACATCAGTCAAGCTACGACGTTGTCATAACGTTTACTCAACCGACTACAAGTAGTAAATATTCTGGGAATGGGAATAACGTTCTAAAAACGTTTAAGTGACAACTTTAGTTATTTTAAACGTTTTCCCGACAGTGAACCGACCTTGTGAGATTCAACTAAGCAGTTGGTAATTTTTCAGTTGAGTTGAAAACGTTTTCACAACCAACCTTCGTTCAAATATTTACTGCAGAGGACATGTAGGCCAAATTTAGATAATAATTATTTACCCAATTTATTATATATTTTTTAATTTAGTGACAAGAACCATTGTTTGCTAAATTGTTTGACAGAAAATGTATTTATAGTAAAGGAAAAAGGACTAGAATGATCCTAACCTAACTTTCGAATCGGAAATGAAAAGTGCTTACAAATTCACTGTCTTCTCTTACAGATAAAAAAAAAGTCGTGAAGAAACTTCACGGGCAAAAGCTAACATGAAGACAGACAGTTTGGAAATCTTAAGTTTAATTTCTTTAGGAACAAGTGCCAACCTGAATAGAGAGATATTGAGAAAAGCAACTACTTTTTCAGAGGAACAACTGTATTATAGCCAGGAGAAACAACTTGATTATGATCTTGTACAACAGTTTAATAATTTGGAAGAACTGAGGGAATAACGCGAAAGAGAAACGGGTTACAAAATGTGGAGCGGAATGTATTCGTTAGTTGGAATTGGTTCAGTTTTTGGTCCGATAAGCAACTCCAGTCGCGCTTCGGGTATAAAGTTGGTTGTGTGGCGGACTAACGTTAAAAATTAGTATATTTTTAGTTACCTGACAACCAAGTCGCGTTGACAACTTGTATACTCCTACGCCATATTGGAAGTGTAATTCTATTTGGAACCAAGATCGGCCATTGAAACTTGGGATGTAAAACAAACATTCACAAAGGATTTTAAAGCCTTCGTTTTAGTTTTCTAGAAATAATTCATAGGTATTCCGTATTTAGTTCACGCTTGAATCGATATCAACATTGAAAATTGTTTATGAAAATATATATTTCTTATTCTTGACATTTGAAAACTTCGCAACAGATTAAAAGCCCACGTGTTTTTTAGCATGAAACAATGGTATATTTGACAGTAAAATGTAATGCGTTGGCAATTTCTGTTTCGTAATCGTTATTTTTCGCTGATATTGAGCATGAAATATTTCGATATTAACTTGTGGTAGTAGTTGCCAGAAAGTTTTTTCTTAATGTCTATTTTGGCCATCAGTAATTATTTGGTTGATAAATCAACTATTTTCTGAACACCATAGAAAATAAACTGTCATTGCTGCTTGAGAATACGCTGGTGTGCAGTTGTTCTTAAGTAAATTCAGCAACGTTTAGGAAATGACCAACTGCTACCTACAGTTGCAGCAGAAATGTTGTAAAAACCCAAAAATTATTGACCAAATTGGTGTAAAACAGGGTTGTGACAACGTTGTGTTGACGTCGGCAACGCAACTTATGCTTGGTTGCACAACTTTTTCAAACACGTTGCCGCAACGTTGAATTGCTACTTGGGAAGTACTTACCTATTCAAGATGAAACCATCGACCATCATTTTTGGGTTTGAAATTTTTGTTCTAATCATTTCATTACAAAAAGTTACCAACACACAGCTATCCCTTATTTTTTAGTGATATTTGTGTTACCATGGTATCAGTTCTAAAAATACAACATTTAATTATCTCGAAAGTTCCATCGATAACCAAACAAACATTACAAATCGTTGTTTGTATGTTTGACCAATTGAGAGCTATCTGATATCCAAAACTAAGAAGCTTAACTCAAATGAACACTGTTCAAACTAAATGTCACAAACGGGCCACGTGTCAACGGTGTCACGGTCGCTTTTGACATCCTCTCTGGAGAGTTGTAAGTGCTGCCTCGGGGCGGGCCTCGAGGGGTTAGTTACACACCATATTCAAAGGTTGTAGTCACTCTGTGTTTTAAGCTGCATTGTAAACAAAACGACAATCAATTTTCTATTTACTTCCTCGAGATTTGTCTTTGTGAGGGCCGTACTGGGATTATTTCAAGAGACGTGTGAAAAATTGATATTAACTGAAACATAGTAATCTGATCGAATTGTATTTCTACCAAGAAAGTTTTGGGGTAGTTTTGATTACTTCCACTGTCTATGTGTTTTGGGGTGCTGAATCCGAATCTGAGGTTTGCTCACAAATTTTTGTAACGGAACATTGAAAAATTGCAAAAAAACCTAAAAAAAATAATTTGAAAAAACTAAAGAACACGATTTATTTCACATGGACAGAAAAGTAAAAAATAATTGACAATTTAATTTCTCAAATTTAAAAAAAACGTGGGTGCTTTCGATCTATATTCTCATATTTTTTAGTTTAATTTAACAATACAGAGCGTTCAAGACCTCAAGAGAACTTTATCAAGCACCCCACGCTTTTTTACATTGGAGAAATTAAATTGTCAATTATTTTTAATTTTTAGCCCATGGGAAGGAAGTAAAACGTGTTCTTTAGTTTTTTTAACTATAATTTTTTTTTTTACTAAAACATCAAAATCTTTGACCCCGAAAACCATACCAATTTTGAACCGAATCTGACCATAATTACAATACTCGTCCATCATCTTGGGCCGCCATATTGAATTCATAAATTTTTACGAAAAATTCATAATCTCTGACCCCGAAAACCCTCACACACTAATTTTGAATCGAATCAGACCATAATGACATCTTGGAGCCGCCATCTTTAATTTATGAATTTTGACAAAAAATTCGAATTTTACGACCTAAAAAAAACTCACATACCAATTTTGAATCAAATCTGACCATAATCACAAATCTCGTCCGCCATCTTGGAGCCGCCATTTTGTTTTTTTATAACAAAAAAAATTACATATTGCATTGTCACCGGAACTATAAACAACTGCCAAATTTCAAAACATTCGAACGTCTGGAAATGGGTGAAAATCACGCCCTAAAAAGTCAGTTACAAACATACAAACAAACAAACACAAACAAACCTACATACAAACAAACATACAAACAAGCATACAAACAAACATACAAACAAACATACAAACAAACATACAAACAAACATACAAACATACAAACATACAAACATACAAACATACAAACATACAAACATACAAACATACAAACATACAAACATACAAACAAACATACAAACAAACATACAAACAAACATACAAACATACAATTGAAGCTAATTTTATAAAGCGTGTAAAAATCTCTTTCTTCTTAGTTGAAAACTTCAAATTTTTAGTTAATAATCTTAATTTAAGGAATGAAAGAGCATAACACTTTCTACAAATTTTACTATACAAGTCGTTTTCTACGACGAACCGTTCGGGCTCAAGGACTACTTGTAAATTGGCATATTTCAGCTGACTGGGGAAAGTCTCACTTTTTCACTACACAACTCTAATTTATTATTGAAATTAATTAGTGGAGGCAATAGTCGTAGCCTACGAGGAAAGCTGTCCTGAGAAGAAAAAAAGACTCAAACTAACAAAACGATCTGGTGGAATGAACATGTAAAAACCCTCGGAGATAGCTTCGGAAGCTTTTCAACAAAGTGAAATCCAACCAAGATTGGACAAACAGGCGAACAACTTTGGAATGGAGGTTTGCTACGGTAATATCGAGACCAAATAGAATCAGGTGGGCTATCAGTAAATTCAAACCATACAAATCCCCTGGAGTAGATGGAATATACCACATACGTCAGATGAGTCTTTTGATTGAAACTGCTCCAATGACGAACAAGAGTACTTTTAGTTTTATTACAATATAATCATAATCCCTTGAGAAATTCACTGAAAATTTCATTAAATAGTCAATAATATCTGGAGTGAAAAAAAGTGGGTGTTTGCAGAAATACGCCAATTTTTATTTGGCGTTTGAGCCCGAACTGTTTGTCGGAAAAAAACCTGAACAATAGAATTTGTAGGAAATTTTATGTACATTCACTTTGAATGAAAAAGTTATTCAAGAAAAAGTTATAGTTTTCGAGTAATAAGCGAAAAACTATAAAAAATAGATTTTTTACCATCTTTTTGCATTTTTTTCAATGTTCCGTCAAGAAATTTTGTTAGCAAACTGCAGATTCGGATTCAGCACCCCAAAAAACCTAAGAAATGGAAGAAATCAAAACTACCCCAAAACTTTCTCGCCAGGGGCCCTGTCGAATACAAATTTACTGAATTATAAATTTTTTTGGCTAATTTAAAGAAGTTTCGCAGATATTTCAGCTGGAGAAGGAGAATATGTTATGAAAAGAGATTTACTACAAGGATCGGTATTGGGTCCAAAACTTTTTTCTATTTATAATTTAAATATTTGAAAGAAACAAAATCAAAGACTAAATACTTCAATTTTTCCCGATGGGGAAAATATGGATCAATGCAAGATTGTGGGCCTCGGCGGCGTATAGGTAGTATTCTCGATTGCTATGTCAAGGTACGAAACACCGCGCCTACCGACCTCGTGCATGGCATCACACGTTAAAAGGCGAGGGCTGCATCTTCCCTAGCTCGCACAAGTCTACATCACATATCCCTCTCATAATTTCAAAAATAATATACCTAAAACCGTAGCGATTCGGCTCAACAATGTTTCGTATTGGTCTACAATTATTATTGATAACGTCACCTGAAATATTTCTGCCAACAATATCAGCACAAGATGATGCATCAGACCCGTACCATCGGAAATTTTAGTAGTTTCAGATAACTGAGTATTCCTGCATAAATAACATTGTCTTCAACGCTATATTTTGTTTCAGAATGTATTGAATTTTGGTTAATACAACCTATTGGATTTTCAATCAATTATGAATATTTTGGTTCATGTCGTGATACTATAATACTATACTATGTTCTTTAGGATCAACATAAACCTCATTCGATTTCCTGATTTTAATTTGATCGACATGCCTACGCCACTCAGTATCATCATTTAATTCACATAGATTATTTCTACTGTCAATTCTTTTTACTATCTCAGCTTCAATCTGATTTTTTTCATTATTTATCCTATAATCTCTCACTACAACCTCATCCCCTTCTTTAAAAACTTCTCTTAACCTGGACTCATAATTCTCTCGTTGTTTTTCTGTTTTTGATCTTATCAATTCCTCTCTATCTGCGGTTTGATCAAATCAAAAACTATTCTCAAATTTTTTCCTACCATTAGCATAGGCTGAGTTTCATTAGTATAGTACAGTGAACCGAATTGCTGACTGTAATTCAATAAATATCTACTAACAATAACATGAATAGAAATATTGGCATTTTCATTATACAAAAGAGATGATTTCAAACTTTTCTTAAAAGACTTGACTGCGTTCTCAGCCGCTGGATAATATGGAGAAATTGTTTTGTGCTGAACACCGTTTCTCATTAATTTTTTTTAAAAACCTGAAGTTAATTGAGGTCCATTGTCAGAAACTAACATTTCTGGAATTCCCCAACGTCTGAATGTGTCTCTAAGTTTATTTATAGTTGATTCAATCGTGATATTTCTCATCTCGAAAATTTCTGGCCATTTACTGAAAACATCAATAATAATCAAATTATACTTACTCTCAACTGGTCCAAGAAAATGGATATGTATCCTTTGCCATGGCCTTACTGGCCTTCCCCAAGGATTTGAAGGAGATTTTGGTGGAACACTAGATGTCAATAAGCAAGAACGACATGATTTACCAAGATTTTTGATTTGAACATCCAAATTAGGCCAACAGAAATAAGAACGTGCTATAAATTTCATTTCGATTATTCCCAAGTGACTATTGTGTAGCTCTGATAATAATTGATTTTGCAATTTTTTCGGAATAATCACTTGATATCCCCACATAACACAGTTCAACATAGTTAGTTCGTATATACGTCTGAAAAATGGAACCAATTCTTGATTTGTGACTATTTCTGGCCAACCTTCATTAACAATAGAATATACTTGAAATAAAATTGGATCACGTCTAGTTTCTATAGCAATCTTACGATAATCAACAGGTAAACCATATAATATAATTAAATTCAAATAAGTTGAATTTTCGGGGGTAATACCACGAGTGGTCGCAATACTATCGATAATTCTGTCAGAAATCAACGAGATCAAATTGCTTGGTAACACCACGAGTCCCGTAGGGACAGAATTATCGATTGTATTGTGAGCACGAGTCGTATTTATTGAGATAATTTCACGAACCAACAAAGTTATTATTTGAAATTTGATCGAGTAAACAAAGTGAATTCTTCAATAGTTGCAACTAATGAATAATAAACATGAAGTCTGTCAACCTGACGTTTATGTCATATTAGATTACAAGATGTATCATTGCTGTTTATATTTGTGGTTGACTTGACGACGTGGTCTTTCCGGATCGGAAAGAAAGGAAGCGAAAGGAAGGTACTTTCGCGAAATCCCATTCTGATTGGTCCTCATATCGCAGGAGACGCGACTTTCATATAGTGAGTGAAATTGTCGCTGTAATCTTCCGACAAATATTACATCAAAAATGGATGTCTGGATAACATATCTGCAACTTGGTTATCTGATCCTTTGATATAATTAATTTTATAAGAAAAACCAGATAAATACACAGCCCAACGTTGCAGCCTACTTGTAGCCATTTGAGGCAAACCTTTATTTTCACCAAAAATGTGTACAAGAGCCTTGTGATCCGTTTTAATGAGAAATGACAACTCCAATAGATACTGTGAAAATTTTTCAACCCCCCAATATATTGCTAGGGACTCTCTATCAATCACTGAATAGTTTTTTTCGGCCTGCATCAATGTTCTCGAAACAAATCCTACAGGTCTTAAATCTCCATTCGGCAATTGATGAGACAAACATACAACAGGAAGTTTAAGGTTAAAATGCATCAAAATATCATCGGAAGCGATTATCTTTTTGATTCGTTCGAAAGCTTCACCACATTCTCGGTTCAAAAGAACTGAGAATTTTTCTTCAATAAGTCATAAATAGGCTTTATCAAAGAAGATAAGTGTGGAACAAATCTACGATAATAGTTTACCAAGCCAGCAAAACTTTATACTTGAGTTTTGTGTTGTGGTTCAGGTGCATTCAAAATAGCTTTAACTTTATTCACGTTAAGACCTTCCTTAGATATAGTATAGCCAAGATAATTCACTTCTTCTTTAAAAAATGAACATTTGGACTGTTTAACTCTGAAACCTGAGTCTTTGAGTTTAATGAAAACTTTTCGAAAATTTTCTTCGTGATTTTTTCTCGATGAACCAGTTCGTTGAAAAATTGCACTAGCAGATGTTATTCCAAATGGAACTCGATTCAAACGAAATACACCTTTGTGAGTGTTCCATGCCACAATTTTCGAAGATTCGTCCTTTAAAACAACTTGGTCCAATATTGAAAAAGATTCACCACCATTGAACATGCAGTAAGCGCGACGGGCAGCTAATTTTCGGAAGTACGCCTCTGTAAGATAAAACGTCACTCATCGAATATCCCATGTAGCCTTAAGCGATATCCAGATTAGGAATAAGGGTAGCCTGGGCCGTGCGAAAGTCCAACTGTAATGCCGTTTTCGAAAGAGGAAGGTAAATAACGCGGCAATTACACGCTCATCGCCTCTTTCCTGCTATCTACAAACAAATACATTGATTGATAGCCATCCTTGTATGTTTCGTATTACTGGCGTTTGGTAAGACCCGTCGCCAGTGGGCCACTGTCCGTGAAATACGATCTAAATCTCGTATTCAAGAAGCCTGTATTCAATTATATTAACAACGGCAACTGAAGTTCAGAAGGATAATTTCCTCAGAAATTTCGGAACCTACTTTCTCCACAACCTTCACAGAATTTGCCATATTTGATAACAGAATGGTAACATTCACGTTCTTGATATTGATAAATCAAGTGTAAAATAGAAATAAACCCATTTAAATATGACGTCTGAGTCAGTTTGATAGAAAAGGACATACCTTTTCCCTTCAATTTCTGTCAAGACAGCAATGATTGTTTACACAATATGAATCGTTTTGGGAAAGTTTCATCTGAACAGGTTACAAAAAGCATTATTACACTTATGTTGTTAATAACTGCTGCTACAGGGTGTCGCAGAATAAAGGGGACAAACTCCGCGAGGGTAGAATCCTCACTTCATTTTAAGGCTGAAAGTTCTAATAAACATATACCCTAAAATGAGTAGTAACCGAGTTACAGGGTGTTGAAAGTGACACAAAAAAATATATTTTCCAGAATAACTCCATAACGGCTTAACTCTTCTTAATGAAATTTGGTATGTCACTTTACAGCATTCAGTTTCATATTTCAAGGCAAATCATGTGTTTGTAACGTGTTAAAGGTGATGACATAGACATTTTAGGTACACAAATGCTCGCATATTATGTTTTCATGAGAAGGTAGGAGTCGTCAGAAACGATATGAAGTTTTCCTTTACCTTTTCCGATCATTTTTAGGATAGTTATGATCAATCAAATATTCGGATCCGCCAGAACTTTCAGCGGCGGATAAGCGTGAACCTGAAAGTTGATGTCGGCGTTCAATCACGTTTTCTGAGAAAACGAGCGCATTTCTCAAGAAATTACTAAGAATAATTTTTGTGAAGAATTGAATTGTCTTTCACCTTGTTGAGTTGTTTTTCTGATAAATCATATATTTTCAAATATTACAGCAAAAATCTATTAAATATCCTATTATATGTTCCACCCCTGGAATTTTGGTAAATAATTTTTTTTCGTCCTTATCATGGTTCCAACTACTAGCATACAAAGTTTTGTGGTGCTACAATCGATCCTCGTCTCAAAACCCAATCGTACTGGATTAGTATGGAATGCGAAGTAAACTAGAATTTGCTTGCTTAACTCTATCATATTTGACAGGTGTCCATCAAAACTTATGGTAAAACCCTGACCATGCCATCAGATATCTCCAAGAGATTTGATCGGCGTCGAACTTTCATTTGATGACTGGCCGAAACGGCAGATCCCTTTATGCGGTTGCTGAAGGAGTTCTCAAAGTTGATTAATTCATATTTACCCAATATATAGAAACGATTTCCTTTGTTTTCCGAAACGATTAGTTTTTCTCTCGTGAATTTCACAGCGCCCATTGTTATACGTGCTGCATTGGCGCAGTCTAGTTCCAACCTAAGACATTAATAATGTATTGAATGTCCAATAAAACAGCGATCAATTCGGTGTCGCTCTCAATACATCGAAATCCACTATCCAGACAATCGCCGTGACAAGCAGAATTCTCTGCCGAGGACAAATAGGTGGGAAAGAACGACGGACCTTTGTATTTCCATATAGATTGTCCGTTTCACAGAAGTTCCCGACTGCATATGGGGTGTGGTTTTGTACGGGAAAGGATGAAGTACCTGCATGTTGTAGAATTATTAGTACAGGAAATATCGCCATAATACATAATATAATTGAATAAAGCAAAATGTGTATGTCGTGCCATATTTATAAAATCGTAGCAGAGTGCTTTCGACTAAAAAGTCATCATCAGTGCTTACCTGAAAGTCCCTCCAAATCAACCATTGTAGCGTTTACTCGTAGAAGGAAGTTAGAGAGCTTAGGACCTCTGACCAAGGTACCCCCATACAGCTGTCAGGGGAAGTCAAATATCTCGGGGTGATTTTAGACTTGAAACTGGAACCAACAGCTGACAAAAGTGAAGAAGAAAGCCGAAATGACATTGATGATGGTCAGGCGAGCACACGGGAAAACATGGGGGCTTAATCTCAAAATGGTATATTGGATATACAACATTGTGATGAAACCCATGATCACATATGGATCTTTGATATGGTGGACAAAGATAACACAAAAAATAGCCGTGGCTGAGTTGAGCAAGGTACAAAGACTTGCATGCCTTAGAATAACGGGAGCTGTGAAAACAACACCAACATCAGACATGGAAGTACTGTTGGATCTCCCACCGATTGACATAACAATCATGGGAGAGGCAAGGCAACAAAACACGAGCAATAGATCGGATCACAATAAGATAAAGGAGATAGTGGGAGGCAACATTCTCGAAATGAAACCAACGGAACACATGACTCCCAGGTACTTTTTCAACATCAACTTCGAAGTTATTATACAAGATCGAAGGGAATGGACAGATGACATCAGGGACAAACCTGGAGAGGGGATCTGGTACACGGACATATCCAAAACCAGGGAATAAGGAACTGGTGCTGGAATATACAGTGAGGGGAGAAACTCCAAAATAATCGTCTCACTAGGAACAAACACCTCCGTATTCCAAGCAGAGATGTACGCCATCTTGCAATGCGTGAGATAAATCAATACGAGGGAAATGCACAATGCACGGATCAAAATATGAACAGACAGCCAGGCGTCACTGAAGGCCCTCATGAATCTGAAAGTGACACCAAGACTAGTATGGGAATGCCAGAGTGGGCTCATCAACTCCATACATTGGCCCAGAACCAGCACTCGGGGTTAACAAATCCGACATTCCAGGGTGCATTTGGGACTGGGTCAAGCGAAAACAAAAGGAGAGGTGGAATGAAGCCCTCTCATGCACCATCGGAAAACATTCATTAAAGGACCGTCAAAGCACAAAACTGAAGAACTACTCAAGCTGAGCAGGAATCAAGTTGGAACAATAACAAGCCTTCTCACTGGTCACAGCCCAATGAGAAAACCCCTGCACAAAATGGGGCTGTACAACGAAAAACTTTCCTGTAGACAATGTGGTAAAGGGACAGAAACAGCCAGACATGTACTGTCAGAATGCGAGGCATTAGACCGCATGTACGAGATTGTCTCGTATAGAATAAAAGGGTTCGGTAATGCTTGCAGTTTCCGATATTATAATCGAATCAGTGACAGCTGGAAATCTCATAAAATTAAATGAGAGTTGAGTGAGAGGGAGAGCAAGAGAGAGAGAGAACGACTGTGATTTCTTACCTTGAATGATTGTAGATGTCTGGAGCACCGTTGTAGGATGCACTTTTGGAGGATGCACTCTTGGAGGATACACTCTTGGAGGATGCACTCTTGGATCATGCAACCGGCCGGCGCAGTAATGAGAAAGAACAGAGAGAACGCGATGAGAATGTGCACTTCTATTGGTATTGGTACGTATACTCGTCCCAGTAACCTTTTTTTGGTACTGTCACGCCGAGGCCCTTTCTGGTCTCCTAGTGGGGATAGAAATCACAGAGAAGAATCGCGAAAAGGCATGGGCGTAGGTATGGGTATTTTAAGAGATCTTTAACTACAATTAATTATAAATTAATCTAATCTTAAACTCATTAGGTGAATGGAAACTGTACACCGCAAGAGACAGGCAATATTCGGGAAACCTAGAGTAACTCCCGAAGAATACAGCAGTAAACCGGTACAGAACATGTACAGACTGGTACAGGGGACTAGAGCTATAGAGTGGGTGTGGTAAAACTAACCCGGAAAATACAAAAAGTCCAAGAGGCTGAGGTGTAGCTGGCGAAGGTACAGCATCCGAGGAAAAAAAAACAAGGATATATACGGACAAAAATTTGGGGAAAATAAAAAAAATTGCTGGCTCTCAGCACCGTTCTTTTTGTACGGCATTAGGTCCTACTTGATTATTTTTTCGTTATCTTATCATCTTGAGAAATGCCGTAGAAGAATCTATGGTCGAAAAATCCCTCCTCTGAATGGAAAGTTTCGTTGACCTGCGTACTCATCAGCACCACTCACAACTGACGGCACAGGGCGCAAAGGAGTTGTTTCGTATGGCACTATAATTCTGAATATGATTCATGCTGGGTCAAATGACCCGTCCAAAATAGGCCTGGGCTTGTAGTCTATAATGGTTGAAAATAATTTGAATTAATTCAATAACATTTGAAATTTTGAAAATGATTAAGTGATGATAAGTAATATTTTGAATAGAAATTTTTAACAATTAGAAAAATGTGATTTGAAATAATGCAAAAAAAATACTCGTCAGGTATACAAGAGCCAAAACCATAAAAACATTTCATAACATTAACAGATTAAAAAAATTCTGGGCCAGAATTAACCTGGATAAAATCTCTCTCTTATGAAATGAAGAGAAAATTGAAATTTGACATTGTGTGATAAGGTGAAGTTGACAAATGAAATATGGCATCGAGTCGAAAAAACATAGAATGAGTAAACTGTAAATGAAAGCTAATTATGACAGACTCGGGATATGAGTCTTTGAAGCAACCAAGTCAAATCTCTGAAATATCAGTCTAATGAGAACTTCAAAATTCAGATATATGCCAAGATGGCCCAAAAGGACTCCATCAAGATAATGTGAGTGAGTTTGAAATAAAACTGGGAAATTAGAATCATGGAGCTAGTTTCTAAAGGTAGCAGAAACAGAGATCTGACAATTTTTCAGCCTAATGAGAACTTCGACAGGTGTGATCAAGTATACCAAAGAAACAATCATGATATATTATTATTATATTTATTTTCAATTCTGCTGATCGGGAAATCCAAAATCAAACTTAAGGTCATAGGATAAGTCTGGTGAGAACCTTCCCAATCCCAAGAAAATCAACTAGATACTCCAAAAAAGGAGTGCCAATACAACAACAAATGTTAAGAGAATTATTAAATGTGATAACTTTGAGGTAGATGAAAAGGGGAATATTCTCCATGAAAATTGAAAAATGGGATTTATTTGTAATATCTACCAGGAAACAACTACCTCCCTGGCTAGAGCCACGCTGAACATTGAACTACATCTGATAGATATTGTGAGAAGACTTTAACTGAAAAAAAAAAATCTGAAGTTTCAATCCAAATTTAAAAGTGAAAGAGCTTTGTGTTCCTAGAATTGAATTTCTTAATAGAGTTTCTGTTTGTTGACTCTCCTTTTTTTGGGATTGGGAAGGTTCTCACTAGACTTATCCTATGACCTTGAGTTTTAATTTAGATTTTACAATTAACAGAACTAAAAATAAATATAATACTAATATATCATGATTGTTTCTTTGGTATACTTGATCACACCTGTCGAAGTTCTCATTAGACTGAAAAATTGTCAGATCTCTGTTTCTGCTAACTTTAGAAACCAGTTTCATGATTCTAATTTTCTAGTTTTATATCAAATTCACTCACATTATCTTGAAGGAGTCCTTTTGGGTCATCTTGGCATATATCTGAATTCTGAAGTTCTCATTAGACTGATATTTTGAGACTGTCATAATTAGCTTTAATTTACCATACACTCATTCTATGTTTTTTCGTCTCCATGCCATATTTCATTCGTCAACTTCACCTTGTCACACAGTGTCAAATTTCAATTTTCACTTCATTCCATAAGAGACATTCAAACAGACATGTTCGTCTACAATTTTTTTATCCAGGTTAATCCTGGCCGAGCCCTTTCAATCTGTTAATGTTATAAAATGTCTTAATTTTAAATCTCGTCTCGTTAAATCTCGGAAACCAAGCGATTTGGGACATATGTTTTTATGAACTTTTCATCCTGAAAACTTTCAAAGAATCACCCTTCGAAGTTTGTGAGAATATTTGCTTCTCAAATTTCTTTGTTATGCGAAACTGGAAAATGTTCGCATTAATATTTTCATTGTAGCTCCTGAACCATACAAGTAAATGAACAAGATGTTAAATGAAACAACATTGATTATTCCTGTCTCATGATATGTCAGTGACAGCGGAAAAAATTATGAAGGGTTGAACAAGGTTTAACTCTTAAAAAGGATGACCCTGTGAATTATTTGAGAACTGAATTATTTTGTATCGTATTGTACTGTATCTCGAAAACCAAGCCGTTTGGGACATGTGTTCATATGAACTTTTAATCCTGAAAACTTTCAAAGAATCACCCTTCGAAGTTTGTCAACGTACTTAATTAACACCTTGTATGTTAAAGGCATCTACAGAATCGGCAAAGTTTATCGATAGATAGATCTATTTTGTTTTAGACATAAACAAGAAGGACACCAGTTGATGTCTGATCTATGATATTGATTTCCAATTAGATTGTTCACAATTTCTGAGAGTTCCAAACAGGGGCTTGATGTTGATATGGTTTTTTCATGGCATTCGAAAAAACAACTAGAATCAGTGAAATAGATTTGTGCTTGATAGGTAAGTAGGAAGAATCTTCTTCTTTTTCAGTGATTCTCTCGCAATTTTCAGTTCAGTTTAGAGTTTCTATAACTTGAAAAGAATTAACTTGATTTGTTAGGACCCAGCAAAATGAGTCTGATATTTCGTTGCCGAAAGGTAATCTCTGGCATATGCCTTTCATTAGAGGTGATGTTCACAGGAATTTTTTTCAATAATTAGAATTTACAGCAAACATGTGCACTTTTTCCTGACCAGTCATAGCTAATGCTCTATTTCTTGAATAGAGAATGAAAAGAACTGGAAACTAAGTTCTTCATTATTACCACTACCGTCGAAAGAGCTGATAAAACATTGATAAGTCTGAGATCTGTGAGGTCAGAGGAAAATGGGGTTTAAATGTGTATGAATGGAAAATAATGAACAAGGTGTAACATCAAAGCTGAAATAGTATCGGAAATACCCTTAAGGTACTTATTCACATACAGTTTGCCTTCAGTTCTAAGACTGTACGATCTGAACTGAAGATATGAACTTTCTCAGGCCACACACTGTTCAGTTTTCTGCAACGATGCGACCTAAGTTTTAAGACTGTCAGTTTTAGAACTGAAGGAAAACTGAGCTCTCGCCACACACACAAATATTTTGTCAGTGCTAATCGATTGAAAAGTCTTGCTGTAGTGAAAAATATTTTGTACTAACGTTTTTTGTTAAAACATTGGCTGTTACAACGTGATACTTCATCTCATATGAGACTGGTGCAGAAATTAAGAACCAGTGCAACAGACGACTTTAAATATTACCTCAGAATGGATGACACATGTTTTAAAGAACTCTTAAGCATGGTTAAGCCGTTAATATCAAAGAAAAATACTAAAATGAGAAAATCAATTACCGCTCTGAGTATCATTTGAAACGGACGTTCGAGGCTCTTCTTGATCCGCCGTAAACATCAACAAGTTGAAATACCACAACGTAGGTACATAAATGTTATGAGAGCCTTCACCTGATCGCTTTGATTCCCTCACTTTTTTCGGTTCTTTTCGAAAAGTGCATCGTAAATTATTAATTTTCTTTTTTAATAGATCAATTGTTGCATTTTGATTTGTTTTTTTATAAAACAATAATAATTTTTCGTACGCTTCATTTCTGTTCGTGCCTATATTTGAGTATGACTTGCTTTTGCAATTGCCTATAAATAACAATAAATTCGGTTATAAACGCTGTATTATTGCTTGACTCGGCCATTTCACAAATAACGAAATCACGAAAACTTCCAACTAGTTTAAAGATGGGATCGTAGATTTCAACTGAAACTGTAAATGTAATGGGTACCTTTATATTCGCCAGTAAACCAGACAGCTTTAATAAGGTTCAAACAGTTTGTTTAGATTATTATAAATATAGCCCCATCATTCGTTAAATATACATAAGAACTGTTGCTGTTTCTGGAAATATCTAAAATAACATTTCACAATGTTACTTCAATGTTTATCGAGCAAAATCCGTAAAGATATATCTCAATACTATAAACTTTATGAAGACAATGTAGATAATTAGTGGGAGATACTAATAAAGGTGTAAATTGAAATGAATGAATGATAATGCAATAATCTGTTTTATTTGAACTCGACATAATTTGTGTAGAAAATTATCCCGAAATTGTTTCAGATCTGGTGTTTCATTCAAATATAAATAATAAATATAATATAAAAAAACTGAAAAAATTTAAAACTCGAATAAAAAATACATCTTCGAAAACCTTAGACAAAAAATTCATTAAATAATAGATACATAAAATAACAGAAATATCATATTCCCACAGTTCTATATTTTTGAAATTGTTCAACTTTACATGTGTATATTTGACGTGTTTTTATATTTTTCTTATATTTTATCTGTATAGTGTATATTTTTAAAATTATAACTCTTATTTTATGAATCATATCTACATCTGCATATACAATTTCAACTCTGTATCTTTGCTTTGATGAAAAATTATTATTATTAATTATTACTATTATTACTCCGAAATCATTTCTATATCTATATACTCTAAAAACTGGAATTCTTACTGAAACTGATAATTTCAGAAATAGCTGGTGATTATGTACACAGTCATTCTTATATTGCTTGTCTATATAATTCAAGAAAGAAAAATCGTCGTTCTATGCATCATAAATGAACCTCCATCTTGAAATTGTGAAATTTACTTTCTGATAACGAGCGCAAGAATTTTTGGATAAATGTTATTTTATATAAACTTTTACTCGTGTAAATACAGTTCATACAGGTTATTTACCCGTCATAAATATTTAATATTTATTTAACACCTAAATATAAAATATCTCACTATTCCAAGATAGTAAACGTGAATAGAATCCGAAAGCTGGGAATACAAAGCCCTATTATTTGAGGTGTTTTATTTGTTTTTCTTTTTAAATAGGGTTGATACGTTTGGGAGAAAGTACCTTCTTCCAGCGTGTTTTATATTGTTGATGACAGTTCAGTTTGGTTTTATCTCGATTTTTGGAAAGTAATAAAATCGGAGACGGTAAATAGAGTTTGTAGTACAGAGAATGACTCAAGCAATATAGGCCAAGAGTATTACACTGCTTTTTTCCTCGAATCCCAGTGCTTAACATACGTTTTATTTTGTGAAAAAACACCTCGAGTAGGGAAGTTTTTCTCTTTCAAGAAACTCCATCAATGTAAAAATTAAGTAATAGATATTTGTTTATTTATTTATTTATTTATTTAATTTTTCATTTCCATACAGACTCGAAAGTCTTATTGCATGGAAACTATAACTAGATACATTTTAATAATGTTTACATAATCATACACTGAATATAAGTTCATATGTAAAAATACATTTCGATTCCTATAATTACATTTTATACTGATAGTTCTAATAAATGATTGACAACTGTATGCCTGAACCCTGCCAAAAATGTCTCAGAGACTGATAAAAAAAACTGTAAGATCCAAGTTGGATAGTGAAACCGCAAATCCATATAGAGCCATATACGATATTCATCAGTATTTAAAAGACATTACAGATACATATTTCTTTGATTTCTAATGGTATTTCCTAACGTAAATCTATAATATTTGAATGTGTTTTTAGATATAACTGTTATCCGTTTCTTTCAGCGATTCCTGGGATGAGTCCTACTTGTTTCTATGAGGTCATCCAGTTTTAAAATGAATGAGAACATATGAGATTTTATAGCAGAAACATGATTATAAAAAAAAAAATTATATTCTGCGAGATTATTCCTGGCACGTTCCATATGAAGATAATAAATACAATGGATTATTAATATGCACAAATGCACAAACAGAAATAATAAAGTCTGTTTCAACTTCAACTGCTGTGTATATTTACATATTTTATATTTTTTAACAGCAGTTCTAATAGAAAAATATGTAAATTCATTTCCAACAAAAACGAAAAGGAGGTAGGGTAGATCTGTGCAGACAGTTTTAATGCCATCTGTTCCTCGTCCGTATTTTCACAAGTCGCATCCTACTATGGCTGGCTATTTGCCCGTTCTGATCCTGCGCTATAAAATATGGTCTAGGCAGCTCCATCTTTCGAGTAAAGGTGGAAGCACTCCGGTAGAAGTCTCTGGTTAGAGATACATTCGGATATTTAGAGCTTTGTACTCACGACTGTAAAAGAATCATGCAGTTCATTCCAAAAGAAACGAAAACGGTTTATCAGCGAATACATTTCACATACGCGGGAAGTGATAATTAGATAAATTCATTATCGGTGATCCGATTGTGATAAAAACAATGTATCACTCGCAATTGAAGTCATTTTGAAATATATAGGTTTTCCTGGTGTGATCTTTATGAAATATTTTTGAAATATTCTGGCTTAATATGATAATAATGATTTTAGTTCGAAAATATAAATATGACATTCATAAAATCTGTTCTATTCGATGGCTAATGACCATATCAGTCGATGCCAAAACACCAAAGAAGAATAAAAGTAATCTTTTAAAATATTTTGGTTATATTCTTAGGAATATTTAGTTTAGAATATTCCATTTGGTTTCGTAATGTTCTTACTGTTGGATCTCATGAAATCTCATAGGATTCGCATAAGAACGGAATTCCAAATACAGATTGGATCATCAAATCCTGAACCCAATTTTTTATACGATACCGAATAAGATTATAAATTGTGTGTTTTATCCTCATTCAAAACTGAAAACTTATAGGAATCGCATCAAGGACATGGCACTGGATACATGTATTCCTGGGGCTCGATAGATTTTTTTGATTTTAGGATAAATCATTCTACAGGTCAAAACAAGCAACTTCCTTCAGTAGACTTTTTTCCTGGCTCTACAGCGTGAGCTACAAAAATGGGTTGATTGTCTAACGCTAATTATGGAAAATATTTTCTGCGAATGGATTTTTCTTGATTTTTGAGTATAATATCATGTGAAAAATATCAATTTCCTTTGATTATATCAATTATGGTGTACATTATTACTCGTCCTGTAGTAATGTACACCATAATTGATATAATCAAAGGAAATTGATATTTTTCATATAATATTATAGTCAAAAATCAAGAAAAATCCATTCGCAGAAAATATTTTCCATAATTAGCGTTAGACAATCAACCCATTTTTGTAGCTCAGAAAGAAGTTTAATGAAGAAAGTTGCTTGTTTTGACCTGTAGAATGATAAATCCAAAAATCAAAAAATCTGTCGAGCCCCAGGAATACATGTATCCAGTGCCAAGTCCTTTAGATAAGGAATTCTTGATCCAAACCATCACATCCTGATCCCACTGTTTCCCCAAGATACCCAATAAAATTTAATACGGAATTCCTGATACATATTATAAATTGTGAATTTCCACACATTTCTCATACGTTGACAAGCTTGTGAATGAGCATATAATATCGTTGTGATCGAAAGTGTAATACCTCATCAAATCATGTAACAACCACTACCTGATACAAACTCACATGACATGTACCCGGGTATGCTTATAATTACATCTACTTATAAATCCTCAAAGAACCTTCCAAAAAGTGTATGTGCCAGGGTTACGTACTTGTAGGTTACAGAAATTCCACGTAGATCCTTATAAATTCTCATAATTGGTCTATATTTTTTCATGATATTTCATGTGACATTTTTGGCAGGGAACTCTGAGAAAGGAATGCTGAAATCTGAGTTTTTCAAAGCATTGATTTCGTTAGCCATTCGAAACATGGTTGAGAGAGGACTTAAAAAGGTAAATCTTTTCCTTGTCATAGGTAATCTGAACTAAACAGTAGGGGACATCTTGTAGGATATGTTGGAACGTTGCATGAGTCCCAGTAAAGTTTCATCCGCAATGTTATTGTTGACAACCTTGTACAAAAACATCATTTGTGTTACATCTCGTCTAGTAGAAAGCGGTAATATTTTGAATTGTTGTCTCCGGTCTGCAGATCTGACTACGTTGTAGTCCGGCCATCGATGTTTTTTCTTTGAAATAAAGATACCTTAACAATTTATTTTGAATTCTTTCAATTCTATCTAGATGCAATTGTGGTTGAGACTTCCAAATAAGAGAACCAAATTCTAGTCTTGGTCCTACTAGCGTGACATACAGTATCGGAAAGTTTTCATCTTGGGTATGGTGGTTTTGAGAGAGCGTGAAGAATAGCTTGCTATAATGTTGAGACAGCATTACAATAATTTCTCCTCTACTCGCTCGAGGAAGGGATATCGACTGAGCTGTTAATTCGTTGGGCGAGGTAACAGGAGAGAGTAGTGCGTCCCTCATATTTATGTGGTATTATCATATCATTGCATTCCTTGTTGCTCGCGTAGATTTCTGTCTATACCCCAAATGAAAAGTTTCCGATACTGTAAAAGCATTTAATTGTGGATATATTTGAAAAAGAAAAGCTGCTTCTTATAATGAATCCCAACATTTTATTGGATTTTTTTTACAGATTACATCAAAATGAGTTGAAAATGACATGTTGGCATCATAAGTCACTCCCAGATCTCTAACTTCTTTCTCCTACTAATTGTGACATGCCTGAATTTGTAGGAAAATTCGATAGGATTTTTCCTCAAAGAAAAACTCACGTCAATGTTAAAATATAATTTGTTTTCAATTGACCAATTCAATATCTTCTTGTAGTGCCACACAATCTCTGGCAGTTTGAATTTCTTGAAATATTTGTTTTGCAAACATTTGAAGTCGTCTAGAATATTGTAATCACTTGGCAATATCATTGATGATTAAAACGAACAACAGAGGGCCCAAGTTGGATCCTTGCGGAACTCCTGAATTAATTTCACAGTCACGTTAGACAGACGTCCATTAATTCTTGCAATGAAGTTTCGATTCTGTAGATAATTTTTAAGAAGACCATAATTAATTCCAAATTTGTTGATATTCAAAAGTAGATAGTTTTGCATGATCTACCTTGTCGAATGCTTTCGAAAAATCTGTAAAAATCGTGTCGAGTTGATTATCATTTTCGAAAGCTTTATAAACAAAATTTGTGAATATAGTGAATATAGAGAGATAGGTATTTATAGGTTTTTTGTTAACAAAGCCATGTTGTCCCACATCAATAGTATTTTTAACGTGCGAATTCATTTTCCTGTACAAAATTTGCTCGAATAACTTTGCAGGTGCACATACACTAGAGATTCCTCTATAATTAGCAATGTCCTTTTTGTTCCCTGATTTGAATATAGGGACACATATTGCTGATTTCCACGTAGACAGAAATTCTTCCGATTTTATTGCTAAATTGAATATACAGTTTGACTCATTTAAGATGGAAGCACCCTTATAAAACTTACATTATTCAAAAGATTGGAATGATTTTTTTTCGTTAGGTAGACATTCAAAAAGTCTACTAGGACACCAAATTTCATGAATAAATTTCCATTTCCAAGGCCAACTAATCTTATTTTTCAAGGTGAAAAATCTAAAAAAAAATTTCTAGAAAAAATCTTACTACACCATTGGATTCGCAAGATTTTCAAACGGTTCATTTGTAAATTACATTGAAGTGCGTCAATCTATAAAAAAGTTATAAGGAAATGAAATTTGAAAAATATGCCGTTTAATCAACCAATCAATTCAATATCATAGCTTTCATCAAAATTCGGAATACACATCTGTATTGACGAGGTCTCGATATATCACTGGTCATTTCATCGAAATCTGTTCATAAATAAAAAAAATCACAGGATAATAAAATTTGAAAAGTATGTTAATGGAATTTCAGCCAAATGTCATTTTATCTCATAACTTTTATTTTTCAACAGATTTCAATGAAATTATAGTCAGTGATATTTCGAGACATCCTTAATCCAGTGGTGTAGTCAAAGTTTTGATTAAAGGTCTGAAATTGAATTGGTGTGTTAATTGAACGGCACATTTTTCAAGTTTCATACCCTTATAACTTTTTTATTCATTGTCGTATTTCAATGTAATTCACATATGAACCATTTGAAAATGTCGCGAATCCAGTGGTGTAGTCAGATTTTTTCTAAAAAAATCGCTAGTAATTTTTTTAGATATTTGGAAATTGAGATTTATCCATGAAATTTTGTCTAGCTAACGAAAAAAAAAAAGAACAAATCATTTCAATCTGTTGAAAAATGTAAGCTTTATAAGAATGCTTCCATCTTAAATGGGTCACACTGTATGTGAAATGGGGAATTTGTGGATTTATTTTTGCATTGTATAATACTTAACTTTCATTCAGCACATACTATCCTCATCATGATGACGTTGAATGAAAAACTGTCAAATATGGAAGTATTTATTCTACAAATTTCGTTTGGAACATTTCATTATGAAATAATATATAATTTGTAATCCTAAATAAAATACGTCCACGTTAGTGGCGATTCAAATGGATCATCTACAAGGGATACATTCTGATATAGTACGAAAAACTTATTCAATTTCGAACTTATCCTGTACAATTCAATATTCTCTATGTTACTTTTATATACACTATATAATTTTCAGATAAATGAAAACTTGTTAAACTAAGTCTCTTTGTACATTCATATCGATACATTACAGTGGATTTATACATTGTATAACATTTCCCTGTCCGAGAATCTGTGAAATTATAATTGAATGAAGAGTAAAATTTAGAATAGTTATTTACCTAACAAGTGCGGAAAGTAGTACTTTTCCGCACGCGACGGCAGTTGCACGAACGACGCGTAGCGGAGTTCGGGCATGCCGTTAAGGGCGGAAAAGACATTTTCCGTAAGAGTTAGGTACAATATTTTTCCTACGAGTGTTTTTATCCATCTTATTTATGAAAAAACAAGGTTTTTAATAAACAAGTTTTTATAATTGCTACAAAATAACTAATACGACAGAATAGTTACATAGATCATTTTGTTAGTTGTAAATATCCTCATTTTCAAAAATACAAAAATCGTGCGGAAAAGTAAAATCGTACGGAAAAGTAAAAATCGTGCGGGAAAGTAACTTTTCCGCACGATTTTAAATCGTACGGAAAAGTACAACTTTCAAAACAAAAAATCGTGCGGAAAAGTTACTTTTCCGCACGCTCGTAGGAAATATAACTATACGAATTGATATTATACTATAGATATAAACGTATGCCTGATATCCTAATAAAGCAATAAGAAAATGTAATCATCCATAACTGATTGTGTTCATTGGTATACCTTATGATCCGATAAAAGTCAAATAGTAATATCAAATTTTAAATATTGAGATTCGAAATAAGTTTGAAAATCTGAGAAGGGGTTCATCAGAATATTCCTATTTTGAGGCCTTCTCTCGATAACCCAAGGAGATATCCAAAAATACTAAAAATATTTAAATTGGATATACAGTGTTACCCATAAAGTTCGCAACACAAGGAAGTTTGTTTTATTGATGAATAAAATGAAAATTTGACTTCACAGTTAGTTTGTGCTTGAAAAATTTGTGAAAAACAGCCTCTTTCCGTTTTTATTGAAAATTTCAAAAAAAGTAAAAAAAGTTGGTCAGTTTCCAATTTTATACCTTTGTTCCAAATTTGGACTCTCTACTGTCACTTTGATTTTTTTCCAATTTTTCTTAATTTTTCGAATCTTTCGCCTTATCGATTCGAACGAAACATGATTCAAATTTCATAATTTTTATAACTAGGAGACTTCGAAGTCATATCTTGTCCAGAAAATACCCACATTGGTCTGTTACCAAAAAAATAAATAAATGCACCTCCAGAAATTCGTCTTCATTGTTGCAAAGTAAGTAAATCTAGTTTTTTTATTTCGTTGTTAAACTAATTGGGATTTTCAATATATGGACGTTAATATGTCAATGATCGAATGAAACTTTTTTTTTTCATTCTTATTACACTCGTATTTCTTTTTCAATAGATTTTTAACCAGTTTGATAATTTTTCTGACCAATAATTGATGAATTTTGTTACGGTTATTTTGGTGTAATGTTCATTACACGTTTAATGATGAAAATATAGAATATAAAATTTATGAAACTAATTCAAAAAACGTTGCGAAATAGTAATTTATGTAACAAGTCCGGAAAACACTGGTTTTTTGGACGAGTGGACAAGATTCTAGGACGAGCGTAGCGAGTCCTGGAAGTCTTCGAGTCCAAAAAAACTGTTTTCGGACGTGTTGCGTACACAATTTTTTCGGTGTAGAATAACAAATCGGGACACATTTCTTTATTATATTTCTTTGTAGAAGAAAATTTCTTATTCTTATTTGTATTAAATATTGAAATTGGAACAAAAGACTACACTACTACTAACAGAAACATTCTAATTCTTATTTATATAGAAATATATATATATATATATATATATATATATATATATACTGAAATTCGAACATTTTCCGGACTAGTCAGGAAAGTACGTACTTCCCGGACTAGTCCGGGAAGTGATATTTTTTCAAAGAAAAATCGTCCTGGAAGTAGGTACTTCCCGGACGGTTGCCGAAAAAATTATTTGCTACATACATCAAAATATTTCGAAGTCATCTGCAGCTAACGGGATACAAATTTGTTAAAAAAAGGGATACAACTATAATGAGAATGAAGAGAAATACGTTTATTCGTTACTGAACATATTAACGTTCATACGAATCAGTTTAATACTGAAATGAAAAAACTAGATGAAATTTGCAACAACAAAGACGAATTTCTGGAGGTTCGTTTATTTTTTTTTTTTTTTGGTAACAGGCCAATGTGGTTATTTTCTGGGCAAGATATGACATTAAAGTCTTGTATTTATCAAAATTATGGAATTTGATTCATATTCCATTCGATTCGATAGAGCGGAAGATTCGAAAAATTAAAAAAATTAGAAAAAACCGAAATTACAGTTGAAAGTCCAATTTTGAAGCAAAGAAAACTTTTTTTTTTTGAATTTTCCAAAAAAAAAACTTGATTTTTTGAGGATTTTCGAAAAAAATGTAAAATTTAACAGGTTTAGAGTATCACGTGACAAAACAAAAGAGACTGTTTTTCACTATTTTTCAAGCACAAACTAACTGCGTAGTCAAATTTTCATTATAAAATTTTTCCATATGTTGCGAACTTTTTGTGTGATACTGTATGCAAACTGTTTTCAAATTTGAGGTAGGTGTCACCTTTACCACAAACTTCTTCATATCTACATATTCCTAGATGCGATTTTCGAATTATATGAAGAAAAGCATTTCTGGAAATTCTAATGATTCATTCAACATGTTATGATATTTCGGAAATGGTATTTCAGAACATTCTTTTGAAATTTTCGAAATACCAGCTCAGTACCATTAGCAGTTTTCAGAAACAAAAGTGTGTTTATGAGGGTAAGATGGAGAAAAATGAAACTATCACGAATATTATGAAAATATGTGGAAATATCAAAATTTTATCAAAATATGTTGAAGTAGTCCATATATCGAAGTGGATTGGATATTAATGTAGGAACGATGCTTAGTCATCTACACAATTATACATAAAATTGTGGAGATGATTTTCAGCATTATTCCTGCAATGTCTTACTTTTTTTGTGCTGTACTTTGGAGGCGTCCATAAAATACGTGAGATGTTTAAGGGGGGGAGGGGGTCGAGTCAAATCTCATCTGATCTTACGTTGGAGAGAGGGAGGATCTCGGCAAATATCACGCAACTGTTTTTCTGATTGAAACAAAACAAAATTATACTATTTTGGTCCATTTAATCCAGATTGTACATGCTTAAGATTTAATCTTAAGCGTAATCGTAATTCGATTACGATGACCAGAAGTGCTGCAGCCCACGCCGGAGTGACCTGCATATGATTCTTCACGACCGTTTTCTGCCACCTCCATACCCTATCACTCAGGTTGATGGACATTTGACAATTCCGGACTTTAAAGAGCATGACGGAAAGTCATTTGCTCTATTTCTAATACGCCACTGCCTACCGATTCAACCCCTGAATGCCTTCATCAGCACGCCTTATGATCTCTATTGCCCAAGTGTACGTGATGATTTAGAGAAAAGATGCTGCAGTACATACAGTATTTACTCTGCATCCAGCACAAGAGCTGCAGATCACAGGCGAGCAGCCCACATTGCACCAGCTAAGCAAGCACGTATGTTCCGCAAAGTGCGACCCTCACGGATTGTCACAAGACGAGCTGATGAGTTACTGTGCGCAAGTGCCAACGGCTTTGAGTGGCTAGATCAGAACGAAGTTGAAGGAGCAGATGATTTTACTGACAATTTCACTCAATACATGAAAGTCGCGTCTCCTGCGATATGAGGACCAATCAGAATGGGATTTCGCGAAAGTACACGCTTCCTTTCTTTCCGATCCGGAAAGACCACGTCGTCAAGTCAACCACAAATACAAACAGCAATGATACATCTTGTAATCTAATATGACATAAACGTCAGGTTGACAGACTTCATGTTTATTATTCATTAGTTGCAACTATTGAAGAATTCACTTTGTTTACTCGATCAAATTTCAAATAATAACTTGGTTGGTTCGTGAAATTATCTCAATAAATACGACTCGTGCTCACAATACAATCGATAATTCTGTCAGAAATCTTTAACTCGATCAAATTGCTTTGAGGTAACACCAAACAATTTGATCTCGATAGTATTGCGACCACTCGTGGTATTACCCCCGAAAATCATATGGACATGTTGGTTTCAATAGTCTGTCTTGAGACCCCGCATCATTCTCCATGGACTGAATTAGAGTAGATATTCTTTTTTTTAATCACAGTAGTTACGATTTAAGTATTCTATTGTTAAATTTTTATTACACTTATAATTAAACTATCAGCAATATTGATTACTAGTCTTAAAAACTAGTTGTAAATATTTATAAGAACGAAGCAATTTTTTTTTCTTTTTACAGTAAAATAATCCATCGCGTTTACGTAAGAAACCCACATTTTCAAAAATCTCACATGAGATTGGGGGATGGGGGAGGGGGTTGAATAAAATCTTACGACATCTCACCAGGGGGGAGGGAGGGACAGAAAATTTAAAAAAACACCTCACGTAATTTATGGACGCCCCTTTCATTTTTGAAAATATTTCTAACAATGCATTTTTTTCAGTTTCTTGAACATTCTGAAGTGACCCTGTTGTTTATTAAATGTTTATTCTAACCGCAAATTCAATTTCTTATGCAAGTAATCAATTCCATTCTGTAATAGAGCACTGTGACTAACGTAATTTGACATTGTCAAATATTCGATGGGGGGACAAACAAAGCCATTTTCCATAAGACTACGCGTGTCCTTTTTGACGATTTTCCGCCAAAAAATTTCTATAAACACGTTCTTGGCATTGCAGAGACGTTATAATATCATACAAACAGTTTTCTCTTTTCGATTTGAGGTCATAGATGATGAAGACTTGTGCTGTTATGGGTTGTTTTAACCGATCCAATCCAGAACAGCTCGTGAAATTTCCAAATTTCCTTCTATACAATCAAAGCAGAGACAGGTAGAAACTGCTAGAGTACAGAGACATGCTAGCAGAATTGGGCCGGGTACTGATAAATTGTACTCGAATACTGGGTACCGGGTACTTCCAAAAATTGATGAACGAGTACAGAGTACCAAGTACTTTACTCATTACACATGCTCTCTAGTGCAGTACTCCGAGTAAAAGTACTCAAATTCTAAGAGTACTTTTTGCAAGTACTTTGTCATCAAGTTGTATGTCCAAAAATAATTGAACAATATATCCACCCATTGGGTTTTCTCTGAGTCTTGCATTATACCTTCACCACTTTTTGCACCCTATAAATAACCATGAACTATCAAATTAATAATGACCAAACTATTTTGTAGTTTTCAGTTCATAAAGGATAAAATTAACGATAATAATAATGAAAACAATAGTTATTTTTGTATCTAGTGCGCTAAATGCTCGACTATCTCGACTATTTTTTTTAACTCGGCTGCAAACGTCAAAAAAAATAGGTGAAATTCTGTTACATTTCGAAAAGTGTTAAAAAAGCCCTATTTAATCATTGTTCAGAAATAAATGTTTTTTTGGATTTTCGATTGATTGAGGAGTATAGGTTAGAATATGAAAATCCCATTTAGTTTACATGCAGTGTGCGAAATAGGTATTTTGCACATTACTTCGCGCACGTTGTCATGGTGACGAAGGAAAATGAAAAAAGTGTCACTTCGCATATTTTTGTCAATGCGCATCCTTGTCATTTTTTGACGTTTACAGAAAAAATAATTATTGAGTAATGGCATAAATGGTTGATTCTGTTTTGCCAGGATTGGCTTCATAATAACTAATTTTGATGATTTATAAAGCCTTTGAGGTTTTTAGGTTGCTGGGTGAGGCATGCTGGACTGGACAGACAGGCCAGGCTTAAGTAGACGCGTTGCATAAAAAAAGTACTCGTAAAAATGTACTCTCATCAGAAGCGCGAGTATCGGATACTTTTACCCGATATGTACGGGTACGAGTACCGAGTACTTTATATAAAATGTACTGGGTAACGGGTACAGAGTACCAGAAATGTACTCGGGAATTTGTACTGAGAACTTCCCAGCTCTGCATGCTAGTCAGATCGTTCCGAACATCCGGACCATGTACCTACCCAAAATATGTAGAACACAAAAAATGCTTGGGATTTACCGTTAACATTGAAGGCAACACTGGAGAAAAAAATTTTGTATTACTAGTAGATATTTATTGTCAAAGATCGCAAAACTAACAGCGAAGTTATTAGTAAAGTTATACGATTTCTCATCTGAAAAAAGACTATTTCAAAATTATTATCAAATAATAGGATCACTAAATTTAGTTAAGTTCAAAAAAATCACAATTAACCACTAAGGGGGCGTCCATAAATTACGTGAGGGGTTTTTTTAAATTTTCTGTACCTCCCTCCACCCCTGGTGAGATGTAAGATTTTATTCAACCCCCTCCCCATCCCCCAATCTCACGTGAGATTTTTCAAAATGTGGGTTTCTTACGTAAACGCGTTGGATTGTTTTATTGTAAAAAGAAAAAAAATGTTGCTTCGTGCTTATAAATATTTACGACTAGTTTTTGAGACTAGTAATCAATATTGCTGAGAGTTTAATTATAAGTGTAATAAAAATTTAATAATAGAATACTTAAATCGAAACTACTGTGATTAAAAAAAGAATATCTACTCTAATTCAGTCCATGGAGAATTAATTCAGGGCCGATCCTAGGGTGTCCGCCGCCCGCGTGCAAAGACCTAATGTGCCGCCCCTCTTAATTTTTTTTCGTATTTTGACTAATACTTAACGTTGACGTTTCAAACTTATCTTATGTTCAATTCAAAGCTATCACTCCAACCGATGTCACTAAATTGTCCTAGAAGAAACCAGTTCCAGTACAATGCCATTACCTCGAGGAGTTCCCCAGGGCTCAATACTACGCCCGCTCCTGTTTTTATTGTACACTATGGATCTGGAAGAATTCTCTGGTGAATGTTATATACATCAATTTTCTGACTACACTCAAGTGTATAAAAATCTCAAATGATATATTTGATAGAGTTCATGCCACAGATGAAGTGTTAATGAGTGGTGTGAATAGTGAGCCCTGTAGAACAATTACGGTTTAAAACACATATTAAACAAATATTTATCGACAAATCTTTACCGTAACAGGATAATTCTAAACAAAGATTTGATGAAACAGTTACATGAAACTTTAATTTTGAGTCACTGAAACTATGGCGATTTGATTTATGGACCGTGCCTCGATATTCGCACATCGACTAGAATTCAAAACTCATATATATTCGTTTCACTTGTTTTTTGAGAATGCAAGACCACGTAACTCCATTTATAGCGGAACAAGGATGACTTAATATGCAGGACCGAAGGAATTTTCGCCTTGCATGTTTTGCCCATAAAGTTTTAGAAAAAGGAACTACCGGAACTCCTTTGTATATTAGAAAAAAATGACATATCGGTCGTTTGTTCATGATGTAAATACCAGAAATAGGAATCTTCTTGTAATACACAGGCATACAACTGCTTGTTTAATTGTATATGTAGGCATTTTTTTATATGTAACTGGTACAGAAAAAATATGCCGATGCCGCATCCCTTCAACAAAGGAGACCGCTAAAATAAAGTTTGTTTTGACCATTGAACTGCGTGCTGTGTGCCGATCGTAAACTATATGCGGCCTGCGGCCGCCCCTTGTTGGTCGCGCCTTCGTGCGGGGCACGCGCTGCACACCTGCTAGGATCGGCCCTGAGAATGATGCGCGGTCTCAAGACAGACTATTGGAACCAACATGTCCATATGATTTTCAATAAAATCTTCTGCTCCTTCGACTTCGTTCTGATCTAGCCACTCTAAGCCGTTGGCGCTTGCGCACAGTAACTCATCAGCTCGTCTCGTGACAATCCGTGAGGGTCGCACTTTGCGGAACATACGTGCTTGCTTAGCTGGCGCAATGTGGGCTGCTCGCCTGTGATCTGCAGCTCTTGCTAGATGCAGAGTAAATACCGTACGTACTGCAGTATCTTTTCTCGAAATCATCACGTACACTTGGGCAATAGAGATCATAAGGCGTGCCGATGAAGGCATTCAGCGGTTGTATCGGTAGGCAGTGGCCTATTAGAAATGGAGCAAATGACTTTCCGTCATGCTCTTTAAAGTCCGGAATTGTCAAATGTCCATCAACCTGAGTGATAGGGTATGGAGGTGGTAGAAAACGGTCGTGAAGAATCATATGCAGATCACTCCGGCGTGGGCTGCAGCACTTCTGGTCATCGTAATCGTATTACGATTACGCTCAAGATTAAATCTTAAGCATGTACAATCTGGATTAAATGGACCAAAATAGTATAATTTTTTTTTGTTTCAATCAGAAAAAAATTGCGTGATATTTGCCGAGACCCTCCCTCTCTCCAACGAGAGATTTGACTCGACCCCCTCCCCCCCTTAAACATCTCACGTATTTTATGGACGCCCCCTAACCACCAAAAAAAAACAATTTGCTATTCAAACTCAAATTCGTTGTTTGTCCCCCCATCAGCTGATCACCGCCATGTTGTGACGTCAGCTGACAGCGCTCTATTTGATTACAGAGCCTATAGTTCGGCCAATGACTCATGGAGATGTTTTAATTTGAGATATGGAACTGTATAATTTGATGTTAAAAAACTAAGATATGCAAATAGGTACATTATTTCAATTGTGGGTTACTTCAGAAAACTGGTTTCACAGTTGGATTTTCATAGTCAAAATATCCTTAATCTGATCATGAAACTTCCTGAATTTTGAGCTCCCCCGAAATTCCAATGATTATCTTGAAACTTGTAATTGTCGGCCAATTAAAATAGTGATTTATGTACCAAGGACGAAAAACTGTCTATTATAGTCGAGCCTGCAAATTGATAGCTGAGACGCAGCAGAGGTTAGCAAGCAAGCGAGACGATAGACAGCGTTTCGCCGAGGTGCATATCACATTTTTTCGTCGACCTCTACAAATTACCTACTAATTTCCGATTTTCGAATCAATAATCTACTATTTTTTTAGGCAAGTATTTTTCGTCCGCAGATACTTTTCGTCCGCAAACGCTTTTCCTCCACTGTGCTCACTATGATACGGCGTAGTAACCACAGCGGACGAAAAGCGTTTGCGGACGAAAAGCGTTTGCGGACGAAAAGTGTTTGTGGACGAAAAGTACTTGCCTTCAAAAATGGTCGATTTTTCGCCCGGAAATTAGTACGTAAACTGTAATTTTTTGTAGACTTCGACGAATGATGAATTTTTTTACATTACAAAAGAGGGTTCGCAACCCATTGTAAGTCAGCTGAGTAAGATTTTGAGCATTGATTTTTTCTTCGTGTATTCATTTGTTTCCTAATACCAAGTTTCCAGATGAATTACTGAATAAGTTTTCATTTTCTCATCAGATTAACGAAACACAAATTTCCATATACCTACATGGTACATAATTCTATGACTATTTTCGGACAGGGAATATGTTTCTGAAATTCTCAAACTGAATTCCTACATCTAAATAATAAATATTGCAACAATAAAATCACATAACAGTCGGCATTGTCTTTGGTCTTTATGAGAGATATACGGGTGTTCATTGGAAAAATTTGACAGTCCAAAATGTATTGTTGCTGTCAAATATAGTCGGAGAGCTGGCGGGCAAATTCTGCAAGAGTTTTCTAAGGGCTCATTTTTATACATACCATAATATTGAGGGTGTACAGGGCGGCACTCTTTGAAGTATGTTTAATTAGCACATGTACTACAAGAGTTTTCTAATGAGTGAAAATTGGTAAAGAGCTTAATTTGAATATGCAAATCCGAAAGGTAGCGGTCAGACCGCACAACTCAGTGACACTGCAAGTCAGCAAGGCGTCGAAGTGGTAGAACTTTCTACAGCGTCGCAAGAGTTTTCTAAAGGCTGAAAATTTGTGGGCTACTTTATTTTTAAGTATGATTCATGAAAAAACAAGTCAGACTTCGAATTCATGTGACAGAGCCAGTCAGCAGTCATCGGAAGTCAGCGTATCGAGCGCACGCGGGTTTTATGTCATTTTAATCAAAATTCAATCATTGTGTCAATATTAATTGAATGCTAATCCATTGCTATTGATATTTAAGCTCTGCAAAATAAAAAATTACCATAATACTCCAGTTTCATCAGTACCATTGGACCATAATGATTGATGAATTCAGTAGATTATTTTCACGATATTGAAAATTCATTTAAAAAATGTATAGTTACGCATGATAAAATGATTATTCGTATTAGTTTGAATTAAATGTAATTTTTTTTTATCTTATGTTTGTGTATTAGCCCTGATAAGCCAATGAATCCCCACTCGGAGCGTGTTTATATTTCCGAGAACATGGATTCGTATCTTGTAATAATTGCAACTCAATGAACGTATGCAAATATATTTGAATACATAGAAATTTTTTTATTTCAATATAACAAAAGTAAAGTTTTCAATCGGAATCGCTATCGCTTTCTTCTGTGGAAGAGCTATCTGTTTCCTAATCATCAATATCGGCTCGTGACTCAGACTCTGATTCCGAATCTAACTAATACGAATAATCATTTTATCATGCGTAACTATACATTTTTTTAAATGCATTTTCAATATCGTGAAAAGAATCTACTGAATTCATCAATCATTTTGGTCCAATAGTACTGATGAAACTGGAGTATTATGGTAATTTTTTATTATGCAGAGCTTAAATATCAATATAGACCAACCAATATAAATTTTTTGTGGAAATTAATTCTAATAGTAAGCGACTTGCGCCATGACTTCGGGGATACTTTATAAATAACTAAATTCCAAATTGCAACTCAAAATTTTTTTTGTGCAATTGTTTAAACAATGATTATTAAAAAAAGGGTCCTTTTTTTGGTTTTTTGTAAATATCTCAAAAGGTACTGGACGAATGGCTTTACTCATAAAAGACCGTTTGTAGAGAATGACCTACAAAATGGTTTTTGGAAAATCCCGATACGACCATTTTTCGCCGAGAAAAGTCGGAAAAACTCTTGAAAAAAGGCCTTTTTTCAAAAATTCGTATCTCCCTCAATTTTCAATATTAAGAAATAATTTTTCGGGAAATGGTAGCTAATATCATGTACGTTGAGCTCCCGAAAGGTGGAAATTGTCGCTTCAATAGTTTTCCTACAATCGGGTTTTAAAAAAATTACAGCCATATTTTGCATGATGCGTCATATTACGGGAAATGGTCCGATTTGAATTTTTAAAGCGGCATTTTGAAGTTGAAGTTAAAAACTACAATTTGTCTATCTCACATTTTCCCATAAGTTTGGAGAACATTGTTAAAAATACTTCTGAACACAGCGCTTCGAGTAAAAATTCGTCGCCGAGTCGTGCTAAGGTAGTAGTGGAGGGGGCGCCGAGAAGCGGTGGAGAAGTGAGAGACCGGTTGCGCGCACAAGGCGCTTTTTTCTATACAACGAAGACGTCGCTTCTCGGCGCCCCCTCCACTACTACCTTAGCACGACTCGGCGACGAATTTTCACTCGAAGCGCTGGGTTCAGAAGCATTTTTAACAATGTTTTCCAAACTTATGGGAAAATGTGAGATAGACAAATTTAACCTCAACTTCAAAATGCCGCTTTAAAAATTCAAATCGGACCATTTCCCGTAATATGACGCATCATGCAAAATATGGCTGTAATTTTTTTAAAACCCGATTGTAGGAAAACTATTGAAGCGACAATTTCCACCTTTCGGGAGCTCAACGTACATGATATTAGCTACCATTTCCCGAAAAATTATTTCTTAATATTGAAAATTGAGGGGGATACGAATTTTTGAAAAAAGGCCTTTTTTCAAGAGTTTTTCCGGCTTTTCTCGGCGAAAAATGGTCGTATCGGGATTTTCCAAAAACCATTTTGTAGGCTTTTTCATTCTCTACAAACGGTCTTTTATGAGTAAAGCCATTCGTCCAGTACCTTTTGAACAAAAAACCAAAAAAAGGACCCTTTTTTTTAATAATCATTGTTTAAACGATTGCACAAAAAAAATTTTGAGTTGCAATTTGGATTTTAGTTATTTATAAAGTATCCCCGAAGTCATGGCGCAAGTCGCTTACTATTAGAATTAATTTGCAAAACAGGCTTTATTTTTGTTATATTGGTTGGACTAATAGCAATGGATTAGCATTCAATTAATATTGACACAATGATGGAATTTTGATTAACATGACATAAAACCCCAGATTGCAGTAGCATCCGCGTGCGCTAGATACGCTGACTCCCGATGACTGCTGACTGGCTCTGTCACATGAATTCGAAGTCTGACTTGTTTTTTCATGAATTATACTTAAAAATAAAGTAGCCCACAAATTTTCAGCCTTTAGAAAACTCTTGCGACGCTGTAGAAAGTTCTACCACTTCGACGCCTTGCTGACTTGCAGTGTCACTGAGTTGTGCGGTCTGACCGCTACCTTTCGGATTTGCATATTCAAATTAGGCTCATTACCAATTTTCACTCATTAGAAAACTCTTGTAGTGCATGTGCTAATTAAACATAGTTCAGTGCCGCGGCCGAACGCAGCGCTACATAACCTTGCGAGTGGGTGCTGATTCATGTACACCCTCAATACTATGGTATGTATAAAAATGAGCCTTTAGAAAACTCTTGCAGAATTTACCCGCCAGCTCTCCGACTAATAGTTGTATTTCTAAATTGAAGGATCCCGCCCATTTTAGCGGAACTTTTGATATGATACCGTTCTTAAAGTCGCAACTAAAGTATCACATCACAGTTCATATACAGCCTGTCCATAACTCCCCCTCTGTTAACTTTTGAAAGGAGTGGAATTTTTTTTTGGAATTTTTTTTCGGTTGAATGGTAGGCCATAAGCTACTTTTTGACAATAATAAAAAAAATGCATCTCTCAAAATGGCGGCCGAGCGCCATGAAAATGAGCGACTTATGTGGAAATATTTCTTTCTTTCACTAGTTCAAAAGATGTCTTTGTTTTGGCAAATAAAACCTCATGATTGTCCAAACACCCAATTTTGGTATAAGTTCATCCAATATCAATTGCAACAACTCGTATAGATTCAAAGCAAGCACCGCGGCCCAGGTGGACTTAATTTACGTGCGGCAAAATGCAAAGTCTTTGGCTGGAGAGTTATAAATCATCATTTGAATGAGGTGTCGGCATATCAAACGAAATTGTCGGTAAGGCTTTGAAACGATTGTAATGTTCTGCAATTGATATTGGAACGACTATACTTATACGAATGACAATATTTTGTTACTAACAGCAAAATAAGACAGTAAAAAGAAAAAATCGCGCTGGGATTTGAACTCGTGAAAACGTGATCATCATATCGTACCACTCACTTAACACTACTAAGCTATTTGGTATTAATTTAGCTTAGTTACTTTGGCAATAAAGTTCAGCAATATTTTTTTTATTTTTAATTTTTTTTTTAGGAACGAAGTAGATCACAGAATTGAGTAAAATAAGTATTTTTTTTTTGGGATTCTAGCACTGATAACAATTTTTCACGTCTCCAGGACCGGTATGGCCCAGACAATAATTCATAACTTCTTCATTATGAATTCTGTCAATTTCATATTTCAGTATAACAATCACAATCAGTTGAGAAAAGAAATCACATATTCGGAATAATTTTTCCGGGCGTCCATGGCCAATCTTAAATTCCTTATTAGGAACTCTGCCAGTTTCATATTTCGTGATAACAATCAGGATAGGTTGAGGAAAGAATCCACATCTTCAGAATAATTTTTCTGGAAGTCCAGGGCCGGCTTCTCCCCAGCAATGAATCTTAACTTCCTTATTAGGAACTCTGCCAGTTTCATATTTCAGGGTTACAATCAGGATTGGTTGAGAATAGAATCCACATGTTCAGAATAATTTTTCCAGGCGTCCAAGGCTGGCTTCTCTCCAGCAATAAATCTTAACTTCCTTATTAGGAATTCTGCCAGTTTCATATTCCAGCATAACGAAGAGAATCGTTTAAGAATATAATTCACATGTTCAGAATCATTTTTCCGGGCGTCCAAGGCCGGCTTCTCTCCAGCAATAAATCTTAACTTCCTTATTAGGAACTCTGCCAGTTTCATATTTCAGGGATACAATCAGGATCGGTTGAGAAAAGAATCCACATGTTCAGAATAATTTTTCTGGAAGTCCAGGGCCGGCTTCTCACCAGCAATGAATCTTAACTTCCTTATTAGGAACTCTGCCAGTTTCATATTTCAGGGTTACAATCAGGATCGGCCGAGAAAAGAATCCACATGTTCAGAATAATTTTTCCGAGCGTCCAGGGCCGGCTTCTCTCCAGCAACAAATCTTAACTTCCTTATTAGGAACTCTGCCAGTTTCATATTTCAGGGTTACAATCAGGATCGGTTGAGAAAAGAATCCACATGTTCAGAATAAATCTTAACTTCTTTATTAGGAACTCTGGCAGGTTCATATTTCAGGTTAACAGTCAAGATCGGTTGAGAAAGGAATCCACTTGTTCAGAATAATTTTTCCGGGCGTCCAGGACCGGCTTTACTCCAGCAATGAATCGTAACTTCCTTAGTAGGAACTCTGCCAGTTTTATATTCCAGCATAACAAAGAGAATTGTTCACGAATATAATTCACATGTTCAAAATATTTTTTCCGGGCGTCATTCTCTTTGTTATGCTGTAATATGAAACTGGCAGAGTTCCTTATAAAGAAGTTAAGATTTATTGCTGGAGAGAAGCCAGCCCTGGACGCCCGGAAAAATTATTTCGAATGTGTGGTTTCTAATCTCAACTGATTGTGATTGTTATACTGAAATATGAAATTGGCAGAATTCATAATGAGGAAGTTATGAATTATTGTCTGGGCCATACCGGTCCTGGAGACGTGAAAAATTATTGCCAATGCTAGAATCCCCAAAAAAATACTTATTTTTCTCAATTCTGTGATCTACTTCGTTCCTAAAAAAATAAAAATTAAAAAAATATTGCTGAACTTTATTGCCAAAGTAACTTACTTAACTTATCAATTTACAAAATGATAATTTCCATCTTAAAGCCATTCCACTATCCGTATTTATTTTCTGAATCAAAATTTATATGCTATAATGATAACTTTGAAGACGTTTTAGTACAGAACAGAAAATGCTGGAGCGTCATATTAATGCGTCTGGAAATAGTAATTTACGTAACAAGTCCGGAAAACACTGTTTTTTTGGACGAGTGGACAAGATTCTAGGACAAGCGTAGCGAGTCCTGGAAGTCCAAAAAAACTGTTTTCGGACGTGTTGCGTACACAATTTTTTCGGCAACCGTGTAGAATAACAAATTGAGACACATTTATTTTTTATATTTCTTTGTAGAAGAAAATTTAGAACATTTAAATTTTTATTTGTATTAAATATTGAAATTTGAACAGAAAATAGGTACTAACAGAAACATTCTAATTCTTATTTATATTAATATTTATATTAAAATTCGAGCATTTTCCTGACTAGTCCGGGAAGTGATACTTTCTCAAAAACAAATCGTCCGGGAAGTAGGTACTGCCGAAAAAAATTTGTTTTGATTCGATAAAACAGAATTATTATGAGCAATCAAGTTGCCATGAAACTTTGTTGAAATATTATTTCTAGTCAAATATTCTCAAGTATATCATGACAATGTCATAAATTATTGTAACTGTCAACTACTACTGTTCGAATATTTTTCGAAATAATGTTTTCCCATCAAGAAAAATTTGATATGATAAAATCCTACTTGGTTTGCCATAAAAATAGCGTAAGAGTAGGCGTTTTTTTGCTGTGCTTCATCGTCGATAGAAGAGAACTAAAAAACGTTTTTTCTACAACTGTCAAAAAAGTGCACTTTCTTTGTGTGGTTTGTCTGCGTAAAGCATAACAATATTTCACTATCAACATATGATTTCATTATTAAATGGAAAAGCGTGAAAAACAGTGCACTTTTTTTAACGGCTGTTGCTAGGCAACCGACAGTTTCATGCAACAACAGTGATAGATCCGAATAATAACGAAATCCTGTCATAAAGCCAGTTATCATTTTCTTTGGCAACTAATTACTTAAAATATAAATTGGTTATTTTTTTTTTGACAGTTGTAGAAAAAATATTGTATGAAACTCGTGAGTAAAGTGTTTTTTTTACTCGTAGGAATGCCGCACTACGCCTACTGCGTCGTGTGTCAACATTTCCTACTCGTAAAAAAAAGTATCACTTTACTCACTTGATACATAAATTACTATTTGTCCCGCTTCACATAACCCTTCTACGATATATACGGAAGATCCGAAAGTCATGGATATTTTAGTTGATATGAAATAATTATACCGAAGCAGAAATCAGTACCCTCTTTGGACCATATACAACGATTTTAGACTAGTGAGACCAGTCTCACTTACACATGCCAATGAAAAAACTGGGTTTTACTCCTGCCTCAGTTTTCAACTGACCCATAATCCCGGCAGTTTCTTCCTACATGGAAAATGAAGTATGTGATCTCAAGATTGAGGTTTGCACTACACAATAGTGTTAATAAACATATATGCAGGATATGAATAATCGACTATTTTCAACATTTACTGAAGAGAATGCCGGTTTTATGGGTGAGTTGAAAATGAGGCAGGAGTAAATCCAAGTTTTTTTATGGCATGTATAGGTGGGACCTGTCACGCTACTCTAAAATTGTTGCTTATAGTCGAAAGAGGGTATGGGTTGCTGCTTCAGTATAATAATTCTATATTTACTAAATTATTCATGATTTTTGGATCATCCGCAAACTTAACAGAGAAGTGTGACAAAGCATATTTTAGGTACTCAAATACTCGCATATTATATTTGCAAGAGAAGGTATGAGTCTTCAGAAACGATATAAACTTTTCTTTTTCCTTCTCGGGTCATTTTTAGCCGAGTTATGACCAATCAAATATTCGGCTCTGCCAGAATTTTCAGCGGCGGTAAGCGTGAACCTGAAATTTGATGTCGGCGTTCAATCACGTTTTCTGAGAAAACGAGCGCGTTTCATAAGAAATTACTCGGTATCATTTTTATGGAAAATTTTACTGTTATTCAACTTGTTGAGCTGTTTTTCCAATTAATCATATACTTTCCAAGATTACAGCAAAAATCGATCTATTTATTTTTAAATGAAAAAAAAAATGTTCCAACCCTGGAATTTTGATAAACAATTTTTTTTCGTGTTTTTCATGGATCCAACAACTAACCTTCCAAGTTTGGTAGTGCTACAATCGATCATCGTCTCAAAACTCAATCGTACTGGATTACATATGATATTAGAGACAATCATGATGAATGGCAAAAATAAAGCTGATCTTCCCAAAGGAACTGCCTCACCGTTTCCCATATTTTGACTAAAATTAAGCTTGATGCCAAATTTTTCCAAAGACACCCTCTATACAAAATAACGCTACGAGTTTGACCTAAAAAAATAACGTTCTAATATTTTCACCTCGTCCAATCGTCGCTCGATGAAAGCGGCGAAAATGCCGACCCTTGATTGTGTATTCTCGTCAAACTGAGGTCAGGACTATCGGCCATTTTCAACTCAGACTTTCTAAAACTCTTACCTTCGTTACCCATAATAGAGTCGATGGAGAACCCATTCTTATTCTTCTTAATTTTCGTTGCTATCATCTCGTCCGTATCAGAAATCGAGGACATACTCGGGGCCTGAACTGGGACCGGCTTGCACAAAGTGGGCTGCGGTAGCAGCCCCAAATGGCTGAGGTTCAGCCGGGACAGATCCATAGGGCTCAGCAACGGAAGGTTGTTTGGCAGATTCGACGGGATCCCCGGTAAATAGGGGTAAGGGTTGTGCATGCTGGCGTGAGTGAAAAGGTTGTGGTGGTAGTTTTCCTGGCTCGAAAGAAAAGAAGCAACCATCGCCGACGCGTGGTGGTCGCGCAACATCAGGTTCGGAGAAGGTCTCTTGTAGCGCTTTCTTCGGCGTAAGAAGCTGCCGTTGTCGAACATGTCTTCCGCCAAAGGGTCCAAAGTCCAGTAGTTGCCTTTGCCGGGGTTGCCCGGCTCTCTGGGGATTTTAATGAAGCAATCGTTCAGCGACAAGTTGTGTCTGATGGAGTTCTGCCAAGCGGGAAACTTCTCCCGGTAGTAATGGAATCGGGACATGATGAACTCGCAAATCCCGCTCAGAGTTAGTTTTTTGTGAGGCGACTGTAGTATAGCCATCGTTATGAGGGCTATGTACGAATAGGGTGGTTTGATGAGCTGGTGACTGTTCTTCTTCCCGGATTTCTCTTTCTCGCTTTTGATTTCTTGCGGCTCTGCGGCGGATCCTCTCAGATCTAGCGGGCTGTCAGGCGCCGGGTAGCGTTGATCGAAGAGTTCGCTTTGCTTGATGTCGTCCGTCGTCAGATGACGACAGCTGTCGTCCATCATGAGCATGTCACTTCACAAAGTCACTATTAGCACTTTATGTTCTCTCTGCTGCCGCACTGTCTCGACTATCTGATCTTGATTACAACAGCTCGTATGTCGTTTTATCAATGGAAGGAATGCACCTTACGAAAACTCAAATATTTGTTATCTTCAAATCACTGAACTCGGCAGATAAGATGGATTGCAGCATCCGCGTACGGGAAAGAGTGAAGCGCGAGCGGGGAACGGATTAGATCTGAGGCAGTCGCTTTCTGGAAATGTTATCCCAATATTATGATGACAAGAACAATGATGGTTCAAGCCACCACATTTCCGGCTGCTGCGAGAGAAAACAAAGCGGTAAGAGCGGGGATGGACGCGCGGACACGCCCACTCTACCCCTGGGAACGCCCATTTCACCCCTAAGGTATCAGGTTTACGTTCGGATTTTCGCGTTCCTCAAGTGGAATTGTTATTTGGACTGAAAGTTCATTGATTTTTCTTTCGCTTTGTGTAAACGACCTCCCTTCTCTAAATAAAATGGTACAAGGGGTTGGTAAATCAAGTATTCGGAGTAATTTTCATGCACTGGAGTTGGAGTTGTCGTTTTCTATTTATGTCCACAATTTTCTTGATGGAGTTTTATACTGGTGTATTGTTTATATGAAGGATGGATTAAGGTATCTATACAGAGTTATTTAAATGAACCGACAGAGTGATTTGTGTTGAAAATGTTTTCGTTCTGAATTTTAATATTATTTAATTCATCACAGAGGATTTTGTTATAATATAGAACTTTATTAAACAACAACAATACAGTTTTGAAATGTGGATGAACATATGAAAAAAGTTTGAAGAAAACGATATGTACAAATGTACTTGTTTCTAGTTCGAAAATATGAATAGGACATTCATAAAATCTGTTGTGGAATCATCTCCGGCTGAAAGACAAACTTTAGTCGCTATTTTCCATCGTTCAAGATAACCTCTTGGGAGGTATTCATGTTGAAAAGGGGAACATTCTCCATGAAAATTGAAAAATGTGATTTATTTGTAATATCTAACAGAAAACAACTTGAAAAAAATGAAGTAGCTTAAAATTCATTAATTCGCAATATAGACTATAACCGCTGACATAATAATACAATAAATATATAAAAATTCTTGAAAAAAAAAAAGATCAAAGAAAGCATAAAATAAGGGAAGCATGCATGTATGATATGAAATTGAAAGTACGCACATTGAGTAGGTATTTTGTTTGTACATTTTTTACCTATTCAAAGGACGCACGAAAACACATTAACAATTGGCTCTCGGTCAAATTGACTGAAATTGTATTATGTTATAGTGGGGTGGGTGATTAGGAAAATATGCGAGTTTAAATGATTTTGTATGTGTCGTTTCTGAGATATAAGCAGCCAAAGTTCGAAAAAAATTTGGAGTTGGATAGGGTTGACAAAGGAAAAAGCTGTTTTGTTTGTCGAAATAAGACAAATTCAGGATGAAAATGTATTTATCGGAACTCGTTCAACATGTCCAATTATAACATTATCAATGAAAGTACATTAGGGTTTATACGGGGCATAGTCAAAAATATCGTTTTTCAGGAGTTTTTTTCTAACACTAGTCTTGAACTAACAATTTATATTTTGGTAGAATATCATAGCATCAGTCTATTCTAGGTGATTAAAACTTGTGTTTTTTCTTGATGACTCTCTATGTTTGAAATATGAATTTTTAATATTTTGGATTATAACCTTATACTGAAAAAAAATTGACAGATCGTTTTTGAATAAAAAAAAATATTTATTGCCACTGTTGATTGAACAAACGATAAGGGGATTCTCTGGTGAATTAAGTTGTTCAATATTCCCTCTCATTTAGATACAGGGTGCGTTTAAGTTTTTTTTAGGTCACTTACAATGTTTATATCCAATATCTCAAAAACTGTTCAGTCAATTTGGACCTAACTTTACTCTCACTATTATGAAAGTGTTGACTATTGAATATGAATGTTCGGTCAACTTTGTATGTTGCATTTCTAAGATATGCATTTTTAAAGTTTACTATATTACGATATATGGGGTTACTACTATCGATTAAACAAAACTTTAGGAGACCTTATGATAAATTGAATTCTATTACATAACATATTGAATTCTTTCTTGAATTTGAACATATTTTTGAATTCAATCTTGTTGTTGAGTGTAGTTTGTGTTGTTTATAGTATCAAACAATTCAATAAGTATGTTATGTAATAGAATTTGATTATTCATAAGGTCTCCTAAAGTTTTGTTTAATCGATAGTAGCAACCCCATATACCATAATACCGTAAATTTTTAAAATGCATATCTTAGAAACGCAACATACAAAGTTGACCAAACTTTCATATTTAATAGTCAACACTTTCATAATAGTGAGAGTAAAATTAGGTCCAAATGGAACAGTTTTTGGGATATTGAATTAAAACATTGTAATTGACCTAAAAAAAATTAAACGCATCCTGTATATAAATGAAAGGTAACATTGAACAACTTAATTCACCAGAGAATTCTGTTATCTTTTGTTCAATCAACAGTGGCAATAAATAATTTTGTTTTTATTTAAAAACGATCTGTCAATTGTTTTCAGTGTAAGGGTATAATCCAAAATATTACAAATTCATATTTCAAACAGAGAGAGTCATCAAGAAACAAAATACTGAAACTATGATATTCTACCAAAATATGAATTGTTGGTTCAGGGCTAGTGTTAGAAAAAAAAATCCTGAAAAACGATTTTTTTGACTATGCCCCGTATACACCCTAATGTACTTTCATTGATAACGTTATAATGGGACATGTTCATCCTGAATTTGTCTTATTTCGACTAACAAAACAATTTTTTCCTTTGTCAACCCTACCCAACTCCGATGTTTTTTCGAACTTTGGCTGCTTATATCTCACAATTGACACATACAAAATCATTTGAACTCGCACATTTTCCTAGTGACCCATCCAACTATAACACAATAAAATTTCAGCCAATTTGACCAAGAGCCAATTTTACAAGTGTTTTCGTGCGGGGTCCTTTCACTTGTTTCATCTAAATGAATAATCAATTTGTAACGAATTATTGAACAAATCCAGCCTTATTGTTGTCATTTTGTAGTCCAACCGTTAGGGTCACGTTATAAATTTCTGTTCAGTAATTTTAATATTTAAATTTTTTAATTTTTCTGTATATATCACTACACTACTAGTTCACTACATTAACAGTAAATGGATTTTTTGTTCTAATGTTCTCGTTATTGATTGTTATTTTTACATATCAAGTTGATAAGTTGAACTATGCATGGCGGATTTACCGGATTCTCAATGCATAATTTATTGCAAAGGCGTAACAATTTCATTGTTTAATCATAAACGTTCAAGAAAATAATGATAATAATAATCGCTCTCAATGATAAGTCAAATAAAATTATAACGATTTGTAGTGTCCTCATTTAATTCGTGTAAACTAATCTTGAACGATAAATAGAGAAAATAAAAACTTCCAATTTACACACAAAAATATACCGAATATTTGTCAAAGTACATACATGCGAGTACGTTTCACTTCTTCTCTGTTCTAGGTGCTAAAATTGAAATCTGAAAGGCTTGATCGAGATAAAAAATATACACGGTGAACCACGATCAACCACGAGCATTCAAAAGTCCTAATTGATAATTAATAATTTAAGAATATGGAAAATCGATAATAAATTCAGAAATAGAAAATAAGAGATTATTTAAAAATTGAAAAAAAATCACACAATTGCGTGGGGACGCAACAGACTCCCTGAACCCATTTTTTATATTATCCAAAAGTGCACACAATTTGTGATAACACTATGTTCTTCAAAATTGAAACTCGGTTGAAAAATGGCGGACAAACAGCTGATTGGTCAATCGAACAAAGTTGGCCAAACTTAAATCATCACAACTGGCAAACGACATCAGAAGTAACCAGAAGAAGCTTCAAAGTGCGATACAGTTGAAAACTGAGGTTGTGATTGTAGCTCCCATATATTTGTTGCAAAAGTGAAAAAGATGTGGCACACAAAGTGGCGAAAAAACGTTTATTAATAACGGGTCCAACAATGCAGTCCGGAAAAAAAAGGCCGTGAGACAAATCTAAAAATATAAACTATGATAAAACCTAACTCGTTTACAAAATGCCGGACAGAAAATACATAACAACACTTTGATAATAATTACATGTATAGTAAAAGAAGCCACCTACCTAAAAATGCAGGCACCGATTCAGAACACGAAATGACGTGTTTGAAATCATCTAACCACAAGCAATTCGTTGATTTGCTCACTTGTGAAGTAGTGAAGTTTCGCAGTACGTCAAAATATGGTTTAACAGCTCTTCTAAAAATCGTTTTCTCAAAAGGAAAGAAATGCCAACAAAAACTCATGAAAAACTGAGTTCGAGGTCCGGGCGACACAATTTCACGACGTTGCCGATGTGATAAATTAATCGGTCAGACACGGAAACTATAGGACGTTTCGTCGCATATTCCAGCAGTTATCAAAAATTACCTAAAAACGGAACTGTACCAATAAAGAAATGGTCACAACTGCGCTATTTCTCAAATGGAAACATGTACTTGTCACTTTGTCATAATGGAAAATTATAAATTATCAGTTTACTTATGTGAAAAGTTTTGGAGAATTTCTAAAGCAAACAAAGATACAATCAGGTTTGACGATGGGTGTTCCTAAAATTGAACGTTCTCCAACGTGACCAACTCATAACATAATAATTAAGAAAGCAATACAATACACAAAAGCTCATTTCATTTCAACGAAGTCACGTTTGTTCTACTTATTTAATCAATGCTGCTTTCTTGTTTCGCTTTTTTATGTTCATGGATGGCCGCCTTCGATGAAGAATATCTAATTTTGAAAACATTCATGATAAAACATCTTGTATTTTCGATTTGTTTTGGAATTCTCCAAAACTTTTCACACATGTAATCTGATAATTACTTTTCATCATGACGAAGTGAAAAAAAAAACTTTTCGTTTTTAGGAAATTTTTGATAATTGTTGGATTATGTTGGAGCTGCAATTACACGAGAAACTCAGTTTTCACCTGTATCGCACTTCGAAGCATCCTCTGATAACTTCTGATGTCATTTGTCAGTTGTGATGATTTAAGTTTGAATTTCATGGCCAACTTTGTTCGATTGAACAATCCACTGTATCAACGCCATTTTTCAACCGATTTTCAATTCTGAAGAACAGTGTTATAACAAATTGCGTGCTCTTTCAGAAAATGAAGAAAAACGTACACGGTGTCATTTGAAAAAAAAAAAGTTTGTGGTCAGTTCCGGATTGACCGGAAGTGGTGAATTCTCAGTAGTGGCATCAAAATATGCGTATCCAAGTACTAGCGACCGACATACCAAATTGAAATTTGTATTGTTGAGAATTATTGTCTAGATATCAAAACAATAATTCATGTCAGAAATATTTCGTACAAACAAATGTAAGCCACAAGTGATGAATGATTCGTAGCACTTTGAAACTCGGCCCATGACTTCTTGACATCATATATTGTCATGAAAAAAATTGTTTACCAAAATATCAGGGGTGGAACCCAAAAAAAATTTTATTCAAAAACATTATATATTTTTTTGCTGTTGTTTCGGAACGTATAAGATTTATCAAGAAACAATTTCAACGAGGTGAAAGATAATAAATTCAATTCTCCACAAGAAATATACCTAATAATTTCTCACTAAATCCGCTCGTCTTCTCAGAAAACCTGATTGAATTTCGATATCAAATTTAAGGCTCGCTTGAAGCCGCCACTGCCCTTTCCGACAGGTCCGAAAATTAGATTTGTCATAACTATGCTGAAAATTATAGTAGAAGGAAAAGAAAAAGTTTATATCGTTCCTGAAGACTTCTACTTCCTTATGCAAATATAATATGTGAGTATCTGTGTACCCAAAATGTGTTTTATCCCACTTCACATAACCCTTCAACGATATTTACGGAGGATCCGAAAGTCATGGATATTTTAGTTGATATGAAATAGTTATGCTGAAGCAGTACCCTCTTTGGACCATATGCAAAAAAAACTTGGTTTTACTCGTGCTTCAGTTTTCAACTCACCCATAATCCCGGAAATTTCTTCAGTAAATGTTATACATCCTACATGAAAAACGAAGTATATGATTTCAAGCTTGAGGTTTGCGCTTCACAAAAGTGTTATTAAACATTATGCAGGGTATGAATAAGCGATTATTTTCAACATTTACTGAAGAGAATGCGGGTTTTATCGGTAAGTTGAAAATGAGGCAGGAGTGAAACAAAGTTTTTTTTGGCATGTATAAGTGTCACACTACTCCAAAATTGTTGCATATAGTCCAAAGAGGGTATGGGTTGCTGCTTCAGTATAATATTTCCATATTTACTAAATTATTCATGATTTTCGGATCATCCGCAAACATCTCCGTGAAGTGCGACAAAACACATTTTAGGTACTCAAATACTCCCATATTATATTTGCATGAGAAGGTAGGACTCTTCAGAAACGATATGAACTTTTCCTTTTCCTTCTCCGATCATTTTTGGCAGAGTTAAGACCAATCAAATATTCGGCTCCGCCAGAACTTCCACCTTGTTGAGTTGTTTTTTCGATAAATCATATACTTTCCAAGATTACAGCAAAAATCTATTTATTTATTTTTGAACGAAAAAAAATATGTTCCACCCCTGGAATTTCGGTAAACAATTTTTTTTCGTGTTTATCATGGTTTTAACCACTAGCATACCACGTTTGGTGGTGCTACAATCGATCCTCGTCTCAAAACCCAATCGTACTGGATTAAATGAGGTTGTTAATTATTTAACGAAAACATGTTATGAAATTTTATGGTGGCACATAAAAAAACAATACATTACAGTCAGACTGGTCTTAAAAAGTTTTAATCATTTAATCCTAGTAGATACACTGATATCTTTGATTAAGTAGGTGATATAATTTCCTCTGAATACAAGGGATTAAGATAACTTTTGATGAATCGTTGCCATAATATTATTTTTGTCTCTTGTTATCTCATCCATGTTGTTTTTGAAGAGGTTCTCAATTTCCTCGTTACAACCCTACACTATATCTGTTTCAAGAACTAATTGTAATAATAATAAAAATAATGTTCATTAAAAAAAAATTGGAAGATGTAGTACAACAGGAAAAATAAACATGACTATTTCATTCACACATGGCGGCACCAATAAAATTACATGTTTGAAGTCACATGATATGCAATATGAGCGGATTTTCATGTAAACAAGCGATAATTTAGGTAAACACGGATATTTAGGTAAACAAACAAAGAGAAGTGTCAAGTTTGACACAACTTAAAATAGAAATTCTGATTATTAATGTTCATATGGTCTCATATAATTGTCAAAATACAAAGTACTCTCGATAGAATTATGAAGAAAATAATAGGCGGCTATTTGTCATGGTCTTGTGATATTACCTACAATAAATCACTGTAGCCAGAAGCTTGTATGTGATAATTAATATAATAAAATTTAAGAATAATTATGCATGTAAATTATTTCAAAACACTAATCAATAAAATAAATAAATAGCAAACATAACATGTACACTTGCATTCCATAGGATGAATAAATAATTAATTTTTGTTGACATGATTTTTTGGGTTTATGACCTTCCACAATCTGAAAATGAAAAAATTTGAATCCAAAGAAATCTGTACAAGGGCAAATTATTGTCCGATAAGTTAATGCGTTCACAAGACTGCTGTCATGAAAGAAATAAATTTTTGTCAGTAACGTACCCTACACTGAATTTGCCTATCTGAAAAAATGAGATCGAATTAACAAAGAATACTTCTCTTTTTTTGAAAATTGTTGACGTTTCGGAGGCTGTATCTGCCTCCGTTATCAATATTTCTTGGAAAGACGCTGAAGAAACTGAATTTGAATTGCGGTTTTGGAAATAAGATCTTTCTTTGACAGAGTCAAATGAAATCTGTCATACATTCTTTTGATTGACATTTGGTATCTTGTTCGGTATCAATCAATCACCATTCTGTTAGTTCTTATTTCATCTCTGAGGAGAGGTAACCAGGTGCGGTCCATTTCGATGGAATTGGTTGAAAAGCAGTTGTTCGATAAAAGAATGCACGCAGTTTCCTTTAACTTTCTTTTTTCTTGATTTGATTCTCTCAATAAAATTATGGTATTATTCCATTCCATCATATGATCGCCATCAGATGTTAGAATATGTTCAGATATTTTCGAACCCGTTATTTTTCGATTTTTATGTTCTTCCTGGCGCACAATCAATGGTCTTGATGTTTCAATCTCATTTTTTCAGATAGGCAAATTCAGTGTAGGGTACGTTACTGACAAAAATTAATTTCTTTCAAGACAGCAGTCTTGTGAACGCAGTAACTTATCGGGCAAATTAATTAATTTGCCCTTCTACACTTGTACAGATTTCTTTGGATTAAATTTTTTTCAATTTCAGATTGTGGAAGGTCATAAACCCAAAAAATCATGTCAAGAATTGGATTTCCTCCACAAAATCAAACTTTCAATCAATAATTAATTTTTGGTTATGTAGAGTTTACCGGAGTTTACAGTTTACAGTTTTGGTAGTCGTAGATCGGGTATGGTCGCGGTTGGTTATTTTGGGTCGGATACTGTTTAATCTGACGTATTGGATTGTTCGTTCGTAGGGTGGTTTTTTCGTATATCTTATATGAGGTGTGATCAGGGTTGTGTAATGCAGAATAAAATTAATTCAGAAATTTCAAGTCGATGAGGTCGTTAAGGAATTTTCTCTCGGTGTTTGTTATAATTATATGTAATGAACCTATGAACCAAGGATGACAGCATTCTGCATTTGTCCGACTTCGATTTCTACCGTCTTGTGAAATGATGGTTTGATTTCACGATCGAGATTAGCGAATGCATCAAATCGCATAAGGACCCTGTTATCAGTATAGTAATAACCTTGTTATAACCCAAAGATATTAATAATTATAGCAGATTTCGAAAGCTTGTTGCTAGGAAACAGACCGACGCTTGAGGAAGTTGTTATATTTATCAATGTTCGAGGGTTATTAGGATAGAAAATTTTTTGCTAACCGATACTTTTTAACATTGCAAAAGTCTATGAATGCTTTCCGTGCTAATTTGTTATTGTAACCAGTGTATTTTGATATATTTCATACGAAAATTTCATTATCATTCTCGTCAGTATTACTTACAACCAACCAACCAAGCCAACAACCAACTTTTTTCTTTCAAATGACACCCTGTAGATATTTTTTCACTATCTGAAAGGGCACGCAATTGGTGATAACACTGTTATTCAAAATCGAATATCGGTTGAAAAATGGCGGAGATACAGTTGATTGTTCAGCCAAACAAATTTGGCCATGAAATTCAAACTTAAATCATCACAATTGACAAACGACATCAGAAGTTATCAGAGGATGCTTCGAAGTGCGATACAGATGAAAACGGAGTTTCTCGTGTAATTGCAGCTGCAACATAATCCAACAATTATCAAAAAATTACTAAAAACGGAATAATACCCATAAAGAAATGCTCACTACTACTATTTCTCAAATGGCAACTTTTCACTTCGTCATGATGAAAAATGATTAATTATCAGATTACTTCTGTGAAAAATTTTGAAGAATTCCGAAAGAAATCGCAAATACAAAATGTTATCATGAGTGTTCTCAAAATTAGATATTCTTCAACGAAGGCGGTCATGAACATAAAAAAGGGAAACAAAAAAGCAGCATTGTTTAAATAAGTAGAACAAACTTTGACTTCGTTGAAATAATATGAGCTTTTGTGTATTGCTTTCTTAATAATTATGTTCTAAGCCGCCTACTTTCAATTTTAGGAACACTCATCATGAAACCTGATTGTATCTTCGTTTCCTTTAGGAATTCTATATATAAAGCTTTTCACACAAGTAAACCGATAACTTATCATTTTTTATCCGGTTGAACCAAAAGTGGTGAGTTTTCAGTAGAGGCTTCAAAATATGCGTATTCAAGTCCTAAGTATAGCGACACAGCAAATTTGAAATCTGTATCTTCAAAACTATAGAAAAATTGAGAGGTGTACCTCAACTCGTGGTCACCCGGTATATATATATATATATTGTTATGAAAACTATAAGATATTTTGATTTGAGAAAAAACATAATAATTACATAAGAAAAATTGTTGTTGTAAAAAATTAAATAGAACATTATTATTATCAAAACTAGTTAACCCAGATACCTTACCTGAACTTTACTGTGTTTTATCTTAACCATCCCAGCCACAGACTACAAAAAGAACCATCCATATAGTCCCAAATATCAGTTCTTGAAACCAGTTTCAGCTCTCCGAGGAATCGCTTCCCTTCTCAGAATACCATCAGGAAACCCCCAAGTCTTGCTGCAAAACAGAATTAAATTAGAAAACAATATTGAAAATAATATTACAAACAAGCTAGAAGTTGAGTTAATATGAATAAAAATTTCAAAATGATAAATAAAATTCCATTATAAAGTAACATACTGCAGAAGTAGCAAAATTGACATGGCAATCCAAGAAAAAAAAAGCAAGTACTGAGAGAGTGAATAGAGTCATTGAAACTAACAGATAAAAATGTCAGGAAGTGGTATTATTTGGTTAAATGGAAAGAAACTTTGTATAGTAGTTATTTAAAATAGTAATAGGTTGTACAGATAGAGTTATAAGAATTTTTAAACAAAGTGCTAAAAACCGAAAGTGAAAGTGTTATGACTAAATAGTGTGAATACCTCGAGTGCACGAAAAATCAAGAGAGAACTCGAGAAAGTTGCCATGGAAAAGAGACTTTGTTGAAAAGAGTTGCAGGGACCCAGGGACGCCCAAAAAGCTGAAGAGAAAATTTGTACCAATATTTTTAATTTAGAAGAAAATCCAGAAAAAACTTAAGAAACATTGATGAAACAGTGATGAAAACCACCTTAATCTGACGACGACTACCTACTAAACGCAAAAACTCACCTGTAACATAGAAATCTGACAAGAAAAATCCATTTGACATCATGGACCGGCATCCTGCATGAGAATCCAAAGGTATTTATCCAAATTAGCCAAAGATTAACAATTCCAATCTGTTCCAACAACATTATTCTTTGTGCAAACAATCAGCTAATCCAGTAGGTATTTCCGAGAACTTATAAAATGTTCACTGCACAAAAACTTTTTTCGCACTTAAACTATCAGTGACTCTATTAAAAACCTTAATACATTTTAATAACTACCATTTACGATATTTACGGACTATTTGTCACCCATTTTTCTAGTTATAAGGAGACTTATTTTTATTCAAAGTAGGTAAACAGAATCGTTAAAATTTCCTTAGTACAACACACCGAGCTCAACAAAGATTTATGGGTTGTCTAACTTCATTGAAATTTCAAGAAATATTACGAATTACATAGTAATGAATAGATATCGGTAGGAAAGGGTTAGAAAAGTAAGAATAAACAAGAACTGGTTATTATTTCATTTCCTGATTATTTGTTAATAAAGAAAGTTGTCTGAGTTTGAATTTTATCCTGTTTATTTCTCTTGGTTCATCACTTTTCACAAATTTAACAACATTGCCACTTTGGAAAGCCCTTTTCCTTTGAATTCTCCTGAGAAGAGAGGAGTACCTGTTCCTGAGCGCCGACTGAGTTGGAGATACTGTAAGGAGAGAAAAAAGGTAAAAAGCATTAAAGTAAAGAGTAAGTATCCATCTGGGCAAACAACTGTTACTAAAATAAATCTATACAAAAAAGTTATTTATTCTTCACAACAACAAAATCATTCATATCATCAACAAAATTTATTTTATTAAAAAAAAAATAAAAACCAAAAAAATGACCTCAGTTTAACTAATTTCATTGGATTTCTGCTCAAGCAAAAAATTTTCAGAAGAACAATTTTCACAAGCTTCCATTTTTTAACTTAACGCTATTCGTATGTCCTTTAGTCGTTTTGTCGTTCTGTCGTTCTGTCCTTCTGTCTTTCTTTTAGGCTCAAAACTTACAATTCATTTTTCTAGCAGTTGCTTGCATTTCATTGGGCTGCAATTTCACAAACGTATTAAAAACCGACGCAAGACAATAATTTAAAATAAAATACACTCCTGCCCCCCGAAGATATATAGAGAACGTAGACATTCGGAAGAAAATCCGACGGATTCGGGACTCAAGAATTACGACGAAAAAAATAATGTCGGTAGGGGGGATTGTATGTAAAAACAAAAATCCATAGAAATATTGAAATTTTCTGACGGTTTCGGACGTTGGAATTTACAACTAAAAAAATTTTGATCGACGGAATCGGAAATTGCGAAACTCTCGAAAATAAAAATCCTTTAAAATAGTGAAAAACATGAAACTAGCGAAAAATTTAATTTGAAATAATTAAATCACCTACCCCACTTCCAACTAAATTTCGAAAACTCGCGAAAATAAAATCGTAAAATACCTTAAAAAAGTGAAAAACAAAGGGACCTGCGAATGATATTTAAAAAAATTACCTCCTTTCCCCCTGAAAGTCAGAGGAATTAGAAATTTTTTCAAAGGTTCCGAACGTCAAAAATTACGACAAAAAAATTTTGATTGAGGGGCCCGAACCTCTCTCTTGAAAAAAAAATCAGTTGAAAACAAAATTGAAAAAATTTGTAAAAATAGTAAAAAAATAATAGTGGAACCATCAAATAATATTAATTTCAAAAAACTTACCCTTCTACCCCCTTCCTTCTCGAAAAGGAAATGTGAAAACTCGTGAAACTAAAATCGGAATAATCCGTACTAGTAGTAAAAAACATAAGATGATGTACAGTTGTGTACATAAAAAAGTCGTACAAGATTTGTATGATATCTATCTGAGGCATAGCACTGATTACACTAGAAAAATGTTGAAGGCGCGTTACTGACAAAAATAGTTTGAAATTTCACACTACTTGTCAAAGTCGATAAGAAGTTTAATAGTTATTTATGCAACAAGTGCAAAAAGTGTTTATTGCACTCGACGTGAATTTGTCCGACAAGGCCGTTAGGCCAAGTTGGACAACACGTCGAGTACAATAAACTATTTTTGCACGAGTTGCATGCAACATTTTTTCTACATTTATGCAAAAAGAAAAAAATTATTTAATAAGATTTAAAATTAATTAATTATTACCATCGATTTGCATTGAAACAGGTCACTGTCATCTATTTTTCCATTAATAATACTCAATTTAAAACTTTCAATTCTGTAATTGTCAGAATTAATTTTGACTGACGTTTCCATAACCACAGTTGCATTATAGAAATCGAAATCGTAGTAGCCGTGAGCGCGTATGTTATCACGAGGTGTGGTCATAGTACAGACACTTTGCTCTATGCAGGTAAAACGGTTTAGAACAAAGCCGATCAGTTTTGATTATGGAGTTTTTCTCGGGAAGACATTGTTTGTTTAGCTCCGGCTGCTAACATTAATACAAAATAATATAAAATATGTAACTGTTTAAAACGTATTGCCAATCTCACAGAATCACTGCTAAATATGTAGTGGGTTTGAACATTTATGTTTGTCATGATGACAGCACGTTGAAATTGAATGACAGATAAGTGCAATAATAGTTATTTATGATACAAGTGTTAAAAGTGGCATTTTATTTTGTGAGTGGGGAATATTGCGAAACGAGCGTTAGCGAGTGGAGCAACCCCACGAGCAAAATAAAATCACTTTTAACAAATGTATCATACAAAATTTTTTGTTCAACAGTTACTGCTAGTAAGAAAAAAACAAAAAAAAAATAAGATCCATAAGGATTCGAACACACGATCTTTGGATTACAAGGCTGACTGACAGATACTTCAAATATAATAAACCCCAACGCACTTTATTTATGAATGTCATTATTTGTCAGTGATGAAGGACATTCTACAGTTGGACTAAATACTACTTCGTTTGTAACTTCAAAAGGAATTAGTATTATCAATTGCGCAAACGACCAAATACATGTGTGAACTTTTATAAACGATTCCTCTTGAGTAGGTGTTCTGATTATAATATCTGATTGAAGTGTTTCTATTAGAGAGATCTATATTACTGAGTATCCATCATCTCATCTGTCATTTTACTTTTAACACTAGTGTTAAAAGTACTTTTAACACTAGTGTTAAAAGTGATTTTGTGAAAACGTCAGTTTTTAGTTCATGTGTCAATGAATTAAAAACGTCATTTTTAATGTCAGTTGTACAAAAAAACTTTATTGCATTAGTGCAATAGAGAACTTCTTTTTCCACTAAATATAGTTCAATAAAGTTTTGCTTTTTGCATGAATGTAGAAAAACAATATTAACAAGCCTGACTCACAATAGCCTATAACTGCCTATAACTTCGACTTTTTTATGCACACAGCTGTACACCTCTGCCCGTACAGTTTCCGAAATTGTTTATTAGAAAGTGAATGATACGAAATAATGCTCGCAAAACATATATATATATATATATATATAGTTTTTAATATTTGGGATATGCAGCAGGCCAATAAGAGTACTCTAATATTACTTAAAATTTTTTCATAAAATACGTTACATTTAAAATTGTTAAATTTTTTTTTATTTTGACCACACCAGGCCAAAGCAATGCTCTCTTTCAGAGCATGCTCTCTTTCAGAGCATTGCTTTGGCCTGGTGTGGTCAAAATAAAAAAAATTGTAACAATTTTAAATGTAACGTATTTTATGAAAAAATTTTAAGACATCCTACCAATTTTACATGTTTTATACCAACTTTCATCTTGCACAATGTGTCACTCATTGTTGAATAACATCGCGTCTCACAATCTCAACAAAGATTATCCCTGATGATGGAAATGATTTATTAAATTTCCGAAAGCTTGGACAAACTTTAAAGTAGTACTCTTTGATTTTGCTGCAAAGCCCCACTATTTACTAGTTCCATACCTAACTAGTCAGCAACGACTACCCTTCCTCTATATATATATATATATATATATATATATATATATATATATATATATATGTATGTATATATACATATATATATACACATATATATATACATATACATATATATATATATATATATATATAAAATATATGATGTATAGGGCGAACGTCAAGTCCCAGGTGGAGCCTCAGTGGCCAAGAACTATGAAGAAATCATTTTATTTTTTACTTTCGATTGCGACCGTGTGACTAGTAGTAACTTGGAATGGCGAAATACCCTATCACTTCACATTTTCGGGAAGAATAATTTTCTGTAATCGGCAATCAATCTAAACAAGTGATTATGAACGAAAGAAAATATTTTCAGAAGGTAGGTGATTAATCATTTCAGTTGACAGGAACTCAATCAATGGAAATTAGACAAGATTACCAAATTAGAAAAACAGTTGATAAGATTGTACTCAAAGTTAAACAATGAATCTATTAACAAAAATAAATAAGTATATTATCTCCTTTTTTATAAATTATATAGAAAGAATTTGTATGAACTATCGAAAAACCTTGACATTTATGTATCTCTATTGATGAGCAAAGGTTTCCTATTTTTCATTGTAAAAAGTACCTATTCACAACGATTCGTTTGTGATAAAATAGCTAAGGGTTTCACTATGAATATTTTCATTCGAGTGTAGGCTGCTGTTTTCAAATTGTTTCTTAACGTTTCTTCAGCGCGAGTGGCTAACGTCTTCAGAGTTATACCTCATTTCAAGAATAACGTAGAATAGAAGTACCTACATCGAAGATACCAAATCCAAAATATTTTTGAGTAGGGTCCAGCCGAGAAACAAGAGAAAATATTTTAATAAATTTCAGCTGTCTTCTATATTCCTTCCGTTGAGATATATGTTGTTCAGAAAGTGATTAGTCATCATCTGACAAAGCGGAAGGAAATTTAGTTGGGGCCGGGGCTAAAAAAAAAAAATTTGAAATTTTTTTCCTGAAAATGTCTTAGGTCAAAAATTAGCCGGGCTCCTATATTCTCACTTTTTAGTTCATTAGTTTAAATTTGGCACTTAGATAGCTGAAATCGTGGTGGAAAGAAAGAAAGAAGAAAAGGAGCAATCGAAAAACTTGCAAGACCGGCTATGTTCAAAAATTGGAAAAATGGACTTGGAATGCTGATTGCGCTCTGAAACTTTGGGTAGCACTTCTTTATGGACCAAGAAAAACAACCCCCCAAGGAAAGGTCCAGTTTTCACCCCCTTCCACCACTTTCAATTATGGCCCTCTTTATGACTATTTTCTCGACTTTGTAGGGTCTGAAAAAAAAAACTTCTGTGTTTAAGTACAAATGGACATAAACATTTTATAGAAAAAAGTTATTTATTTTGACGAGATCTACCACATAAGTACTTATTTTTTGTAATGTTCTCAGCAACTTCACTTAGCGCCCTAGGAGCTAAGTAACATGCATCAATATAGAAAATTATAAATATCTCGAAAATGATCACCTCCAGCGTTATTAAGGTGGTGTACCTTTTTTACTTGGAAAAGGTGTGGGAATGAGGTTTCTTCATGAAAAGTACCAAAAGTTTACTGTCAAAAATGTTAGGGCAATTTGAAATAAATAATGACAGCGTACGAAGCGCCCTCTAGATGTTACATGAAAATTAATATGAAATTATGATTTCCCACGTCAAAAACCCCGGGTACCAAATCTCGTGCAAATAACTTATTTTTTGCAAAAGTTATTTTTAAAAAGCGAACAAAAAAAATCAATTTCAACATTCTGTATTTCCGAAACGAAGCATTTCCGGACACAAGTTTATATAGACTTTTTTTCTTAAAATTGTCTCAGGAATACGTCACTTGAATATTTTAACGTACACTGATAAAAATAGGTGGAAAAAACCAAAATATTTTCCGTAAATTGAATTATCACCAAATCTAGTAATTTCACTGCAAAAACTTATTTTTTTCATGTAATATTGTACCTTTCTGTTATTTATTATGTTTTTCTAATTTCAGTTCGTAAATGAATAATCTTAAGTAATACTATAAATTCACCATGCGAATTTCAGTTCCACTGCGTTTTCGCTCTGGAATAATGTGAATGTACAGCAATTTGGTAAAATTCAGTAGCCTATTCATAAATAAACTCGCGAGGTCTACGCCTGTGCATGAGGGGGAACCGGGAAGAATGCAGAACGCTACCGATTATAACCTCAATTCGCAATTGACGGTATTTCAATGGCTGCGGTCTGTTTATAGTGGGTGCGTAGATATTTTGTTTATAGTGGTTGGAAGAGTGAAATAACTTGAAAGGTGAGTTCATATTGATCATAGACAGTATGTTAACCTGTAAAACCTGTAATTTTAAGTGTATAACCATCGAAAAATATATAGGAGCAGAATTTCCTTGTCTGTATGCCAGCTGCAAAGTGTCATTCATCAGTTATATAACATTCAATCAGCACGTTTTTAGGAACCATATAAAGGTTATTACAAAAACAGGGCGAATCACTAATTTAATTTGTGATATCTGCCAGCAAGCGCTCACCAATGATAGGAAAATCTTTCTGTCTGTTTTTAAAAATTTATCAGATCATAATGCTATAGCATGTCCATTTAAAAAGGAATGCAAGAGCACAACTTCGTTCAAGACCAGACAACACATCCGTGTTCACATGAGTCGAAAACATTTTGTGGAGAAACCAAATACAAATGATCACCATATTCAAAACCTTAGTGGAAATCAGTCCCAACGTGCCCAAACAAAAAATCTTGCTTCTAATGATATTTCAAGTGAATGCTTTTCTAATTCTGATTTGGAAAAGCTTGCTACCAAAATTCTAGCAAACATGTATTTAACTTTATAGGCTAAATTTTTCCTTTGCTAAAAAAGTCTCAAGACTATAATTGTCGGATTCATGGATATAGATACTCTCAACAATGAAAATATGCTGAAAAAATAGAAGGAAAATTTTCAAGAATTGGATATTTTGAGTTTTAATTCAAATTCACAAAAAAAAATTATGATTGAAAAAATGGCATTTTACGTTCATTATATTCAAGAAAAAAATATTACTTAGAGCACTACGGTTTTGTCAATCCCAAAAAAATCTATTTTTCAATTATGCCCAATGAAAGTTCATTTTTTTATTATGTTCCTATTCTAGAAACCCTGAAACAGCTGCTCAACGAATATTATATTGAAAATCAATGCTTTTCTCAGTCTAATAGGGTTTCTTCAACAAAAAGTGTCTTTACCGATTTTTGGAGTGGACCTGTGTTCCAAGAAAATATTATTTTCCAAGGAAAAAATGCACTGAACCTAATTTTATATTTTTAGGTTTGTAATCCTCTTGAGTCGGCAAGGACCCAGTATAAATTGATTTGTATATATTTCACTCTTGGAAACTTGGAACCTTGGAACAGAACCAAGGTTGAGAATATTCATTTGTTGGAACTATGCTTCGACAAATATTTGAAAAACGTTGGATTTCATACAACAATAAGTCCCTTATTGAAAGATCTCAAAATACGTTTATCAGAGACATGTGAATTGAATAACCAATAAGGCATGTTTAATTTTTTTTTTCAGATTCCTCAACTAACTTGACATCAGAAGAACCTCACTGTTCTCATGAGAATCCACCAGCAGCCTCTGCACTCCCTAGCCGTCAGCATCTTGTGTTTATTGCCTACCCTAGTGTTGTGTTTTTGTTTAATAAATGTTTGAGTTCAATTGGAATTTTCAATGGCAAAAACCTTACCGTGTTCTATATAGCTTTTGGGTTTTTGGTCGTGTATCCATTTTTCTTGGGGTTTCCAAGAAAAGCCAAGAAAAACTGACACACGACCAAAAATGCCAAGAAAATTGTATACAGGGTCGTGAAAGCCTTAAATGTACTTAGTATTAATGTTACCTAAAAATACAATGTAAAAGTACACCTTAAAAAAGCAAAGTAAAATTATACATGAAAAGTACTATAGCACTTTTCCAGAATAATGTAAAATCACTGTGTAAAAACACTAGGTAAATAGATACCTGAAAATCGTCAAGTAAAAAAGCAGTATATTTATTGTATTATTATTCAGGTACTGGTACTGTAATGTCATTTTAGAGAATCGATGGTAAAAGTCAGGTAAATAACGTTGGTCATAAAATAACCAACGTTATTTACCTAAATTTTACAAGTATGTTTTTATAGTGTACTTATGTTACACCCTGTATATGAGTACGCATAAAATGCCAGTAAATGAATTCACTGACTGATACATGGATTGAATTATTTCTATAAAAAAGAGGAAGAGGTACAATCTTTCCCCATAAATTGGTTCTTCCAATTGAAAGTTTGGAGCGGTTTTGATAGATGTCCATGCATGCAGTATAATAAAAAAAAATTACGAGCGGTCTGGTCTGATGGGTAAGTACCTAATTGTCGGAAATTTTATATATAATAAAGTGCGTTGGTAACTAAATAATTATTTCTCTGTATAAAATGCGCTTATCTCATGAAGAATTAAATATTTACCACAAATATGAACTGAAAAAGGATGCCTACAGAAGCGGACTTTTTTAAATTTATTGCATTTCATAATGATTACAATATGACGATAACAAATAAGTCATAAAATTCCAGCTTTATTATTCCATAAATAACTTCAGAAATGTAATGGAATGGAAGATGAGAAGTCGAAATCACTAAAAAGATAATAAGTGGTATATTCTGTAACAAGGTTAGAATGAAAATTCGATGCGAGCATAACGAATTTTCGTTCCAACCGAGTAACAGACTGTACTTTCGCCGTGATCCAAAATTTTAATCGAATAAAATGAAATACAGTAGAAAATTCATAAGAGATAACTAACCCTGGGTAAACTATTTATTCACTACAGAAAAAGATGCATAAAAAATAATATACAAAGTACACTTAACAAAGTCTTCAGCCGAAATTAAAATGTTTTTTAATTGAAAAAAGGCGACGTTTTTGCTCCCACCTGGGTTTGAACTCGGGACCCCGTGATTATTAGCCATACTGACTGAATCATCTCTGAATATACTGAATATGAATATAACTTTGATTTTTGTTTCAGGCTGTTCATTCATGAAATCTGTTGTGGAATCATCTGCGGCTGAAAGACAAACTTTAGTCGCTATTTTCCATCGTTCAAGATAACCTCTTGGGGGGTATTCATGTTGAAAAGGGAAAATTCTCGATAAAAAAATAAATAAAAAAAATCGCATTTTTTATTTCAATTGAGACTATTTTCCTTTTCGAAATAACTCAAATTTTTGAAATATTCAGAAGCTGTTTGGAAGTTTAAATAGTGTAACGATTTCTACTCAAGCCGGTCCTGACGGAGCTCGTAAAAAGTATGATGAAGTACGAGTGTGAAAAAATCTGCTGGTGTTGAAGAAATACAAGAGTAACGAAAAAAAAACAAAATTTCTCCTGCTTTTAAGTAGCTAACAGACAGAAGTTCGGTTTCAACTCAACAGTGGAAAAGTGTTTTACTACGAGTTTTTTAAATTTTTTTTTTGCACGAAATACAAATTTTCTTTCTTCAAATCCTACCTATACTGAACACAGCTTGAAAAAAAAACAAAACATAATTGAGATTCTGATTTAAAACTTATCAGGATTTTTATAGTTATTTAACGACCCAGGAAACACAATGACGTTAATTTTACGTCCCCAAATGGTAATTTTTCGTCGGTGACGTCGAGCACCTTAAAAATGACCAATTAATAACGTCATAAAAAAACCAATTGACGACGTGAATTGAATGACGTTTATTTTACGTTATTAATTCGTCAGTGAAGAATATATATTACTAATTTTTCACTTACAACAAATGACATGGTGTAGATGTGAAAAATCAGAACTCCATATAGATACATTCCAATATTTATTTTTAAAAATTTCTTCGGATAATATAAATAATTTTTATAAAAGTATATTTTTTGATTATTTGGGACTTTAATTGCCGCAGCACAATATAAGATGGGTACCTTTCTAGACCTTTAATCTTTGTTACTTTGACGATTCAAATATACCGCCATGCGCCATGGCCAGAATGGTTATGATTGGTCTGCAATCGTGTTTATATTCGGTGCACAAATCACAGTTCTGTGATCTGTGATTCGGTGTCGCGTACCAGTCGTTGTTTTTTCCTTTTTGATTTTTATGCGTTGTTTAGACGAAGTCTTGGGTTGTTTGACTGGAATTGATATTTTATTCTGTTCTTTATACAGGTATGTATTCTTATTGTTCACTACGTAACTTGCTGAAAGTGCGTCGGTCATCAGCGGTATTTCCAGTCTCTACGTAGGTTATGTACCTACTGAAAAATGGTAACCATTTTGTTTTGTCATCAACCAAAAATTTATTATCTCTTATTACAACTTTTGTGAAGTTCCTGCATACTTTTAAATACCATTTTATTGCTGTAAAAACAAAAGCAATTATTGATAGGTAAACATTCATTACAGGTCCAATCAAATCATGTACCACAACTGTAGTATAGTAGCTATGTTTTTGTACTTGAAGCACTTTGTACATGGATGTTATTGTTAGTTGATCAAGTGACTCTTATATAAGTATGCTGTCATGACGATTTGGAATGTTGTTATAAATAAATAATTCTAATTCGAAATACATGATTATTTCTGAAGTAATATATAAGATATTCCAGGATATCACAGTGTCGACGAGGATAAAACCTTTAAAAATATCATTAGAGAGAAATTGAAATGGCGGAAAAGGGCGCCCCGTTAGCAGGTCACATACAGGAGTTTATACCCAGTATTTCGGATTGGTCTATTTATAAGAGACGCCTGGAAAATTACTTTCTTGCAAATAATATTGACAACGAAGAAAGAAAACGTGCCATTCTATTGAGTTTGTTGAATGAAACTGCTTACAAACTGTTGTTCAACATGTGTTTACCAGACGAACCAGAAACAAAGAAGTACGAGGACATAATTTCCATGATGGATGAACATTTCAAACCTATTGCGTCAGTTTTTTCCAACAGAGAAAAATTTTTTGAAGCCAAAAAGTTGAGTTCGGAATCTCCAAAGGAATGGGCGGCAAGACTCCGAGAACTAGTAGCAGTTTGCAAGTTTGGAGGTGCCAGCGAAATTGAGAATGCTTTGGTGAATCAGTTCATCATTGGATATGAAATTGGTCGTGTCAAAAATAGGCTGTATGAGGAAAATGAAAAGGTCAAATTTTCGAATATAGTAGAAATTGCTTCAGCCAAAACATCAGCTTCCATCAAAACAGAAGATTTCAAACAAGAACCTGAACTTAATTTCACCAAATCTAGTGGAAGAAATGGAAAATTACAAAGTGCTTCAAGTACAAAAACATAGCTGTAGTATAGTAGCTATGTTTTTGTACTTGAAGCACTTTGTACATGGATGTTATTGTTAGTTGATCAAGTGACTCTTATATAAGTATGCTGTCATGACGATTTGGAATGTTGTTATAAATAAATAATTCTAATTCGAAATACATGATTATTTCTGAAGTAATATATAAGATATTCCAGGATATCACAGTGTCGACGAGGATAAAACCTTTAAAAATATCATTAGAGAGAAATTGAAATGGCGGAAAAGGGCGCCCCGTTAGCAGGTCACATACAGGAGTTTATACCCAGTATTTCGGATTGGTCTATTTATAAGAGACGCCTGGAAAATTACTTTCTTGCAAATAATATTGACAACGAAGAAAGAAAACGTGCCATTCTATTGAGTTTGTTGAATGAAACTGCTTACAAACTGTTGTTCAACATGTGTTTACCAGACGAACCAGAAACAAAGAAGTACGAGGACATAATTTCCATGATGGATGAACATTTCAAACCTATTGCGTCAGTTTTTTCCAACAGAGAAAAATTTTTTGAAGCCAAAAAGTTGAGTTCGGAATCTCCAAAGGAATGGGCGGCAAGACTCCGAGAACTAGTAGCAGTTTGCAAGTTTGGAGGTGCCAGCGAAATTGAGAATGCTTTGGTGAATCAGTTCATCATTGGATATGAAATTGGTCGTGTCAAAAATAGGCTGTATGAGGAAAATGAAAAGGTCAAATTTTCGAATATAGTAGAAATTGCTTCAGCCAAAACATCAGCTTCCATCAAAACAGAAGATTTCAAACAAGAAACTGAACTTAATTTCACCAAATCTAGTGGAAGAAACGGAAAATTACAAAGTGCTTCAAGTACAAAAACATAGCTGTAGTATAGTAGCTATGTTTTTGTACTTGAAGCACTTTGTACATGGATGTTATTGTTAGTTGATCAAGTGACTCTTATATAAGTATGCTTTCATGACGATTTGGAATGTTGTTATAAATAAATAATTCTAATTCGAAATACATGATTATTTCTGAAGTAATATATAAGATATTCCAGGATATCACAACAACGAAATAAATGCGAAAATAACTGTAGTATGGTGTATGTGATGGCCAAGGAATTTTCCTAATAATTGATGAACATTCTCAACACTTGTGATAATGGATAGAATAATTGAAGTTGTCGGACGAAGGCAATTATTCAGAAGGACAAATAAAACAAGTTAATTTTTTGTGAACTAGATGAATACTTGACTTATGTGGCAGATGACAGTAAAGTAGTTAGAAATGTAGTTAGTAATAATATTAATCTCAGAATCCAGTGATACATAGATGTGTTGGAAATCAGTAGGGATAGTGACATATCTGAGGCAGTATGTCCTTCAAATCTTGACAGTAATAAAATATGTGAAAAGATTAAACTGAATCCTTTTGTGATGAAAATGTTGTATAGATGAATGATTCTTATTAGTTATGGGAAATTCATTAAAGTTGCTGTAAACATAAAACAAGTAAGTATTATTTTTTTATCCTTGATTACAGCCCCATAAAAACTTTTATTTCAACAAAAGTAGGTAAAGTAGGTATGAATTGCGTCACATTATTGTTGAAACGACGTCATAAATTGGGCAATATTCAGTTACAATTACGAGTAAATCACGTCATGTTTTGGTCAATTTAAAGTCGTGTATAAAGTTTAGTTTCCGCCACAAATAACGTCATAAATACGTAAAAAACTGACGTTGTTATCATGTGACATAATGGCGTAATATTTACGTCACTTTTACGTCATATTATTAGGTGATTTGACGTCCAAGCTCACCAAAATATCACGTTAAAAATACGTCATCATGTTTCCTGGGGAACAAGTCAACAATCGAGATAATTTTATTTTAATTTAATGTTCGAGATTGTTACAGAAATTTTTCGTCGACCGTACTTTTAAAAAATAAAGAAATCTCACTTTCAATTTTGATTCATTTAATGATAAGCAACAATCACTATTTCCTATTTATATTAGGTAAGTCTATTCAGAGTTAGTTTAATTTTTCCTAGTGGTAGTTTTGATATTGTAAATATTAATATTCGAAATTTTTCATTACCTCATGCTGCTGCTCGTCTAGGTTCAAATCCTAGCAACTACAGATTTTTTTCTGATAATCCGAGAAAGTGCTAGGAATCGCACGTTAAAAGTTAAGACCTCGTTAATCCTTAGCTCGCACAAGTTTCGACTTTTAAGGGCTACCGTTCTCAAGGGAACGACAGCTGGTCAACGGAAAAACAAATTTTAACAATTTTTTATTCAACAACTAAGCAACGATTGTGATAAAATAATTAATTCACAGAAAATTATTTACTAATAGGGGTTATTAATCAACGATTTTGAGTGCTTTAAAATACATCATAAATGGACTGTCGGCGAAAAAGTATATGTTAATGTTAACTTGTTGAAAATTGTTAATTAATTAAACCATAAATAATAAGAAAATCGCAGTAATGATATTTTGCCGACGGCTTATTGTTTATTCATCTATATGCGAAAAGTACCGACATTTTTTCATTGCCTATCAGAAACTCATATTTCATTAGTTGAAATAATTGTTTTTGTTTAGGCGTCCGAACCAAAAAGGACGCGCGCGCGAACACAATCAAACGTTTTCATCCGTTTTTTTACCGCTCAATGGTTTAAAGTTCCAAGAAATGTCTTAATATCTTTGGATTTTTTTTCCGATTTTGGATATACAGTGACCGCCAAAAAGTATGTACCATATGGGAAAAAAGTTTATTATTAGAGTATTGAAAATAAGATTCTTGGGAAAAGTTTGTGCATGTCCGATAACCTAAAAATCGATTTTGACACATGTCACGTGATCGCTGGTATGGCGGCAAATTGAAAAAAATTACTATGAGAACGCAAAAAGTGGGGTAAAATGGCAAGATATCAAAAAAAGTGATTTGAAAAAGTTGCTTAGAATTAAATTTTATACACATATACGAAGTTTGAAAAGATAATGAGAGAAAATTGAAAATAGAATTTTTTTTTAAATATTTTCCTAGCTGTATAAAAATATCAAATTATTATCATATGAATAGCTTGACCATACTGAAACATTTGTATTTCAATGATAATGACAAAACTTTCTCATTTTCTCTACACCAGTAAGCAGTAAAGCGGCCATTAGTCTACCGCAGGCATGTGTCATGAGAGGCAGCAGCATGCTGGAAGGCATAATAGCTCACAACATTCTGGGAATGCCCTCAGACATCATGCCTAAAACCACTAACCTCAACATGTCCTACACCGTGGTCTTCCCTGAAAGAGGAGACTGGGTTCGGAATGAAACTGACCTATGTAGGGCAAATGAAAGGTGGTTCACCGATGGTTCCAAAACTTTGGAAGGTGTCGGAGCCGGAATATATGGTATGAACCCAGTAGTGAAACGCTCATTCAGTTTGGGTAAATTAGCTACGATATTCCAGGCTATTGAAATGTGTGCAAGGGAGCTGGAAAACCGACACCTCACACGAAAAACAATAAAAATATTTTCAGATAGTCAAGCAGCATTGAAAGCGCTTGAATCCAACTGCTTCAAATCCAGAGCAGTATAGAACTGCAAAGACACCTTGAACCGACTAGCACAAGGCAACAACGTAACAGGACTCTGACAAACTTCTAGAACTCAGTAGAGCACATCTCACAGTTATAGTAGGTTTGCTCACTGGCCACTGCAAACTCAAACACCACATGCATAAAATCGGACTTGCACAGGATGCAGAGTGCCGTCTATGCATGGAGGATGATGAAACGGCTAAACACATCCTATGCACATGCCCTGCAGCAGCCAGAACCAGATTTTCAATATTTGGCAATACAAAAGTAAGGCCAGAAGATCTGGTAAACTGTTCTCCCAATATGTTACTCAATTTCGTTAAGAGATTGGATATACTGGGAGTAATATAACCATAGGGTGAGCCACAATAGGCCATTGGCCGCAGTGGAGGGCCTGATATGAGCTCACTCACATTTAAACCTAACCTAACCTAACCTAAGCACTAAATTAAAAAAAATTGGATTTTGTTAAAACCCTGGCTGTTACATTGGTTCGTATCTAACAGTTATATCAGAATTCCACGACCATTGTGATGACATGACACTCCAGAAACATGATGTTTTCCAGATAATAATCAAGTTTCGATGATAATCGTGCCAGAGCGTTTCACTTCGCATGCAATGTTGAAAACTCAAGCCTCTTTAATTTGACGCACTATTTTTAAGATTATGTGCGAAGTGAAACGTTCGTGCACGATTATCATAAAAAATTGATTAAAATCTGAAAAACACGATATTTTTGGATCTCCCTATCATCGCAATAATAGTGGAATTGTGATATATCTATTAGATACGAACCAATGTAACAGCAAGGGTTCTGACAAAATTCAATTTTTTCAATTCAGTGCTCTCTGGTGTGGAGAAAATGAGAAAGTTTTGTTATCATCATCGGAATACAAATATTTCAGTATGGTCAAGCAATTCATAAGAAAATAATTTGATATTTTTCTACAGCTAGAAAACTATTTAAAAAATATTACTGTTTTCAATATTCCCACATAATTTTCTCAAACTTTGTATATGTCTATAAAATTGAATTCTAAGCAACTTTTTCAAATAACTTTTTTTGATATCTTGCCATTTCACCCCACTTTTTGCCCTTTCCTAGTAGTCCCCTTTTTTTATTATTAAACTTCTGCAAAATTTTTGCCAGCGGGACTTTTTTTTGGTTTTATTTTCCATGTGCCACTACGAATCGAATAACATCTCGCTCATTAGGTTTCGATCTTTCCAAAAATAGTGGTCCAAAATCACTTGTGAACCAGACTAGGTACGTGTCTTGTATCCAATAGCGAATCATCAACATTTCAATACCTTTTGTCTCTTTTGACTATAGGATACGATGTTGGAAAGTCCAAAAAATGTTTTTTTCCTACGAGCGTGCGGAAAAGTAACTTTTCCGCACGATTTTTCGTTTTAAAAGTTGTACTTTTCCGTACGATTTAAAATCGTGCGGAAAAGTTACTTTCCCGCACGATTTTTACTTTTCCGTACGATTTTTACTTTTCCGCACGATTTTTGTATTCTTGAAAATGAGGATATTTACGACTAACTGAATGATCTATGTAACAATTCTGTCTTATTAGTCATTTTGTAGCATTATTATAATAACTTGTTTATTAAAAACCTTGTTTTTTCATAAATAAGATGGACAAAAACACTCGTAGGAAAAATATTGTACCTAACTCTTACGGAAAATGTCTTTTCCGCCCTTAACGGCAACTGCCGTCGCGTGCGGAAAAGTACTACTTTCCGCACTTGTTAGGTAAATAACTATTTCGGGATCAGGTCAAAAGTAGGTACTTAGTCGTAATACGTGCTATTATTATTGAACTTATTTCTGCTTAGCAATTTTTTAAGTACCATGCTCTATAAACTTCAAAGTATTCGTTTTTTTGCCTAATGTATTTACAGGAGAAACTTCTGAAGTGGAACTCGATTTCCTATACAATCACCATTCGTTTTAGAGCTCTGTAAAATGTCGAATTCACCCAGTAGAACACAAAAGGACGAAAATGTTTAAGGCTTAATAGGCGCTCGACAAAATGCTTCGTGGAAATAATGAAAACTCAACCCAAAATGTATAATGAAAACAGTTGTGGCGGCCTTACACCTCCCCCCGCATAAAATCTCACAAGAGTGCCAGCTTTAAAGGAAATTCAAGTCCAATTCCACGGGCACCCCCTGAAAAACCCCTACCACTTACCAGAAGGAGGAGCGTTCTAGTCAACTTGTTATCATTAGTCAGTGGCCTGAAATGGGAGGAGTCAGCATGTCTTTTGTTTGCAAGGTAAATAATATTTTGCACAATATACACACCTTTGGAAGGGAGAGACTGTGACGACCTTCGTCGCTGAATCGAGCAAGTATCACAGTCTGACGTCTCTTGCGGGTCTCGTATGCATAACTATGGTTTAACATCAGAATGTGAGGGGGTTGTTATATTAGATTTATCCACTTCGTGATGCTTGACTACTCTCGTGGAAATAATGCCCTTGCTGGTTTTGCTCTCGCAATTTAGCTTTGGTTCTTATACAATTCCATTTTCAAATCTCTAGTCATAATGTTCATTGAAAGAGCCGTCGAGCTGAGATATCCTATTGAAACATTGTATAAGAATAATGAATTATTATTATACCTAAGTGTCTACTTTTCTTGTGTGTCGAAAATGGCCGCCTTTGTCTTCGAACTGACCAGTGAACATAGGGAAAAGAAAACATCGTAATTTGCGCAAAGAATATGTATTCAACACAAGCCAGTAATGGTTTTCACAGTAAAGCAGATGATCTTATATTAAGGATGTATGATTTCCCTACAAGGCAACTGTTCTTATCTTATTGATGGTTTTCAAAGAAAATCATGTGATCTTATTGATATTCCTACTAAAGCAATTGCAAAGGAAGTTTGTGAAAATGAGACTTTGAATTGAAGAAATTATTTTGAGGAAAATAATTATCAACAATGAAGCAAGTGTAAATGTGTTTGAAAATATGTTTTCCTGAAATACTCAGTAAGGTACTCAATCAACAGTCATAATTGCATATTTTTTTCCAGGGTGTTCCAGTTAAAATTCTAATGTTCCAATGTTGCCATGGGTTTGAAGTAGGACTTGCAACGCTGCAGTTGTGATATATTCTTAAACACGGACTATTACCAAATTTGAAAAATATATCTTTGTTAGTTTTCTAGAACTCTGTTGAAATACCGTGATTTATTTAGTGTCAAAATTCATTATTCACATCGTTGTTAGTAATTTCTATAAATACCCAATATAACGTTAATAGGTAAAGGTGAATTACACGCTTATATTACTTTTTTTTTCATTCATTATAGTTTTTGTATAGTTATAATAGTTCAGCTCAGTCGGCTCTAGTTTGTTGTCAAAGTTTGTATCAAAATAACAGTAATTTTATTTTACATCTCGCTATGTTTGTAACATTTGAGTTTCTTATTATATTTTTTGTAGTTAAGAAAAGCTTGTACCAATGATAGTATTACACGTTTATTTTTGAAAAATTTCAGGTCGCACCCAGAAAAATCTAGTTATACAAGTATTTTTTCAAAAAAATCTTATAGCTGCTAATTAAAATATTGTAACCACTAAATTTTCTCGGATGAATGCAAAATGTAAACATTTTCAACATGAAACAGGTCTTTTTTTCAAAACATTCTTTTTGTCTCTAAATGTTACCTTTTAGTTTTGACAAACAACATTATGGCAGTTAAATGATGGTATTGAAAAAACAATATTTAAATACGTTTTTAAGTGAGAGACCTTTAACAGTAATACAATTGTTTTGAAAAAAAGACGTTTTTCATACTGAAAAGTGAACTATGTTGGCGCCTATCCAATTCAGAAATCATTTAACGGTTATACAATTTTGTCTTACAGCTAATAGATATTTCTCTCGGTGCGTATTGTATTTAATGAATTAATTATTTATCTTACCTTGAAATAGTTTTTTTCATTACCTTATGAGAATTTCATTAAAATATTTCATACTTAATAATAATGTTCTTTGTCTGTGGAAAATATAGAAAACTGCTTAATACTTTTTTTCAGGATTTTCTTTGTGTTTAGGAAATAGTAAAAGACCAACTTGCTTCACTTACTATTTTTGATTTATGCAGTTTTCTGCAATTTCTATCAACACAGAGTTTTTAAGCAAGCCATTTGTACAGGGTGTCCCAAATTCGATACTTACCATTGCACAGAAAAAAAATTATAGTGAAATTAACTATAATTATAGAACTTTTAACTATAAAGTGCTTCGATTATAGCTCCAAGCATAATTTATAGTAGAATCTTTAATTTTTGTATAGTAACTTTTTATAGTAATCATTACTATAATATTTCATCACTCTGAATTACTACTCTGCATAGATAAAAAATTATATATGGATTGTTGAAGAATTTCCTACAATTCAATGTTAATTTCTTCCTCAAATTATGTTGTTGTGTTTCAATTGTATCGGTAAAAAACACCAAAGTCTGTAGAAAAGATTGACGATATGTACTAGTAACAATTATTAGTGTGCCATGCGTACTAAAACTATAATACTATAGTAAATTTTACAAGCATTCTAGCTTAACAATTACGATTCACTGTAGTAAAAATTATTGAACTATCTTTATCAAAATAAACATTATTTAGAGTAAAATTCAATATATTGAATAGTAATAACTACTCCAATATTATATCAGTCATTACTAGGTTATTTCAGTGGAAATCTATATAATATTATAGTAGGAAATACTAGTGTTATAGTAAAAATTTCTACTTGTTGATGATGAAGAATAGTATACTTATAGTAAATTGCACATTGTTATTATATTAAAAAATTCTATATTATTATGGTAAAAAATTCTATATTATTATGCTAAAAAATTCTATTTTATTATGGTAAAATATTCTTTATTATTATGGTAAAAAATTCTATATTATTATGGTAAAAAATTCTATATTACTATAGTAACGAATTTAAGATCTTTCTAGTGAAGAGTACTAGTTTATTATAGTTAAATGTGTACGAGTATCGTTCTGAATTTTGCTGTAATTGTATTGTGACGAAAAAAGGGTTTCAGGATATAAGTGCAAAAAATGCAAAGGAAATGCAAAAAGAATTATAACTATTTTATTTGTTAATAACATAAGAAGTATACATGATCCATATATCTAAAAAAATAAATAAAACTATAAGTATTTTTGAATAGAAATAAACTAGAACAATATTAATATACAGTGAGGACCAATACTCTGTCGCCCCCCCCGTAACTTCTTTATTTTACATATTACAAAAAAATCTTGATGGCCTAAGTTGTAGGGTTTCATTCGATCACTTCAGTAGTTTAAGTTTCATTTATACAGAGTGTCTCAAAAATGCGCAGCGGCATTGATTTTTTCGAATATGACACGCATGATATATAATTGCATGATCGGTTAGGGATAATCATAAGGAATCCAACGATACCAAGTTTGATGCTGTTATCTCCATAGACTACGGAGATATCGCCTATTATTTTATCCATAAGCCCAATGAGTGGGAGAGAGGAACTTTTTTCTGGCGGGTCAATAAATTCTCCCACTCATTGAGCTTATGGATGAAATAAATGGCGATATCTCCGTATCTTTGGAGATAAGTGCATTAAACTTGGTATTGTTCCTTATGATCATCCATATCCGAGCTTGCATTGATATACAGGGTGTCCTATTTAAAAATATAAACCTCTAAGTCGCTGCGCTTTTTTGAGACACTTCATAGAAATGAAATCCAAACCATTAAAAAGATCGAATGAAACTCTATAACTTATACAGTGCTAGTCAAATGTATGGACCCGACCATTTTTCGCAGTTAATATGAGGGTTATCAAAAAATGTTGGCTGTATAAGTTGCAGGGTTTCATTCGATCTCTTTAATGGTTTGACTTTCATTTATACAGAGTGTCTCAAAAAAGCGCAGTGACTTAAAAGTTTATTTTTTTAAATAGGACACCCTGTATTTCATTGCATGATCGGTTAGGAATGATCATAAGGAATCCAACAATACCAAGTTTGATGCTGTTATCTCCAAAGACTAAGGAGATATCGCCCATTATTTTATCCATAAGCCAAATGAGTGGCAGAGAGAAACTTTTTCTGGCGGGTCAATAAATTCTCTCTTACACTCATTGAGCTTATGAATGGAATAATAGGCGATATCTCCGTACACTTTGGAGATAACAGCATCAAACATGGTATTGTTGGATTCCTTATGATCATTCCTAACCGATCATGCAATGAAATACAGGGTGTCCTATTTAAAAAACTAAACTTTTAAGTCGCTGCGCTTTTTTGAGACACTCTGTATAAATGAAACTTAAACCATTAAAGAGATCGAATGAAACCCTGCAATATATATATTCAACATTTTTTGATAACCCTCATGTTAATCGCGAAAAATGGGTGGGTCCATACATTTGACTAGCTCTGTATATTTAACATTTTTTTGTAATATGTAAAATAAAGAAGTTACGGGGGGCGCTGGACTTTTAGTCCTCACTGTATAGGGCAACCTAGACAGAATAAACTATTGGATGTTTCTGAAAAACAGTTGTTCCATTCGGAAAGTAGGAAGTACCTACCTAAAAGGTAACTATCCTACCGAGTGTTTTTCAGTACCTAATCGGGGTAAATTCTATATACCTGGCAACACTTTTGAAAATTGACATGATTACGATATTATATGGTGAATTTTCATACTTGGTATACTATTAATTTCCTGGCCATTCGAAAATGTTTACTATAGCGAACATTAATTATTACAAATGTATAGGTAGGTACCTAATACTGGATACTACTGAGACTATACGAAAAACTACTAAACATTCTGTGAAATATTCTCCAACTATTTTTGAACATTTCATAGAGAATTATACGAAAAATTACTATAATTCATAATGATAATTCCAATAGTTATAGTAAAGAAAATTATGCAGATTTTTACTATGTACGAATTGATTTCACTTGTATCCGATTGATGTGAAAATTACCAAATGGTAATATGATTTTTTTATATTTGCGTTTTACTATAGATTGTAATGAGCAGTTGTACAAAAATTGCAAACATTACTACAATAAAATTGCTATAATAATTATGGAAACATTACAATTTTCAACTATTATAATAGACTATAAATATAGTTTTTATTACCAAAAAATGAGAACTATAATATTATAGTAAAATTTTCCTATCTATTTTTTTCTGTGTGGGATCTCGGAAACTATGAAAGATACAGCAATGGTTAAATAATTTTGGCAAAGTTGTGTAAGTAATTTGAAGCTAAAGTTTATCACCTTAAGCTCCTTATTATGCAAATTTGGCCAAATTCATTCTTTGTTGTATGTTTTATAGTTTCTGAAATCCCAATGGTGAGAATCGAATTTGGAACACCCCGTACCCAAAGCATTATGAAAATCCTTCAACAAGGAAATATACATTTGCAACAAATACATACATTATTTAAAACAAGATAATTGTGAATTTGAATTAAACATGCTTAGTAAATATTTTAATTATATTATCTTGCGCGATAAAGAATTATTTATTTCATCTAAGATATTACCAGTTCTTCTAGTTGAAAATATTACCGACTCTCTTTGAGACAACATTCATTTGGACATATACGAAATCATGGTAAGCTTGATTTAATATCGTTTGACCTTATTTTAACAGAACTCTTTTGATTGAGTACCTTACTGAGTATTTCAGGAAAACATGTTTTCAAACACATTTACACATTTACACATTTGCTTCATTGTTGTTGATTATTTTCCTCACAATAATTTCTTCAGTTCAAAGTCTCATTTTCACAAACTTCCTTCGATAAAGACAATTGCTTTAGTAGGAATATCAATAAGATAACATGATTTTCTTTGAAAACCATCAATAAGATGATAAGAACAGTTGCCTTGTAGGAAAATCATACATCCTTAATATAAGATCATCTGCTTTCCTGTGAAAACCATTACTGGCTTGTGTTGAATACATATTCTTTGCGCAAAATACGATGTTTTCTTTTACCTACGTTCACTGGTCAGTTCGAAGACAAAGGCGGCCATTTTCCACACACAAGAAAAGTAGACACTTAGGTTCTTAAGAATACGTTGTAAATGTCATGTAGATTGGCTTCACGCCTTACTGGATTTATTTTTATGGAAATGGGATATAGATATTTATGGTAATATTGCCAAATGAATGTCATGTAATTGTTAATAATTCCTTAAATACATACCTGCAAATTTGGTGTAAAGATGCCCGATGTTAAATTGATCGAGATCATAGAAATTATAATATATATACTTACTCTAGAATGCCAATCCCCTCTTCGTGGGACACTGAAAAGTGTTGTAAAAATCCAAATGTTTTCATCAATGCGCATGACCGTAACCAGTCTCCTAGCTCTGCAGCGTTGACAAATTTCAGAAAATTTTATCTTTGTAGTCGAGATACTGTCGAAAATAATCTAACATACTGTGAAGCCTACCCAAATACCCGTTGAATTGTTGGAATCGTGCAACAGTGTTAACAGTTTTCAATTGCCGCAGAGGAAGGCGGGTAGTTTGCCAGAGCCGGTTTGGATTAGTTTGGTGGTTTAGGTGATTTGTGTTCATTGTGAAATTAACCATTAACGTTATTGTATTTATTTAGATGTGCTTTTCTTATTACTGTTGTTTACTTCAATTATTCATCGGTAGTGTGTATGTTATTGGTTTTCGGGTTTTTCTGTAGTGAAATTTTAATTTTGACAATGTTGACGTGCTTGGTTATATGGTGTGGAAATAAAGGAAATATTCCTGGCATCCATTTTTCGAACTTAGTATGTTCAGTAATCTATATTATGCACTTATCCCAACCATTTATATATATTTTTGTAGATTCTTTTTGTAATTCTATTGGCCATCAGGAAAAACTACACATTTGAAAAATAAACACACAGAGTACTACCTTTATTATCAAAAAGTATCCATATAATATTTATAAACATTAAAAATGGCAAAGTTCAAAATTTTGATTGGCAGTTTCCTATTTTTATATTGAGTCACTCAGCTCTATAAACAATCCATTTATTATTACTTCATTTTGTTTTATTCCTCATTTTATTTCACTTGCTGTATTAACTCACCAAAAACGAATGTATTGGGTATAAAAAAAAATTTATGTGCATATTGCCTAACTAAACCTTTATTAATTTAATTAATATAATTATATTGAATGTTGTATCCTATTTTCAGTTCAGATTCCAATTTGATATTTTGGAAATAGGACTGGGATATTTCTGGATGAATCATTCATCTTATGGCTTGCCTCCCCAGTTGTGTTCCGCAGGATCAGTGCTAGCACCAACACTTCCTTCTTCACATCAATGATTTGTTGGGAGCTACCTCATGTCCAGTAATAAGCTTTGCAGATGATAGTACTCTTCATACCTTTTTCTCTTCCAAAGCTCCGATATCGGCCAGTGAATGCAGAACGGGAAAAAATCGTGAATGAAATAAATACGCACTTGGCAATAATTCTAGAATGGTGATCCAACAACTTCACTCACAAGCTAGCTCACTCCTCTGGAACATCGCAGAAAGGTTGGCGATCTGTCTGTGTTTTATAGATATTTCCATGGACGATGCTCTTCCGAAATATTATCAATCGTTCCACCGTTAGCGGTCCCTTCGAGACTGACCCGTCGAGCTCCAGTCCTCAGCACATCCATATGCCGTCACTTTGGAGACATGCCGAACATCTGTTTACCAGAATATCAATTCCTACCTACCTTTCTTTGGTTCTCACGATGTTCTCTGAACAATACAGGATGCTTCTTTCCGTGGGAATCAGAACTTAAAAAAAATCATAAAATAGGTATATTTCAGAAACGTCACCAATAGGTACCTACTCAAGATATATTTTTTCATTGTTATTTTATTCGATGAATTTCTCGGATATAATCAGTTTCACAAGATAGGTATGCCCACCAAAACTTTTCGTGTCTCATAGATCAAATCGATTTTACTCAATATCATAAATCATTTAAAAATCTCACTGAAACTGAATGAAACTGGTCCTGATCATGCGCATTAAATCGAACTTTTTACATCCCATTGAATTGGCATTCTAGAGTAATTATATATAAGATTATAATTTCTATGATCGAGATCTTCAAATTTCTTCATCATTCCCCAAAAATTGCATGCATGGGAAAGTAGTATAACATATTCACTTTGTAGCAACAAAACATCGCATTCAACGGTCTTGGTCAAAACTGCACATTTGCACATTAATCTCGAAAGTATCTACCACGCTGAACTGAACTGACTGGACAATAGACTCTTGTAGTCGCGTATGCTACATGGCAGTAGATGGTAGGGGAAAACTGTTAAACGAAGATTTGATGATTTTCGGGCAAAGATATAGATCTCTTCTTGAAAAATCACAACTTTATATGAAAGGCGCGGTCTTTGCTATGAAATAATTTATAATCAAGGTAATGAAGGATTTCACTCAAACCCATGAATATTCTTTATCTAAGATATTATTTCTTTTTTTGGAGATTATATCTTTCTCAGAAGATAATGTTTGGTTAAAATAATGTATTTCTTTGCTACAAGACGAACGTTTTTTCCACCAACGAGACGAAAGGAGGGTATTCCGAACAGCACACCCATATTAAGTACTTGTATCTGCAGTGCCATCGGAATTGAATTTATTATTATATAGATGGTAGGGGAAAACTGTTAAACGAAGATTTTATGATTTTCGGGCAAAGATATAGATCTCTTCTTGAAAAATCACAACTTTATATGAAAGGCACGGTCTTTGCTATGAAATAATTTATAATCAAGGTAATGAAGGATTTCACTCAAACCCATGAATATTCTTTATCTAAGATATTATTTCTTTTGTTGGAGATTATATCTTTCTCAGAAGATAATGTTTGGTTAAAATAATGTATTTCTTTGCTACAAGACGAACGTTTTTTCCACCAACGAGACGAAAGGAGGGTATTCCGAACAGCACACCCATATTAAGTACTTGTATCGGCAGTGCCATCGGAATCGAATTTATTATTATATAGATGGTAGGGGAAAACTGTTAAACGTTCATGATTTTCGGGCAAAGATATAGATCTCTTCTTGAAAAATCACAACTTTATATGAAAGGCGCGGTCTTTGCTATGAAATAATTTATAATCAAGGTAATGAAGGATTTCACTCAAACCCATGAATATTCTTTATCTAAGATATTATTTCTTTTGTTGGAGATTATATCTTTCTCAGAAGATAATGTTTGGTTAAAATAATGTATTTCTTTGCTACAAGACGAACGTTTTTTCCACCAACGAGACGAAAGGAGGGTATTCCGAACAGCACACCCATATTAAGTACTTGTATCGGCAGTGCCATCGGAATCGAATTTATTATTATATAGATGGTAGGGGAAAACTGTTAAACGAAGATTTTATGATTTTCGGGCAAAGATATAGATCTCTTCTTGAAAAATCACAACTTTATATGAAAGGCGCGGTCTTTGCTATGAAATAATTTATAATCAAGGTAATGAAGGATTTCACTCAAACCCATGAATATTCTTTATCTAAGATATTATTTCTTTTGTTGGAGATTATATCTTTCTCAGAAGATAATGTTTGGTTAAAATAATGTATTTCTTTGCTACAAGACGAACGTTTTTTCCACCAACGAGACGAAAGGAGGGTATTCCGAACAGCACACCCATATTAAGTACTTGTATCGGCAGTGCCATCGGAATCGAATTTATTATTATATAGATGGTAGGGGAAAACTGTTAAACGTTCATGATTTTCGGGCAAAGATATAGATCTCTTCTTGAAAAATCACAACTTTATATGAAAGGCGCGGTCTTTGCTATGAAATAATTTATAATCAAGGTAATGAAGGATTTCACTCAAACCCATGAATATTCTTTATCTAAGATATTATTTCTTTTGTTGGAGATTATATCTTTCTCAGAAGATAATGTTTGGTTAAAATAATGTATTTCTTTGCTACAAGACGAACGTTTTTTCCACCAACGAGACGAAAGGAGGGTATTCCGAACAGCACACCCATATTAAGTACTTGTATCTGCAGTGCCATCGGAATCGAATTTATTATTATATAGATGGTAGGGGAAAACTGTTAAACGAAGATTTTATGATTTTCGTGCAAAGATATAGATCTCTTCTTGAAAAATCACAACTTTATATGAAAGGCGCGGTCTTTGCTATGAAATAATTTATAATCCAGGTAATGAAGGATTTCACCCAAACCCATGAATATTCTTTAACTAAGATATTATTTCTTTTGTTGGAGATTATGTCTTTCTCAGAAGATAATTTTTGGTTAAGATAATGTATTTCTTTGCTACAAGACGAACGTTTTTTCTGTGTAAAATAAAATTTTATTTTGTAAAAATTTCCATTTTAAAAATATTTGAAGGGACCAGTTTTTTTCTAAATTTTGTGTTTGGTTGTGTTACAAAAATATCGGTACAGGCGTAAAGAAAGACTTTTCTTCAAAAAAGTTCGATTTGAAAAAACATAAGCATATGTCCAATGGATATGGAACAATCTGTTCCATATGAGAATAAAACACATAAAGACTGTTTTCAGTTCGAAAATATGAATAGGACATTCAAAAAATCTGTTGTGGAATCATCTGCGACTGAAAGACAAACTTTAGTCGCCATTTTCCATCGTTCAAGATAACCTCTTGGGAGGTATTCATGTTGAAAAGGGGGAACATTTTTTTTTCTTTCCTTTTCAGTTAGATTCTTTTCAAAATATCTATCAGATGTAGTTCAATGTCCAGCGTGGCTTGTGCCGGGGAAGTAGTTGTTTTCTGTTAGATATTACAAATAAATCACATTTTTCATTTTTTAATTTTCATGGAGAATGTTCCCCTTTTCACAACAACTGTATTTTTACCAAATAATGAGATTTAACGTGACATTACTGAGAACAAAAGTTTAATATGTGCATGATTCCGTATTTGAGATCTCGTTTTCCTGGAATATTCTAAACGTATCAGTCTCGCCTACGGCGACAATATTCCAAGCCTTTGTCGCTGGCTATATGTACGCATTGCAAAAGCTCTATATAAATTATGGCGAAATTGGCTTTGTAGGAGGTTGTACATTGATATGCCGAGCAAGGTTGTGCATATTAAATTGATATGCTCACAGATATTCGAGTGAATTTTATTGGAGTTTGAACATGCTCTATTCAGTGAGTTCCAAAAAATAATATTTGACTTGGTGATCATGAATTTAGGTATACAAAATTTTGCATTCTGAAATACGTCGATCATCGTGGATATGAAGCCACTGTAGCAAAAAAAAACTCATTGTATTTTTTTTAATATTCAATTGTGTTCCCCGCTTTTTACAAGCTTCTATTTAACTTATATTGTTTCTATATCTTTTATTCGTTCTGTCTTTTTTCGGTTCAAAATTTACAATCTATTTTTTAAACCCTCACTGGTATCCGATTGAGTTGCAGTTTTGCACACGTTTATCAAAAACCAATGACAAAACAATAATTTCTAGAGAGAGAATGCACTGATAAAAAGGATGTCTTCAATCAAATATATATATCCTCTTGAACAGAATCATCTTCTGAAAAGATTAATTATTTCTAATTGATGAATATACTCTTATTTCAAACTTATTGAACTATTTGCTTCTTTACATAAATTCTCTTGAAATGAATTTGTTTGCATTAATACATTCCAACTCTTTACCCTAGAGAACTCCTGCTAATGAAAAATGCTCCTTTTGACTCAAGAACATGATTTCTTGGCGAATCCTCGCTATACCGGAACGACGCGAACCCACGCGAAAGCGCGCACTGCGACTGCCGACTGGGACCTCTATCCTGTTTGCTTTTGCCCGCGTTTGGTTTGGGGGTTGTGTTTGAATCATAATTTAAGTTAGTTTTGTATTTGACACAGTGGTTATGTGCAAATGTGCTGCTACAGAGGTGCAATATGGAGGTCCAATTATTTCTGCACGATTTGAATTTAGGTCATTTATGGACCAGTTGTGGAGGTAGGTTGAAGATATTTTTGTTTTCAACAGGTGTGTGATAATGGCGAATGACGCTGTCGTTTCTATATTCGATCGCATTTCTATGCGTCACCGAAGAGGTACCTACGTTGATTATATAGTTTCTGAAATTACAATATTACAAAAGTATTCTAATATATAACAATTATACCTCAATTGTTCGCAGTTGTTCTCTGTTTGTTGAACTGTACCATATGAACATGGCTTCCATGGCATGTTTTTATAACCAAGTGCACATTTGTACTGAGCCTCCAAATGCAGATAATCTTGAATCAAAAATGTATTGCATTATGAAGAAGAATATTGTTCGTTATTATAAGTTGAAATATTCTTGGCTCAACCAATTCACACCATCGAACAAAGAAAGTATTCACAATAGTGTTCATTATCAAAGTTGAAATATTCTTGCACCAAACAACTCTCATTATTCAGTGAAGAAAGTGTTCATATATCTCAAAACAGTTTCCTTTCAAGTGGTCAAGAGGATTCTGTCAAAAAATCAAACTAATATTTGGTTGGATCTATTCAAGAATACAATCAACTTGAATCAATGAAATTATGCAGTGTGCGTAAAAATTCGGAAAAAAATCTGTCTGTTTTTCAGAAATTGAAAATTACGATAAAAAAAATTATGTCGATTGGAGTGGATCGGACCCCCCTACTTTTCCAAATAATTACGAAATCTCGCGGAATAAAAATTGGAAAAATCCTTAAAAATAGTAAAAAACATGGAACCATCCAATGATTTAATTAAAAAAAATTGTACCTCTTTCTTCTTCTCGAAATAAATTGGGAGAACTCCATGGAATGATTTAATTTATTATTATTACACCACCTATCCCCTCCTCGAAAAAAGTTGTTAGAACTCTTGAAAAGTTTGTGACAGGTTCGAATATTAGGAATAATTACAAACAAAACAAAATTGATGGAGGAATCGGAATCCACCTTCTGTTCGAAAAAAATTGCGAATACTAGCATAAATAAAATCGAAAAATTCCGTAATAATATTGAAAAATTTGGAACCATAGAATTATTTAATTAAAAAAAAATACTTTTCTACCCCTTTCCTTCTCGAGAGAAATTGCAAACAATTGCAAGAATTGAATCGGAAAATCCTCAAAACATCGGATTACCAAAAGTTTTATTTAAAAAATGTCGGTTGGAAAGGTCCGACCCCCTCCCCCGCACGAAAAAGGTGCGAAAACCCGAGAAAATAATACTGAAGAAATTCTTAAGAATTTTGAAACCTCAAAAAACTGGGAATTTTATTCCCAGTTCTGTCCATATATTATGAATAATTTTAACATATACGCCACATAACCTCACAACACTGTAAGTTGATTCTTGGGTTTTCTTTATCAATATCTCAAAAATATGTTTCCATATTGTAGCTTTCCATGAAGATGACAATAAAAAATTGTTGAAAGCTTGGAATCTGTGTATTAGAGTACTCTTATTGGCCTGCTGCATATCCCAAATATATATATATATATATATAGTGAATAGCAAAGGTCCAAGTACCGTACCCTGTGGGACACCGTAAGTGATAGTCCTAGGGTTGCTTTTTATTCTTTCAATTTCTACTACTTGTTTTCGATCTGATAGGTAATCCTTCAGTAGCTGGAATGCAGGTCCTCTTATATGCTGTACGAGTAGAGCTTTTGTAGTAATCTCTCGTGGCAAACATCAGTATCGAATTTCTTTCGATAGATCTACAAAAATGCATATGAGAGGGATTTTCTTATCTAACGCTTTATAGATTTCTAATGTCAGCCCAAGAATGGCATCTTCTGTACTGCGATTTTCTCTGAATCCGAATTGGCTATCAGACATCAGTATGCTATATTTCTCCAGAAATCCATATATTCTTTCTTTCAATATTTTTTCGAATATTTTAGAAAATACTGATAATAGTGTTATTGGGCGGAAGTTTTCAGTATTTCCATTTTGTGATATGAGGGATAGAATGAGCTTGTTTTATGTACAGTGGTGTTAAGTTGAGATCTTTCGAAGACTTTCAACCTCATCACATCTGAGAATTTCTCTTCCATTTCTGAAGATGTTATAATTGAAATTTCTAGCACAAGAATGGTATGCAAATAAAACAAATTGTATTTGACAATACAATCAAAAATTCCAAGGCGATAGATTCCAAAGACCGTGCACTCCTTGAACTCCAAACCTCTTACTTTAAACTTCCACAACACGTACATAGGAGAGACAGGGGTGCGAATAGAAAGAGGAATCCGTAAATGTGTGTGCGGAAAGGTTTAATACCGAGCGATAGTTCCGAACAATGGCTAATCCGCAAGGGCTGATTCAAATCATTCCATTGAGCTCACTATTTGCTCTCAGCTTGGCGCCGTTTACACCACTTGCCCATATCTCTTTACGGTCTCACACTGATTCCTTTCATTCGTAGAGTCAGTGGTGGCGTTAGACACACCCCCAGAAAAGACATTTTCGAACTTTCGAGGAGCTTGAGGTGAGTAATTTTTCCCATGAGATGCAGACATTTTCAACAGAAGGAAACAAACGAAGATTATGAGGCTCCGTTCGGGTAAAAAGTGTTTTTGCAAATATAAATAATTTCTGTCAATATATTTATTAATTGTAGCAATATATACTATTTTGCGCGCCGATATTTATTAATTGTAGCAATATAATATTATTTTGCCGAAAACCGACAAGTGACGCAAACCGTTCGCCGACCAGCTAGAATTTGCAAAATTGTTTGCAAACTCGTTCGTAGCCCTGTCCAAGTTAATGTTCTGTTCGTCGTTCGGTTCGTTGTTCTCTCTGTCGTTCGTCACGATGTTCGGGTCTGTACGAAGCTTTAGGGAAAATTTCATACCAGTGAGGCGTCGAATGAAATGTACATATAATCCAGTACGATTGGGTTTTGAGACAAGAATCGATTGTAGCACCACCAAATTTGGTATGCTAGTAGTTGGAACCATGATAAACACGAAAAAAAATTGTTTACCAAAATTCCAGGGGTGGAACATATTTTTTTTCCCGTTTAAAACTATATAAATATATTTTTGCTGTAATCTTGGAAATCATATGATTTATCGGAAAAACAACTCAACAGAGTGAAAAACAAATAAATTTTCCACAAAAATTATTCTTAGTAATTTCTTATGAAATGCGCTCGTTTTCCCAGAAAACGTGATTGAACGCCGACATTCCACGTTCACCCTTACCTGCCACTGAAAGTTCTGGCGGAGCCGAATATTTGATTGGTCATAACTCTGCTAAATATGATCGGAGGAGGAAAAGGAAAAGCTCATATGGTTTCTGAGGACTCCTACTTTCTCGCATGCAAATATAACATGTGAGTATCTGAGTACCTAAAATTTGTTTTGTCGCACTTCACGGAAATGTTTACGGATGATCCGAAAATCATGAATAATTTAGTAAATATGGAATTATTATACTGAAGCAGAAACCCATACCCTCTTTGGACTATATGCAACTATTTTAAAGTAGTGTGACAGGTCCCACTAATACATGTCAAAAAAAAACTTTGTTCTACTCCTGCCTCATTTTCAACTTTCCCATAAAATCGGCATTATTCATATCCTACATGTATATGTTTAATAACACTATTGTAAAGTGCAAACCTCAAGCTTGAAATCACGTACTTCATTTTTTTATGTAGGATGTGAATGAGCGATTATTTTCAACATTTACTGAAGAAATTGCCAGGATTATGGGTGAGTTGAAAACTGAGGCAGGAGTAAAATCCAGTTTTTTTCTTTGGCATGTACGAGTAAGACATTTTTCACTAGTCTTAAATCGTTGCATATGGTCCAAAAAGGATACTGATTCCTGCTTCAGTATAATTATTTCATATCATTATAATAATAATAGTAATAATAATAATAATAATAATAATAATAATTTATTCACTTAAAGAAATTTACAGTAAAAAATAGCAAATACGTATAAGTACATTGATTCAGTGAATAAGCGAATCATCACAGAAGCAAAAATGCTTATTTGTGATTGTGTTTTTGATTATCCACTCAAACATCCATGACTTTCGGATCCTCCGTAAATATCGTAGAAGGGTTATGTGAAGTGGGTCAAAACACATTTTAGGTACTCAGATACTCACATGTTATATTTCCATGGGGAAGTAGAAGTCTTCAGGAACGATAATAATAATAATAATAATAATAATAATAATAATAATAATAATAATAATAATAATAATAATAATAATAATAATAATAATAATAATAATACCTTTATTTTCCATTGGACAATTGAAAATTGTATGGGATTCGTCAATACAAGTGGGTAAAATAGAACAAAAGTGAACACACAAATAACTTAAGACTAAACGGTTACATCTAAAAGTCGAACACAAAAAGAAAAAAAAAAGAAAAAAAAAAGAACGTGGATAAAGTTTTAAATTTGTAAATATTCCTCTACTGAATAGAAACATTGTGTCACTAAAAATTCCTTCAATTTTTTTTGAAACTAGTATTTCACACTTTTTTATTTCATCTGGCAATGAATTGTAAATTCGAGGATCCATAGCTCTAGTAGAATTGTAATGAATTTTTGTACAGCTGAAAGGAATATAAAAGTGATCTTTTTGGCGTGTTTTGTATTCGTACCTGGAATTGTTCAGTTTAAAGTTACTACGATATTTATATACATATATGCCAAATTCATAAATTAACAGTGATGGGAGCGTAAGGATTTTTAGATTCTTAAAGTGATCTCTACAGGATGAGCGTTTCGAAATTCCAACCAGAGTACGTATAATGCGTTTCTGCGCAATGAAAACCTCTGATGATGCAATGGATAGGCCCCAGAAACGCACCCCGTATCTTAGCCTGGAATCTATTTGTGCATAATATAATTTCATGAGCTGATCCTCGTTAAGAACGAGTTTAAGATTTCTGAATTGATATGAGTAGGAATTCAATTTGGATGCACTTTTATTGCAAAACAAAAAAAAATATATTTTTCAAATGAAAAATTTTTTAGGTTCCACCCCTGATTTTTTGGTAAAAAATTTGTATTCCAACGATACATGATGTCGAGATGTCATGTGCCGAGTTTCAGAGTGCTACAATTCATTCTTCACTTTTTGCTCGAGTTTGTCTGTCGTTACTGGATTAATAGAGTTTCAGAGGTTATTCAGCATTTATATGTGTTAAGTTATTTCACATTGATTAGGAATATGAAATTAGCTTATTTTATTCGAATTTGGTGAAATTGAAACATTCGTGGACAGACCTGCTATAGCCGTCATGAGCGCTGCGACACGCCTGCCATAGCCGTCATGAGCGCTGCGACACGCCTGCCATAGCCGTCATGAGCACTGAGACACGCCTGCTATAGCCGTCATGAACGCTGCGAAACGCCTGCCATAGCCGTCATAAGCGCTGAGACACGCTTGCTATAGCCGTCATGAACGCTGCGACACGCCTGCTATAGCCGTCATGAGCGCTGCGACATGCCTGCCATAGCCGTCATGAGCGCTGCGACACGCCTACCATAGCCGTCATGAGCGCTGCGACACGCCTGCTATAGCCGTCATAAGCGCTGAGACACGCTTGCTATAGCCATCATGAGCGCTGCGACACGCCTGCCATAGCCGTCAAGAGCGCTGCGACAAGCCTGCTATAGCCGTCAAGCGCGCTGCGACACGCCTGCTATAGCCGTCATAAGCGCTGAGACACGCTGCTATAGCCGTCATGAGTGCTGAGACACGCCTGCCATAGCCGTCAAGAGCGCTGCGACACGCCTGCTATAGCCGTCATGAGCGCTGAGACACGCTTGCTATAGCCGTCATGAGCGCTGCGACACGCCTGCCATAGCCGTCATGAGCGCTGCGACACGCCTGCCATAGCCGTCATGAGCGCTGCGACACGCCTGCCATAGCCGTCAAGAGCGCTGAGACACGCCTGCTATAGCCGTCATAAGCGCTGACACGCTTGCTATAGCCGTCATGAGTGCTGACACGCTTGCTATAGCCGTCATGAGTGCTGCGACACGCCTGCCATAGCCGTCAAGAGCGCTGAGACACGCCTGCTATAGCCGTCATAAGCGCTGAGACACGCTTGCTATAGCCATCATGAGCGCTGCGACACGCCTGCCATAGCCGTCAAGAGCGCTGCGACACGCCTGCTATAGCCGTCATAAGCGCTGAGACACGCTTGCTATAGCCGTCATGAGTGCTGCGACACGCCTGCTATAGCCGTCATGAGCGCTGAGACACGCTTGCTATAGCCGTCATGAGCGCTGCGACACGCCTGCTATAGCCATCATGAGCGCTGCGACACGCCTGCTATAGCCGTCATGAGCGCTGCGACACGCCTGCTATAGCCATCATGAGCGCTGCGACACGCCTGCTATAGCCGTCATGAGTGCTGCGACACGCCTGCCATAGCCGTCAAGAGCGCTGCGACACGCCTGCTGAAGCCGTCATAGGCGCTGAGACACGCTTGCTATAGCCGTCATGAGTGCTGCGACACGCCTGCTATAGCCGTCATGAGCGCTGAGACACGCTTGCTATAGACGTCATGAGTGCTGCGACACGCCTGCCATAGCCGTCATGAGCGCTGCGACACGCCTGCCATAGCCGTCATGAGCGTTGAGACACGCCTGCCATAGCCGTCATGAGCGCTGCGACACGCCTGCTATTGCCGTCATGAGCGCTGCGACACGCCTGTTATAGCCGTCATGAGCACTGCGACACGCCTGCCATAGCCGTCATGAGCGCTGAGACACGCCTGCCATAGCCGTCATGAGCGCTGCGACACGCCTGCTATTGCCGTCATGAGCGCTGAGACACGCCTGCTATAGCCGTCATGAGCACTGCGACACGCCTGCCATAGCCGTCATGAGCGCTGAGACACGCCTGCCATAGCCGTCATGAGCGCTGCGACACGCTTGCCAGAGCCGTCAAGAGCGCTGCGACACGCCTGCTATAGCCGTCATAAGCGCTGAGACACGCTTGCTATAGCCGTCATGAGTGCTGCGACACGCCTGTCATAGCCGTCATGAGCGCTGAGACACGCCTGCCATAGCCGTCATGAGCGCTGCGACACGCGTGCTATAGCCGTCATGAGCGCTGCGACACGCCTGCCATAGCCGTCATGAGCACTGAGACACGCCTGCTATAGCCGTCAAGAGCGCTGAGACACGCCTGCCATAGCCGTCAAGAGCGCTGAGACACGCCTGCTATAGCCGTCATGAACGCTGCTACACGCCTGCCATAGCCGTCATGAGCGCTGAGACTCGCTTGCTATAGCCGTCATGAGTGCTGCGACACGCCTGTCATAGCCGTCATGAGCGCTGCGACACGCCTGCCATAGCCGTCATGAGCGCTGCGACACGCCTGCCATAGCCATCATGAGCGCTGCGACACGCCTGCCATAGCCGTCAAGAGCGCTGAGACACGCCTGCTATAGCCGTCATGAACGCTGCTACACGCCTGCTATAGCCGTCATGAGCGCTGAGACACGCTTGCTATAGCCGTCAAGAGCGCTGAGACACGCCTTCTATAGCCGTCATGAGCACTGCGACACGCCTGCCATAGCCGTCATGAGCGCTGAGACACGCCTGCCATAGCCGTCATGAGCGCTGCGACACGCTTGCCATAGCCGTCAAGAGCGCTGCGACACGCCTGCTATAGCCGTCATAAGCGCTGCGACACGCCTGCTATAGCCGTCATGAGCGCTGAGACACACTTGCTATAGCCGTCATGAGTGCTGCGACACGCCTGCTATAGCCGTCATAAGCGCTGCGACACGCCTGCCATAGCCGTCATGAGCGCTGCGACACGCCTGTCAGCCGTCAAGAGCGCTGCGACACGCCTGCCATAGCCGTCATGAGCGCTGAGACACGCCTGCTATAGCCGTCATGAGCGCTGCGACACGCTTGCCATAGCCGTCAAGAGCGCTGCGACACGCCTGCTATAGCCGTCATAAGCGCTGCGACACGCCTGCTATAGCCGTCATGAGCGCTGAGACACACTTGCTATAGCCGTCATGAGCGCTGCGACACGCCTACCATAGCCGTCATGAGCGCTGCGACACGCCTGCCATAGCCGTCATGAGCGCTGCGACACGCCTGTCAGCCGTCAAGAGCGCTGCGACACGCCTGCCATAGCCGTCATGAGCGCTGAGACACGCTTGCTATAGCCATCATGAGCGCTGCGACACGCCTGCCATAGCCGTCAAGAGCGCTGCGACACGCCTGCTATAGCCGTCATAAGCGCTGAGACACGCTTGCTATAGCCGTCATGAGTGCTGCGACACGCCTGCCATAGCCGTCAAGAGCGCTGCGACACGCCTGCTGAAGCCGTCATAGGCGCTGAGACACGCTTGCTATAGCCGTCATGAGTGCTGCGACACGCCTGCTATAGCCGTCATGAGCGCTGAGACACGCTTGCTATAGACGTCATGAGTGCTGCGACACGCCTGCCATAGCCGTCATGAGCGCTGTGACACGCCTGCCATAGCCGTCATGAGCGTTGAGACACGCCTGCCATAGCCGTCATGAGCGCTGCGACACGCCTGCTATTGCCGTCATGAGCGCTGCGACACGCCTGTTATAGCCGTCATGAGCACTGCGACACGCCTGCCATAGCCGTCATGAGCGCTGAGACACGCCTGCCATAGCCGTCATGAGCGCTGCGACACGCCTGCTATTGCCGTCATGAGCGCTGAGACACGCCTGCTATAGCCGTCATGAGCACTGCGACACGCCTGCCATAGCCGTCATGAGCGCTGAGACACGCCTGTCATAGCCGTCATGAGCGCTGAGACACGCCTGCTATAGCCGTCATGAACGCTGCTACACGCCTGCCATAGCCGTCATGAGTGCTGCGACACGCCTGTCATAGCCGTCATGAGCGCTGCGACACGCCTGCCATAGCCGTCATGAGCGCTGCGACACGCCTGCCATAGCCATCATGAGCGCTGCGACACGCCTGCCATAGCCGTCAAGAGCGCTGAGACACGCCTGCTATAGCCGTCATGAACGCTGCTACACGCCTGCTATAGCCGTCATGTGCGCTGAGACACGCTTGCTATAGCCGTCAAGAGCGCTGAGACACGCCTGCTATAGCCGTCATGAGCACTGCGACACGCCTGCCATAGCCGTCATGAGCGCTGAGACACGCCTGCCATAGCCGTCATGAGCGCTGCGACACGCTTGCCATAGCCGTCAAGAGCGCTGCGACACGCCTGCTATAGCCGTCATAAGCGCTGCGACACGCCTGCTATAGCCGTCATGAGCGCTGAGACACACTTGCTATAGCCGTCATGAGTGCTGCGACACGCCTGCTATAGCCGTCATAAGCGCTGCGACACGCCTGCCATAGTCGTCATGAGCGCTGCGACACGCCTGTCAGCAGTCAAGAGCGCTGCGACACGCCTGCCATAGCCGTCATGAGCGCTGAGACACGCCTGCTATAGCCGTCATGAGCGCTGCGACACGCTTGCCATAGCCGTCAAGAGCGCTGCGACACGCCTGCTATAGCCGTCATAAGCACTGCGACACGCCTGCTATAGCCGTCATGAGCGCTGAGACACACTTGCTATAGCCGTCATGAGCGCTGCGACACGCCTACCATAGCCGTCATGAGCGCTGCGACACGCCTGCCATAGCCGTCATGAGCGCTGCGACACGCCTGTCAGCCGTCAAGAGCGCTGCGACACGCCTGCCATAGCCGTCATGAGCGCTGAGACACGCCTGCTATAGCCGTCATGAGCGCTGCGACACGCCTGCCATAGCCGTCATGAGCGCTGCGACACGCCTGCCATAGCCGTCAAGAGCGCTGCGACACGCCTGCCATAGCCGTCATGAGCGCTGCGACACGCCTGCTATAGCCGTCATAAGCGCTGAGACACGCCTGCCATAGCCGTCATGAGCGCTGCGACACGCCTGCTATAGCCGTCATGAGCGCTGCGACACGCCTGCTATAGCCGTCATGAGCGCTGCGACACGCCTGCCATAGCCGTCATGAGCGCTGCGACACGCCTGCTATTGCCGTCATGAGCGCTGCGACACGCCTGCTATTGCCGTCATGAGCGCTGCGACACGCCTGCTATAGCCGTCATGAGCGCTGCGACACGCCTGCCATATTCATATAAAAGTCATTATCGTGTGTCCCAGTAGACAAGGGAAAACGGTATTTTAATAGCGTGGGACTGCAAGAACTGTCCCAGAGGATGGAAGGGATATACGCTTTGAAATGCAGGTATCTTCATTCAGATCGCACACGAATTCAGTATGGGGGCGACGTGAATATGTGTAAATTGACTGTCTGAAATGTTTGTTTTTGTTTTTGATTTTTTTTTACATAATGAAAGTGCTACAAATCACCATAATATTTTTTCTGCTTCTAAGGAAAATGTTTTGGAAAAATGTCTTTTCCGATTTCGAGGGATTGTTCTTTTAGTTGGAAATTGACAGTCTCCTTCGGTTTTTCTTTTTTTTTCTGTGACGAGTGGTCCGTTATTTTTTTTTGTGTTGTGAGACATAACTGCTATAGCCGTCATCTGCTTTTTGTCAAAAAGTACGAAACTAAAATTTTTATTTCATACAATTCGTCACATTTGGACAAAAATAAACTCGATTCTGTAAAAAAAAAATTGTAATGATTTTTTGACGTCTTTCGAACTCCTGCTGTTCACGAGCGTGTTGAAATATTCAAATTACCTGTTCTCCTAAATGTTGATAGTGGAAATCGATTAAATATTCCTTTGGCGGAAGGCGAATCATCAAACAGTTTAAAGCATATATGAGCAAATGTAAGCTAAGGTGAAAAAAAATCGCTTTGTTCCACTGTGGCAACGGATCAGCTCGATCAATGCACGTCACTGGAGGAGCATCAACGAACAGATCGTGGAGCCCTCAAATTTCCCATATCAAATTGACTAGATCGAGCTCGCAGCCTAACTTTTATGTCACCCTACATGACAAAAGTCTTCCTGTCTTCCTTCATTTAATTTTCAGGAGCTTTCAGTAATAGTGGGGTTGTCTGTTCAATACGATACAGGGTGGAAGTTATATAATTTAGAAAAGTGAGGACTAATATTATAAATTTGACAATATATTTCCTTTGGATTGACGTGGCCGTTACTTGATGATAATCCATAGTTATGACACTAAGGTAAAAAACGATTAAAGTTTCCACAAAATTTATTGTCTTTGCGACATGTTTCGATTACATGTACTACATTTGCTTAAAAAAGATACTGTGTATCGAAACATGCCGCAAAGACAATACATTTTGTGGAAATTTTAATCGTTTTTTACCTTAGTGTCATATATTTCCTTGCTTAACAACCAATCAGTGGATTTCAAATTTTGAAATTCAGCCAATAGAATCGGAACTACAATGAAAATATAGCTTATCGCTGTATTTTCAGGGGTAATATAATTAAGTGGTATGATTATTACCGACAATTTTTTGGAATATTAATGAATTGCAATCCCAAAGCTGAAAATACAACGAGTCCGCAGGAGTTGTATTTTCTTGCAATGGAATTGCTAATGAATTGATATTCCAAAAAATTATAGGTTTTTAATCATGCCACGAATTATATTTAGAACGACAATATATCGACTTGAAATAAAGAAAAATCGTGTCACCTGGTAATTGATGCTTCACTTCTAGCCGTATTCAACGGAATACTCTTTTCCACGGCCTCATCTATGATACCAATGGACATTTGTCCCCAAAGATCGCTCATATTGATAAATAAAGATAACTAGTCAAAACACATAAATCTGACGTTTATAATTTAAATCATTATTTTCACTTGACAGATAGTAAAACAAAAACTAAACAGGTTTATCACCGTGAAAATACAGCGACAAGCTATATTTTCACTGTAGTTCCGATTTTATTGGCTGAATTTCAAAATTTGAAATCCACTGATTGGAAATACATTTTTCGTGCATGTATGTATCACATTTTCTAGAAAAAAAAAATTCTACTATAATTTTTACGTGAAATAGGAATACTTGTCAAAAATCGCTACAAGCAGCCGTTTTCGAGATATTTTAATTTAAATTAATCGATGTATGCGTTTGTCCAAAAATGAAAAAAAAAAATTTTGTTTTTTTATTCAACCTAGAAACATTTCAAAAGCTAATTCTTAATAAACCATAAATAACGGAACACTAAATATTAATCTAATTCAAAATTACAATAAATGTTCGAAATGTCCACCTCCTGCCTGTATGCACGCATCCAATCTTCTTCTCATTGATTCTCGCACTCTTTGGAAAATTCCTGGAGTATCTTGAATCGATCTGCATGCGTTAATTATTCGATTTCTTAATTCTTCTCTATTTTGGATATGTGTGTGATAATTAAGTATTTTAGATGTCCCCACAGGAAAAAATCTAAACTATTAAGGTCTGGTGACCTAGAGGGCCATGATTGAGGCCCTCCCCGACCTATCCAACGGTTGCCGAAAGTTTGGTCTAAGAATTCTCGCGCTTGTATGCTAAAATGTGCCGGGGCACCGTCATGCATAAACCACATTTCATGTTGTAGTCTAAGCGGCACATATTCCAGTAAAATAAGCAAATCTGCTTCAAGAAAATGACGATATCTCTCTCCGTTCAATCTCCCCGGAATATAGAATGGACCTATCAGATAATCTCCAAGGATTCCTGCCCACACGTTGAGATAGAACTGTTCTTGAAAATGTGATTCCTGTATCGCATGGGGGTTTTCCTCTGACCACAAATGATTGTTGTGAAAATTGCGTATGGCGTTGCGTGAGAAATTTGCTTCGTCGGTAAACAGGATTTGATTTTCAAATAAAGGATTTTGAATAAGGCGTTGGAGAAACCAACGACGGAAGTTGATACGTAACGGAAAGTCACGAGGGAGGAGTGCCTGAACTCTCTGAATATGGTAGGGATATAACAAATTATCAATTAAAATTGTCCATACCAGAACATTGCACCAAAAATATCAATTTCAGTGAATTTGTTGGTTACGAGGGTTGTGCTTAGGACGGCAGTATTTTCCTGGAGCTTGTTTCCGGGTGTTCCCCTACCAGATTAAGAACTGCTTCCTCGGTTGCTGGGGTTCTTACCGTTCGATGTGCACCCGACAGATGACTAGCTTTCTCAAAACTTCCTGTTTCCCTTAACGTCTAGCCTCATATGCATTTCCATTAGCAAGTCCGTATGTAAAATGTATGTCAGCATACTCTGCATACGTGAACAAAATAATCACACTAGTAGGCTAGGTTAGGCTAGGTTTAAATGTGAGTGAGCCCATATCCGGCTCTCCACTGCGGCCAATGGCCTATTGTGGCTCACCCTATGGTTATATTTTTCCCAGTATATCCAATCTCTTAACGAAATTGAGTAACATATTGGGAGAACAGTTTACCAGATCTTCTGGCCTTGAGTAACATATTGGGAGAACAGTTTACCAGATCTTCTGGCCTTACTTTTGTATTGCCAAATATTGAAAATCTGGTTCTGGCCGCTGCAGGGCATGTACACAGGATGTGTTTCATCATCCTCCATGCATAGACGGCACTCTGCATCCTGTGCAAGTCCGATTTTATGCATGTGGTGTTTGAGTTTGCAGTGGCCAGTGAGCAAACCTACTATAACTCTGAGATGTGCTCTACTGAGTTCTAGAAGTTTGTCAGAGTCCTGTTTTTTCCTTGTACAAGCAATAAATGGTTTGGAATGGGCTAGTCCTGGTAGACTGAGCCAATACTCAAGTCTTTTATTGTCTGCCCAGGCGGTGGTAGCATTCTTGGCAGTGCTATATGCTACACCGATGACCGGTTCTGGCCCAGTGAACGTTGTTTCGGCCCCCCCTTTTGCTAGGGCGTCCGCTATTTCGTTTCCTTCTAGGCCCGTGTGACCTGGTATCCAAACTAGGGTAACGTTGTTGCCTTGTGCTAGTCGGTTCAAGGTGTCTCTGCAGTTCCATACTGCTCTGGATTTAAAGCAGTTGGATTCAAGCGCGATTCACACTAGTAATAAATAACATTATGCGTCAAGATGTGATTTTTGAAATGAGCACAAAAAAAAACATTGGAATAAACTTACTAGCCTACTTGATTATTTAATCTTCAAAGAGTTCGCCAATCAATGAGAAGGCGATTGGATGCATCGGTTAATTTAAATTAAAATATCTCGAAAACGGCTGCTTGTAGCGACTTTTGACAAGTATTCCTTTTTCACGTAAAAATGATATTGGAATATGTTTTTTTTCTAGAAAATGTGATACATACATGCACGAAAAAGTTGTGCCTCCCCAAAAGAGACAAAGACCTGTAGGTGGCGCCCCCTACAATAAAGTGCCAAACACAGATCAAATTTGAATTTCTCATATTGAAAAGTCCCCAAATACCAATTTTTGTTCAAATATCGACATTATTTCAACATTTATTCACGAAAAACCAAAATAAAAATAAATGTTCAACACCCTCTATCTCAAAACTGAAGGCCTTGCGGACCCATGTTTATATGAACTTTCCACCTTATAAATAACTGAGGAATCGTCCTGTTAAATATCGGACACTTATTACATAACACCCTGTATAAATCACGCGTATTAAAAATGAAATTTGTCATCTTTAGTTGATATGCCAACAAATGAAAATGCAGACACCCTGTATAAGTATCTTGAACGGCCCTAATTTGAAATGGGCATCCAATGCATCTGGACCTATTCAACATCCCTTCTGTACGAAACTAGTTGAATGTAAAATGCGATGATGAGAATAAGGTCTGAACGGGTAACGACAGAATCGGATTAATCCAAGCCAGTCTATTTGTCATTCAATTTGGTAGTAATTTTGTAGTTGGATAGATTTGTGAACGAGATTAAAGTTGGGATGGGCAATCCTTTCAAATTCCAATCAAACTGATACTGCAGTAGGTTTTTGTTTTTTCATTCGTCATTTGTCGCTCGGATAAAAAACGAGTCAACAAAAAATAAATTGATGGGGGCGCTGCTCTGTAGGTCCTTTCAATTTATTCACAATACCAATTTTAAATTTGTTTTAAAAAAAAATGCTATTGCAAGTATTATTATTTTTTTAATTTGAATATTTCGTTATGTCAATGCTGCAAACATACCAGAAATATAACGACTTCAAACATACAATAATATTAATCATATATTATTATTGTTACAGTACTGTATGAAACAATTGATTAATTTTTGTTCGAAAATGTGAATAAGATATTCATAAAATCTGTTGTGGAATCATCTGCGACTGAAAGACAAGCTTTAGTCGCTATTTTCCATCGTTCAAGATAACCTCTTGGGAGGTATTTATGTTGAAAAGGGGAACATTCTCCATGAAAACTGAAAAATGAAAAATGTGATTTATGTGTAATATCTAACAGAAAACAACTACTTTTCCGGCTAAAGCCACTCTGGACATTGAACTGCATCTAATAGATATTGTGAAAAGACTCTATCTCTAAAAAAAATTCTGAAAGTGAAAATTCGCATTTTAATTCAGATAGTTGATTTTTTTAATTTTCTCTAGTTTCCATTAAAAGTTCATTAAGATAGGGAGAAAGTTATTAAAAAATTCAACTCACAGAAATCGTTCATTTCATTGAAGCAAGGTTCGCTTCTCTCGCATTTAATCCTTAATACATTTTGGTCGACGAAAATCTATTTCGCTTTGCCAAGCTCATCAGGGAGATTGATGAAATTGGAAAGCAGGCTCTTCAGGAGCAATTATACATACACATCAAGGATGGCAATGTTGGAAATATTTCTTCTGCGGTTAAAATGTATTGGGGATTGAATGCGAGAGAAGCCAACCTTGCTTCAATGAAATGAAGGATTTCTGTGAGTGAGATTTTTTAATAACATTCTCCCTATCTTATTTAATGAATTTTCAATGAAAACTAGAGAAAATTGAAAAAGTCAACTATCTAACTGATAATGGGAATTTTCACTTTCAGATTTTTTCTTTTCAGTTAGAGTATTTTCACAATATCTATCAGATGTAGTTCAATGTCCAGCGTGGTTTTAGCCGGGGAAGTAGCTGTTTTCTGTTAGATATTACAAATATATCACATTTTTCATTTTTCAATTTTCATGGAGAATGTTTCCCTTTTCAACATGAATACCTCCCAAGAGGTTATCTTGAACGATGTAAAATAGCGATTAAAGTTTGTCTTTCAGCCGCAGATGATGCTACAACAGATTTTTTGAATATCCTATTCATATTTTCGAACAAAAATCAAAATGCAATGCCCATGACAGGTCTATGTCAAAAAATAACTTTCAAAGAGTTACCGCAGAAGAGATACATCCAACATTTTCATCCTTGATGAGTATATTTGGTTCTGAAGAGCCTGCTTTCCAATTTTATCAATCTCCCTGATGAGCTTGGCAAAGCGAAATAAATTTCCATCGACCAAAATGTGTTGGGGATTAAATGCGAGAGAAACAAACCTTGCTTCAATGAAATGAACAATTTCTGTGAGTGATAGATATTATTTAATAACATTATCCCTATCTAATTTATTTAATGAATTTTCAATGAAAACTAGACAAAATTAAAAAATTAACTATCTGAGTGAAAATGCGCATTCTCACTTTCAGATTTTTTTTTCAGTTGGAGTCTTTTCATAATATCTATCAGATGTAGTTCAATGTCCCAACGTGGCTTTTGCCGGGAAAGTAGTTGTTTGCTGTTAGATATTACAAATAATTCACATTTTTCAAATTTTGATTTTCATGGAGAATGTTCTCCTTTCCAATCCGTAATATGTTTTCCCAATTTTTCACTTCCTAACTGGTCATATCACCAGGTAAAGGTGATAATTGATTACTGTCTGCCATGGTAAAAACAATTTTCGGCACTTTTTGTCAAAAAAAGCTATTTTCTAAATCAGTCGAGCATTATGTATGAATAATAGTTGATGATATTGCGAGTTACAGATGAGATGATGAGACACGTATATACTTTTTTCTACTAGCGTGCGAAAAAATCCACTTTTCCGCACTCATTTTAGTTTTGAAAGAGTCACTTTTCCGCACTGGTGCGGAAAAGTTTTTTCCGCACTCTTTTTATTGCGGAAAAAAAATTTAGTGCGGAAAAGTAGATTTGTTTAGTTTTTGCGGATTATACTGACATTTAAATATTGCGTCGCAGAAGGTTAAAATAGAAAACTTACCAAGTATGCTTGTATAGTTTAATATATATTTAATAATAAATGTTCTTTATGTTAACTTTTGGGTGTTTTTTCCGCTAGTAGATAAAATAGTGTATACCTAACACGAGCGTAAAGTGTCTTTTCCGCACGCGATTTCTGGCCGAACTCCGCTAGTGCGGAAAAGTATCACTTTCCGCACTTGTTAGGTAAACTACTATAATGATTTATGCATTGAGATCTGGAGTTCCCTTCTAGCTTTCATTGGCAAGTACCATGAAAGCGGATGTACTGAAGCGAAACCTTTTACGTTCCGCTGATATCGCAGAAACTTTCTTTTTGGATTGTGTTTTGTGAGGTTTCAGCTTTTCATTTTGATAATTAAATAATATCGAGTAGTCTGACATTTTTACAAGTTGTTGGCTGTTGATCTGTTTCCACAACACAAACCGCCAAGAAGGCGGTCCACCTGGCGATTCATAGCGCAAGCACAACTTGGTTTATCGAGGGAACAATGCTTATAGGACCCTTGTCCAGAATCCCTTGGTTTCGGCTTTTGTCAGACAGATGGCGCAGGTATATCCTTTTCAAACTTTAATTGGAGTTGCGGTTTTTTATTTGTAAAGACTCTTCTGTATTATCAAACAACGGTAAAGATAAGGTGCTGGAATGAAATGCGGATAAAAAAGTCATGTTTTACTAAAAAGGCACAACTGGGATTATTTCGTAAAAGTCGTCATTTGAACGAGAAATGCACAAAGTCCATTGATGATTTGTTGAAGCTATTTTTAAGAGCCATTTATTTGGAAGTGCAGCCTGGTCTTAGGTAAGCCCTTTCCTTTAAGTATTCCCCAGTAGCCAAGGAAGGGCAGGGGGGGCAATTGAAAATAGTAAATATATGAATTAGGATTCAATTCTGGGAAAATGAAAAACAATGAGAAACAAAATGATACATATGTAATTTCTATAAAAAAAATTATTCTGATGGTACAAACATTTTGTGCAAAATCAACAATTCTTAATTCTTGGCGGGGGGGTGACTCGAGCCACAAAGCCAGGGCCGATCCTAGGGTGTCGGCCGCCCGCGTGCAAAGACCTAATGTGCCGCCCCTCATAATTTTTTTCTTCGTATTTTGACTAATACTTAACGTTGACGTTTCAAACTCATCTTGTTTAATTCAAAGCTATCACTCCTACCGATGTCACTATATTGTCCTAGAAGAAACCAGTTCCAGTGCAATGCCATTACCTCGAGGAGTTCCCCAGGGCTCAATACTACGCCCGCCCCTGTTTTTACTGTACACTATGGATCTGAGAGAATTCTTTGGTGAATGTTATATACATCAATCTTCTGACTACACTCAAGTGTATAAACGTTCCAATAAAGATAATGCTGATATAGTCATTACAATAAAAGTCACAAATGATACATATAGAGTTCATGCCATAGATGAAGTGGTAATGAGTGGTGTGAATAGTGAGCCCTGTAGAACAATAAAAAAATTGGGACTACTCGTTGACGATGATTTACGGTTCAAAACACATATTAAACAAATATTTATTGAGAAATCTTTACCGTAACACGATAATTCTAAACAAAGATTCGATGAATTTTTTATTTCCAAAGTATAGCGCATTAACCACGAAGGGTTATGAGCGCGGAACTGTTACATTGTGTTTAGTTTCTTTGTTTGCTTACATTTGATACTTATACTTTATTATATATATATACATATTAATGGCTTTGAGGAAGCTAAACAAGTTTTTAAAGTTCATTTTATCATTCAACGTGTCCATCAGATTTCCGGGTATGGCGTGTGAGGATATGGGTAACGGTCAAAGGTTTTCCGCAGGATTCGGATTGGGGTTCCCCGCTACGGCTAATCAAGTTTTCGTGTGTGAACCTGCAATGTCCAATTCTTAGGCGTGTCAATACCACCTTTAATTTTGAGTCACTGAAACTATGGCGATTTGATTTATGGACCGTGCCTCGATATTCGAACATCGACTAGAATTCAATCAATCAATCAATCATTTATTTGATTTTTAAAAACTACAGTTTTTATAACAAAGGGTTTGGTCTTAACAATATATCCATTTATACCGGAACAAGGATGACTTAATATGCAGGATCGACCTTGCATGTTTTGCCCATAAAGTTTTAGAAAAAGGAACTCCCGAAACTCCTTTGTATATAACAAAAAAATTACATATCGGTTTGTTCATGATGTAAATACCAGAAATAGGAATCGTCTTGTAATACAACTGCTTGTTCAATTGTATATGTAGGCATTTTTTTATATGTAACCGGTATTCTGGTTGAGTAGTACTTAAGTAGAGCAGTTTAAGTGGACTTCGCATAGGACAATTAAAATAAAGACATTTTATTATTAGTATTATTATCTACCTGTATAATAGTAAAAAGTGAAACATCAATAAAAATGACACTAAGGTAAAACACGATTATGAAAAATGAAAATAAAAATAATAAGAAGAAGTATACCATTATCAGTATGTTTTTTTGTTTAGAAAAGTGAGATTATGGGATATTCATCTCTATTCCTCTTAAAAATGTTAGAGCAAATTATATAAAATAAATAATGACCTGTAGCGCTCTCCAAGTTTTGGGTAAAAATGGAAACCTCAAAAAAACGCTCAGAAACACACATTTCATTCACAAATCTAATCAAAAGCTTTTTTTTTCGTTAATTCTTAATATTTCTTTATACTTATCATTATTTTGTTACCAGTATTATTGTGTATTGTATTATCTTAAATCAAAATTGAATGAACATATTGAAATGATAATAGTTTTTCTTATTTTCCCTTATATATACTGGTAAAGTAACAGACAAAATATGCCGGTGCCGCACTCCTTCAACAAAGGAGACCGCTAAAATAAAGTTTGTTTTGACCATTGAACTGCGTGCTGTGTGCCGATCGTGATCTATATGCGGCCTGCGGCCGCCCCTTGTTGGTCGCGTCTTCGTGCGGGGCACGCGCTGCACACCTGCTAGGATCGGCCCTGCACAAAGCTCATCCCCGGATGCGCCAGTGCTGTATATGGTGACCGCCTATCGACAAACCAATAAATATGTCTTTGTTGTGTCCAGACCCCAACTGTTTTTTATTTTGTCAGAACCCCCATTGATCCTTGTTTCAGTACATATAGGTAGGTAAGTACCATAGATGTAAAATGCGTTGCAAAGTCATTCTTGTTTTAAACTTTGCCAAGTGTGAAGGTGTATATAGAGTTTTTGCGGGAGATTGGATTACAATATACATTTTTCATTATTCATTATTGGTCTTCTGTCAAGTATAGTGTGTTGTCAGTTCTTCGTGTATTTATGGAAAAAGACCGATAAAAAAAATGTTATTTCAACCAGAATTTGGTGTAACAATCGTGATTAAAAAAAAATTTCTAATAGGATTTCCCTAATTTTTCACTTTTAATTGGACATACCGAGTTAGCCCTGGAAAATGAGGTATTCGTGAAATGCGTTAATTCCCGCTAGGTGGCGCTAAATTTAAGCGCGAAACAATATAATAGTGATCAGCCATAAGAGACCGTAGTGTTTAATTTTAGCATTGTTTAAATAAGGGGAAAAGTTAGTCAATGCCTGTGGAATTGGTATTGAAGCCAAACGCGAGTGCCTTCTAGCGTAATTATTTGCTAACATGAATATGTGACGTCATTTTAGTGCTGTACTGATGTGCCCACTATAAGAAATGCGGACATTGAGAGGAACTACAAAAATATCGTAGAAGGTTTCTACACTTAAACAAAACACTTTCTAAAGTTTCCTTCTTGGCAATTTCAACACATCTTCATACATGTTTATACCATTTATTTTAAAGCAGTGGAAGCAGAGTTGGCCTAATGATCATGAAGAAGTTTTGAGAGCTATTTTGTTTGAACTTTTTATTGGATATTTTTCAGTCGAGCAAATTGTCTTTGTTAATTATTGAAAGTACAGTTTATTTCAGGATTGAGTGACTATTTTTGTACTTACACAGTTCTTTTTGCAAAAGAACCTTAACACGGATAAGTTACACACAAACCTAACCCTGAGCAAAAGCTAACCTGGTCATCAAATATCACTAGCTTCTTCAGTGGGTTCAGCGATGTCTTGTACTGTCTTGTATTGTGAAATATTACTAGTTTACACAGGGGCACAGTGTACTGCGATGTAGCCAAGTACATCTTTAAAGAAATCGCGCTGGTCTATAAGGGATTGGAATTCACAGATTCGCATAGCTAAACTGGTAGCCGCGAGCAATAACGCAAGCAAAGTAGCTTTTGTAAATATGCTTCTGGGTGAGTTTACTGCAAATGTATCATCACTCAGGCACGGATCCAAAGAAGAGAGATTTTAAGAGATTATTTCATATTGATATCTTGAAAAAAAATTATTATAATTGAGTAAGACCACTGTAGTCGATGCCTTAAAAAAATAATTGAGTAACAAATTTAATATTTCCTATTTCATATGGAGGAGGTTCGTTTTATGTAAAAATTACTCATGAATAATAATATGAAGTATTTTTTCTAAAATACACACCGAAATATATATCTAAGAAAGCTGTTTAAAATGGCATGAAAGGTGTTATAGAATAAGAAGTCTAAAATCAAGATTATTAGTTCACATATATGATACGTGTAGTGTTATTTGCTTAGGTTATCTTAAAATTAGAGCGGATACGGTCCATGAAACATCAGAAGAAATAGTTTCTTGAATTGAACCGTTGTATGAGGATTATTCTGTTAGCTATTTCATACGTCTAAAGACAATGGTTCAACCTCTCAATACGTTCCTGTCTAAATTACTTTTCATCAAGTTGAAATTAGGACCGTGTAGGGGTCACTACTGCATGGATTGAAAAATTCAAAGTTTCCTCATGTTCCTGGCAGATGGCGCTGAAAATTGGCTCCAATACATGATACGCAGGCATTATCCTACTAGGTAATCCTCATACAACGATTGAACCATAATTCTAATTTTATTGCAGTCATTGGTGCCACCTACTTACTCTATTTACAATTCATCACATGATCCGCCATCTACTTTACGGAAATTCAACTTGACTGCCAAATTACGTATTCTGCCATTCAAATTACGACATGACATGACTTGGATGCGAACACCACTAACGCCATCTACATGTCGCCTCCATTTCAATCCAATATTAATCCCATAAGGTTGACCAACTATCCTCCTTATATTTAAACAATGATTTTAGTCACTTTCAAATTTGAATAAAGTTCTCGAGATGTCGAGAGTTGAAATGAGTTTATCAGACATTTGTATCTACGACGACATTGCGATATCTTGCATAACTCTTTGGTTTTTAATGAAAAGTTATGTTAAAAAACTTTGTTTTTGGTACTATTGAAAGTACAATCAGCATTGCAGCACTGATCAAATACGCTTAGAAATGAAACTTTAGACTTCTGTCGCCATTTCAAGTTGACTTATTCTGAAACTATGAACATTAAAGAATTGGGAAATCAACATAAGGGATACTCCCTCTGGATTCAAGTTTTGACACTATAGAAATTATTGTTTTCGTCAAAATTCCCAAAATTCTGGCTATTATTTATGTCCATTTTGTTGAACCTGTTATTATTATTGATAAGTGATGAATTTCTGGTTCATATAAATGGTGAATATTCAGTTCTTCTGTTGACATAATGTACTCGAGAGTAATTCAATTTTTGCCACTTTGGCGCTGGCATCTAATGTTGAATCCCCAATATCACTGAACTCAATATATTTTCCAAAAATCGATTAACAATGAGAAAACAATTGAAATAAATAACACTACCGCTTATGGCAAAAAAGACCGTCATTCTACTTTTTAACAGTTTAACCAAATAATTATAGATGTCGCACCCTTTGCGCAGGCTGGGAATGTCACTGAATTACGAAGGTTTAGCTGCAAGTGGGCACACTGCACTGAAATGAAGATGATGGACGAGTATTGTGATTATGGTCAGATTCGATTCAGAATTGGTATGGTTTTCGGGGTCGGAGATTTCGATTTTTATTAAAAAAAATAGTAGTTTAAAAAACTAAAGAACACGCTTTACTTTCCATGGACTAAAAAGTTAAAAATAATTGACAATTTAATTCCTCAAATGTAAAAAAAGGATGGGGTGCTTGATAAAGTTCTCTTGAGCTCTTGAACGCTCTGTATTATTAAATTAAACTAAAAAATATGAGCAAAATGAAGGATAATCTGCTGTATAATTACGTTAAGCATTTGCAACTGGGTCTTCTTGGAAGAACGTTGCACAAATATCTGTCAGAAGTAATTCAATTTCCGTCGTGATATCATCCAGGGAAGTAGTTGTTTTCTGTCAGATGTTTGCCTCATATTTTCCACATGGTGGAAATATTTAGAGAGAAAGATACTTCGACATTGTCGATATTACTATTTCATTAATTTGATACTCTTGAACGGGATCATTCATCCTTTTGCTTTCCTGAGTTGAAACTCACTGGTCCATTTTGTACTCGATTTGTTGATCGAAATAACTTGCAATTTATTACCTCCACAAATAACAGTTTTTTAATTATAAATAAAAATTGTGATCAACATCAGATTTTCATTTAGCTGTTTGTACTATGACTTGTGAAAAAAATAGTTTGAATGTGTGTGTGAAATATTGCCATTTCTAACAATATTGGTCATGGAAAAAATTATTGGATGGTCGGGGAAAACCTGGAAAAGTTCTTGACATGATTTTTTGGGTTTATGGCCTTCCACAATCTGAAAATGAAAAAGATCTTTGACAGAGCCAAAGAAAGATCTTATTTCCAAAACCGCAATTCAAATTCAGTTTCTTCAGCGTCTTTCCAAGAAGTTTTGATAACGGAGGCAGATACAGCCTCCGAAACGTCAACAATTTTCAAAAAAAGAGAAGTATTCTTTGTTAATTCGATCTCATTTTTTCAGATAGGCAAATTCAGTGTAGGGTACGTTACTGACAAAAATTAATTTCTTTCAAGACACAGTCTTGTGAACGCAGTAACTTATCGGGCAAATTAATTTATTTGCCCTTCTACACTTGTACAGATTTCTTTGGATTAAAATTTTTTCATTTTCAGATTGTGGAAGGTAATAAACCCAAAAAATCATGTCAAGAACTGGATTTCCTCCACAAAATCAAACTTTCAATCAATATCTGGAAAAGTTCCTTTTGTGGGACCCTGCCAAAATAGCAAATTTATAAATCAAAAGACAATTGGATGACGCCTGGTGAGATGATGTCCTTGACACCTGATATAGTTCAGAACAACTTTCTGAATGCTTGCTCAACTTTTTTCAGTTCTCGAGGAACATTTTTCTTCAATCTCCTCGCTGCCCTATCAATCTCAGCTTGTATTTTAAGTCCTGGATCATTTTCCCTGAGAGCATCCCTCATGACATCTTTGATACCGTTTTTAAAATCATCTTCAGTTTGAGTCTTCACCAATTCCTGAATTTGATCGGCCCTAACCATTGCGACAGCCATTTCTTCCTGGGTACTTTTTATCATAACCACTTCACTTCTTATGGCTTCCGTGGTTTGAGATGTTGCTATTTGCGCATGTTTAGTTTCCGTTACATCGATATGTATTTCTCCGAGTTTTGTTATTATTTCTACTTGAGAGTTGTTTCCCTGATCTTGTTTCTCAGAAATTTCTTCGAGCAGGGTGCGTTCTACATTGTTCCGGTCAGCGATCTCACGAAACTGTATTTCCATTTCGTCCAGCATTTCTTTGAAATATTCCCCCAGTGTTTTGAGTACTTCTTCGTGCTTGCCTTCTCTGTCTTTTGAAGCTTGTTCACTGAAATTCAATCTATCCAATTTCGCTTCTTCAAACACGTTTTTCGTCATAATGTATTGAGTTATTGATTGAATCAAGTCATCTTTCGTTTCTAAAGTGAATTTGGGCAGTTCAGTGCTTTTATCTTTCTCCCAAGTTGTTTTGATATCTTCCGGGTTTTCCCAAGGAAAAATGCGTCTGTATCCGTATTTTTCAGCATGAGAATTTTTGTTCTTGAAAAAACGTTGTTGATTCGCTAGTACTATTCCTACTTTTGTGTATAATTTATCTGTTTTCCACTTGACTTCGTCATGCTGCAACTCTTTTCCCTGTCTCACCCCAGTTTTGTTTCTTCTGGATTTTCCATAGATCACGCCTGAAACAATTATATTCCATGTATTTTTATGTATTTACTTATATTGTGAATTCATACAGGATGTTAATATTGTTAATAGAGTATTGACAAACTTCCGGAGGTGATTCTTTGAAAGTTTTCAAGATGACATATAAACATATGTCCCAAACGGCTTGGTTTTCGAGATACAGGGTGATAAATATGGGTCTAGGGCAATTTCCCGACAACAGTTCACCGGCTGGATTATTTCCCAACGGTCAAAAGCTTACTTTGGTTGTATTGTATGATTTTGACACCGAAATGAGGGAATGAAGAATTGGTAACTTGGGATTTTGGTGGTCTGATATTTTCTACATTCGAATTGAAAACATTACCTTTTCTTTTTAGTGCATGTCTTTTTTATGAGGTTGGATTGTATGAATTTGAGACCGAAATAACCCGAAGGTAGCAACAAAATTATTAATCTTTCATAGAAATAAAAGGGTCGTTCCTTAATTACTTTATTTCGAAACGGTTCTTACTTACTGTAATTAGTACCTAATTATCAATTACTCTCTCTAAGGTTAGTTATAAAATTATTGATATTTTATAGAAATAAATATGGTCACTCTCTTTAATAACAAGATTGTGAGCTACTGTACTGTACTATTTACGACTAGGGGGGCCTTCAGCGCCTCTTATGTATTGTTCTATCTGAAGCTCATGTTTTATTGCTTCTACAAACTCCCATATATTTGGATGGTCCGCTGAAACCTGCGCCTCGAAAGCTCGATGCCATCAACCCTCTATCCTCATACAAAGTTTCAAATGCTTTGGCCACATCTGCTGTAGGCACAAATGCTATGGCTGGTAGTAACTTCAGTTTCAGTGCGATTGGATTTTTCTAAAATACATTGGGAAAAATAGAAAAAGCATCCGCGAAGTCGGGAATTCTTCGGCTAAAGCACTTATTATGGCAGTTTCAAAATCAGTGAGGATGGTAGTTGGTGACACACCAGGCACGAATTCTTTTAACTTTTGCAGTAAAGTAATATAGGTATTTTTTGTTTTATCTGGCAATAACACATATACTAATGGAACTGAAACATTTATATTCAACTCTTGTATTGTGAACAGTTGACAAAACAAGTGAGGAACTGTTTTTGAGAGCTTTGGGCTAGGAGTGTAAGATTCCTTCTCGTACTGAAAATTAGCATTCTGTTGTCATTCGGTCCAGAATCGAAGAGCAAAAAGGATTCTCCATTTTTCGTTAATGTATATTCTTCTGGAAAAATTATATCTCTTCGGTGGAGTGGTGAAGATGGAACAGCTCCTTTGTACGAATTCTCCTTATAGTTCTCTTCATGCTGGAAACTTTCGGTAAGTATGCTGGAAACTTTCGGTAAGTATGCTGGAAACTTTCGGTAAGTATGCTGCAGTAGCCTGTTCCATTGGATGTAGTAGAGATGCATCTTGAAATGAAATGAAATAAATTTATTACGGAACGACCCTTTTATTTCTGTGAAAGATTAATAATTTTATTGCTACCTTCGGGTTATTTCGGTTATTTCGGTCATAAAAAAGACATGCACTAAAAAGAAAAGGTACTGTTTTCAATTCAAATGTAGAAAATATCTGACCACCAAAATCCCAAGTTACCAATTCTCCATTCCCTCATTTCGGTGTCAAAATCATGCAATAAAACCAGGATAAGATTTTGACCGTCGGGGAATCATCCAGTCGGTGAACGGTTGGTGGGGAATTGTCCGTCGGTGAATTGTTGTCGGGGAATTGTCCGGTTCCTGATAAATATACAATTTTTTAAAGATTTTTTGGAGTTAACTTCCACATTTTCGACAATAATCAGTTCAAATTGGGCAAGTATAATCCATCCAATAATACGCAGGTAACCAAATAATTAATTTCTCAAATAATTCACAGGGTCCTCCTTTTTTCAGATTCAAGCCTTGTTCAACCCTTCAGAAGTTTTTTCCTACGTCACTGATATATTATGAGACAGGAATGATTAATGTGGTTACATTTTACATCTTTTTGTTCTCTTGAAGTTCTTTATTTACTTGTACGGTTCAGGAGCAACAATGAAAATATTAATGCGAAAAACGGCTTGGATTTCGAGATACAGGATTACAGGGTGATAAAAATAAATTTTTTTCGATATTTTTTGGAGTAGACTTCGGCATTTTCGACAATAATCAGTTCAAATTAGGCGAGTACAATCCATTCAATAGTAAACACGATACAAAATAATTCATTTCTTGAGTAATTCACAGGGTCCTACTTTTCTGTGGGTATTAGATTAAATATCTTTCTGTACAAGATTATCTATTTTGTATCCGCGGAAGCTTTTGAATTTGTTACCCACAGAATAACCTATATCAAACAATGAAAGAAATTATTTTTTATTTTTCAGTGTATTTGTATGAAAGCTTGTTATTTTTCATTTTATAATTTTTATTCATCGTAGATTTTTCTAATTCTAAAAAAATATTTCTTCCAATTTACAATTATTGAGAATGTTTTATTTTATAGCTCCTGAACAGTACAAGTAAATGAAAAACTTCAAGAAAACAAAATGATGATGAAACATCATTGTTCATTCTGATATTTGACAGTAAGTATAATCAAAGACAATGCATAAAAAAATAACAATCACAATTATTGAAACATTTATTCAAAGGGGGGTTAGTAGCAAAATAATTATTATTACAATGTTTTTTATTTTAATTTAATCAAAATTCTGACTACATCACTAGATTAGAACACCTCTGAATACACCACCTTGGTTCTGGACACCTGATTTAGTGTGTAATTCAGCCAGTTATCATAAGGTAGCTATAGTTGTTATTCTGGTTATTTTGGCAATCGGCCACCAACATCATCGCTCAATGGCGAGAAATAAGCTTTTACATAAACTTATAATTTTAAATAAGCTTATGATTTTTAAATAAGCTCATAATTTTCGATAAGCTTGTAATTTTAACTTTAAATTTTAAATTTAGATTTAAATTTAAAATTTACTTTTTAGATCTGGATTTTATATCTGGTAGAACTACACACATAAAAAAAAGAAATTGTTGTAAAACATGTTCTATGACGCCCTTTGAAAAATCATGAAAATTTATTGGAAATAAAATAATTCCAAAAACATTAAATGACAAAAATATGCATTCCAATGAATTCCACTTTGAATTTTAAATAGATAGTTGCCTCTCTATAACTGTTAATTAGTAGACACTGACTGGATGATTTTCAAAATAAAAATTCAAATCATCAGCGAGTTCTTCAAGTGAGACCAGACGCAGAAATGGACGAAATGGAGGATAAACGGAAATTCAAAATTCAATTCCCTCACATCCATGTCAACAAACAGTGTTACCACTTGTCACACTATCAAAGAACAGCTTATTAACTGCTGGTTCATATTTAGATAGAATGAAACCAACATCTTGCCTATACATGAAAGCTTCAATTATACTATCTCTCTCTGTGTGATCTTTATAAATTACATCTATGGTTCGGACGGAATTCTAACGTATATGTCGGAACTGGCTAAATGCTCTAATTGTCAAACCAAACAAAACAGAAGAAGAAGAACTATCTATCTCTTGTTGAGAAATAAATTCAAAAGTGGTTTTGACAGTTGAGTATAACCAACTTTATTTCGAAATAAACGAACGTCTTTAACTGATTTTATTAAATTATTTATTATTTAGCCTTGGTGGAGTATTCAGCAGAGTTCTTCGAGCTGTAAAATAAGAATTAATCAACAAAAACACTTTAAGCCACATTCAGAAACGTATACTCAGTTGGTGTTATTAGTGTGAAGTTATCCATAGTTTTCCAGCCATACTTTTTATGAATTGGAAGAATTTACATGCATCCGTACTGCGGCGTTGCCAAGTTTTTTGAATATCCCTGAACTGAATACTTATTTATTCGTTAATATTTTTAGCAGAAATTATTTATTATTGTTCATTATTTCGACCCTGATCCATGCATTAAATTTGAGAAAGCAATTGAATTATGATTTTTGTTGCATATGAGTGATTTATGATGGATTTGAACTGGAATATCGGTAATGATTTGGTAGGGAATATCTTAAATATTATAACTGAGATAATCCTGGTAATCCACACCTACAGAGTCATAAATCAATTTGGAACGTCTTTCGGGAGACCGATAGGGATAAAAACTGTGATTTTAAATAAATATTTTTTTTTAAACAGAAACGTTTGGAATAAGGCAAATATACCTACAAAACAATTTGGGGCGCCGTAGGAGAGACAGGATCTCTCATTTTTTACATATTTTTGCTGATAACTCGGTTAATACTGGACGAATCAAAGAAAAAATTACACCTAAATAATCCTGGTAATCCATAGAATGCCCCTGTATCATCAGATCAATTTTTAGCGGCACGAAAATTCTTCCACGGTTTTATATCACGAGTTATCTCGGTTATTAGTTGATGTGTTAGGATTATTCATAGAGACGTTCAGTTATATGGAAGGAACACGAATCAATTCTAAAATCAATTTGACCCCACCTCGAACAAATAGAAAAAACATATTTTTCGAAATTCATGGTTGGGCATTAGCTCGGTTATTATTTGCTGTGTTAGGATGATTCACTCATAGAGAGGTTCAGTTATATGAAAGGAACACGAATCAATTCTAAAATCAATTTGACCCCACGTCGAACAAGTAGAAAAAAACACATTTTTCGAAATTCATGGTTGGGCATTAGCTCGGTTATTGGTTGATGGGTCATGATGAATAATCCATGAGAAGGTTCTGTCAGATGAAAGAAACAAGATGAAGTTCTATAATCAGTTTGGTCCGGCCTTGAAACGGTATACTGATTTTCAGTTTTTTCCACCTGGTTAACTTAGTATGTTTGATGGTTCTAAACCAATCATGTCATGATTTTGAGGTAGTTGTTTGGTCAGGACTCGATTCAAACCGTCCAAGTTATCTTTGAGAGTTTCTATTTATCACAGAGGGAATTTTCATAAATAAAAATTAAAAACCCAAAAACCTAAAATATTCCAGTTCTCTACAATAGATTTCCATAAAAAAACACATTCTGTTCTTTGCAATTTTTCGATCAGACTATTGGTTCACGAGTTATCATATAATATGTTTTTTCTACTTGTTCGACGTGGGGTCAAATTGATTTTAGAATTGATTCGTGTTCCTTTCATATAACCAAACCTCTCAATGAGTGAATAATCCTAACACATCAACTAATAACCGAGATAACTCGAGATATAAAACCGTGGAAGAAATTTCGTGCCGCTAAAAATTGATCTGATGATACAGGGGCATTCTATGGATTACCAGGATTATTTAGGTGTAATTTTTTCTTTTATTCGTCCAGTATTAACCGAGTTATCAGCAAAAATATGTAAAAAATGAGAGATGCTGTCTCTCCTACGGCGCCCCAAATTGTTTTGTAGGTATATTTGCCTTATTCCAAACGTTTCTGTATTAAAAAAAATATTTATTTAAAATCACAGTTTTTATCCCTGTCGGTCTCCCGAAAGACGTTCCAAATTTATTTATGACTCTGTAGGTGCGGATTACCAGGATCATCTCAGTTATAATATTTAAGATATTCCCTACCAAATCATTACCAATATTCCAGTTCAAATCCATCATAAATCACTCATATGCAACAAAAGTCATATTTCAATTGCTCTCTCAGATTGAATGCATGGGTCAGGGTTGAAAAATAATGAACAATAATAAATAATTTCTGATAAAAATATTAACGAATAAATAAGTATTCAGTTCAGGGATATTCAAAAAACTTGGCAACGCCGCCGTACGGACGCATGTAAAATCTCCCAATTCATTAAAAGTATGGCTGGAAAACCATGGATAACTTCACACTAATGTTGATGTTTTGTTCAAGTTACCGTTTCACGATAAAATTGATGAAAATGAACGTTGTAGAAATACAACCGTTATATCATTACCTTTAGTTACTTCATCTCTTGTTACATCTCTTTTCTGTTCCGTCTTCAAGAAATGGAAAAAAATTCGATCAGCGGCATCCTTCGCCAATTTTTGCATCGTCCTTTTCTCTCCCCCCTTGCAAGTCAGCTTCCGAAACTGATCTTCGAAGCAGTAAAAAATATCGACAGCTGATTCTATCAATATTTTCCTGAAACACTCTTTGTTGTCACTGTAGTAGTACACCATATCGGCCAGAATCCTAGAACTTTTTTTATCTATCTTGTTGAGAATCCATTTTTCTGCGCTGATGAGACCGCCGCTTGCTCCAGTCCCGATTTTCGGTATGGCTTTCAGAGCTAGACTCAAGCCGGTAACATAGAGACTATTTTGTTTGACAGGAACGTCTCTTTCCTCTAGTAGTTTTAGGAACAAGTTCAGGTTAAGTTCAATGTTCTCCACTAGGTAAAATGAGAACTCTTTCAGTCTTTGAAGGATTCTACCTTCCTCTATGGCAGTGTCATGTTCCACGACAAATTCATCATCTGGAAAATAAATTCCTGGAAATAATTTACTGCCATAATAAAAGAACGGGCTTCAGTTGTGTTTATCCTCTACTTACCAGACGTATCCTCGAGATCATTTTCACATTTTTCCATCTTCTACGTATATCTGAAAACAAAAATTAAATTAATATGCATATATTCATTCTTCTGATATATTATGATAATTCAAATAAAAAAGTCCTATGCTATCCAATTTGCTAACCAGAAGACATCATAGTTTTGTTTTTTTTGCCTCTGGTCAGATATCAATATAAATTCCCAAAATATTTACCAACATTAGAGTATCTTTACTTGAAATTGAAAAATGTAGTTCTTTATAAGTATTTTATTAAAACAGTTTTATGCCCACATTTCTTTTTTCTGTCAATCTGAGGGCAATTAATTTGATCTCTCGATTATGTTCTACTTTCGAATGCCTCAGTTCATTCTCTGGTTGTGGACTTATATTTCGTGTTCCCAAAGTTACTCTAGAGTGTTATTAACTTTGGGGTCAATTTTCCACAAAACCTATTCCTAGTAATTTCTTATGAAAACGTGTTTGAACGCCGACATCAAATTTCAGGTTCACTCTTACCCGCCGCTGAAAGTTCTGGCGGAGCCGAATATTTGATTGGTCATAACTCTGCTAAAAATGATCGGAGAAGGAAAAGGGAGAGTTCATATCGTTTCTGAAAACTCCTACCTTCTCATGCGAATATAATACGCGAGTATTTGAAGTGCCTAAAATGAGTTTTGTCGTACTTCACGGAGATGTTTGCGGATTATACGAAAATCATGAATAATTTAGTAAATATGGAATAATAATACTGAAGCAGCAACCCATACCCCCTTTGGACTATATGCAACAATTTTAAAATAGTGTGACAAACACTATTGTGAAGTGCAAACCTCAAGCTTGAAAATATATATTTAATTTTTTATGTAGGATGTGTATGAGCGATTATTTTCAACATTCACTGAAGAAATGGCCGGGATTATGGGTGAGTTGAAGACTGAGGCAGGAGTGAAACCCACTTTTTTCTTTGGCATGTATAAGTGAGACTTGTCTCACTAGTCTTAAATCGTTGCATATGTTCCAAAGAGGGTACTGATTTCTGCTTCAGTATAATTATTTTACTTGAACTAATATATCCATGAATTCGGATCCTCCGTAATATCGTAGAAGGGTTATGTGAAGAGGAAAATAACAACAAAAAAAATATATGTTTTTTAAATGAAAAATTTTTTAGGTTCCACCCCTGATTTTTTGGTAAACAATTTTTTTTCTAATAATACATGCTGTCGAGATGTCATGTGCCGAGTTTCAGAGTGTTACAATTCACTCTTCACTTTTTGCTCGAGTTTGTCTGTCGTTACTGGATTAATATTATTTTTCTACAACTGTCAAAAAAAGTCCACTTTTTTGTGTGGTTTGTGTGCGTGAAGTATTACAATATTTCACTATTAATATACGATTTCATTATTAAACGAAAAGGCGTAAAAAAGTGCACTTTTTTTAACGGCTGTTGCTAGGCAACCGACAGATTCATGCAACAACATCAGTGACAGATCCGAATAATAACTGTCATAAATCCAGTTCTCATTTTCTTTGGCTACTAATAACCTATAAATATCTGATATACAAATGTTTCACCAATAATATTCTTAGCATTCTTACTATTAAGTAAGTATTATCAAAATTCCAAACTATCGCGGCGAGTATATTCAAAATAATAGCATATACCTCTAAGGAACTATTGGACCTAAACTACACTAGGTAATCCAAGGTAGCTATGGCTGTTTGGCCATCAGAAACTAGTTATGACAACAATAATTAATGAAATTTGCGAAATTGGGCATCTATCCAGATAACGAATTCTTGATAACTACAAATTTGATTCAAGTAGAAATGAAAAGTGATGTAGATTGAACGGAGAAAATCGTGGATAGTGCAAATATGAGATTTCTTTGACATAGTTGAAAGAAAGAAAAAGTTATTCGTTGCTTCACGAGGATTGTTTATTTACTTTGAATACAAATCTAAGAAAATGAAAAGTTACTTCGATGGACTATTCGAAAGTCAAGTCAACATTAATGATAATAATATTGACGTCGATGAATATGTTATTTTAATATTCGCTTCAAATTTTCCATTTTGCGGGATAGTGTGAAGAGAAAGGGATTTCGACTCTGTCGAAATTATTCGTTTCATTTGTTTGAAACTCAACTCTCCAGCATACTCTTCGAGCTTTGTTCGAAAAATGAATCGATAAAAATATGCCAAATTCATTTCATATTTGCAAAAAAATAAGAATTGGTTATTTTTTTTGACAGTTGTTAAAAAAATACTGTATGAAACTCGTGAGTAGTGTTTTTTTACTCGTAGGAATGCCGCACTCCGCCTACAGCGTCGTGCGTCAATATTTTCTACTCGTAAAAAAAGTATCCCTTTACTCACTTGATACATAAATTACTATCTTTGATTTTTCTAGAATTTTCTGCGTTATTGTAAATCCATCTTTTGTTCTATGGTGAGAACTGATAGTTTTCACACACAAAAGTAAGTGATTCGTATCTAATTTAACTCGAAGAATTCATTTCTCTCAACTAATATTATTATTAGTGTTTTCAGGAAGAAGATGGATAACTTACATACGTCATTCAGTATTCTTTGTTGAAAATGAATTCTAGGGCGTCGGATTTTCCTGTATTTGATAAGACAACAAAGGTAATAAAACATCTGTCTATATGAACTGCCTATCACTGAACAAAATCACATTTAAACCTGTATATATGACTAAACGTTATCTGTAACATTTCAAAATTATCAATACTTGCATTTTTTTATCATAAATATACTTATCTAGTACAACTGATATCTTATATGGACGCATGAATTCGATGTCAAATGAAAACACGTTTACTGTGAATTGTATTCGTTCTGTAGCTGTACAAGTACTAGACGGAGAGACAAAGCCAAAATTTTTCTCTGAATGTATTAGAGCTGATTTTTCGTTAATTGGTTATTTGTACACAAGCATACACTGGTCAGTCAAGCGAATCGTAGAACAGGCGACTCAGCAGCGACATCAAAGATGTATCAAAATGGATTCATTAAAGCTGAAAATTGTTGTTATACAACTGCGACAATATATTTCCTTGCTTAACAACCAATCAGTGGATTTCAAATTTTGAAATTCAGACAATAGAATCAGAACTACAGTGAAAATATAGCTTGTCGCTGTATTTTCACGGTGATAAACCTGCTTAGTTTTTGTTTTACCATCTGTCAAGTGAAAATGATTTAAATTATAAACGTCAAATTTATGTGTTTTGACTAGTTATCTTTATTTATCAATATGAGCGATCGTTGGGGACAAACGTCCATTGGTATCACAGATGAGGCCGTGGAAAAGAGTATTCCGTTGAATATGGCTAGAAGTAAAGCATCAATTACCAGGTGACACGATTTTTCTTTATTTCAAATCGATATATTGTCGTCCTAAATACAATTCGTGGTATTATTAAAAACCTATAATTTTTTGGAATATCAATTCATTGGCAATCCCAATGCAAGAAAATACAACTCGTCCTGCGGACTCGTTGTATTTTCAGCTTTGGGATTGCAATTCATTAATATTCCAAAAAATTATCGGTAATAATCATACCACTTATTATATTACCCCTGATAATGCATATCAATAAAAGTTATGTAGGACAGTCACTCATATATTAGAACAGAGCTGGTCAGTCAGTGCGAATATACAGGGTGTTTCATAATTAAATTTGTGTGATTGATGACTTGTTTATTTTGTGGAAATTCATGATCACTTTGATGAAACGAAAGAACACTCTTTTGTCTTATTTCCACTAGATTTTTTATTGTTACGACCGGTTTCGGGTTTTATCCCATTATCAAGTATAAAAACTAACTAATACAGAGGTAATTAAGAGAACAAGGGTAAAACAATATAAACTTAAACCCTGGAGGTGATGGAAATTACCTGGGTTGTCAAATTTATAAATTCAAAAGTGGAGACCTACACAAATCGAGTTGCTCGCTGAGGGTTCTAAATTTCTGGTTTTTAATTGATTTATTAATTTCCATGGCTTCCAACAGATTCATTGTCTTCCCTTTATTACATGTGTGTAGAATTTTGAGGTTATCTTTACTTATCTTGTGTTTGGATTCTTGTATAGATGTTCGTACATTGTTGATTTTTTGTCCAAACCGACGTGTTCACAGAACTTTACGTCAAAATTTCTACCGGTTTGGCCTGTATATAGTTAGTTTTCATAATTAAATGTTAATTGTAAAGGGTGATAATACTTGAAAGATTTTAAGAAAAAAATGACATTTCAACATAGATTCGCAAGCGCTTTATTTATGAGATATATACATTTCAAGTTTATGATTTTTTTTCTTAAAACACTTCAGATATCTTTTGCCTGTGTGGGGAATGTGTGGAGAAGTTAATTTTGATAAAGCTCAGAAATTACCCAAAACAAAACCCTTAAAATATTATTTAAATATGATTGGCTCAATAGCACAAATATAAGTTATTCAGAATTGAATTTAATCCGATTAAAAGAAATTGTGGATATAGAACAATGCAAACTTGTTTATAATAGCTATTTATGATACAAGTGTTAAAAGTGGCATTTTAGTTTATGAGTGGGGAATATTGCGAAACGAGCGTTATCAAGTGGAGCAACCACACTAGCAAAATAAAATCACTTTTAACAAATGTATCATACAATTTTTTTTGTACAACAGTTACTGCTAGTAAGGAAAAAACAAAAAAATATATAAGATTCATAAGGATTCGAACACACGATCTTTGGGTTACAGATGCTCCAAATATAATGAACCCCAACGCACTTTATTTATGAATGTCTTTATTTGTCAGTGATGAAGGACCTTCTACAGGTGAACTGAATATTACGAAAGCGCAGGAGGGCCAGAAGAGGTTTTTTTCATCACTTCGACATTTGTGGCCCTCCTGCGCTTTCATAGAATACTACTTCGTTTGTAACTTCAAAAGAAACTGGTATTACCAATTGCATAAACGGCCAAATACATGTGTGAACTTTATAAATGATTCATCTTGAGTAGGTGTTCTAATTATAATATCTGATTGAAGTGTTTCTATTAGAGAGATCTATATTACTGAGTATCCATCATCTCATCTGTCATTTTACTTTCAACACTAGTGTTAAAAGGGATTTTGTGAAAACGTCAGTTTTTAGTTCACATGTCAATGAATTAAAAACGTCATTTTCAATGACAGTTGTACAAAAAATACTTTATAATCAAGAGAAATGTAACATTAATATTGAGTGTTGCTTTGATGTACATGATTGCCTAAGATCACATAATAACAGTTATCAAATATATACAACGAAAAATATAGGTTTAAACAATCAGTTTATAAAAGACTAAGTTTTGTTAGAAAACTCAGTGCCGGATTTATACTCACTTACGCCGGGTGCTAACCATTACGATGCCGCCGCGCCGCCGCCAAATAATAAATTTCAATTGTCAGTTTCAAAGTATTCGTTCACTATTTTTTTCTTCACAGCATATGACAATAACATAAAATCATTACGATAACGAATCAAATTATATTTACTTCCCAACTTAAACCTAACAACAAACAACAAATATCGAACTTTTTTTTTTATTATTCTTCTGCCGTTTCCAGAATGCACCACTTTCTTTTTTACTATTTTTTTCAAATTTCAGTTCAATATTTACCATTACCAATGACAAACTATTGAATACTGAAGTAACTGAACTCTGGTTTTGTTACTTGTTATTAGGTTAGACGAAATTACCCCTACTTTTTTATCTTTATCAAATAAAAGTATGTACCACAGTTTTGTAGCGTCCAAGGCATCGCTGACGCTTGATTAGTGAATGTTATGATTTTTACAAAAAAATATCCCAACCTAGTCCTTTTGATGCGGTGCCGGCGGTCGCTAATTGCGCGTTTGCTTCAAAAGGCGACGAGTTAAGAGGCGGCATATAAAAAGCAAGAAGCAATATAATATACTTGTCGCCTCGTCGGCAACGAGTATATTGCTGCTTGCTTTACCGCCTCTTAAAATTCACCGCCGGGGGCTGATAGTCCCATAGCTCCCCCCTAAATCCGGCACTGAGAAAACCGAAAGTTTATGTAAACGTTTAAAAGTTAGTTAACTGCCTTTGCATCCCTGTATTAACTTTAAATTCTGTTATTTTCGAGGCCAGTGTTTAAAGCACTGATTTGAGAACTTTTTACAATAGTTTAGTGATATTGTAATGAATGTTGTTTGAATAAACGATATTTCAAAAATATATACTTAACCTGAATTTTATTTTACTTAGTTTAAGATTAATATAACGTAAAACTTACTTTAAATAGCGAGTAATGCGACTGGAGGTCACTACCCGCGGATTCGCGCATACGATACGCGTCTAGACCGAGACTGAACATTTACTGGTCAGACCGCAAATATCGCGAATGACGCGATACATTTCCCCGAGTCACTCTGGGACGGGCATTCCCCGTGTGGATTCCCCGTCTACAGTACTAGACGGAGACTAAAAATCTCCTTGAGAAGCTTGTTTTTCGTTAATTAGTCATAGTCGATGTGTACAGAAACATACTCTGGTCAGTCAAGCGAATCGTAGAACAAGTGACTCAGGAGCGACATCAAAGATTAATCACTTACCGGGGTGACACCATGGATTTATTAGAGCTGAAAATTGTTATACAACTTCTATAATGCATATAAATAAACGTTATGTAGGTCAGTGTCACTCATGTATTAGAACAGAGCTGGTCAGTCAGTCCGAATATACAGGGAGTTTCATAATTTTTATAATTGAATGCTGATCTCAAAGAATGATAATCCTTGAATGATTTGAAAAAAATTCTTCATATGGACATAGGTCCGCAACCGGTTTATTTATGAGATACAAGATGTTGAAATTTAACAAAAAAAATCAGTTCTTCCCCAATATCTCTAAAACCACTCTGTTTTATATTTTTTCTACTAGCGTGCGGAAAAATTCGCTTTTCCGCACTCTTTTTAGTTTTGAGAGAGTCACTTTTCCGCGCTAGTGCGGAAAAGTTTTTCCGCACTCTTTTTAGTGCGGAAAAAACATTTTAGTGCGGAAAAGTAGATTTGTTTAGTTTTTGCGGATTATACTGACATTAAAATATTGCGTCGCAGAAGGTTAAAATAGGAAGCTTACCAAGTATGGTTGTATAGTTTAATATATATTTAATAATAAATGTTCTTTATGTTAACTTTCGGGTGTTTTTTCCGCTAGTAGAAAAAATAGTGTACCTAACACGAGCGTAAAGTGTCTTTTCCGCACGCGATTTCTTCACTCGCGTGCGGAAAAGTATCACTTTTCGCACTTGTTAGGTAAACTACTATTTCAATTTTGGTACATGTGAAGTAGCTTGATAATAAATTTTTCCTATGATAAAGGTTTCTTAATTTTCATCAGTGGCGTCCCTGTTAACATTCCCTGCCATATTTTTCATCAAAATAATTATACACCACTATTTTTTTCCAAATTAATATTTGTAATTTTGTAATTGTGCTCTATCTTTCTATAAAAATAGTTACTTGCTTTTTTTTTCGTCCGGCGAACGGTTTTCGACCTAAAAAATAAAATGCCTTTATTTTCTTGCATGTATGCCAGTTTTTGTTAATCTCAATTTTGTTTTTTTAAATTGAATAAATTTTTATGAAACACTGTATATTTGGACTGATTGACCAGCTCCGTTCCAATATATGAGTGACTAAATTACTGACCCACACAACTTTCATTGATATGCATCATACAGTGTGACCCATTTAAGACTGAACCAACCTTATAAAACTTACATTTTTCAACCGATTGAAATGATTTTTTTGTTTTTTTGTTAGTTAGGCATTCAGAAAGTCCACTAGGACACCAAATTTCATGGATAAATTTCTATTTCCAGGGCCAACTAATCATAATTTTTCAAAGTAAAAAATCTAAAAAAATTACTAGCTATTTTTTTAGAAAAAATCTGACATTTTCAAATGGTTTGATAAGCCACGCAATAGAGATATTGTCCTTGACAAAAATACTACCTGGAAGCCGCCTGTGCTATCCCGTGCAGGACAGTCTGTAGTTTATTCCCACCATGTCCTCTACTCGAAAATGCAATTTTTTAATTTGTTACAAACAATAAACGACAAAAAATCGCGTTTTTTTTTAAGTTTTTTTATTGTAAAATGGAAACTATTGAAGCAGTGTTAACGGTGCAAAGAAATGAAGAGAATTGAATTCCGAAGAGAATGACGGGTCAAACGATCCGATCGGATAATTAGAACCGGAGAAAAGCGGGAAAAATCGGAAAAGGACACCGCACACTTCTATAGGGAAATTGGCCCCCTGTCGAATCGGCTGAATTTTTGATATGTTGTAGTCCAAGTCATTCCAAACAAAAAGTCCAATTGGCAAAACTTTTTCTATAGGCTAGTTTTGACGGTAGAGGGCGTTGAAAATTCTCATTTTCTCTCTGATTTTAAACAACAAAAAACGTTACCCTGAATAATTTTCACTATTCTGAGTAATCAAGATATAAACATTCATCAGTATAAGATAATATTAAAAGTATTGTTCATTGGTGACATTACACATGGTCAATTATACAGTGTGTTCCATCTTGTATGGTCAAACTAATACCTCAAGTTGAAGATAAAACTCTTGTTATAAACACGCTTATATTAGCTTCACTTGTATGTATGTATGTGTCTATGTAATTAATTCCGGTGACAATGCAATATGACATTTTTGTAATAGAAAAAAGAAAATGGCGGCTCCATGATGGCGGACGAGATTTGTGATTATGGTCTGATTCAATTCAAAGTTGGTATGATGAAAGGATTTTCGGGGTCAGAGATTATGATGTTTTTTTCAATATTCATAAATTCAAAATGGCGGCTCCAAGATGCTGGATGAGATTTGTGATTGTGGTCAGATTCGATTCAAAATTGGTATGTGGGGGGTTTTTAGGTCATATGTTTCAAATTTTTTGTCAAAAATTTATAAATTAAAGATGTCGGACGATTTTTGTCATTATGATCTAATTCGATTCAAAATTAGTGTTTAAGGGTTTTCGGGGTCAGAGATTATATTGAAGATGGCAACCCAAAATGGTGGCCGAGTTTCGTGATTACGGTCAGATTCGATTAAAAATTGGTATAAGGGGGTTTTCGGGGTCGGAGATTTAGATTTTTCAGTCATAAAAAAGATTATGCAGTTTGAAAATACTAAAGAATACGCTTTACTTCCAAAATGGACTAAAAAGTAAAAAATAATTGACAATTCGTTCCACCATCCAACCCAATTTTTTTCGTATCGCCCCGTATTGAACTTGAAATTGAACTTTAACGCATTATGAAAATATTAGAGTCCAGATTCGTTTTGAAAATTGTTCGAGAATGGGCTACTGGATAATATGAAAAATTATGTTGTTTAAAAGTACTCAAGAATACGCTTTACTTCCAACATGGACTAAACAGTAAAAAATATTTAAAAACCCTCTTATACCAATTTTTAATCGATTCTGACCGTAATCACGAAACTCGGCCACCATTTTGGGTTGCCATCTTCAATTCATGAATTTTGACAAAAAACTCATAATCTCCGACCCTGAAAACCCTCACACACTAATTTTGAATCGAATGAGATCATAATGACAAAAATCGTCCGCCATCTTGGAGCCGACATCTTTAATTTATGAATTTTTGACAAAAAATTTGAAACATATGACCTAAAAAACCCCCACATACCAATTTTGAATCGAATCTGACCACAATCACAAATCTCATCCAGTATCTTGGAGCCGCCATTTTGAATTTATGAATATTGAAAAAAACATCATAATCTCTGACACCGAAAATCCTTTCATCATACCAACTTTGAATTGGATCGGACCATAATCACAAATCTCGTTCACCATCATGGAGCCGCCATTTTCTTTTTTTCTATTACAAAAATGTCATACTGCATTGTCACCGGAATTAATTACATAGACACATACATACATACAAGTGAAGCTAATATAAGCGTGTTAATAACAAGAGTTTTATCATCAACTTGAGGTATTAGTTTGACCATACAAGATGGAACACACTGTATAATTGACCATGTGTAATGTCACCAATGAACAAAACTTTTAATATTACCTTATATTGATGAATGTTTATATCTTGATTACTCAGAATAGTGAAAATTTTCAGGGTAACGTTTTTTGCTGTTTGAAAACAGAGAGAAAATGAGAATTTTCAACGCCCTCTACCGTCAAAACTAGCCTATAGAAAAAGTTATGCCCATTGGACTTTTTGTTTGGAATGACTTAGACTACAACATATCAAAAATTCAGCCGATTCGACAGGGGGCCAATTTCCTTATAAAAGTGTGCGGTGTCCTTTGCGTTTTTTTTTTAAATTCATAACTCTGCCATTTTTTAATATTACGATCTGAAACTTTGCACGATAGTAGCTACTGACGTGCACTTTATATGTGTGCAAAACCTGGATGCAGTCAGATTAATTGTTTTCGCACAATCCTCATTTGAATTTTTTTGGAAATATATTCGCGGAGAGCTGGATACGTTTGAGGTCGTCCGATTGAAATTTAAAAAATAGATTTGGAAAGTAGACGTGAACAGTAACAAAACATCTTTTCTGATTTTTTGATAAAACGCGTTTAGGTGTGTTGAAAACTAGTGGGAACATGAGGGAAAACGGCCGACCGCGCGTGAGCGGTCGAGTGGTGGGGGACTGTGCGATTCGAGGAGAAACGTATAGGCGCGTGCTGGGGATGCCAACGGTCCAGGGCCGATCCTAGGGTGTCGGCCGCCCGCGTGCAAAGACCTAATGTGCCGCCCCTCTAAATTTTTTTACGTATTTTGACTAATACTTAACGTTGACGTTTCAAACTTATCTTATGTTTAATTCAAAGCTATCACTCCAACCGATGTCACTATATTGTTCTAGAAGAAACCAATTCCAGTGCAATGCCATTACCTCGAGGAGTTTCCCAGGGCTCAATACTACGCCTGCTCCTGTTTTTACTGTACACTATGGATCTGATATAATTCTCTGGTGAATGTTATAAACATCAATTTTCTGACTACATTCAAGTGTATAAACGTTTCAATAAAGACAATAATGATATAGTCATTACAATAAAAATCACAAATGTTATATTTGGTAGAGTTCATGCCACAGATGAAGTGTTAATGAGTGGTGTGAATAGTGAAAATTGGGACTACTCGCTGACGATGATTTACGGTTTAAAACACATATTAAACAAATATTTGTTGAGAAATCTTTACCGTAACAGGATAACTCTAAACAAAGATTTGATGATACAGTTACATGAAACTTCAATTTTGAGTCACTGAATTATGGTGATTTGATTTATGGACCGTGCCTCGATATTCGAACATCGACTAGAATTCAAAACTCATATATATTCGTTTCACTTGGTTTTTTGAGAATGCAAGACCACGTAACTCCATTTATAGCGGAACCGAAGAAATTTTCACCTTGCATGTTTTGCCCATAAAGTTTTAGAAAAAGGAACTCCCGGAACTCCTTTGTATATTACAAAAAAAATGACATATCGGTCGTTTGATCACGGTGTAAATACCAGAAATAGGAATCTTCTTGTAATACACAGGCATACAACTGCTTGTTTAATTGTATATGTAGGAATTTTTTTACACTGGCTAAGTAGTAGTTAGTAGTTAAGTAGTACTTAAGTAGAGCAGTTTAACTTAAAATAAAGACATTTTATTATTAGGATTATTATCTACCTGAATAATAGTAAAAATTGAAACATTAATAAAAATCACACTAAGGTAAAACACGATTATAAAAATACAAATAAAAATAATAAAAAAAATTTGAAATATTTGAAATTTATCGAAAACATATAGGTACCTCTAGCGCTGTGGAAGAAGTATACCATTATTATTATTATGTTTTTTTGTTTAGAAAAGTGAGATTATGGGTTATTCATCACTATTCCTGTTAAGAATGATAGAGAAAATTATATAAAATAAATAATGAGTCGTAGCGCTCTCCAAGTTCTGGGTAAAACTGAAAACCTCAAAAAACGCTCAGAAACACCCTGTACAACATTTCATTCACAAATCTAATCAAAATCTTTTTTTTCACCAATTCTTAATATTTCGATACTCTTACCATTATTATATAGTATTATTGTGTTTTGTGTATTGAATGAACATATTGAAATGATAATAGTTTTTCTAATTTTTCCTTAAATATACTGGTAAAGTAACAGAAAAAATATGCCGATGCCGCATCCCTTCAACAAAGGGGACAGCTAAAGTAAAGTTTGTTTTGACCATTGAACTGCGTGCTGTGTGCCGATCGTGAACTATATGCGGCCTGCGGCCGGCCCTTGTTGGTCGCGCCTTCGTGCGGGGCACGCGCTGCACACCTGCTAGGATCGGCCCTGCAACGGTCCTCACTACAGCCGAGAGTAAGATGTCTAGAAACCCTGGTGAATTCAACGATTCGATTTTGTTTTGATTTTTATGGACGGCACCTCCTGTTGGATTAGGTCCTAGTTCACATTCTTTAGTACGTGGCGCTTATAGCGCTGACAAGAAACTGTTAGGCTGCTTACACATAACGACGTTTTGTGTTCACGACTTTTAAAAACGCTCGAAGCTGTCATACATTTGACGTTACTTCGATAAATTTGAATTTTGAATTAGTTTATCAGGAATTTGATTTCATTTTGATTCTGGTTTAGTAGTGATTGGAGTTTTTGTCCTATTTTTCATTGTGTATTGTGTTGTTTCTAGTTCTTCGTTGTTTATGGTGTTTTCCGATCAAGTTTCTTGTTTTCCTGATTTTTGGATTGTTACCTATTTCATCTTATTCAGTCAGAGATTATGAATTTTGTCAAAATTCAGAACTTCAAGATGGCAACCCAAAATGGAGAACGAGTTTCGTGATTACGGTCAGATTCGACTAAAAATTGGTATAAGCGGGTTTTTGGGGTCGGAGATTTAGATTTTTCAGTCATTCATTTTTTCATTTCATTTCATTTTTTCGAATTTCGAGCACAATTTACTCGAAAACGGTACATTTTAATGAAAAATTTGTGAAGACCTTTTTTGTAGAGAATTTTATAAAGTATATTGGAGAGTCATTTGTTTTTGGAAAAAATGGATTTTTCGATTTTCCTCGGATTCTTTTACTTTTAGGTAAAATTTTCCGTTTTTTCGCTACTGAAATGCTTTGTGATCATGAAAAAATATGTGCTGAATCTGTTTTGATCGACACTATAAGGAATTCGTCCACTGCGTGAGCTTTGCGAATAAAAAAATGCCGGTTCCATGCAAGGTAAAAGTATCGGGAAATTCAGTACCGGAAAATCCACACGAATGACTTTCAAAAATGTCTCTTCTGTTATTCATAGTCGAGACTTATATGAGTAATTTGGGAAGAGGTGATCCTGAAAATATCATTGTGACTGAATGAGAGAGCACTGAAAATTGAGAAAATCGCATTTTTTCGAATTTCGAGCACGTTTTACTGGAAAACGGTGCATTTTCAAGAAAAACTTGTAGATATCTTTTTCGTAGAGAATTGTATGCAAAATATCATGACATCATTTTGGAAAAAATTGATTTTTCGATTTCCCTCGGAAAATCATCCATAAAAATTTTCCGGATGCTTCCACGGCTCACCCTCGAAATTCGGATTCAGCGGGTCAAAATACATAATACACAAAATACATGGCGGTAGATTCGGATACATTTCATTGAACTTTCTATATGTTCTGCTGATAATTTTATCACACTGTCCAAAAATAATAAACAAATTCATAAGAACTTCGTTTGAACAGTTTTGTTCCATCGTTTTGAAGGTATTTGCAACTTCTGAAGTGACGAAAATGTCGATATTATTAGGAGAATGTCACAACGCTACTGTCAAATAGTAATCATGGCCTGCTTACCAAATACCGAATGGAAATACCATTCTGAAGGGACATTTTCACAAATAAATGCTCATAAGTCCGAAACTTGACGAGTTAGGTATAGGTATGATATACATAGAAAGAAAGCAAATTTCAGCAGCTTTCCGAATTTTCAATAATATACAGGGTGTTCTATTTAAAATAACCAAATTTCAGCAACTTTTTCAAGCAAACGAAAAAACTGTATTTTTTTACCACCCTGTATTGAAGTAACGGAGATTAGGCTGACGTGTGGGAAGTGTCCAAGTATCACCTAACTCCAAACCAAATTTCGATATCATAGTACTTCTTAACTAAAAGATATCGGCATTTTTAGAAGTCATGATTTTCGAAGAAAAAAATTGAAATTAAATTTTATTTCGAAAACGGTAACAGATAGGTATAGGGAAATATCAAGAAAAGTTGTCGGGCAATTGTTGGAGATTCCAAAAATAATATTATATACAGAGTGTTCCATTTGAAAAATCAAAGTTGCTACTGCTTTCTAATAGAAGCGGCAACACCGCATTGTCGAAAATATTTCAGTTGGCTAGAGAATGTCCGAATATGCCCTTCATTAAATTTTCAAAATGATCCGTTGACTGGTTCACCAGAAACGTCTAATGTGCCATCCACCGTGAATCAGCCTGTATATCGGGTAACCTGTGACATGTGACCAACATAACTGATAGAATAAGGTAATTATTTGTTATCTTACCTCACTTCTCCAAATCTAAATTAGGAAACTATTGTGTACGCTATTGATTGAAAAACATGTTAATAATATCATTTATATAAGGAGATATTAGTATTTGGGTTGATGGTTTTGTTATATCATTTGTGTTGGTCACAGGCTACTCGATGAGTTTTAATATTATTTTATTCTCAAAAAGAAAGATCTACCGTAATATTTTTTTGAATTTGTTGACGGAATTTTCTTCGAGACCTAATAGTGTGCGGTATCAAATTAATCACAGTGAAATGCTCTTTTTTTCTGACCCGACGAGGCACTTTGTTGCCATTTGGAAAAAATAGTAATTATGATTTAAAAATTAAATTTTAACATCACATGCATTTTAACCAGGAACCGTAAAGTTGTATTTTTCCCAATACTTTAGGATTAAAATTAATAATTTGAACGTGTTCATAGCCCTCTAGATTCAAAAATAAAGTCAAAATTTAAAAAATTTCTGGTTACAAAAAGTTATAAATGATACATATAATAACAATTTGACAAGTTGAGTCACTTGTAAAAAAATGCAGTTTTGAGTATTACACAGATCCTCCAAATTTCATTCCAATATCTTCAAAAACAGAAGAGTTATAGGGGCGAGCAAGCTTCCGTGGACACCCGGTATATTTTGAAAAAGGGAATTACTTTTTATTCAACAATACATTTTTGCCCACAACTGCGTGAAATATATCGTTCCCAATACATTGAATGAATACATTTTCAACCAATGAATTTAGGTTGTCTATAGAACATAGTTAAACTGGAAAACTTATTGATTGCCATTTTTTTTTTCAGAGGATGAAATAAGTCTGTCAAAGGACGTCATAGAGAAAAGAAGCATTCGCTGTGGTAAAGACGGACAATGTACGGGGTACTGTGGGTATGGGTCTCTTGGAAGACCTCATTGTACTCCATATGGATTATGTGAATGTCTTTGATGATAAAAAGTTCAGTAATATCAAAAGTTTAGTTTATAAATGTATTTGTAATGTAATAACAAGGAGATAATATGTATTACAGGAAATAAACAGAAACTTATAACAAGTGTTCAAATAACCCGCCGTTATTTTCCAAGCACAAGTACGCTCGTCTCATAGACGAATTTAAAACTTGAGTTAACACGGAACAGCTCAACGTGCTTAAAGCTGCCGTTTTGAAAGTTGGTGCGAACGGAAATGTATGGACAAATTATGGAACCACATTTGTGAAGTATTCTGAAACAGAAACAATACTCAATAGTGTGCAACAAATTAACAACATTTGAATCATTCTGTCTTCTGTCAACCGATATTGGATTATGTAGATAGTTTTTTTTTCTTGGCCATCAATTTCTCCTTCAACTTTCAAATTTCTTTCTGCATTGATGTATTTAAATTTAATTTTTATTTTGCATATTACATTTATTGTTATAGTTTCAGCAGTATTTCGTGCAATTGAGTTCAACCCAACAGAAAGTATCGAATTTTTTTTTTGCGAGTCGACTATTTAAATAGTTTTCTTAACTTTTTACGTTCATTACTTTTTTTGCTATATATAGTTTTTAGTAACCTAAACAACTGAAATACGTTTTTATTATGACAAATCATTTCAGTATAGCATGTATCAATGTGAGATCGCTGTTGCCCTCTTTACAAGAGATAAAACGCATTATTTCAGAGCATAGTTTCGATATCTTGTCGGTATGCGAAACTTGGCTCAGAAATGACATAACTGATCATCAAATAAATATGGATGGCTATAACTTATACCGATTAGATCGAAACACAAGAGGAGGAGGTTTATGTATATATATTCGAAAAATATACAGTTGTGAAATACTCAAACAGGCAGGTCAATTTTGTGAACAACTTTGGATAAAAGTGAAGCTGAAAAAAAAATTATTTGCCATAGGAGTGCTTTATAGGCCACCTTTTGAGGATGTAAACTCATTCATAAATGAATTCGAAGATACCTTAAGCTTAATCTATCCAACAGTTGATAACGTTATTTGTACTGGGGACCTGAATATTAATCTCCTTAATTATGATAATGCTAACGTGAACAAATTCTCTTCCATTCTAGAAGCTTTTAATCTCATCCAAATTATAGACTCTCCCACAAGAATCACTAATTTGACAGCTAGCTAGAGAAGGGTGTCATTGAAAATGGTGGAATATCTGACCATTTATTGGTATATTGCAAATTACGATTGAATGGGGATAAAACGGGCCCAAAAATGTGTACCTACAGAAACTTCAAATATTTCAATGAAAATGATTTTGAGAGAGATCTACTTTTAACACCATTTTTCAGAATATTTGACATCAATGACATTGATGAAAAATTATCGTTTTTGGTAAACTATTTGAACAACTTACTTGACAGACATGCGCCGATTATTACATCAAGAATTACAAATAAAAGAGCTCCATGGCTAACAAGCGTTATAAGGCAGATGATGGCAACAAGAGACAAAGCCTTAAAACGATATAGGTTATCCAAATCAGATATCCATTTACAATTCTACAAAGATATGAGAAACTATGTGAATCAAGCAATCAAAAGAGAAAAAAGAGCATATATAATACATACATATGGTCAAAAAAACTGGTGGAAATGTGGAAGACCTTAAAATTCAATAATTTTTTACCCCAGAAATATTTTGAAATTCCTGATATTCTGAAAAATCCTGATGGAATTAATCAATTCTTCATTAATACAATACCATCAACTGAACCCCCTCAAGAATTATTTTCATTTTACAGGGATCACAAACTAGTTGACAATAATTTTACTTTTAAAGAAATCAATGATTTATTTGTATATCAAACGATCTGTCAAATTAGAACGAATGCAGCAGGATGTGACAACTTGAACATCAGGTATATAAGATTATGTTGCCCTCACATTATAACTTATATCACCCATATAGTAAACTTTGCTCTAAAGAACAATGCTTTTCCAGCCGCATGGAGGAGTGCAGTTGTAAAAGTATTACCTAAAAAATCCAACCCATCTGAGTATAATCATCTCCGACCAATTAGTATTTTACCTACTTTCTCAAAAATTTTGGAAAGGGCACTAGAGACACAGCTGAAAGAACATCTTGATCACTTCTCTCTATTACCTTCGATACAATCAGGATTTCGTAAAGGATATAGCTGTACAACTGCACTTCTACATATTATTGATGATATAATTAGGGCAAAAGATCAGAGAAATTGTACAGTTCTTATCTTATTAGATTTCAGTAGAGCCTTTGATACGATTAACCACGATTTGTTGGTAGTAATTTTACACTACATAGGTCTCTCTGAAAATACTATTACACTGATTAAATCATTTTTGAAAAACCGAAAACAAAAAGTGACTATTGACGGCACTGATTCTCCATATTTCGATGTCCATTCAGGTGTTCCACAAGGATCTATTTTGGGCCCCCTGCTATTTGCCATTTATACAATGAATTTAGTGAAAAGTCTTCAGCATTGTGAAATCCATATGTATGCCGATGACACTCAACTTTATTACAGCTTTCCTCATCAAGTAGTAGAAAGTGCTTGTACACGTATAAATAAGGATCTCACGGCTTTCACTCAAACAGCTTCGAATCACGGCTTGATCATAAATAATGATAAATCCAAAGTTTTTGTATTTGGCCCCCGAAACAACCGTAATATCATTCTTGATTCTGTGAAAATAGACATAAACAACGTGAATCTCGAAATAGTCGACAGTACGAAGATTTGAAATTTGAGAGTCATGTCAATAAATTAATACAACGTGCCTATTATATGTTGAGAGTTATATACAGTCAAAGGCATTTTCTCCCATTCAGATTGAAAGCTACATTATGTGAAACACTTGTTTTATCAAATTTTACCTACGCAGACGTACTATATAGCCCTTTTTTAACCAGCAATATGAAGGAAAGGTTCAAAAAGTTCAAAACTCTTGTCTACGACTCATATATGGTATAAGACGGCGGCAAAGAATCTCGCACAAATTGAGAAATATTGGTTGGTTAAATATGAAAAACAGACGAATTCTGCATTCTGCAACTCTCTTCCACAAACTCATTACAAGTAAAACACCCTCTTATCTGCATAGGAAAATTACCTATAGAGCTGATGTACACAATCTCAATGTGAGAAATAAAGGATTACTTTCCCCACCCAAATTCAAATCAGAGTTTTTCAGACGTAGTTTCAGCTTTCAAATATGCGCAATCTACAATAATATACCTGATCATATAAAACAAAGTGGGTTACAGCGATTTCGACTGAAATCATGACATTGTGCCTTTTCCATCATGTCTTTTTTATTTATGTATGTACATATTGGACAAATAAAATAAAAATTATTTCATGGATACTGCAGCGAGTTTTAGGTTAAGTGGAAGAACAATTAATAGCGACTGGTCTTAGGATTAGTCTCTATAAAAATTGAACTTCGCCTTTTATTTTCATTTTGTACCATTGCATTTTATATATTTATATATTTTTCTTTTATAATTTTTGTACGAAAGAAAATAATAAAGACGGTTATTATTATTATTATTATTATATTCGGAAAAACATTGTTGAAGGATGCAGTAACCAATCTTAGCAAATCTTCTTCATTTGAAAATTTTGATTGAAGTACACTTCATTCTTGATATATCCCCAAAGAAAAAAGTCTAGTGGGGTTAGGTCGGGGGCCCTTGTAGGCCAGGGTGTATCACTATGAGTACCAATCCACTGTCCTGGGAAGCGACGGTTCAAATAAGCACGAACAATACTAGAGTTATGTGCTGGAGCACGATCTTGTTGAAACCAGCATCTGTGAGTAACCGCTAAAGGCAAATTATCTAGAGCGTCTTCCAAATCATTTACTAACAAATTTATAAAAGGCCCAATTACATTCGTACCGAGAATCCCAACCCACATGTTAAAACCGAAACGATGTTGACACTTTGTGTACACGCCGATTTTGTTGTGACCAATAATGAATATTCCACCTATTAAAAATGCCATTGTTGGTGATCACACTTCCATCAGACCAAATTATTTTGAAATGAAAATTTTCATCGTCTTGGCATTTTCTAACTAAGCTAAACTTTGCAGAAAAAATGTGCTTACGTTATCGTGTAGTCCTTAAAAAGTGGCCATGGCGGAGAGCTATTTGTTTTACATTTCCTTTGAAAATAAAGCTAGGGAAAAATAAAAACGAAATTCTCAAATTTAGGTTTTTATCCACAATCACCTTATAATTGAAGTTTTATCCACACTTATGAACCGTATAAAGTACCACTTTATCCACTAGTGGAATAATGAAATTACTCTATTCCACTAGTGGAATAATGAAAAATACAATCTTGAATATCAACAATCAAAAATACATAGCAACCATTCCCGATATTTTTGTATGTTATTTCAATGATTTTTGAGGAGGTGACAGCCGCTGTTAGAGCAAAACGTCAAATCATTTTGTGATGAAAAATTTCCGCGATTCTGATTCTAAATGAATGTGATTGTGAATAAAACGTTGTATTGCATGCGTGTTTTAGATACATTTTATTTGCTTAAGAAACTTATACAATAAATAACTATTCTCGGATATCTCCGAAACTACTATGAATATTAAAACTTTCTAAATGGTATATTATTGGGCACATAAACGCGCTACTTTTCTTACCGTTTCCGATATCCCCATGCTGTTCATTCTCAATTTGGACACACTGTATAGAGTGCGGCAGCCCAAGACTCAATGAAACTTTAGGATTCTTCTTTATAAAAGCCATTCGTCTCGTCGGTAATACTTTGCTCACAAGCTAGCTCACTTCTCTGGAACACCACAGAATGATTGGCGATTCGTCTCTCAGTCGTCACATCCATATGTGTTACCTCTTAACCAGGATGCATATAGCCTACAGAAATTCGAGAAAAAAAAATTATCCACATGATTTTTTTTCGTGGGAACCGGAACATAAAACAAAAAAACGAAAGGGATGAGGCTATAATTTTAGAGATTTTGTATCTGGATGAAAATAGTATCGAATATGAAGGAGTAGGTACGAGGCTGATTATATTTTGAGTTATTGAAAGCTTTCTTTTATTTTTTAAACAGACTATAAACGCTGATCATACTGTGAAAATATTCAGTTGATGTTTAAACCACCCGAGAAACGATATTATGTTTCTCTGTCCTGTATAAATAATTTTGTTCATAAAATAATATTTATTATAGGTAAGTAGGTACACCCCTTGACATAATTTTTTGGGTTTATGACCTTCCACAATCTGAAAATGAAAAAATTGTTTTGATCCAAAGAAATCTGTACAAGTGTAGAAGGGCAAATTAATTAATTTGCCCGATAAGTTACTGCGTTCACAAGACTGCTGTCTTGAAAGAAATTAATTTTTGTCAGTAACGTACCCTACACTGAATTTGCCTATCTGAAAAAATGAGATCGAATTAACAAAGAATACTTCTCTTTTTTTGAAAACTGTTGACGTTTCGGAGGCTGTATCTGCCTCCGTTATCAAAACTTCTTAGAAAGACGCTGAGAAAACTGAATTTGAATTGCGATTTTGGTAATAAGACCTTTCTTTGACAGAGTCAAATGAAATCTGTCATACATTCTTTTGATTGACATTTGGTATCTTGATACATAGGGTGTTCGGTATCAATCAATCACCATTCTATTAGTTCTTATTTCATCTCTGAGGAGGGGTAACCAGGTGCGGTTCATTTCGATGGAATTGGTTGAGAAGCAGTTGTTCGATAAAAGAATGCACGCAGTTTCCTTCAATTTTCTTTTTTCTTGATTTGATTCTCTCAATAAAATTTTGGCATTATTCCATTCCATCATATGATCGCCATCAGATGTTAGAATATGTTCGGATATTTTCGAACCCGTTATTTTTCGATTTCTGATGTAACTTTTATGTTCTTCCTGGCGCACAATCAATGGTCTTGATGTTTCACCTATATAACTCTTACCACACGAACAAGGTATGTTGTACACACAATTTTTTGAACATTCACCAGCGTTTTTGGGTTTTGTATGTGTGAGTATTGATCTCAATGTATTGGTTGTTTTAAATGTTGTTCTTACATCATACCTATGGCCAATCCGTTTTATCTTTTCAGACAGTCCAGGGACATAAGGTATAATATTGTTACTCGAATATCGAATACGCTAAAGACTTCAATCATTTTTGTATTTTTTTAAGGATATATTTTGAATGAGCACCAAAATAATTTTTTCTACAAAATTACATGCAAAATTTAATACTCTGTCTCCAAAATAATATTTGGCAACCAAAATAAACGAGCACCAAAAAACCATAAAAGGTGCGTATACACTTTCCGTATGAGCACCGAATGAGCAGATGAGATGCTCGGTTCAAGCTCAGGCTGCGTAGTGTCTCCTGGCAAATGAGCAACGCATGAGCACCGATCCGCAGTCAGTCGCGTACAAATATTCATACTCATCAACATCCAAATTAAATTCAAAATCTCTGTAATAACCACAAATAGAACGTCAGCACACTTTTCACCGTCCACACTGAGCACGGAAAAATCACCGCACGAGCATTCTGTTCGAGCTCAAATCAGCGTCCATACTGTCCCAGCATTCGCTCGTTATCGTTGCTCATTCGGTGCTCATGAGGAACGAATGCTCTAGTGAATACGCACCTAAATATTGAAATCGTACCTAATGTAATACATAAACACCAAAAACATGAAATAATCTCTCACGCATTTTCAACATGCAAGCTAAGTTAGCTTGCTCAGGTTAGTTTTGTGTATCAGGCGCGAGCAAAAATCTAATTCACGCAGTTTCGACTCGCAAGCTAGGTTTATTTTGTTTAATAAACTTCAAAAATTAAATACTTTAGAGCTCAAACATAAGTAATTTAGTACTTCAATTTTGGTGCTCAGCTATGATTGTTGGTGACACACGATAAATATTTGGAAATCATATCAATATTACTTTGGTCATTGTTTAAATAAAGGGGATAGTTAGTCAATGCCTGTGGAATTGGTATTGGAGCCAATCGCGAGTGCCATCTAGCGTAATTATTTGCTAACATGAATATGTGACGTCATTTTAGTGCTGTACTGATGCGCCCACTATAAGAAATTGGACATTGAGAGGAACTACAAAAATATTGTAGAAGGTTTCTACACGTAAACAAAACACTTCCTCAAGTTTCTTTCTTTGCAATTTCAACACATATTCATACATGTTTATACCATTTATTTCAAAGCAGTGGAAGCAGAGTTGGACTTGCCTAATGATCATGAAGAAGTTTTGAGAGCTATTTTGTTTGAACTTTTTATTGGATATTTTTCAGTCGAGCAAATTGTCTCTGTTAATAATTGAAAGTACAGTATATTTCAGGATTGAATGACTATTTTTGTACTTACACAGTTCTTTTTGCAAAAGAACTTTAACACGGATAAGTTACACACAAACCTAACCTGAGCAAAAGCTAACCTGGTTATCAAATATCACTAGCTTCTTCAGTGGGTTCAGCGATGTCTTGTACTGTCTCTGGGATATATGGTAAAATATTACTAGTTTACACAGGGGCACAGGGTACTGCGATGTAGCCAAGTACATCTTTGAAGAAATCGCGCTGGTCATATAAGGGATTGGAATTCACAGATTCGCATAACTAAACTGGTAGCCGCGAGCAATAACGCAAACAAAGTAGCTTTTGTAAATATGCTTCTTGATGAGTTTACTGCAAATGTATCATCACTCAGGCACGGATCCAAAGAAGAGTCACTCATCAGGGATTTTGAGAGATTTTTTAATATTGATATCTTGAAAAAAAAATTATTATAATTAAGTAAGACCACTGTAGTCAATGCCTTGAAAAAATAAGTAGCAAATTTAATATTTCCTATTTCATACGGAGGAGGTTAGTTTCATGTAAAAATTACTCATGAATAATAATATGAAGTATTTTTTCTAAAATACACCGAAATATATAATCTGAGAATGCTGTTTAAAATGGCATGAAAGGTGTTATCGAATACGAAGTCTAAAATCAAGATTATTAGTTTACGCATATATGATACGTGTAGTGTTATTTGCTTAGGTTAACTTAAAGTGTAGTTCGGGCGAACCTGTTAGCTTGATTTGATATTCTGGCACCATACCTATTTTTGAGGTTAGAAAGGGGTGATTGAAGATGAGGGCTGTATAGAAATATCAATCTGAAATTAATTAAAGGTGATTACTTTGAAATAATGTGCAGTTGTAACCAGCTAGCTTTAAAATGATTTATATTAAGTTCCACCTAATAACTGAACTAAAGAGTCAAAAGTGACATTTATATATTCCTGCCACCATTTACCGCTGTCCAAATTGCTTTTAATTATCAGTTATATTTAAATCACTTTATAAAATCCAAAACACAATATGACACAACAGAATAAATACTAACACATCCACTGAATCCACATTTCAAACTAACAACTAAATCACCACACCCCAAATATACCTACCTACTTTACGGTGTGACCCTAATTACAGCGGATACGGTCCATGTAACGATTGAAACATCAGAAGAAGTAATTGCTTGAATTGAACCATGTTTCTAATTTTATTGCAGTCGTTAGTGCCACCTACCTACTCTATTAACAATTCATCACATGATCCGCCATCTACTTTATGAAAATTCAACGTGACTGCCGAATTACGTATTCTGCCATTCAAGTTGCGACATGACTTGGATGCGAACACCACTGACGCCATCTACATGTCGCCTCCATTTGAATCCAATATTAATCCCATAAGGTTGACCAATTATCCTCCTTATATTTAAACAATGCTTTGGTGCTCGGCTAAATACGACCCTTTCTTCAATTCATTCAGAGATATATCAGAGACATGGTGGTACTCTGTAGTTGTCTGTACTGTGTAACACCATTGACTAGTCAATGGTAACACACTATCACTTTGTGGTGTGCCGGAAAGAGATGCCGATTGTTTCGTTATCGCTATCGCTATGCGAAAAAGTTACAGATTCCCATTGCTTGTCAGAGATATTTTGTTTCCCTCTTCACTCTAGTAGCCGTACTAATTGAAGATGCATATAGAACGCTTTAATGGATACAATAATGCTTATTTGGGAAGTTTTTTAGCAGAACGCTAGATGTCATAGGGGACCTAAGTTGATCATTTCATTGTATAAAGAAAAAGAGGACGTATGATAATCGCGGTACACTCGGTATTATATAGTATTTTCCGAATTGTTACAATAATTTGTATAACATTATTCTAACATTCTTGTATATTCAATGAAAAACAAAAATCTGTTTTCGTATAAGTCACGGATATTCGCGTTCACCATTGGCACCAGGTGGCGCTCCTAAACTCCGGGAAAACAAAACAAATGTCATTTATCTGTGTGTTGAAATTTTTTGAATTATTGAACTGTCACCGTTTTTGTATCTAGAAAATAGTTGGATATATTTACACCATTTACAAACAAAAATTATCTTTCTCATACGTCTAATTAATTAGCTTCCAGATTTTTAATCTAATTTCACATGATTTAGATAGTTTCTGAAAGAGGAGTGCATGGACACATTTGAAGATGAATAATTTTTGTACTGCGGCACTGAACAAGTTTTTTTTTAATTCACTCGTCACATCAAAGATATGCTTTCCGCATTATATCAAAAAAATCGAATATAGTTCAACAAATAAATAATCAACAATTCATTAACATGAGATCTTATGGCAGAATGTTTGTTTTCCCGGAGTTTTATATTCGAATTTTAAAATGTAGATGTCGCCCACTCCGTGGTGATCGCCTTGCTATTCAAAGTCACAATGCGGATATTTTTTTGTTTTTCCCTCTTCATTCCAGTAGCTGTACTAATATCATTGTAGTTGCACAGCACACATAAAGCATTCAATGGATTTCATCAAGATTGCTGTTGAATGGTGCTGAATCGGGAAGTTTTCGAGCAAAGCGCTAGATGTCAGGCAGGTCTGGGTTTGCAGGATTTACTTTGGATTCCAAAGACCGTCTCTTTGGAATATACCTAATACTTCATTATTTATGACATTTGATAATGCAGAAAAACTACTTTGATTGCGTATTCTTTCTTCAGCTTTATTTTAACGGAAAGTGCCAACCATTGAGGGCCATCAGTTTTATAGGATCCGGATAACTCCAGATGAACTAGCTAATGGTTTTAAAATGTGATTGGGAATGGCATTGATTAGGCCCAGTTGTACAATCCAGATTCAAGTCCCGGTGCAACTGAAGTAAGGTCAGAGATGAACCCGGTTCAAAATGATATTTTTGTAATTTCGTTTCAATATGGCGACTTTTTGTTTACATTTTGAATTTCAAAATGACAGTCATATTTGCACAAGTGTGAATATATGAATTCCTGCGCAATTTTGACAAAAACCATTTGAAAGTGTCGTGAATCAAGTGGTGTAGTAAGATTTTTTTCCAAAAAAAATACCAAAATTTTTTTTTTGATTTTTTAACTTGAAAAATAATAATAGTTGGCCCTGAAAATCAAGATTTGTTGATGTTTAGTGTCCTAGTGCTTCTGTTTCAGATGGGTCACACTGTATGTACGAATGTACGTGAAACAGCTAAACTATGCATTTTTTATCAAATTGAGCTTGATTAGTTATGTACTTCCTAAAGCGACAATTTTCCCTGAAAGAGGATGAGGAAAAGAAAGAAAGAAAGAAAGATAGAAAGAAAGAAAGATAGAAAGAAAGAAAGAAAGAAAGAAAGAAAGATAGAAAGAAAGAAAGAAAGAAAGAAAGAAAAAAAAAGAAAAAAAGAAAAAAAGAAAAAAAAAAAAAAAAGAAAAAAAAAGAAAGAAAGAAAAAAAGAAAGAAAGAAAAGAAATTTTGGAAATGAAGATATTTGCATTGTTCACATATCACAATAAGCTTGTCAAGAGAGAAACAAGATGTCCTGCCCTACCCAGGACGACGCTTATTGCCATAATCCTATACAATAGGAAAAATTGGGTCGAAAATCCATCGGAAAACAACTACTTTCCTGGCTAATACCACGACGAACGTTGAATTACAGTTAATGAATTTCCGTGCAGAGTTCCTGCAAGAATGTCTCCGCAATTGCTAGTTGCATGGAAATGTTCATTGAAACATTTGAACCACATACAGGGTGGGTCACTGTCGATGGTACCTTAGGCGTTTACGGAGAACGGGACATAGGATCTTTCTGAAAATTTGGTTTCTCAAGTAGTTGCTCTTGATCTATCGATCTAAAATATTTTCAGCAATGCAGCGTTGCCGCTTATACCAAAAAGTAGCAGCATCTTTGTTATTTCAAATGGGTCACCCTGTATATTACCGCATTTTTGAACTTGTCATTCCTTTCTGATTATTTCTGCCTCATACTCCCCTATACCTATCTCTAACGGTTTTTGAGATATTGGTTATTTTCCATATTTTTTATCCAAAACATAGCTCGAATTGAATGTTTATTTCTGCGGTATTTGGATTCTTAGGAAGTTGCAATTTTGTGTTTAGTTCATAAAGATCATGTACATTGATTCTGTATAGAGAAGTTTGTTCTGCGTCATACAGGGTCGTTCAAAATTCATGATCTTACTGCTAGATACGAAAAGGGTTGAAAGTGCGTTTTTTTGAATGGAACATCCTGTATATTATGAAATATCCTGAAAGATGACTGAATTCCCTTCGAATTGATATATCATGTTCCTATACCTAAATAGCCAGAATTCCGAGATAATAGCAATTTCAGGTTCTCAAATACTAGCATTTCATATTTGCATGAGAAGGTAGGAGTCTTCAGAAACGATATGAACTTTTCCTTTTCCTTCTCCAATCATTTTCAGCAGAGTTATGACCAATCAAATATTCGGCTTCGCCAGACCTGACAGCGGCGGATAAGCGTGAACCTGAAAGTTTATGTCGGCGTTCAATCACGTTTTCTGAGAAAACGAGCGCCTTTCATAAGAAAATACTAGGAATAATTTTTGTGTAGAATTGAATTGTCTTTCACTTCGACAAGTTGTTTTTACCGATAAATCATATACTTTCCAAGATGTCAGCAAAAATCTATTTATTTATTTTTGAACGAAAAAAAAGTATGTTTCACCCGTGGAATTTTGGTAAACATTTTTGTTTCGTATTTATCATGGTTCCAACAACTGGCACACCAAGTTTGGTGGTGCTACAGTCAATCCTCGTCTCAAAACCCAATCGTACTGGATTATTTTAGCGACAGTTGTTTCCATTGAGCAAAAAGGTGAAGTTACATGCATCACTTGTTAATCTTTACTTAATGAAGTGACTCTGCTCATGCTATTTTCAGAAGAAATGTTTCCTGTAAGAGATTAACTTGGAAGACAAGACTGATTACTGAATTATTTACGTTGATTCAGTATGAAATGGGATAGAGATAATGATATACAACTGTGTTTTGGAAAAGGTATTTAAAGACATCAAAGAGACACGACGAGTATATTTCAGGTAATATAAAAGAAACTCTAACCATATTCACTGATTTACCTACCTAATGAATCCTGGAAAAAAGTATCAAATTCCAAAATTCAGAGTTATAGACCGTCAGCTAGTGACAGATTTAGGTGCCCCATTTTCGCATACAAGCCTCGAATAGGGTTGAAAAGTATATCGATTTGGAGTAAAATGAAGATATTTTTACGATTGGCTCCTGGGGATAACATACCGAGTGTTCGATTTTTCAGAACAGTGCTTATTTGTTTCCCTCGTGTTTCTATTTACGGTACGAAACTACAGAGGGTGATTCGTTAAGTCGTTTTGAGAAAAAAAGTTTTTATGAACATATGTTCGGAGTTGCTTCTTTTCTGAGATACAGGGCATTGATTTTTTTTTCAAACGCCTGTGTATCTCAGAAACGAAGCAACACCGGACATATGTTCATAGGAACTCTTTTCCTAAAGGCGACTTAACGAATCACCCTCTGTAGTTTCGTACCGTAAATAGAAACACGAGGGAAACAAATAAGCACTGTTCTGAAAAATCGAATTCTCGGTATGTTATCCCCAGGAGCCACTCGTAAAAATATCTTCATTTTACTCCAAATCGATATACTTTAAAAAGAGGTATCGCTTGACCCCCCTCTTCATTTGAAAAAAAGGTGACACCCCTACTTAGGGGGTTGAAGGTTTTACTATGCTTGTTACGTCAAAATGTGTCCCTCTGACAAACAACCTTACCTGTTTTCGGATTTTATCGAAAAGTTCTTTCCCAGCCTGCAATGCCTTGCGGTACGTTTTCGATGGGCCACCCTGTATATATATACATAAGGATCCTACCATCAACAAAGCTGTAAAAATTACAACAGAATTAGATATCAGTATTACTAATGTAACAACCATACGTTTTTTTTGCATGCATATGGACTGAATGAGATCATGAATAGTAAGTATCTATTTAGGTTTTGAACACTCCGTTATCACCTCCAGACCTAAAAAAACTGAGTGGTTTTCAATTGGAGAGCTAACGTTATAATTTGGACATGCTTGTAACAAAGTTGCGAATTAAACGAATAAGTAGTTTTTCATTGATGTACTTACTCCATTAAATTTTAGTAACATCAACCGAAACGCCACTTCAGATCATCGTGAATTATGACTTGAAGAGTTGCATCATGTTGTGAGAACAGCAATTAAATTAAAACGTGGATAAAAACATCATCAATGGAGTGCCGCATGTGGCATGCTTTTAAGATAACAAACACTCAAGAGGCAGACTATACGCACATTTTTTCGTGCTATTTGGGCCGGTTAAACTTCATTATCGATATACTGAGACTGTAAAAAATATTGTCTGATCTTTGGAAAGAAAGGAATCAGTTAAAATATTTTTCTAATTCAGTTTCTAAAAGTCAGGTTTTACATGACGTTTGTGAATTATAAAACGTCAGTTTTTTCAAAACTGTCACTTGAGACAAGTGAAAATGAGTTGTTCCGACGACCGTTCATTTACGATGTATTTTAACGCACTCAAAATCATTGAATAATGACCCCTATTAATGAATGATTTTCTATTAATCAACGATTTACTTATATGCAACCCAACGTACATTGCTCCAATACATATTATACTTATTAGTAGCCTGTGGCGTAGGCAACCATATACTTACCCGCTACATTTATTTTGAAATCAAGTAGCTGTGTTAGTAACTATTTGTCATTATTTATTTCATTGTTATATTTTCTTAAAACTCATTAAGTTTCAATGGTTGTACAATTTCTAATATCAATATTTATAAAAGTAACATATATTTTCATTTTTGAAAAGTACGGTCGACGGAAAAGTTGTGTAAAAAAAATATTCAGAAAACATTCAATATACCAGTTGTCAGTATCGTTAATAGGTAGTCAGGCAGCCGGCTGGTAAAATGCTCGTGTGAGACGCATGCCCTCATATATGGTGAAGTTGGTAGATTCATACCTTGTTGGAAGGAGTTTTGTCGTGCGAGTAAACAATACGCGCTCCGCGGAGTTTCCGATAGAGGCGGGGGTCCCGCAGGTTTCAAGTTTATCGCCGCATCTATACTCGCTAAATACATACGACTTTCCTCAGTGCGAGAGACCGGATATGGGCACGGCTATATACGCAGATGACACGGCTATATTCGCCCATTCCTTCCCGAGCGTCGCTGCCCAATATAGGATCCAGATTCATCTGGATAGGAAAGTCGTACCCTATTTGGAGAGTAATAAGATTGTGGTGAACCCGACTAAGTCGGAGACCGTCAACTTTACTAAGAAGTACACACACTCGAAACTCTATAGAAAGTTGATGGTCAATGGCGAGGCAGTGGAAAACGTGAATCATGCGAGATACCTGGGAGTACACCTGGACAAGAGACTGAATCTTGGAAGACGCATAACTCTGGCTATACAGAGGGCGGGTGGTGTGCTTAAACGCACATACCCTCTGATAGCCAGAAGTTCAAGGCTCAGTCTGGAAAACAAGCTACTAATATACAAACAAATCATACGACCAGCAATGACATATGCTTCTCCAGTGTTCTGCAGCCTGAAACCTACTCCATTAGCGAGATTGGACAGGATGCAGAACAAGGTACTCCGTATTATCACAAATAGTAGACGATACACTCGGTTGGAAACTCTAAGGGAGCTTGCGAACATCGACTCAGTTCCGACGTTTATAAAACATGTCTCGTACAAGTTTTATAAATACTTGCTCGACAAAAGCCCTCTCACCAGAGACATCACCAGGCTGAGAGCGAATGATAATGAGTTCCGCAAACACGGCGGACTCATATATCAAGCGTTGGATATTTTCAACGAACTGAGGGAAGTACCGGTTCCGTAGGGAACCAAGTCGAAAGGAACACCTAAAGCGCGAAGTACCTTGACCCGGTTTTTTGCCTCAGCCTTTTCCGGGAGTTAAGCATTGCAGGAGGCGTGTTCTACCGACCAGCCGACCATGTTCCGACAAAAAGTCCGGCCCAGCGTCACCACCAGCGCGCACCGAGAGAAATATCTATTAGCTGTAATACAACATTGTATAACCGTTAAATGATTTCTGAATTGAATAGGCGCCAACAAAGTTCACTTTTCAGTATGAACAACGTCTCTTTCTCAAAACAATTGTATTACTGTTAAAAATCTCTCACTTAATAACGTATTTAAATATTGTTTTTTCAATACCATCTTTAAACTGCAATCATGTTCTTTGTCAAAACTAAAAGGTAACATTTAGAGACAAAAAGAACGTTTTGAAAAAAAGACCTGTTTCATGTTGAAAATGTTTACATTTTGCATTCATCCGAGAAAATTTGGTGGTTACAATATTTCAATTAGCAGCTATTAGATTTTTTTGAAAAAATACTTGTATAACTAGATTTTTCTGGGTGCGGGCGGACTCTGGCGCCCCTTCGCGGGGGGGCAATCTTCGCCTTTGCAAAGCACCCCTCTGCTATCTGGGAGGAAGCGATGGGTGGCTACTAATGCGCCCGTTTTCCTATCCCTCATGACCCCCTGGATTGTGAGGAGTGAAGAAGATTGTTTGTGGCTTGTTGTTGGACATGAATATGTAGATGTAAAATTGTAAGAATAAATATTTTTGATTTTCGATTTGATTTTTTGCTCGTGTGAGACTTGAGGTGATTGCTATGTCGAGAGTTCAAGACCCAAATGGAACCAATTTTTTTTTTTTTTTTGAAATTTACGGTCTACGGAAAAGTTTTGTAACGAACTCGTGAATTAAAATGGCGATTAACAATCTCAAACATTAACGCGCTCGCTCCGCTCACGCGTTAAATTATCTCTATTGTTAATCGCCCTTATTAATACACTTGTTTGTTAAATAACCATTAACCAACTAGTTGTGTAATGAAATAGAATAAGAAACTAATAATTTTATCTTTGAAAATATTCAAAACAGGATTTACTGCGTCATATCTAACTTTAGATTTTTGTGGTATTAATAATTCATTTTATGCCTTATTTGCCGATTCTTCTGTATCAGACGCTATTTCGTCGGTACAACTACTCATTTTTGACATAAGTCTGACACGTTTGATATTGCTTATTAAGAATATGTTCCAAAAGTAACCAGTTGCTAACCGCTACTAACCAGAAATTTGACAGCGGTTATCTGAAAAATTTATAATTACTGGTTACTTTCGGAACACTTTGGTGATTGTGTTGTGATTACTGATTGGTGTGTCTGGTGACAAAAAATTACATTTAACAGCACAATGCATAAATACATGAGGCAGCCATTAGACTGTCCAGCGTTCCCAATTCTTCCTGGCAATAACCACAAAAGCACATATCTTCAGTCAGAAAAATCGCAATTAATGATAAGTATATACAGTTAATAGAAAAAGTACCATAGTGAAATACTGCAATAGCAATCCATAAATTTGTGGAAAGATAGGAGATGGGACAATTACAATTCACAATCAGTCTCATCTCATCTCAAAATCTCAAATAAAACAACAAAATGAACAGTTTTAAGTTTTACGGTTGTCAGTTGTCACTTTTGTCAATCTCACCGCAAAGGAAGTGTTGGTTAGTAAATTGACGTTTGGTTCACCAGCTTTCAGGCAACCGTGTTTCAAATATCACCACTTTTTCAGGATCACCGAACTAGCGGTGATTTTCGGAACACCAAACCGCATTTTCGGTGACTTTTGGAACATATCCTAAATATTCATTTTGACAAGTGCCAATGCCACTGTCCCAGATCAGGAGACAACCATTGTATTATATTCATGAAATGATGTCATTAGATAAAATTTTTTACGAAATACGTTATGAAAAGATTTATTTGTTCGACTCGCGTAATTTGCAAAACTCACTCACTCCGTTCGCTCGTTTTGGCAAATATTACACTCATCGAACAATATCGGTCTTTTCATAACTGATGATGATTACGAAAATAACTATTATAATCTATTGCGAATTGCGAAGGTTCGTTAAAAAATGGAAATGAGTTTTGTTTGGTGAAATATTCTCGAATTTGTTGTACGATACACGTAACAGCTGACCCAAACCGATGCGTCACCCTCTGTTGTTTTGTAATACTCAAAAATAGATATTTGTCAATAATGAGTTATATATCCATCAAAAGTACGGTTTCATTTCGTTTCAAATCCATTATATGAGTAAATAATTATGCTATATCCATTGTATTTCAGTGAAATTGTATACTATTATAGTAGTCTATTTCCAATCATTTGTTCCATATCCCATTCATCCCACGCATTCTATAGTTCAAAATTTGATGTACATTTTTGTTCAATATCCTGCAAATTGCCTAATTGTGCTATATCTATCTATTGTCACTATTATCACAAATATAAATTAAGTTATAACAATTTGACAGGACATTGCAGTTGTAACTGCTCGCACCCCTGCGTCTAAAATACTGCCATGTTGATCGTCATTTGTCTGTCGGCTTTTCTGTCAGCTTCCTGCATGAAGTAGGCACGCAGCCTAGTATGAAAGAAGCCCCCCTACATATTTTTTTCATATGTTTCGGCACGCAGCCTTAGGAAGTCAAGGCTGAGATTCCCCTGTACCGCAGACTTCCATGACAGACAGTTCTGTATGCAGTTCTATGCAAAGTAGAATTCTACGGCACTACGGATTCCAACCCAGACCTGCCTTGCTTCAAGACATTTCCCCCACGTTGTGTTCTTTTTTTGTTTGGTTCTTTTAGGATACAAAGTTCTGTCAGCTGAAGGAAAATAAAATGGGGCATAAACAAAAAGTCATCTATTAAAATTATTTAATACATCAATCAATTTTCTTTTTAGCCTTAAACTTCTGGTATTATAATTTATTCTTATAAAGGTCTCATTTGAAAATATTCGAAATGATTTGAATCTGAAGAGAAAACTCTAATTCAGGGAAATACCTGGGATCTGATAATTTATTAGAAATCGACATCTCCAAAGTATAAGAGTCTGAATAGTTATAAAAGTTCGATGAGAATAGATTTTGTCGCCAATCGTGCTAATGGGCTTCAAGTAAGTCCGTCACCCACTACAACCATGGAGTTCTCCCAGGTTCATCACACATAGGGTTCATCTTTTTGGGTGCACGCCATCTATGGGAACCAACCCGATACCGCGTCCTCCCCATCTTTTTGAATTATTATTTGTGCACAGCAAAATAGTGGGTTTATTTTTATACCTCTTTTTGACTTCCAATAGTGGGGAAGGATACATCTCCATTTTGGGATGAGGGTAACATTGCAGTAGGTGGAAACATACTTAGTTCAACCATCTCACAATTTAGCGTCAGATGGGAAAAATAACACGGATAAGTTTTTCTGCAATCGAGGTTTCAAAACCCATACACACTGTAGTATTTTCAATACTAGTGATTGTAGATATTTCCCCAGTTACAATCTCTGAATTTGAATTACTGAGTTTGAGAATTCGAAAAGAATTTAATAAACTGAAGGAATAATAAAATGAATTCAGGATACTTGGCTCCATATTCTTACGGACCTGTGCTTCCTTGTTCAGGGGATGTTTCATCCGATCTTGTGGGTGACGCCATCTTTTGGTCGGATCCCGTACCGAGGAAGGATTCAGGCCCAGGTTTAGTTGTTGCCAGCTAGAAGGTCCCAGATGAACTGCCTCTCCAGAATTTCGGGTGGGTACTTATAGGGAAAATGATGTATCCATAGATACCGAGGTTGTCATGTAGAATTTGATGTATTTTGCCGGAAAAATGAATTTTACTAGGAATCCACACGAACCAGGAATCTGAAACTTACAGAAAAAAGTGCTTAGATAACTAGACTTTCATTAGAGACAGCCCATCCAAACTAGTTGTGTCCCATTTACTCACAAAACCCCCTGAAAGTGGGACAAGTACGGGTTGTTGACAGGTGAAGCTTCGGTACAAGACCTCAGAAAAGACCCCAGTGTGCCCCCTTTTGCCCAGAGGAGTGATTGATTTTAATGTCAGCTTATGAGGAAGAGTATCTAATACCATCCCAGAGTGGTAATTTGTATGTGAAGCTGATCAGAACTGCCCCATGTCTCTGTGAAGTTGAACTATGGTATCAGCAGCACATTGAGCAGTCAACTTTGTTTTTTTTTATGAAACCCATTCGATTTCACCTTGAGGGTAGTGTTGTACATCAGAGATGGGTATCCGACCTGCACGTATCCCTACGTACAGGGTTTGATACTTTTGTGGGCAATACCTTTACTCCAAAGAAAAGAACTCCTCTGGGCCCTTCCCTTTTTGTACAGGTATGTTCACTGTAGCGTCTTGTATACTGTACCTATTACTTAGTACTTATCTTCTTCCTGTCCATGCAGAATCTTCAGATTTAAAACAAGAATAGCCCACCCCGGGCTACTCTATCTCACAGTCTTAATAACATTGTTTATAATGCCAATTGGCACGGCTGGAACGCACATAGCCAAAGCAGTAGTCAATATTTTGAAACTATAATGCGTGTTGATCCTAATTTGAAAAAAATTGTCCTGTGGTCTGACAGCTGTGTTACGCAAAATCCTGATTTTCTCATTCGCATTAGGCACATTTTCTAAAATTTCCACATTATTTATTGTCTTTGCGACATGTTTCGATACACAGTATCTTTTTCAAGCGAATGTAGTACATTAAATTATTCTTCATTGAAATTACTTAAATACCTTTCTTACCCATTAACATAATTAGGGACTACCTATAATTATCGCTAATACCTAGACTCATACAACTTATAAAATTGACATAACAATGAACCTACCTGGAAATCTTAAAACACAACCACCGCTCAATTGAACAAATTTAACAAAGGGGTTCAGGTCCAGTTGATCATTTAATAAACAAGATGAATTTTTTAATATATTACTTTCCAAGAATTCTAAATAATTAAGCCTAATGCCCTTATTTTCCACATGAAGAATTTCGAAGTTTTCATGGAAGTCATGGCCTTCCTCCAAAATATGATTGGCATATGATGAGTGTGTTTTTTTTGTTTAAATAATTCATACGGTGTTCACGTATGCGGCTTTTAAATGGTCTACCTGTCTGGCCGATATATACTTTGGACCAAGATCCACAATTCAATTTATAAACTCCTGATTTTTCAGATTTCTGCGTCTTATCTTTATTATTCTTGATAAACCTTCCCAGTGTGTTAACTGTTCTATATGCTACTCTTTAGTTTTGTTTATACAAAAATGAAGCTATTTTTTCCGTAACGGGTCCTGAATAAGTTAAAGTTCTATAATTATTGTCAAGGTTCCTCAAAGTGGGGTACACTTCCTGGATAGCCTTTCTATGTAGTTATTTAGCAAGAATATTTTATAATAATTTACCTGCTATCTGTTTTATAATATTTAATTCTTTGTTGAAATTTCCTTCGGACAGTGGAATATTTACTTATCTGTGTATCATACTATGGTATGCTGATATTGTATGTGTATATGAATGTACTGAATTATTATGAATGGTGATATCAGTATGGGAAGGTTTATGAAAAATAGCAAAGTAGTGTTTATTATTGGCTTTACCTATTGTCAAATCTAAAAAAAAATCGAATTTTCTATTTCTATTGTGAATTTAATGTTTGGGTGAATAGTGTTAAAATATTTATGGAAGGTGTCTAATTGTCTGTTGCTGCCTTTAAAACAAACTATAACGTCATCTACATATCTGTACCAATACAAAAACGGTTTCGAGAGTAGATGCTTATGAATCGTTTCTTCAAGATTGTCCATGAAGATATCTGCCAGTAGAGGACTCAGCGGATTTCCCTTGATCAATCCTTCAGATGAAGAGTAGAATTTATTGTCTGAGAGCTGATATAACACAAGTACAGTGGGCAAGGCCATGGAAACCAGTGCTCAAAAATATCAAAATTATGGAGCTGTAGGTCTCTCGTCTTCACTCAATTGTATATTTTTTTTCGTGCAACCGGACGCAAAACAAGCATTTTGCAGCCGCAACAGAGGCCGCAAAATGATATTTTGCGACCGTTACCCAGAGTGACGGCCGACAAAATTTTTTACGGCCGTTCCCATAGTGACTGCCGGCAAACTGAACGCCACTACAGCATTTGACATTTCTGAAATATGACAATAACAATGTATTTCGAACCAAAAACTATTTCCAAATTCACAACAGAAACATACTTTATTTTTGATATATATTAACATTGATTGTACTGTTTATATTATTACTGATATTCATCCCTGAAGATGAAGCAACTAAATCTATTGTTTCTGAACAATCATTATTAACATTAGACAAAAACGTATTATTTTCTTTGGACATTAACATTTTGCGATTGTATTTGAACTAGATGCTACAGTGCCAGAAATTGCATCAGAAATTTTGTTCTTATTATGGATGGAATCCTCGACATATCCTTCCGCTACAGTAGTGGACTTCCATCCACCGTGGCGTTTAAGAACTGATATATCAGCACCTGTATTGGCAAGCAGCGTGGCGGAACTTCTTCTAAAACTGTGGCCTGTGTATGCCTCACTATTTGGTAAGCCGAGATATTTTGCAATCATACTAGGTATTTTTCCAATCGTATGCACTCCAACAACCTGTGCCGAGCACTTTCCATTTTCATATCTCAGAAATAGACGACGAATAGCAGTATGTTTTGGTCGAAGAGTTACTATAGTAGTATATAATCTTGATTAGTAATGGTAAAAACACGCTTTTGATCAGTTTTAGTATCAGGAACAGTTACTATCAATACAGTTTTGTCTTCCTGAATATCTTCGAGGGTCATTCTCACTAATTCATCTCGTCGCAATGCTCCTGATATTCCCATTATCAAAACTACCTATAATAATAATTATTATGACGTTAAGCATAGTCTTTAACATAGAATAAATGCTCCATAAAGTTGAACTCTTCACAACTTTTGATCGCTGCATCAAACATCCTAATAATATGTTTTCTGACACCGTCTTGACATTTTGGTTGACACACCAATCTTTGAAGTTGCTGTAACATTTTTCATATTTCCGTTTAGATTTTTCGGGTATCAAATCAGAAAGTGCTGAGTCTATGAGATCTCTCAGCTCAGGAGGAGTGCAAGTAACTGAAATATCACTATCGCTATCGGACATCTTCACGACTTCACGACAAATGTCAAATTGATTTGTATTGCTAAATATTTCATCTCCATAGAAATATTGTGATATTGATGTGTAATTTTCTCTATTCGCGTTGAAACGCTGTCTTTTCTAAAGAGACATAATGTTTATTGAAATTATGTAATTTTCACGGTTGCACGAAAAATATTGTGTATACTGTGGCCGCGAAATGTTTTCGCGACCTCGAGATTATCTTGCCTCGGCCGGAGCGGCCTCGGCGATAATCTCTCTCTCGGAACGCGAAAAAGCATTTTGCGGCCTTAGTATACAAATAACTATTTAATAAGATATTGTGTCAAATTTGGTTATCATTATTTCTACCCGATTGAAAGCTATAAGGTGAATAAATGTTTCGATTGAGTCTATATCCACAAAATAATCGAAATGACACTTCCCGTGTTCTATATCCAAATGCATTCTTCAAATTCATTTCAACTAATTTGTTGATTAAGCTAAAGTTTTACGAATGTATCTTCAATATTCAGAAGAGTTGGCATAACAAAAGTATATGGACAGTTCATTGTTACAGATTTATCTACACTAACGGCAAAATCTCAAACTTTGGAATTCGTTTATCTCGAAACTGTAATAAGTACAGGGATATAGAACACTATAATTCTCACCTGACGATTTTTCGTTCAGATTCAACCGAAAGTAATACCAATTATGTTTCATTCTTCACTTTTCAGTTCCATGTTTGATCCCGATGTTTGGTGAGTTTTTCAGGGGTAAAAAGTACATAAGAGATAATTTTTTATCGACTATTTCATTCATTAATATTTAGACCAATAGCATACTATCATTCATCCAGTGGCACGTGGCGCGGTCATGGGGGAGGGTTTTGGGGCCTTGGGACTTTGCGGCTGCTCATAACATCCGGCTGATGACCAAAAAAAGCTCTGGTAACTAATATAAATTGTATGTTCAGCACCCATCAAACTGCATTCATCCGTTAACCTAAAACTCTAATCGATAAAAAACGGTCAATGTATTTTTTCAGCAATTCTGTCCAATACTGATGAGGTCAAGAACCCAGAAATCGATCTATAGGTGGTACAAATGTTTTAGTGAACATTTCCATGCAACTAGCAATTGCGGAGACATCCTTGTAGTGCTCTGCATGGAAATTCATTAGATGTAATTCAACATTCATCGTGGTATTAGCCAGGAAAGTAGTTGTTTTCTAATGGATTTTTGACCCAAACCCGAACCTATAGGTTGGCATTTTGGAATTTTAACTTTAACATATTTGCATCTTATATTTTACATTTTTACATGTATACACTTTTGATTTTTTTACATAAGTACTCAATTCACAGTTTTTTTTAATCGATTTATTTATTACCTTCGATATTTTGTCTTTCAGATGAAATTATCATATTTTCATGTATCTTTTTTATGCACTGAATAATTATTTATTCTCATTAGGTACATTATTTCTATTTCATTGAAAGAATTATACTAAATCTATCACCACTACTTTTTATAGAAGGCCTCGTTCTAAACTCCAGACGGTTAACATCGCCTGAAAATACAGATAAGACTTTGCTGGACCGGTGTGAAAATGATCCTTTTGAGAACCAAAAACATTCTTGGGACATATACAGACGGTATATTCTGTTGGTGTTCCTGGACGCTCCGTAGTATATTACTAAAAAGGAACATCCTTGGGACATATACTGACGGTATATTATGTTGGTGTTCCTGGACGCTCCGTAGTATATTACTAAAAAGGAACATCCTTGGGACATATACTGACGGTATATTCCGTTGGTGTTCCTGAACGCTCCGTAGTATATTCCTAAAAAGGAACATCCTTGGGACATATACTGACGGTATATTCTGTTGGTGTTCCTGAACGCTCCGTAGTATATTCCTAAAAAGGAACATCCTTGGGACATATACTGACGGTATATTCTGTTGGTGTTCCTGAACGCTCCGTAGTATATTCCTAAAAAGGAACATCCTTGGGACATATACGGACGGTATATTCTGTTGGTGTTCCTGAACGCTCCGTAGTATATTCCTAAAAAGGAACATCCTTGGGACATATACTGACGGTATATTCTGTTGGTGTTCCTGGACGCTCCGTAGTATATTACTAAAAAGGGACATCCCTCGAATATTCACGGGATGTCCTATCCTAACATTTTGTCATATCCTCCATATTCTAGTGGTATACCTATGGGATACTAGGAATGAAAGTACTTGACACCACTGATATCCAACCTCATACTCACCTCTCTTTGTATACGCCTATGCGAGCTCTCTGACTTTCCCCTGAAGCTCACTGAAAATTGCCGACAATTTCAGAAATTCCTTACTAATAGCATCCTCTTCGAATGTTCTTACTAATTTGTTGTATTTGAAAAATCCGTTCCGTCTTTTCTTCGGTCGTTGCATTTTTGTAATAGACCAGCAATGAGAGCTTTTAGTAACAGTAACTGCTAATTTTATGACTCGTTGAATTTCAACGTTAGCTTTAAAATTTACACCTCATGCCGCACGTTCGAAATAACATGAAAGTTAAATGGCTTTAGTCACGGACGATAATGCAATATAATACTTCTCAAGCACGCTACTGGGAACAACGGAAGAATAGATAGGGCAAGAAGTAGAATTGAGTTGAAACTGAGCTCAAATTAATTTCTGAGACTAACAATCATTTGAATTGCCAGAAAAGAACCACATGTAGTAATAATTCAACTCATGTATAAAATCGTCCATAAGAAACGTCAGTTTTGGCAGTTTGATATCGGATAAATAGGAACATAACTGTTTGCAAGTGTATAAACTGCTATTTACCTTCACCACGGCAACAACTAATAATAATTGTCGTATGACTTTATTGAATCCGACGCTGTACCCAAGGACGCGTTGGTATCAACAAAGCCAAATGACAACAAATTTTCATACTTTTTGTTACAAAGTGTTGTTTTTAATGTCAAATGAGCGTTAACGTTAGATTTGGTAGTGCAACTACTCAAATAATAAATTCTGCAATAGACAACGCCACTCCAGAGAACACCAAAAAAACCAAATCATCAATTTGGAGGCAGTTTGAATTATTTTGTCGAGAAAAGGGGTATGAACTATTACCCTCAACGGAAATCTCAAGCATATTGGTAGATTGGGCGTATAATATGAAGAAATCAGACGGAAATGACTACAAGGAGTACGTAGTTAAAACAATGTGGAATACTGTAGCCAAAAATGTGCAAGAAAAATATTATACCTATGGACTATAAGATTGTGTTTGACCCATTCAAAGATGTGACATTTCAAGCCGCTAGAAACTCTAAAAATGCTAAACACAAGCAACTGCAGAGCAATTTAGATAAAAGAAGACAAGGTTCTATAGCATTAAGTAAAGAAGAAGTTATAAAAATGGCAGAGCAGTGGGATGAAAATACTCCAATGGGACTTCAAAAAAAACTTTTTCATATCGCCGCTTTTGAATTAGCCTGGAGAGGTGGTGAAAGTGCGCAGTGTAAAATTTATTATTTCAAAGCCGAAAAATACAATAATGGAACATTGACAGGCAGAGTGGAGTACAACACGGTGTTTTCTAAAACAGCTCAAGGTGGAGATAAAAGGTGCAGTGAAAGTAAGTGGTTGACTACAAATAAAGAAAATCCGAACGTGTGTCCTGTAAGATTGTTGAAAATGCTTCTAGAAAATCGAAACAAAAATATTTCTGCAGATAGATTGTTTCTAACACCAAATCCGTTTTGGAAAAATGAAAATGCCAAGGGATGGTACAAAAATGTGCCCATTGGTGTAAACGAAATGTCAAAGTGGACTAGAATTCCTGCAGAAAAAATTGGTCTAGATCTGAAAAATAAAATTACTAATCACTCCCATAGGGCTAGCACTATTTCTACTCTTGCCAAAGCAGGAGTCTCAGAACAACAAATTACCGGACATTCGAACGCCAATTTTCTGAAGCCATACCTTCAGTTAGACTCACAGCATCATTCCATTTTAGTGACAAATCTAAGAGAGGAAAATAATCAAATTCAGCAGTCTTCTTCGGGTAGGATTGTATACCATAACTGTACTTTCACTAATTGTACATTTCAATAATATTTCCTGTTGAATGTACTTTTTGTTCAATGAATTATTGATTTAATTTAATAAATTATGTTCCATTCACTTTTGTTTAATAATAGTTTAAGAATAGTCAAAGATTATCTAAATCGAACTTTTCCCGATTCATGGATTGGAACAAGAGGTCCAGTAGCATGGCCTGCAAGATCTCCGGATTTGAATCCGCTGGATTCTTATTTGTGGGGATATCTCAAAAATAAAATTTATGATACTACGATCCCGACAATAGAGATTCTTCGCGAGAAGATTGAGAATGTATTGGAAGGTATTCAAGGAGACGAAATAAGCAAATGTATAAGAAGTATGAGTTCCAGAACCGCAAAGTGCATTTTGCAAAATGGTGGACATTTCGAACACTTACTTCATTAATTTTCATTTAATTTCGAATAATCATTTAATTTTTCTAATGATAGTTTCGTTTAATTATTCTGCATTAGGTTTTTCTTCTCTTGAAATATCATGTTAATAATTATTACTTATTTCTTGCTTTGATTCTGATACGTTCCATTCAGTTTAAGATGACTGAGTTGTTTTTCTAATCGAAATGTATTGCATGTTGTTAATTAAACTAAAGGTAAATGCAATGCAAATCCGACCCAGAGAAATTTGGATAATCGTCAAAATCACCTGAAAATCAACTTTGAATGACATTGTATGATATATTGTTGAATTCAGCGTTAAAAGTTATTTCGGAAAGTGTCATAAAATATGCAGGTCCGTATTTAAAAAAATGAGGTTGAAGGTGGCCCAGAGAGTACGAAACGTTGGATACGAATCTGATTGGGTCAAATTAAGGATAATTTACTATCGAATGAAAAATTCCTGTAACATTTTTTGATAATATTTGAAATAAAGTGGTAAAAAAAGAAAAATCAAAATGACAGAATTTACTTTTCTTATGATATCTCAATAACCGGTCCTGATAATCTCGATTTTTTCGAACCACACTTGATAATGCTTCTATGGATGCAACTTTTTCTCCATTTGACCGACCTTCTAACTCTTATGGTTTAAAAGTTACCAATACAATCCCATTAAAAAAGTGGCCACTCTGTATATGAATAATTTGGCACAAGGTGATCCTGGAAATATCATTATGTGACTGAATAAGAGAGCACAGAAAATTGAGAAAATAGCATTTTTCAAAATTTGAGCACGTTTTACTCCAAAACGGTGCATTTTAGATCCATATAAAAAATGAAGCGATACACGGATGGTTGTCGTATCTAATTCTGATCAACCAGAAATACAACACGCGTTAAGTTTCTTTAAGAGCTATACGGGAAAGAACATGTGCATGTTGAGAAATGTATCTCAAGCAGTATTCGAAGTTACAGCATCCAATACAACTCTATTTTTATATTCTTTACATATACAGAGTGACCCATTTGAAAGCGGGCCACCTCTCTAAAACTGTTATTTATTATCCGATTCAGAAGTTTTTTTTTCCAATAGATAAAGCATCAATAGTTCTAATTGAGTGCCATAAATTCGAAATAAAAATTAAAATCTCAAGGCCTACTTCGACTCTTTTTCAAGGTCAAAAATCCAAGAAACATACTAGCGATTTTTTTAAATAGAATTTGGTGACACCAGTGGATTCACGACATTTTCAAGTGGTAAATGTGAAAATTACGTAGGAATGCGTCCATCAATAAAAAAGTTAAATGGGTATAAAATTTGAAAATTTTGTCAATAAATCAACCCACCACTTCAGATTCAGATCTTTTATCAAAATTCTAACAACACCACTGGATTCAGAATATTTCGAAATATATTTGGTCAGAATCTCATCGAAATCTGTTCATAAATAAAAAAATTATAAAATAATACAATAAAATTTTCCTGAAATTCCACTAATTCCAAATTTTATTATTTTTTTATTTATGAACAGATTTTGATGAAATTCTCACCAAATGTATTTCGAAGTATTCTGAATCCAGTGGTGTAGTCAGAATTTTTATGAAAGTTCTGAAATTGAAGAGGTGGGTTGATTTATTGACATAATTTTTAAATTTCATTCCCATATAACTTTTTCATTCATGGACACATTCCTACGTAATTTTCACATAAATCACTTGAGAATGTCGTGTATCCAGTGGCGCCGTCTAATTCTATCTAAATAAACCGCTAGTATGTTTTTTGGATTTTTGACCTTGAAAAAAAATTCGAAGTAGGCCTTGAAATTTTTATTTTCATTTCGAATTTATGTCACTCAACTAGAACAATTAGGGCAGGATCTAGTAGTTCTGTCTAAGCAAACAATGGAATTCGAACCCTAATTTCTGTGTATAAAAACTTAACCTCTCTAAGTACATTCGAGATTTCAAATAAATTGTTACCAACATTGCTGAAGGAAAGAAGTTCATTTAATAAAAATATACAGTCCGGCTTTTTATAGTCCCCTCCTATTTGCTAACTGTTACGTGATGATTTAGTAGTACTAACCACCTTTTATCCCACATTCGACAGTGTTCTTCTTCTCATTATCGAGTGTTGTTGGCCTTGTCAGCTGACCGAAAGTTGGTGTTGCCAACTTGGACATCAAAAAGTTACCACTGGGCTCTTTGTTATAGTGTTCTTTAATCGCTGTCAAATTGAGTAGTCCTGTGGTGGTGGTGGAGTTACTCGAAAAACTGTGGATTTCTGTGATGAATCGTTCTGAATATAGAGCGCTGTGGGCTGACAACGTAAAAATTCTATGAGGTGACAGATTCAGGCACGCGCATGACGCCCTCCCCCTTCGTTCTGGAATGATCTTGAAAAATAGCTTTTTGGCATCGATTTGTGGTTTACAAGATTATGCATATCTTGACCATATTAACGGTGATGGATAAGGGTGAGAGTCGGTTCACGACAATTTTTTGGTGACGGCCCAGGGGGGGAATCGATTCAGAATGGTCGAGTTAGTATATACTCAAAATTTCGAGTCCATGGAAAGAAATTAAAAATTACTCGAAAAAAAAATCATGAAAAATACTAAATTTTCTTATCGATGTGAAATTTGCACTGTATACGTGAAATTTTATGCTCATTCCGAAAATATATGATTTTTGTATGCTCAGATATAAGATTTGGCTGGAAAAGGTTGTTTAGGGTAGAAAATCCAATTTTATGAGATTATTTATTTTTCATTTTTCGAATTTCGAATTTCCATCTTTCAACGAATTTTGTCGTGCTAATTCCGAATCTTCGAACGAAAATGTCAAAAACCAATCAGAAATGTTTTTGGCGGGAAGAAAACCATCAAAAATGGATTTAAAGTTGTCCAATTCGAGAACGGTTGGAGATAGACGTATTCTGCGAACGCCAATCGATTCAGAATGGTTGAGTTAGTATATATTGAGAATTTCGAGTCAATGGAACGAAATTAAAAATTACTCGAAAAAAGTTTAAAGGGGTTTACCCCTAAAATTCATGAAAAAGACTAAGTTGTCACATCGATTTGAAATTTGCACTGTATGCTTGAAATTTTATGCTCATTCCAAAAATGTATGATTTTTGTATGCTCAGATATAAGATTCAGCTGGAAAAGGTTGTTTAAGGTAGAAAATCCAATTTTATGAGATTATTTATTTTACATTTTTCGAATTTCAAATTTTCGTCCTCCAACGAATTTTGACGTGCTGATTCAGAATCTTTGAACGAAAATGTCGAAAACTCATCGGAAATATTTTTGGTGGCAAGAAAACCATCCAAAATTGATATAAAGCTGTCCAACTCGAGAACGATTAGAGATAGACTAATTCTGCGAAGACCAATCGTTTCAGAATGATATAATTAGTATACATCCAGAATTTGAATGACAAAAATCAACGGACTTTAAAGTCGATTATATTACCATACATAATTGTTTGAACTTTTTTATTTTTCATTTTTTGAATTTCAAATTTTCGTGCTCCAACGAATTTTGACGTGCTGATTCCGAATCTTTGAACGAAAATGTCGAAAACTCATCGGAAATATTTTTGGCGGGAAGAAAACCGCCCAAAATGGATCAAAAAGCTGTCCAACTCGAGAAAGGTTAAAGATAGACGAATTCTGCGAATGTCAAACGATTCAGAATGATTGAATTAGTATATACTGAGAATTTGAACAAAAAATATTGACGGACAAAGAAGTCGATTATATTACCATACATAATTTTTTGAACTTTTTTATTTTTCATTAAAGTACTCCGGGAAGTACCTACTTCCCGGATTTTTCTTTGAGAAAGTAAGTAGGGGGTTTATGCCAATCCTGGACCTCCCCCCACCACTGACCTTGAGAGTGACCTTGGAGAATAGCCTTCAGAGGTTCACTTGCCCAGTGAATGACCTTGAAAGTTGGTGATCTTGAGAGTTGGCGACCTTGACGATTTGTGACCTTGAGGGTTGGTGACCTTGAGGGTTGGTGACCTTGAGGGTTGGTGACCTTGAGGGTTGGTGACCTTGAGGGTTGGTGACCTTGAGGGATGGTGGCCTTGGTGGTTAGTGACCTTGGTGGTTAGTGACCTTGAGGGTTGGTGACCTTGAGAGTTTCGATGACCCTGGGGAATGGTAACCTTGACATGTAACTAAAGGAAGCCATGAATACAAATGTCCTTGAGGGCAAGTGAACTTATCCCCTCTCTTCCACCTCAACCACTAATATAAAAAGAAACACGAGTTTCAGACCTCATGTTCCTTCTGAATAGCCGATAATCGAGCAAAATGTATACTTGCAATTGTGGAAAAAGTTTTACTCGCAGTGATAATCTACATCGCCATCAAGTGCAATCCTGTACAGCGGTGACAGGTGAGCCATCTAGTAAACGGTCTAAATTGAGCCCCATATCGCAAAACGATATGCAGTTCTGTGATTGTTGTAATAAACCAGTTCCAATGGGTCAGATGGTTTCACATCGAAGAACACTCGAACACAGATCCAATTCTTGCATTCAATTGGGTGAAGACGTGCAAATTATCAAAAGTGCTTTCAAATGTAGAATAGTTAGCTATAGGATTGGGAGCGGTAGTAACTATATGGATTACAAAACATTTTTTGATGCATACAAACAGAAAATGATTTCATTATTGCAAGGTGTGTTGAAGATACATAGTGCGGTGAAAGTAAATATGGAACTATTCAGCTCACATATTCTGCAGACCCAGGAATTATCCGAGGTAAAGTGTTTCAATTCTCCGAACCAGATAGTTGACCAGTCCATGGATCTTAATGCTGTTTTGGATGAATTCATCAACACAATAACGGCACAAAGTACAGAATTCGAAGATCGTGACTCAGGTATATAAATTGCCCAAAAATCAATATTCATACCTTGAATGTAAAATCATTTCTATTGCAGGATGGAGCCTGAAGAAAATCATGTTCACAGAAATGAATGTGAACAAGTATAGCCCTCTTGGTGCGTGTTCCTATATAAAGCTGCCAGATTATATCGAGTCGAAAAAAGGTGTGGTGAATGTGCGAAATGAGGATAACTATTGTTTTGCATGGGCTGTGGTATCAGCACTTTACCCGGCGGATCGTAGGGTTTCCGAAGTGTCTTCTTATCCACCCTTTCAATCAGTGCTGAATGTATCAGGTATAGATTTTCCGATGAAATTAAGTGGAATTTCAAAATTCGAAGTTGCCAATGATTGCTCTATAAATGTATATGGGTTGGAAAAAAAATTTGAGGAATCTAAAATGAAATATGAAGTTGTAGGTCCACTACATTATTCACGACAACGACTCACCAGGCATGTTAATCTTTTACTTATCAGTAATGAAACGGGAAAAAATCATTATTGTTGGATTAAGGATTTGTCAAAATTAGTTTCTAGCCAAATTTCTGCCAATGGTCATAAAAAATATTTTTGTGATGGTTGTTTATTATATTTTGCTAACGGAAAATCATTGACCCAGCATCAATTAAATGACTGCAATCATGTGTGTACAACCACACCTTCTGAAAATTTGAAAATCGACAAGTTCGGTAAATACATTCCTGAAAATATATTGAAATTTGTGAATATCGAAAAGCAGATGAAAGTTCCGTTTGTCGTTTATGCAGATTTTGAGTCAATTCTGAAACCAATTGATTCTTGTCAACCGAATCCAGATTGCTCTTACACCAACCGAACTCACATTCATGAACCATACTCGTTTGCATACTACATAAAATGTTCTTTCAATGAAAAATTCGACAAATTTGTTTCGTATCGAGGGGTCGATACTGCAAAAGTATTCGTCTCAAATATTCAAAACGATTTAAAGAATATATATCATAAACATCTAAAAAATGTTGTTCCAATGGGTCAATTATCTGAGACAGAAGAAAAAGAATTTTCTGATGCAAAGACTTGTGGCATATGTGATAATATATTCGAAGATGGTGATGTCAAAGTGAGAGATCATTGTCACCTGACCGGAAAAAAGAGATTTGGTGCAGCTCATTCTAAATGTAATTTGAATTTCAAACTTCCAAATTTTATACCAATTATTTGTCATAATATGAGCGGATATGATTGCCACTTATTCATCAAGGAATTATTCGACAAGGGCGATCGAGTTGATGTCATTCCACAAACCAAAGAAAAATACATTTCATTCACCAAACATCTTTTCACACACAGCTATTTGGGTAAAGATGGAAAATTGAAGAATAATTTCATGAAATTAAGGTTCATTGATAGCTATAAATTTCTTTCGGAGTCACTTCAGAATCTCGGTGCAAATTTAGTAGAAGATCAATTCATAGACACTAAAAAGTTTTTTCCGGATGTCGAAAAGTTTCAGTTGATGAAACAGAAAGGTGTATTTCCATACAGTTTCGTAGATTGTATGGAAAAATTAGATATCACACATCTACCATCGAAAGAAGAATTTTATGATAACTTAAATGACGAACAAATTTCAGATGAATGCTATGATAGGGCACAACGGGTATGGAATTTATTTGAATGTCGAAGTTTGGGAGAATATTCAGATCTGTACTTGAAATCGGATGTTTTACTGTTAACTGATACATTCGAGAATTTTCGGAGGATTTGTTTGAACACTTATAAATTGGATCCTGCCCAATATTATACCGCCCCAGGTTTATCTTGGGACGCTATGTTGAGATACACAAAAGTTGAATTGGAGCTTTTGACTGATATTGACATGATACATTTTTTCAAGAAAGGTATACGTGGTGGAATAAGTCAATGTAGTGACCGAATGCATGTCGCAAACAATGAATATCTACCTAACTACGATGCCAAAAAAGACGTATCTTACATATCGTATTTGGATGCAACAAATTTGTATGGTCATAGCATGTCTCAACCTTTGCCCATTGGTGGATTCACCTGGTTGACACCCAGTGAAATACAGGATTTGGATGTGATGAGTATTTCTGCTGATTCTCCTTTTGGTTATGTTTTTGAAGTGGACATTCATTATCCAGAAGAATTACATGATTCTCATTCGGATTTACCTTTCCTAGTCGAAAGTATAATTCCACCAGGTTCAAAATCCAATATTTGCAAGTTGATACCGAACTTATCAGATAAAAAAAACTATATCGTTCATTATAGAACTCTTCAACAAGCTATAGAAAACGGATTGATGGTTATGAAAACACATAGGGTTTTGAAATTTCGGCAATCGTCATGGCTTAAGAAATATATCGATTTGAATACAAAAATGCGTAATAAAGCTTTGAATAAATTCGAAAAACAATTTTTCAAGTTAATGAACAATGCCGTGTATGGAAAAACTCTGGAAAATGTGGAAAATAGAAGGGAAATTAAACTGGTTACTCATTGGGAGAATATAAAAAGGTCATTGGGGGCTAATTGTCTGATTTCCAACCCAAATTTCAAAACATGTTCAATATTTACAGAAAATTTTGTCGCTATTCATATGGGAAAAGTAAGAGTGTGTTACGATAAACCACTTTATTTGGGATTTAGTATATTGGATTTATCAAAAACAGTAATGTACGATTTTTACTACAAATGCATAAAAAGTAATTTTGGAAATGACGCTTCACTACTGTACACAGATACAGATTCTTTTATATTGAAAATAGCAAATAAAAATTTTTACGAATTCATGATCGAAAATATAGAAAGATTCGATACCTCCAATTATAACATCGGAAACGATTTTGGCATTCCTGTTACAAAACCCATTCTGGGGAATATGAAAGATGAATTTCCCAATGACCCCATTATCAGTTTTTATGGTACTGGGGCCAAAGCTTACTTTGTTCAGTCCGTTAAAAATGAATTGAAGAAAGCCAAAGGCGTCAAAAAGTCAGTCATTATCAAACAATTGCACGAAAGTGACTATAAAAATATTGTTGAGAAGGGTGGTTCCATACTTAGAAAAATGAATAGTTTCAAAAGTGATACCCACGACATATTTACTGAAATGAAAAATAAAGTCGCTTTGTCACACCATGACGACAAGCGGTTCATTATACCCAATACCACAAAAACATTGCCGTGGGGCCACAACGATATTGAATTTTATCAAACGGACCCCGAACAAAATCTGTTATGGTGTTCAAACATTGTGGAATCTGCGATTCATAATAATTCACAACCTGTCAACAATTTGGATTTGCTGATTTCATTACTGGAAGCAGAATAAGTCGAAGTAAGCGAACGCAAATCCTTAATTATCATTCAACAAATTTTAGATTATTCATCCGATAGCGTGAAAAGGGAATATTCATCTACAATTGGCTATGAAACTGTTTTCACGAATATTTGAACCAATAATTTGATACGTTTCATATCATATATTTTCCTTTCCTTTTTTTTATGCCAACCTATATTTTGACATAGAAGGTACTGAAAAACGGTTCCACTTATATGTTGGAGAATAATCCAGAAATATCTCATATCGAAAGAAAAAAAAAACACAATTTTCGAAGCATGAATATTCGATATTGAAATTACATTTCCGAATTGTTTCTACTCATATATGTTAATTTCATAGTGTAGCATAAAAATATTCAAAATATATTGTATAGCATCCACATATTGAATGAATAGATATTTTCAATTTTAACGTGTATGTATAGACTGAATAGACATTATAAATAACATTCTTTCGTCTCGTTGTAGTCAACGTTTTGAAAAAACTGTACCGATGTACATTCCTTAGGTCCTTATCGACCATACTGTGTTTGAGTGGTCTAGTCTTGAAGAATGCGAGTTTATGCCGCATTCCTTATTTTGTCTAGCAGCAGGTAGCGAGGCGTGGGTACCTGTACCGCATTCCTTTGCTTTGAACGATCAGGGTGTATGAAGGTGACCCAAAAGAATTTGGCCTTGTAGTGGTCTCTTTTCAATATCTCTACCTGTGCGCAGGCTCTGTACAATTTCGGAGTAGGGGATGTGCGAGGTTACTCAAACTAGAGGGTGGCATGATGCATCATTGTACCCTGTTCTTCCCACTGGTAAAGTTGTGAGTCGTGCTTTTATTGATATTGTGAAAGAGTGGTGTGATTGGATAACCGAAATGAAAGGTAATAAAAGTCCCAATTCTCAGGATAGTGGAAAGTCGGTTGTTAGTATGCTGGCAACGTTAGCATATCTTAGTACAATTAATATTGACAAAAATAAAGACGCGGTTAACGAAAAGACTAGAGACGCGGTTGATGATAAAAATAAAGATTCGGTTGCTGGTTGTTCGACTCAAAAAATAAATATATTAAGTGATGTTAGGATACAGAAACCCGAACAAACAGCAACCGACCAATCGAAATATTTGGATTTTGAACAAATTCACAGCACAGACATACCGAGTTTCCATTATTCCAGCTTATCGGTGGCAGATATGCAAGAATTCGGAGATGTAGAAATGGAAAAATATTTCGCGGACATCAAGGGCTTCACCCCACCTCTGTTACCATATGCCCCCTTATGTGAAGACATAAGCAACGATGAAGCGGGTCCTTCATCGTTGAATAAGTTTTCCAAAAGGAAAGAATTGACACCGGTAAACTCCCCCAAAAAACAAAGGATGTCTACCACAAAAAGTGACGAAGTTGAGTCTAACGAATTTCCGTTGCTGAGAGGACTACTCACAAGACCTCTGGCATCGAAACAATCCGTCGATAGTCCGATTCCAACGGTAGTTCTATCTTCCGAAGATAGTTCACCGTCACCGGTAATTTTGGGAAGAGAGGTAGTGCAATCATCGGCCCCGGCTAACTCTCCCAAAAAACAGGAATCGGCCTCAAAAAATGACGGAGCCGGTTCCAACGAATTTTCGGTGTCCAGTGGGTCACCTGCAAGTCCCATCTCAGCAAAGCAATCCGTTGGTTTCACTTCTCCGAATCGATCGGTAGATCATTCTGAAGTGTTTTCTGGTAGAAGTTCATCGGTATCACCAATTTTGGGAAGTGGTAGAAGTGATGGCAGTGTTTGGTCACAAAATGCGGAAGAACAACATAAGAAAATCGTAGATGTTTTTTCGGATTTTGTTAACAAAAAAGCCCGAGCATATCTAGAACATCGAGAAGCTGCTGCAAAGGTCTCTGACGTTCAGAAATCGTTGCTGGCGTACGATACGGAGCTCGAAGAAATAAAAAATCGAAAGGAGGAGTTGAAACGACAATTGGAAGAGCTCGACGGACGCCAGCAACGAATTATGGGTGACAGTAATCAGCTTAGGCAAAGTTTGCCAACGCTGAAGGCCAAAGCAATTAAGTCGCAGCTCTCGCTCAATCGAGAGAGCAGACGACTTAAATTGCTGCAGGAGAAGGTTAAAGTTTTTATGGAGAAATGAATATGTGCGTGTGTGTATAGGTGTGTTTGCGTGTGAATATGATCCTTTTTTCCGATCCCAATTCCCTCGATTATTGTATTATATATAATTAAGATATTTGATACGAAATTATTTAATAATATTTGAATGTATATTTTTCATAGGATAGATTAAATTTTAAGTACATGTTAGTTGAGTGTGTTCGTATTTGTATTAGAGTGTAAATAAAGGTTTGTGTTTTTTAAAGTAGAAGGGGGGAGGGGGTATATATTCATATCGTATTTGTATACATAATTGGTTTTTAATTATTGTAATTATTAAAATGAATATTATCATTAAATAATATTTGAATGTGTATATTTAATAAGATAGATTAAGTTTAAGTACATGTTAGTATGTTAGTATGTTCGTATTTGTAATAAATCATAAATAAAAAAATAACAAACACTATTCGTATTTGTTTGCAAAAGAAAATAAAGGTTATAGATATATCCTCATCGTAATAAACTGTTATTCAAAGTTTGTATGGTCAAGACCGCTGAAAAATAAAACGGGAAAATCCGTTACCGCAGCAATGGAGAGTGTGTTGAAAGACGCAAAGTACACACCGAAGAACTTGCAATCCGACCAAGGCACTGAATTTTATAATACAAAATTTTCCTCGTTGATGGCGAAACATCTGATCAATCATTATTCGACATTCAGTACTAAAAAAGCGGCAATTGCGGAACGAGTTATTAGGACATTGAAAAGTTGGTTGTATAAAGAGTTTTCAGTTCAAGAGCATCACAAGTGGTTGAAAATTCTTCCGCACATAACGGATCAGTACAACAATAAAATTCATAGCAGCATTGGAATGAAGCCCGTTGAAGTGACATCATCCACGAAACTGAATTTGTATAAACACGCCAAAATACATGCGAAATATTAAAGAAGTAAATTCAAAATAGGAGACGTAGTTCGAATAAGCAAGTACAAGAGCATATTCGATAAAGGTTATACAGCAAATTTCACAACTGAACTTTTTAAAATTGTTAAGGTAAATAGTACAATGCCTGTAACCTATGAGCTTGAAGACATGGATAAGAAACCAATAAAGGGCTGTTTTTATGAAATGGAGTTGAGTAAAACGAAGCAGCCCGACATTTACTTGGTGGAAAAAATTTTGAGGAGGAATCATGGGAAAGTAATGGTGAAATGGCTTGGGTTTCCCAACGACAAAAACTCATGGATTGATGAAAGTTCGATAGTATAATTGAATATCTGTATTTTTTCATCAAGTAGCCATAAACTGATATTAATTCGATATGTGAATTTTATGAGTTATATATTTATAGTGAAATCGTTGATATAATGTTTCTCTCATTACTATAAATGAATAAAAAATGAACAATACTTGGTGCAATTTTTTATTTTTCGTTAGTCATACAAAGTGTTTATTGATGTTCAATCACTTCATAAATGTATCTCCTTATTGGAACCACATGGGTTTTCCTCAACTCTTCCCGCTCGGCTCTCTGATCTTCGTTCAAACACCAGCATTTGAGCAGATGGTCTATTCTGTCTTTGAAAAAAAACCCGACACATTCACATAATGTCAACCCCATTCGACACTGTTCGCATAGGTTTTTCCAACAGTCTGTTTGGTAGCTGTCACAATTCGTACATCGCTGGAAATCCAAGGTCTCCTCTGCTCTGCAATCCCTACAGTCTTCTCTAATAATACCAAAGTTTGTGGTGTCCATTCTTTCACCACACTTTCGGCATTCCGTCCATAAACCGAACCGTTTTGTCACTTTTTTTGGAGTCTTCGGAGGGTTTATTCTTTCACACTCTTGACACAATCCAGTGCAGGTATTGATAAAACTCGGTGGCCATGCAATGTCACAGTTATGACATGACAAATTTTTATCAATCACTAATGGATACACTGCAATTTTTGGCTTAGAATCCCACTCTCTTGATGTCGACATATCTAGAAATGATGAAACTTGTGTGCTATAAAGAATCGCATAGAATGATCCACCTCATTCAGCGACCCTCATTATATACAATCCGATATACCCTCCACCTAGGTATCCTCCGAAGGCCTTGAAGTCCAGTGACCTTCATGTTGAGTGACTTTCAAATGACATTCGAGCACTGAATGACCTTCGAATATGGAGTGACCTTCGAATATGTAGTGACCTTCGAATATGGAGTGACCTTCGAATATGTAGTGACCTTCGAATATGTAGTGACCTTCGAACACCAAACGACCTTCGCATCTCAAACGACCTTCGAGCAACGGGTGACCTTCGAATTTGAAATGACCTTCATCCCCTCACAGTATTGGAAAAACCATATAAGGAGAGGACGAATACCACCTCTGCATCAGTTTCATTGAAATATCAGAGTAGTTCGTATTGAAATGGCAGCTCAACAAAATGATAGAATGAGTGTGTTACGAGACCTAGTGGCTATCGATATAAATCATGTCGAAGAAGATGCAGAAGTGGACGATGACATAGCTGAAGAAGTTGCAGCAGTGGACGATATAGCTGAAGAAGTTGCAGCAGTGGAAGTTGTTGAAGAAGCAGATGTTGCGGCAGAAGGAGCTATTGCAGTTGCTGCTAACGATGATGATGATGGTTCTAGCGAGGATGAAGGGATGTACGAAGATGGCCCTGATGTAGATGGTGAATATAGGTGCGTGTTCAAAAATATAAACAGTGTGAGGGATGTCGGTAGAAATATGTATTGTTCGATAATTTCATGCTGGATGGTAGTAACAACCACCGAGGATCGTAAGGTTCTATGCCACAAGTGCTTCATGCTGTACAGTGAATTAGTCGATAGTGGACATTATAACAATGTAGATCTGCATTATAAAACGGACTTCAATAATATTCCCGATTACGACTGTGTGGCTTGTGGAATGACTGTTTGTCAAGTGCGCCTAATTGACACTTGCCTGTTTTGCAATACAAGTTTTAAAAAAATATAATTTTACAGAGCGACTGCAAATTTCCGAATACTGGAATATGGCCCTGCAGACAGTTCCAGTGATGTGCATCGGTGTGGAAGTGTTGCTCGTGTTTCTGTTCAGGAATACGAACCGCCGGATGACATAAGCGATTGTTCAACAATTGAATTGGACTGGGAAAATTTACCAGATCAAAGCCATTGGTGGTGTCCGGCGCAATTGTCTGAAGAAGATGGCGGGGAAGAGGTTATCCGAATGGAAGAGGCATGCGATTGGACTTTTAGACTTTGAGTCGGGGTGTTTATATTAGATTTGTATAACGTATAGCATAATAATATGGAAAAAAAGACTGAAATATATATTTTAAATGAAAATATGTTTCATTCATTTGATGATCGATAGCTCTATAGTGAATAATAGCTCAAAAAAATTATTCAAGTGGTATAAATACTACTAGCGTGTACATTTCAAAGAAACTGTGTTTGGAAATGTCTGATGTCACTAACTAAACATGTGAGATTTTTTTAAATACTCTGAAATTTCTTATATCTATTGCAACATATTTTCAGACACACATATAAAACATATTCGCTTTCCTGGGTGTATTTCAGCTTCAAAATATACTTTCAAACAGTGAGATATATATTTTCTGATAAAAAAGTGTATGTAATATATTAAAATGAAAGTGGCATGCCCATCTGTGCATCAAAATGTTTAATGAAAAACTAGTGCGCATCCATTATTTCTAGCTATAGTTGGTATTTAACCAAAACTCGTTGTGATGTATATGAATTGTATCAAAATATAACCAAAACCTTCAACTGCGCATACATTTTTACCCCACATTTTGAAATAGCTCCATTTTGGTTTAATGCGCAAACGGGAGCTTACAGAAATGCGTAGTAATGAAAATTCATTTTTCGAACACTCCCCTGTTGTTAAAAATGCTCTCATATACACTTCATATCTTTCTTGAGTATTTTAGTTGGTTGGAGAGGGAATATTTCTTTGAAAATTGTGATATTTTTATCAGCAGCCATGTAATATAATACATAACGAAAGTAGTGAATCCAACTGCGCACCTATATATTCAATAAAAAACCTATGCGCATCCAGTTTTCTAGTCTGGAGAACATTTTCAGTGCATATATGACAGAGAATCATAGACATGTATGGTAGCATGGTTAATGCCACCCACTGCGCATAACTTTTCTCTGTCACTTTCCTAAAAGTTCCGTTTTGGTCGCATACCTAAACCAGTTACCTGACTTGTGCGCAGTTGATTTCCCCTCCCCCCCCACACCCCCCCCTAATTGAGTGAGTCGAACAACCAGCAACCGAATCTTTATTTTTATCATCAACCGCGTCTCTAGTCTTTTCGTTAACCGCGTCTTTATTTTTTTCAATATTAATTGTACTAAGATATGCTAACGTTGCCAGCATACTAACAACCGACTTTCCACTATCCTGAGAATTGGGACTTTTATTACCTTTCATTTCGGTTATCCAATCACACCACTCTTTCACAATATCAATAAAAGCACGACTCACAACTTTACCAGTGGGAAGAACAGGGTACAATGATGCATCATGCCACCCTCTAGTTTGAGTAACCTCGCACATCCCCTACTCCGAAATTGTACAGAGCCTGCCGACAGGTAGAGATATTGAAAAGAGACCACTACAAGGCCAAATTCTTTTGGGTCACCTTCATACACCCTGATCGTTCAAAGCAAAGGAATGCGGTACAGGTACCCACGCCTCGCTAGCACTAGACTAGACTAGACCACTCAAACACAGTATGGTCGATAAGGACCTAAGGAATGTACATCGGTACAGTTTTTTCAAAACGTTGACTACAACGAGACGAAAGAATGTTATTTATTATGTCTATTCAGTCTATACACACACGTTAAAATTGAAAATATCTATTCATTCAATATGTGGATGCTATACAATAAATTTTGAATATTTTTATGCTACACTATGAAATTAACATATATGAGTAGAAACAATTCGGAAATGTAATTTCAATATCGAATATTCATGCTTCGAAAATTGTGTTTTTTTTTTCTTTCGATATGAGATATTTCTGGATTATTCTCCAACATATAAGTGGAACCGTTTTTCAGTACCTTCTATGTCAAAATATAGGTTGGCATAAAAAAAAGGAATTCAAATATATGATATGAAACGTATCAAATTATTGGTTCAAATATTCGTGAAAACAGTTTTATAGCCAATTGTAGATGAATATTCCCTTTTCACGCTATCGGATGAATAATATAAAATTTGTTGAATGATAATTAAGGATTTGCGTTCCCTTACTTCGACTTATTCTGCTTCCAGTAATGAAATCAGCAAATCCAAATTGTTGACAGGTTGTGAATTATTATGAATCGCAGATTCCACAATGTTTGAACACCATAACAGATTTTGTTCGGGGTCCGTTTGATAAAATTCAATATCGTTGTGGCCCCACGGCAATGTTTTTGTGGTATTGGGTATAATGAACCGCTTGTCGTCATGGTGTGACAAAGCGACTTTATTTTTCATTTCAGTAAATATATCGTGGGTATCACTTTTGAAACTATTCATTTTTCTAAGTATGGAACCACCCTTCTCAACAATATTTTTATAGTCACTTTCGTGCAATTGTTTGATAATGACTGACTTTTTGACGTCTTTGGCTTTCTTCAATTCATTTTTAACGGACTGAACAAAGTAAGCTTTGGCCCCAGTACCATAAAAACTGATAATGGGGTCATTGGGAAATTCATCTTTCATATTCCCCAGAATGGGTTTTGTAACAGGAATGCCAAAATCGTTTCCGATGTTATAATTGGAGGTATCGAATCTTTCTATATTTTCGATCATGAATTCGTAAAAGTTTTTATTTGCTATTTTCAATATAAAAGAATCTGTATCTGTGTACAGTAGTGAAGCGTCATTTCCAAAATTACTTTTTATGCATTTGTAGTAAAAATCGTACATTACTGTTTTTGATAAATCCAATATACTAAATCCCAAATAAAGTGGTTTATCGTAACACACTCTTACTTTTCCCATATGAATAGCGACAAAATTTTCTGTAAATATTGAACATGTTTTGAAATTTGGGTTGGAAATCAGACAATTAGCCCCCAATGACCTTTTTATATTCTCCCAATGAGTAACCAGTTTAATTTCCCTTCTATTTTCCACATTTTCCAGAGTTTTTCCATACACGGCATTGTTCATTAACTTGAAAAATTGTTTTTCGAATTTATTCAAAGCTTTATTACGCATTTTTGTATTCAAATCGATATATTTCTTAAGCCATGACGATTGCCGAAATTTCAAAACCCTATGTGTTTTCATAACCATCAATCCGTTTTCTATAGCTTGTTTAAGAGTTCTATAATGAACGATATAGTTTTTTTTATCTGATAAGTTCGGTATCAACTTGCAAATATTGGATTTTGAACCTGGTGGAATTATACTTTCGACTAGGAAAGGTAAATCCGAATGAGAATCATGTAATTCTTCTGGATAATGAATGTCCACTTCAAAAACATAACCAAAAGGAGAATCCGCAGAAATACTCATCACATCCAAATCCTGTATTTCACTGGGTGTCAACCAGGTGAATCCACCAATGGGCAAAGGTTGAGACATGCTATGACCATACAAATTTGTTGCATCCAAATACGATATGTAAGATACGTCTTTTTTGGCATCGTAGTTAGGTAGATATTCATTGTTTGCGACATGCATTCGGTCACTACATTGACTTATTCCACCACGTATACCTTTCTTGAAAAAATGTATCATGTCAATATCAGTCAAAAGCTCCAATTCAACTTTTGTGTATCTCAACATAGCGTCCCAAGATAAACCTGGGGCGGTATAATATTGGGCAGGATCCAATTTATAAGTGTTCAAACAAATCCTCCGAAAATTCTCGAATGTATCAGTTAACAGTAAAACATCCGATTTCAAGTACAGATCTGAATATTCTCCCAAACTTCGACATTCAAATAAATTCCATACCCGTTGTGCCCTATCATAGCATTCATCTGAAATTTGTTCGTCATTTAAGTTATCATAAAATTCTTCTTTCGATGGTAGATGTGTGATATCTAATTTTTCCATACAATCTACGAAACTGTATGGAAATACACCTTTCTGTTTCATCAACTGAAACTTTTCGACATCCGGAAAAAACTTTTTAGTGTCTATGAATTGATCTTCTACTAAATTTGCACCGAGATTCTGAAGTGACTCCGAAAGAAATTTATAGCTATCAATGAACCTTAATTTCATGAAATTATTCTTCAATTTTCCATCTTTACCCAAATAGCTGTGTGTGAAAAGATGTTTGGTGAATGAAATGTATTTTTCTTTGGTTTGTGGAATGACATCAACTCGATCGCCCTTGTCGAATAATTCCTTGATGAATAAGTGGCAATCATATCCGCTCATATTATGACAAATAATTGGTATAAAATTTGGAAGTTTGAAATTCAAATTACATTTAGAATGAGCTGCACCAAATCTCTTTTTTCCGGTCAGGTGACAATGATCTCTCACTTTGACATCACCATCTTCGAATATATTATCACATATACCACAAGTCTTTGCATCAGAAAATTCTTTTTCTTCTGTCTCAGATAATTGACCCATTGGAACAACATTTTTTAGATGTTTATGATATATATTCTTTAAATCGTTTTGAATATTTGAGACGAATACTTTTGCAGTATCGACCCCTCGATACGAAACAAATTTGTCGAATTTTTCATTGAAAGAACATTTTATGTAGTATGCAAACGAGTATGGTTCATGAATGTGAGTTCGGTTGGTGTAAGAGCAATCTGGATTCGGTTGACAAGAATCAATTGGTTTCAGAATTGACTCAAAATCTGCATAAACGACAAACGGAACTTTCATCTGCTTTTCGATATTCACAAATTTCAATATATTTTCAGGAATGTATTTACCGAACTTGTCGATTTTCAATTTTTCAGAAGGTGTGGTTGTACACACATGATTGCAGTCATTTAATTGATGCTGGGTCAATGATTTTCCGTTAGCAAAATATAATAAACAACCATCACAAAAATATTTTTTATGACCATTGGCAGAAATTTGGCTAGAAACTAATTTTGACAAATCCTTAATCCAACAATAATGATTTTTTCCCGTTTCATCACTGATAAGTAAAAGATTAACATGCCTGGTGAGTCGTTGTCGTGAATAATGTAGTGGACCTAAAACTTCATATTTCATTTTAGATTCCTCAAATTTTTTTTCCAACCCATATACATTTATAGAGCAATCATTGGCAACTTCGAATTTTGAAATTCCACTTAATTTCATCGGAAAATCCATACCTGATACATTCAGCACTGATTGAAAGGGTGGATAAGAAGACACTTCGGAAACCCTACGATCCGCCGGGTAAAGTGCTGATACCACAGCCCATGCAAAACAATAGTTATCCTCATTTCGCACATTCACCACACCTTTTTTCGACTCGATATAATCTGGCAGCTTTATATAGGAACACGCACCAAGAGGGCTATACTTGTTCACATTCATTTCTGTGAACATGATTTTCTTCAGGCTCCATCCTGCAATAGAAATGATTTTACATTCAAGGTATGAATATTGATTTTTGGGCAATTTATATACCTGAGTCACGATCTTCGAATTCTGTACTTTGTGCCGTTATTGTGTCGATGAATTCATCCAAAACAGCATTAAGATCCATGGACTGGTCAACTATCTGGTTCGGAGAATTGAAACACTTTACCTCGGATAATTCCTGGGTCTGCAGAATATGTGAGCTGAATAGTTCCATATTTACTTTCACCGCACTATGTATCTTCAACACACCTTGCAATAATGAAATCATTTTCTGTTTGTATGCATCAAAAAATGTTTTGTAATCTACATAGTTACTACCGCTCCCAATCCTATAGCTAACTATTCTACATTTGAAAGCACTTTTGATAATTTGCACGTCTTCACCCAATTGAATGCAAGAATTAGATCTGTGTTCGAGTGTTCTTCGATGTGAAACCATCTGACCCATTGGAACTGGTTTATTACAACAATCACAGAACTGCATATCGTTTTGCGATATGGGGCTCAATTTAGACCGTTTACTAGGTGGCTCACCTGTCACCGCTGTACAGGATTGCACTTGATGGCGATGTAGATTATCACTGCGAGTAAAACTTTTTCCACAATTGCAAGTATACATTTTGCTCGATTATCGGCTATTCAGAAGGAACATGAGGTCTGAAACTCGTGTTTCTTTTTATATTAGTGGTTGAGGTGGAAGAGAGGGGATAAGTTCACTTGCCCTCAAGGACATTTGTATTCATGGCTTCCTTTAGTTACATGTCAAGGTTACCATTCCCCAGGGTCATCGAAACTCTCAAGGTCACCAACCCTCAAGGTCACTAACCACCAAGGTCACTAACCACCAAGGTCACCATCCCTCAAGGTCACCAACCCTCAAGGTCACCAACCCTCAAGGTCACCAACCCTCAAGGTCACCAACCCTCAAGGTCACAAATCGTCAAGGTCGCCAACTCTCAAGATCACCAACTTTCAAGGTCATTCACTGGGCAAGTGAACCTCTGAAGGCTATTCTCCAAGGTCACTCTCAAGGTCAGTGGTGGGGGGAGGTCCAGGATTGGCATAAACCCCCTACTAAAGTATCACTTCCCGAACTAGTCCGGAAAGTACGTACTTTCCGGACTAGTCCGGGAAATGCCCGAATTTCAATATAAATATTTATATAAATAAGAATTAGAATGTTTCTGTTAGTAACTATCTTCTGTTCGCATTTCGATATTTAATAAAAATAATAATTAAAATGTTCGAAATTTTCTTCTACAAAAAAATATAAAAAATAAATGTGTCTCGATTTGTTATTCTACATGGTTACCGAAAAAATTGTGTACGCAACACGTCCGAAAACAGTTTTTTTGGACTCGCAGACTTCCAGGATTCGCTACGCTCCTCCTAGAATCTTGTCCACTCGTCCAAAAAAACAGTGTTTTCCGGACTTGTTACGTAAATTACTATTTATAGAGGTTGCCCGCTTTCAAATGGGTTACTATGTATTATTTCATATATAATTTATAAAGTCCAATAGTCGTCGCATTCTGTCGTTATCAGCTATTTTCCCTGAGCATCAGTTTTCAGGGTGGCCCGAACGCAGCAAGCGATCGATCTGATACAGTAAATCTCATTTTACGTTTTGCTAACACTTCACTCGTATTGTAACCGAGAAGTCGGACAATGTAACTAACGACCGTTGTTATAAACTGCATGTCGCGTTGTTGAATTTTATCAGCTCCGAGATAAATAGCTATAGAATTTCAACTTTCGTGGTAGTCAGATGAGATGTGTTCATGTAAATGATGCGTTATTGTGTGGCACTACAATACCATGTCACAAGAATTGAATGATTTTAATGAAATGTCCATGAAAGGAAGCTATATCAGAAAGTCTACTTTTTTATATGCCTACTTCTTTACTACCCTGCCTAAAATGTCTCATAGAGACTGATAAAAAAAAATTGTATAGAGCCATATTCGATATTCATCAGTACACTGATAAAAAGGATGTCTTCAATCAAATATATATATATCCTCTTGAACAGAATCATCTTCTGAAAAAAATAATTATTTCTAATTGATGAATATACTCTTATTTCAAACTTATTGAACTGTTTGCTTCTTTACATTTAAATTATCTTGAAATGAATTTGTTTGCATTAATACATTCCAACTCTTTACGCTAGAGAACTCCTGCTTGTGAAAAATGCTCCTTTTGACTCAAGAACATGATTTCTTGGCGAAACCCCGCTACCGGAACGACGCGAACCCACGCGAAAGCACGCACGCGACTGCCGACTGGGACCTCTATCCTGTTTGCTTTTGCCCGCGTTTCGTTTGGGGGTTGTGTTTGAATCATAATTTAAGTTGTTAGTTTTGTATTTGACACAGTGGTTATGTGCAAATGTGCTGCTACAGAAGTGCAATATGGAGGTCCAATTATTGCTGCAAGATTTGAATTTAGGTCATTTATGGACCAGTTGTGGAGGTAGGTTGAGAATATTTTTGTTTTCAACAGGTGTGTGATAATGGCGAATGACGCTGTCGTTTCTTTATTCGATCGCATTTCTATGCGTCACCGAAGAGGTACCTACGTTGATTATATAGTTTCTGAAATTAAAATATTACAAAACTATTCTCATACATAACCATTATACCTCAATTGTTCGCAGTTGTTCTCTGTTTGTTGAACATGAACATGGCTTCCATAGCATATTTTTATAACCAAGTGCACATTTGTACTGAGCCTCCAAATGCAGATAATCTTGAATCAAAAATGTATTGCATTATGAAGAAGAATATTGTTCGTTATTGAAATTCAACCAACTCACACCATCGAACAAAGAAAGTATTCAGAATAGTGTTCATTATCAAAGTTGAAATATTCTTGCACCAAACAACTCTCATTATTCGGTGAAGAAAGTGTTCATATGTCTCAAAACAGTTTCCTTTCAAGTCAATCAAACTAATATTTGGTTGGACCTATTCAAGAATACAATCGACTTGAATAAATGCAATTATGCATTGATGCAAAATATCCTTTTTATCAGTGTATTACTGATACATATTCCTTTAATTTCTATTGGCATTTCCTAACGTAAATCTATGATATCTGAATGTGTTTTTAGACATAACTCTTATCCGTTTCTCAGCGATTCCTGGGAAGAATCCTACATGTTTCTATGAGGTCATCCAGTTTGAAAATGAATGAGAACATGAGATTTTATAGCTGTCACATGATTATTTAAAAAAAAATTATATTCTGCGAGATTGTTCTTGACACGTTCCACCATCCACCATCCAAGATGATAAATCCAATGGATTATTAATATGCACAAATAAACATACAAATTTATAATTTTCAACTTCAACTGCTGTGTAAATTTAAATATTTTATATTTTTTTAACAGCAGTGCTGATAAAAAAATATGTAAATTACACATTAAATTCCAACAAAAGCGGAAAGGGGGTAGGGTAGATCTGTGCAGACAGTTTTAAAGCCATCTGTTCCTCGTCCGTATTTTCACAACTCGCATCCTACTATGGCTGGCTATTTACCCGTTCTGATCCAGTGAAATGTGGTCTAGGCAGCTCCATCGAGTAGAGGTAGAAGCACTCCAGTAGAAGTCTATGGTTAGAGATACATTCATTTCATACATTCGGACATTTATAACTTGGTGCTCACGACTGTAAAAGTTCATTCTAAAAGAAACGAAAACAGTTTATCAGCGAATACATTTCACATACGAGGGAAAAAATAATTAGATAAATTCATTTTCGATGATCCGATTATGATAAAATAATGTATCATTCACAATTTAAGTCGTTTTGAAATACAGGGTGGCCCATCGAAAACGTACCGCAAGGCATTACAGGCTGGGAAAGAACATTTCGATAAAATCCGAAAACAGGTCAAGTTTGTTTGTCAGGGGGACACATTTTGACGTAACAAGCATAGTAAAACCTTCAACCCCTTAAGTAGGGGTGTCACCCCAAAATTATTTTCAAATGGGAAGGAGGGTCAAGCGATACCTCTTTAGAAGGGGCTTGTCATGCCCTATACAGTGCTGCTTAGATTTTTCAAATCGATCTACTCTTTCAGAAAATATGGAGCGTTGAATCTCCAACCACCATGTGGGAAGCAAGAGGTGAAAGAAGGGCCCGAACAGAAAGTTTATATCTGTTCGGATTGTCAGGCAGCGCTCAAAGCTATCTGTCATCCTAGACCAAGCTCAGTTGTGGTACAGGAATGCGGAGATGCTCTTGAGATTTCCTACTATATAGTAGCAGTAGTAATCCTGTAGTATACCCATAAGTGACAGGTGTCTACCTAGTTTGTTATGGCCTATAGTATTCCTACAAGGAGGCGTAGTGTTTGGCGATGTCTGCCTAAAAGCCACGTCATCCTTGACTTGCTAGAGCCGGCCACAAAGTCTTTTGACTGCCTGCAGCCGGCGGTATTCCTCCAATATTCGTTTAGTTCTCTTTCCACCCATTCATCATTCCTAGCTATATAAAAATATCAAATTATTTTCTTATGAATAGCTTGACCATACTGAAATATTCGTATTCCAATGATAATAACAAAACTTTCTCATTTTCTCCACATCAGAGAGCCCTAAATTAAAAAAATGAATTTTGTCAGAACCCTTGCTGTTACATTGGTTCGTATCTAATAGATATATCATAATTCCACTATTATTGCGATGATAGAGAAATCCAAACATATCGTGTTTTTCCGATTATAATCAATTTTTGATGATAATCGTGTACGAACGTTTGACTTCGCACATAATCTTAAAAATGGTGCGTCAAATTAAAGAGGCTTAGAGTTTTCAACATTACATGCGAAGTGAAACGCTCTGGCACGATTATCATCGAAACTTGATTATAATCTGGAAAACACATGTTTCTGGAGTGTCATGTCACCACAATGGTCGTAGAATTCTGATACATTTGTTAGATACGAACCAATGTAACAGCCAGTGTTTTGACAAAATACAATTTTTTTAATTTAGTGCTCACTGGTGTAGAGAAAATGAGAAAATTTTGTCATTATCATTGGAATACAAATGTTTCAGTATAGTCAAGCTATTCATGAGATAATAATTTGATATTTTTATACAGCTAGGAAAATATTTAAAAAAAAATTCTATTTTCAATTTACTTTCATTATCTTTTCAAACTTTGTATATGTGTATAAAATTTAATTCTAAGCAACTTTTTTTGATATAACTTTTTTTTGATATCTTGCTATTTTACCCCACTTTTTGCCTTTTCATAATAATTTTTTTCAATTTGCCGACATACCAGCGATCACGTGACATGTGCCAAAATCGATTTTTAGGTTATCGGACAAGCACAAACTTTTCTCAAGAATATTTTTTTCAATACTCCGATAATAAACTTTTTTCCCATATGGTACATACTTTTTGGCGGTCACTGTACATATACCCTTCGCTATCTACTCTTTTCTTTTCGAAACAAAATCCCTCCAATCCAATCACTACATTGTTCATCCAAGAAAGTTTTATAGCAACCTGTCCACCCCTGAAAAGCACGGCTTCGCTGATTCATTTGTCTAAGAAAAGGGTCAAATACCGATATCGATCAAAAGTTTGAATTACTCACTCTAAACGGCTGGAATTGCTCGTGAAAGTTTTACATGACTCAGGGTTTCATGACATTCTCGGATTTACTGCCAAAGATGCGATATTCGCTCAAAATTATACAGTGACCGCCAAAAAGTATGTACCATATGGGAAAAAAGTTTATTATTAGAGTATTAGAAAAAAGATTCTTGGGAAAAGTGTATGCATGTCCGATAACCTAAAAATCGATTTTGACACATGTCACGTGATCGCTGGTATGGCGGCAAATTGAAAAAAATTACTATGAGAACGCAAAAAGTGGGGTAAAGTGGCAAGATATCAAAAAAAGTGATTTGAAAAAGTTGCTTAGCATTAAATTCTATACACATATACGAAGTTTGAAAAGATAATGAGAGAAAATTGAAAATAGAAATTTTTTAAAAATATTTTCCTAACTGTATAAAAATATCAAATTATTATCATATGAATAGCTTGACCATACTGAAACATTTGTATTTCAATGATAATGACAAAACTTTCTCACTTTCTCTACACCATTAAGCACTAAATTAAAAAAAAATGGATTTTGTTAAAACCCTGGCTGTTACATTGGTTCGTATCTAACAGTTATATCAGAATTCCACGACCATTGTGATGACATGACACTCCAGAAACATGATGTTTTCCAGATTATAATCAAGTTTCGATGATAATCGTGCCAGAGCGTTTCACTTCGCATGCGATGTTGAAAACTTTAGCCTCTTTAATTTGACGCACTATTTTTAAGATTATGTGCGAAGTGAAACGTTCGTGCACGATTATCATCAAAAATTGATTATAATCTGAAAAACACGATTTTTTTGCCTTGGTCATCAAGTACCTAAAAATGTTTAAATAATGCTGTAGAGAATATTGAAATATTATTTTTTCAATGCTACCTACGACCAAATTGAAAAGTGAAAATTAGGAAAAAACATACTAGGGATTTTTTATCACAGAAAAAACACTAAATTCTATTCCAAAACACTCTGAACCCCCGAAATAGCAGTACTTATTAATTAAAATATACAGGGTGTCACCTGTAACTGACATAGTATTGATTTTTATTTATCCGTAATGTTTAGTTGTTTTCGATTTTTTCCATAATCACTAAGTACTTAAGAATGTTCGAATAATGCTATAGAAAATATTCAAATATTACTTTTTCATGGCTAGCTATGACCAATCGAAAGGTGAAAAAGTGAAGAAAACACATCAAGGACTATTGTGGCACAAACGTAACAGTGGATTCTGGTTCAGGACACCCTAAAATTCCTAAACCTCAATTCTTGAATCATAAAATATACAGGGTGTTATCTATAGCTGGCAAAATTGATAACGCTTATTCACCCGTAGCGTAAGTTGATTTAAAAAAAATTCTTCTCTGGTTCAATAATTGATGCTGTACAAAATAACGAAATATTACTTTTTGATGCCTAGATATGATCAGTTGAAAATTGAAACATCAAGGAAAACATACTAAAGATTTTTTTATCTCCGAGCTAACACCAAATTCTGGTTTAGTACACCATAAAAGCCCCGGATCTCGTTGCTCGAATCATATGAAATTATATAGGAAGTCATCTGTAAATGGAAACATGTCCGGGCAACGAATTCTCGAGGCTTTGCGGTATATTCTGAACCAGAATCGGTTGTCTCGATAATAGAAGGATGTTTACCCCAATTTTTCAATTTTCAACTGATCATATCTAGCCATGGAAGTAAAATATTCCGTTATTTATACAGCATCAGTTAAATATTTTAGGTGCTTTTTGATTGGAAAAGGAATTTTTTGAAACAATTTAACATTACGGATAAATAAGTTATTAAATTTTTCAGCTACAGATGACACCCAGTAAATTTTGGTGGGGGTTTCAGGGTGTTCTGATACAGAAACTTTTGTTACTTTTGTGCTTGAAGTGTCCTTAATAATGTGTTTTCCCCATTTTTTCACTTCTCAACAAAATATAAAATAGTCTGGCTAATTGGTATACCCCAAAGCCATCACACCCAATCGCACACATACACATTCACTTCTCAACTGGTCATAGCTGGTCAAGCCATGAAAAAGTGATATTTGATTTTCTATAGCAGTATTTGAACATTTCAGGTACTTTGTTACTATACAAAAAAAATCAAAAACCACCAAATATTATAGATAAAAACAAATTGTCTGTAAAACACCCTGTATATGTTGATGAGACCTGGGGTTTCAGCGTGTTCTGGACAAGAATCTGATGTTAGTTTCGAAGTAAAAAATCTTTTAGTATGTTTTTCCCAAATTTTCACTTTTCAACTGCATAGCAAGCCATAAAAAAGTAATATTTGGGTATTTTCTATAGCATCAATTGAACACGTTTATGCAGACAAGTGAAATACATTTCGAAAGCAACCAAACATTACAGATGAAAAAAATTAATAATGTTGCTAGTAACAGATGACACCCTGTATATTTTAATAAATCAAGCACTGAGATCTAGGGGTTTCAGGGTAACCTGAAACAGAATCTGGTGTTATTTTTGCAATAAAAAACGCCTATTACGTTTTTCCCAATTTTTCACTTTTCAATTAGTCGTAGGTAGCCGTGGAAAATGGATATACGAATGTTTCATCAACCTGAAGTTAGATATTCCTGGGTACTATACGTAATGAAAAACAAATTTTGAAATCTTTGTACTGTCAAGAAAATACGAGGGTGTGGCTGCTCAAAGTGGGACACACTATATATATATATATATATATATATATACAGGGCTATTCAAATTCGAGTCTATGCATGGGGATTTCGAGAACGGTAAGAGATAGAGGGTTGGTTAAATGGGGGCAAAGTAGCGTATTTCAGAGGTTAATTATATGGATGAAAAAAATCTGACCTAGCTTCTTCAGTTCTGGAGTTATACAGAAAAAATCGAAAATTTCGAAATTCTTCTTTTGCCTATATCTTTTTATTTTACGAAGATTTTTTTTAAATTTTGCCACTTTGCCATAGCAACTTTTTGTAGCCTTTCCAAATATCTGAATAAAAATTTTATACAGGGTATCGTATAAATTGGGCCACCCTCAACTTTTAATTTTCAAATACGGACCTGTATTTTTTATTGCATTTTTTTGAATGCCAAGAGTCATGTTTCATATTGACGTAGTATTTTCATCTGAATTACAGAGTGTTTTGGAAATATTGAACTATTACCAGTAAAATTTCAACATTTTTTTATTCCATAACAACTCTAATTGAATAATATCAGAGAATGAGAGGTGAGTCAGACAAATTTGTTCTTTAAGAATAATCAATTTCAGAATTTTCAGATTATCTAGTCTCACTACTTGTTCGGAATAACAATAAAATAAAATCAACAATTCCAAGAGACATTTTTCTGTACCATAATGTAGCACTAGTAGAATAATTATTCATCCCCTTGTCGATTGACCTCAGTAGGCACGAAGAAGATCTGTTGTATGTAACTGTTTCTGCTGAGAACTCACAAACATAATCTGTCACAAACATAACATTGTATTTGATCATATACATAGCTTTTCATATTTTATAACTAATCACACAAGAACTTGTTTAATTATTATCAAGAATTGAAATAACAGCCATTATAAGTAATCATAATCAAAATAAATGTTGAAATTGACGACCTTCTCGTTCCAGACATTTACGGAGTCGTTTTTTTAAGTTATTATTTGCTCTGAAAATATCTCTTCGCCGTAGTGATGCGAAAGCGTTCATGATTTTAATTCTTAAATAATAATAATAATAATAATAATAATAATGGGTCTTTATTTTTTTCTTTACAAATACAATAATTAACAAAAGACAATTACTCTTGGGAGGCGATGTTCAACATAGTTGTTCTTCCACATAACCCCCCCAAAATACCAACCAGCTGAGAGACCCCATAATAGATACAAAAGATAATTATAGCTACAACAAAGAAATTACAAATTTGTTTAACAAACTAAAATAGAAATTACAATTCAAAAATTTCTAAACATATATGTGGAAATAACACCATAAACAAAATACTCCAACAACACGACTAATTATTTCTCAAGGAGAGTAGGTGGGATTTCATATGTTCTCGGAAGGAAAAAAGTGTATTTTTGTTCTTTATGAATTCAGGAACAGAGTTAAATATTTTTACTGCAACATATGAGAAAGATTTTTGAAACGTAGCGGTGGAGTGGACAGGTATATTGTATAAATTACAAGTTCGAGTAGGTCGATTGTGGGTCTGAGATCCTTTAATCAGCTTTGAATAAAGATATCTCGGGGTTTGAGTCTGATTAATCTTATAGATAAGACAAGCCAAGTGGAGGGTGAATCTTTCATCAAGACTAAGCCAATTCGACCTACGAAACATATTACTAATGTGGTCAAATTTCCGAAGGCCATAACCGTATCTAATGCACGAGTTCTGTATTTTTTGTAAGCTTTTTTTATCTCTGTAGTTCAGAGCAGGCCAATAAACTACATTACAGTACGCCAAGGATGACAAAATCAGAGAGTCACAGAGTTTCAATTTTAACCCGGTAGTCAACACGTCACGGTGCATATAGAGCAGTTTAAGTTTTCCATAGGCTTTCTGTATTAGAGAATTCACATGTCCAGAGAATTTTAATTCATTGTCCATATGAAGGCCCAGATTTTTACATTTATCAACTGCTTCCAATATTGACTCGTTGATCTTGATTTCAAATAGCGGGCTAGCAGCAAGAGCCTCTTTATCTTTACCAAAAAACATTAGTTGCGTTTTGTTTTCATTAAGAATAAGGTCATGCACATTTGAAAGTGCAGAAATGTAGCTCAAATCAAAGTTAATTCTTTCGCAAGCAACATGCACCTCATTTATTGAAAATGATAAGTACAATTGCGTGTCATCCGCATATTGATGGGTAGAACAAAACTCGATATTTTGTGGAAAATCGGCAGTGTAAATAGAGAACAGAAGTGGCCCTAAAATACTTCCTTGGGGTACCCCTCGCGTAATTCTCCTACTGGATGAGACCAAATTTCCATCAAGCAATGTTTTCTGGGAACGATTACTCAGGTAATTCCTAAAAAACTCAGCAACGCCTTCACTGATACCAAAAAATTTTCTATATTTTCAATTTCGTTTTGATATATTCTATTTTTTAGTAAACCCCATAAAAAAAAGTCAAGTACACTGAGATCAGGGGATCTTGCAGGCCATCTTATAGGCCCATTATTTGCTATCTATCTGTCTTGAAATGTTTCTTGTAAAAATTGATTAATGTCTCTTGTGCAGTGTGGACGAGCTCCATCGTCTTGAAACCACAACCGATTTAAATTAGCAATGGGAATATCATCGAGATATTCACTGAAAGTTTGTCTGAGGAAGTCTAGATAACGTTCGCCATTGAGCGTCCCGGCATAGATGTACGGACCTAGAACTCGATCCTTCAAAATTCCAGCCCATACATTTAGACCAAACCGCACTTGAGGTCTCACTTCTCTAAAATTATGTTCATTGGTTTGTGACCAAACATGCTCATTGTTCCTGTTGAAAACACCACAATTTGTGAAACGAGTTTCATCCGACCAAATAATACTATTCAAAAAGTTTCTGTCATCGCCCAATTTTTGCAACATCCAATTACAAAAATTTTGCCGTCTTTCGGCGTCTCCTTGATACAATTTATGAACAATTTTAACTTTATAGCATTTGAATCTGTTTTTTCTTAAAGTACGCCATACTGCAGTTTGCGACATATTCAATTCCTCAGCAATTTGTACTGTTGATTTTGATTGATTTGTATTGATCTGAAATATGGAGATGAGCCTAATTAACATTTTTTCACTATTACCTACTTACCGCTTGAAGTATGTTTTCCTGTAACTCAATAGGAGTTTTGTTTCCATATTTTCTACTTGGTTTTGTGAAAGATCCATATTCGCGAAGGTTTCTGTCCAAAAGTCTGAAATATGTGGGATGCGGCTGATGTCTTTCAGGGTACAGATCTAAATAATTTTCAGCGGAAAGATGAATGTTTCTATTATTTCTGTAGAAAACGTTAACCATATCTCTTTTCTGCTCTGTGGGGAAACCCATTTTCAGTACTAACAGATTTTTCATCAAATACCAACGATAATTTCCAAGAAACTGTCAAAATATTGACAAGTGAGGTGAACTAAATATTTATTTTCCAAAGCATACTATGAGAACTCAAATGGTTTAATCATGATTGTTGTATATAGCAAGAGAATGCCCATGAATTTGCTGAAAAATATAGGTAGTTCGAAAAGTGAGTAACAATAAAATATTTCCAAATTGGTGTCTGGAGTATGAAGATTGCCATTCGAAGATTTTTTTCCAATGATTATATGCACATACACGTACTAGGAAGAATAAGTTTTCACATTTTCGCACATTGATCATGGGTTGCGTGAACTGAAATGTGGATGAATTCTTGAAGAAGACAATCTTCGTCGAATAATGTTGATTTTCTTCCAAATCCTATGCATTCTATACCTTATTCTATGATATATTTTTTTTAATTACAGCTGGAATTAAAAAAAAATTTGAAATTTTACTGGTAATAGTTCAATATTTCCAAAACACTCTGTAATTCAGATGAAAATACTACGTCAATATGAAACATGACTCTTGGCATTCAAAAAAATGCAATAAAAAATACAGGTCCGTATTTGAAAATTAAAAGTTGAGGGTGGCCCAATTTATACGATACCCTGTATATAATTTTTATTCAGATATTTGGAAAGGCTACAAAAAGTTGCTATGGCAAAGTGGCAAAATTTAAAAAAAATCTTCGTAAAATAAAAAGATATAGGCAAAAGAAGAATTTCGAAATTTTCGATTTTTTCTGTATAACTCCAGAACTGAAGAAGCTAGGTCAGATTTTTTTCATCCATATAATTAACCTCTGAAATACGCTACTTTGCCCCCATTTAACCAACCCTCTATCTCTTACCGTTATCGAAATCCCCATGCATAGACTCGAATTTGAATAGCCCTGTATATATTTATTATAAAAAATAATAACATCCTACCAAGATATGTGGTCTGTATAAATAACAAGGAATACTATAAGAAAAGTATAAGAATACAATAAATAATAAATTCAGAATATCTTGAAAATATTGAAGAGATAATGTTTTCTGTCATTTACAATAAATATGTGCTCTCATTATTCTTATGGAAAATTTCAGAACTTCAAATGCTATAAATTTCACAATTTTCATAGGTAAATCAAATTTTTTAGCAAAATTTACAAATAATTTAGTGATGGTTCTTCGAGCACCAATGAATTAACCACTAATTTTAAATTCACTAGCTATTTTATATTTTTCCTTGAAGAAAGAGATCGTGGGTGCATTGAAATAGAAAGGGCTGCATGTAATCACTTTCAAAACCCAATTTAATGTTTCATCCTAGCCTGTGTGCAATTTAATTTTTTTTATAGGCCGCGCGCGAGAAAATGTACATGAACAACGTATCCAAAAAAAAAAACACTGGAAAAAATCTATCGGAAACTAAAATTCATAATTGAAAATTGTTTTGTTAAAAAAAAGTTGTTGAAACTGTTTTTTCCGTTAACAAGCTGTCGTCCCCTTACGAACGGTAGCCCTGAAAAGTCAAAACTTGTGTGAGCTAAGGATTAAAGAGGTCCTATCAATTTCTCGAGTCATCAGAGAAAAAATCGATACTCTTCTCACAACCCAATCGTACTGGATTAAAGATGAAACTGGATTTCAGTTGGATTGGTGATTGATACGCTGTCTTGATTTCGTTCCCAACACAATGCTGCTTCCTCCGCTTTTCTAATATAAAGAAGCTCTATTAGAATTTCACAAGCATTACGATGTTTATTTTCTCAAAATCATTGGTATATCGAATTCAGATTCCGGTCTCTGGTGAACGACCTGATATTTCAAGTTGATCAAAGGAGCCATTCACACGCTTCGAATAATTTGATTTAATTGTAGTTTTAGTAATTTGTAATTTATTCGATAACGAGCTATTTATCAAATAGGTGCACTTTCTTATCAATGATTTATATACTGTTATCTCTATTTGTCTATCAAAGCGAGATGAAGGGTTCAATGATCATTAATATAGTAAAGAACAAGAAGAAGTAGGAATGTCAATATTCTGATCGAATGCATGTGAATTAAGCATTTTCAAAAATAATTGCATGGATTTTGTTATCAGCTTCTTCAGTTTCTCGAGTATATTCTGCAGTAATACCACGAGAGCATAAAAAAAAAAACAATCTATTATACTTCCGAGTCAAGAGACGTATTCTGCAATAAAAAAAAACACACTGATGAAAGTATCTATGAGCAGAGCAGAGCAGAGCAGAGCAGAGCAGAGCAGAGCAGAGCAGAGCAGAGCAGAGCAGAGCAGAGCAGAGCAGAGCAGAGCAGAGCAGAGCAGAGCAGAGCAGAGCAGAGCAGAGCAGAGCAGAGCAGAGCAGAGCAGAGCAGAGCAGAGCAGAGCAGAGCAGAGCAGAGCAGAGCAGAGCAGAGCAGAGCAGAGCAGAGCAGAGCAGAGCAGAGCAGAGCAGAGCAGAGCAGAGCAGAGCAGAGCAGAGCAGAGCAGAGCAGAGCAGAGCAGAGCAGAGCAGAGCAGAGCAGAGCAGAGCAGAGCAGAGCAGAGCAGAGCAGAGCAGAGCAGAGCAGAGCAGAGCAGAGCAGAGCAGAGCAGAGCAGAGCAGAGCAGAGCAGAGCAGAGCAGAGCAGAGCAGAGCAGAGCAGAGCAAAACAGAACAAAACAGAACAGAAGGCGAGGGCGAGGGCGAGGGCGAGGGCGAGGGCGAGGGCGAGGGCGAGGGCGAGGGCGAGGGCGAGGGCGAGGGCGAAAAAGCAAAAACAACTGACATGAACAATTCAAACGAACTGTCTCATATAAAAATCAAAAGTTTATATCACTTCCGGTGAGACTGAAAGTTGCATACGAATCTGAGTCACAGAAAATGCAGTTTTATGTCGTATATAGATTCTCCAAATTTCATTTTAATATCTGCAAAAAAGCAAAGCAAATTGAGGGCGAGGGCGAGGGCGAGCGCGAAAAAGCAAAAGCAACTGACATGAACAATTCAGACGAACTGTCTCCAGATCCTCCAATTTGGATTTTAATATCTGCAAAAATAAAAAAATTATAGGAGCCAGCCACTTTCCGTTGACACCCGGTATACAGTGAGGTCCTAATGTAACGGATACATTAATTTTCTAGGGTATCAGCCAATTTCAAGAAAAACCCTGGAGCAAGTCTATTTATATTTTTGAACAGACACTCTTTGATATAAAACAAATCGCCACTTCTCTACCCCCCTCAACGTGACAGCAGCTACCCCCCATTTTTTTAAATGTAATAGGGAGTCAAGTGATACCTCATTTCAAAGGGCATTCAGTTGTCTATACAGCCATATCTATTTTTCTGAATTTCGATCATGCGTCATGAAAAAAAAAAATTCCAAATTTAAAAAGCATCACGTATACTATTAAATTTCCTGTATATTCAATGCACCTTCATTTTTTCACATGCAATTTTCAACTAAAAAAAAGTAATATAATAGTATACTTTTAAACATTCTGAAAATAATTATTTTTTTGACGCATGAACGAAATTCAAAAAAATATACATGGCTAAAATGAAAATGAATCTATACCTCATTGTATACTTAGGAGGGTTCGTTAAAACCGAGGGGGAAACAACTAGTCATTTTTTGTACACCTAATGAAATCAGTGGAGTAATTATCTATAATGAAAAATAATGAAAAAGTTTTAGGGGACATTGAAAGATAATTACCATTCAATTACGCGGATACGTTGTATGGACATACTTAATTTAACTCTTATGTATAAAAATAATATCCAGAAAGTCATAAAATAATTCCCAAATACATACCCAATACATACTAATTGGTCTATCTCTAACTGTTCTCGAGTTGGTCAGCTCTGAATCAGTTTTTAGATGTTTTTTTTTTCGCCAAAAATTTTTATGATGAGTTTTCGACAGTATTGTTAAAAGATTCAGAATCAGCACGTCAAATTACTTTCGAGGACAAACATTTTAAATTCCAAAAAGGAAAAATAAAAAATTTCAGAAAATTTCATTTTTCATCCTTAACACCTTTTTCCGCCTGAAGCTTTATATCTGAGCATATAAAAATCATACATTGTTTGAATGAGCATTAAATTTTACGTATACAGTGCGAATTTCAAGTCGATGTGACGACTTGGTATTTTTGATGATTTTTAGGGGTGAACCCCATGCAACTTTTTCGAGTAATTTTTAATTTCCTTCGATTGACTCGAAATTCACAATACATACTAATTCGACCATTGTGAATTGATTGGCGTTCGCAGAATTTGTCTATCTCTAACCGTTCTCGAGTTGGTCAGCTCTGAATCAGTTTTTTGATGTTTTTTTTTGCCGTCAAAAATATTTCTGATGAGTTTTCGACATTATTGTTAAAAGATTCGAAATCAGCATGTCAAAATACTTCCGAGGACAAAAATTTTAAATTCGAAAATGAAAAATAAAAAATCTCAGAAAATTTTATTTTTCATCTTAAACACCTTTTTCCGCCTGAATCTTATATCTGAGCGTATTCGATTGACTCGAAATTCACAATACATACTAATTCGACCATTCTGAATAGATTGGCGTTCGCAGAATTTGTCTATCTCTAACCGTTCTCAAGTTGGTCAGCTCTGAATCAGTTTTCAGATGGTTTTTTTTGCGTAAAAATAATTTCTGGCAAGTTAATGAATTAAATTAAAATTAATATTAATGTTATGATGGACACCTAATGAAAGAGTAGTTTTCCCCTCGCGTAAAACATTCCTCATAGTCACGCGTTTATTACCAAAGGGTCTATCAGTCTATCTGTGGATGCCCACTTGACGCTGTGCCTGGAATCTGGACCAGCCGGTTTGCTTCATCGCTTCTAGTCCCAAAAGTAAGTGGTCTCGTGCCCTCGCTTCAATATGAAAGAGTCCATTTCAGCTCACCATAAGGCAGAGCTAGCGCTCCGAAACAATCTTATTTCTCTTGGTATTGTCTGAGGAAATGAAGGCAATTATCAATAACATTAATAGTATTTCTTGCCATTTTTCTAAACCTTGTCACAAATAATCCCGACCAACCCTGGTCCCCGTTCACCATCGACGCCCATGGATCTTCGTGTCTATTGGCTAAAAAACCAGGTAAGCTTTCCGGCGAGATCCGAGCGCTTCGCTATTAATTCCCGGGTATCAACTAAATTTCAAATTGGAGTGATACGTTGAAGTCGGTGCTTCCATCTTCCATCAGTGCGCGACGAGCATCTGGCATAGATAGGTTGGCGTGGGACAGACACAGTCGCAGTAGCCGAATCGCGAAAGAATTCCATGAATGAACATCGGTAGATCGTATAATTCGTTCGATAGGTGGTCACAAGTGTCTTGTTTGGACGATGACAAATGGTCAGTAACAAAAAAGTGATATACACCCCTATAGTCATCCCGAATCGAGACGGGACAATGGAAATTAAGTGGCAAAAGTTTATTCTAGACATTATTCTGCTCAACTGTGGTGAGTTTATGAGGTTTATGTTGTAGGTTATGTCATTTGGGTCAATACTTCCAATTTACGAGGATTACGAGGCGCCTTTGACAATAAACACATGCGATCGTGAACTTGAATTTGCGCGTTGCGTGAATCATTATTCAATGAATATTAATTGAGATTTAGTACTATGTTTACGATTGAATTATATAATTAACAACACTTCATAGGTACGTACATTTTACGAATACACGGTTGTAACCAGCAATGTACATAACTGGGTGCTTGGATCGCACAATAGTAGAAAACACCCCCGTCTTCATCAGGCCGCGCAGTTTCCTCGAATAATTTGGAATTGCTTGTGAAGGGACACTTGGATGACAGGCGACGAACATTTATGAGCAATTTTTTTGTGGGACTGGAGAATTTTATATTTCAAAAGTGTATCCCTCCAAAACTGAAAGGGATTTGTTTTGACGTATCTTACCGTCAGTACATACCGGGTGTCCACGAAAAGTGGCTCGCCCCTATAACTTTTTTGGTTTTGCAGATATTGAAATGAAATTTGGAGGATATGTATGAGACATAAAACTGCATTTTTTGACATGTGACTCAGATTCGTGCAACTTCCGGTCTCACCGGAAGTAATATAAAATTTCGATTTTTAAATCAGACATCCGGTAAATTTTCACCTTTTTTGTCTCCATATGGCATTCTGAATACAACCATGTAGGTATTGTTACTTTTTGTGACCATATTTTTTTTTATTTCGATATTTAATTTTTAATCTAGAGGGATATGGATACGTTCAAATTATTAATTTTAGTCCTAATGTAGGTATTGGGAAAAATGCAACTTTACGGTTTTGAGTTAAAATGAATCTGCTGTGTAAAATGTAATTTTTAATTTATTCCTACTATTTTATTTTCATAGTGGCTGGTCGGGTTAGAAACAAAAATTTGGGGTATTTGTATACGACTCAAAACTGCATATTTTGACAAGTAACTTCAGCAGTTTTCTAATATTTTTGTGGAATATTGTTTTCAGTCGAAATATTTCTGCTGTGTATGTACAATTCAATTTTAGAATTTGTATTACTAACTTTTTAAATTTTTAAATGGAAATTCTGTAAATTTCATTACGATTATGTTGACACCCCTTATAGGTTTCAAACTTTCGTTAAAAAAACTTGAAAAGATTACTTAAGATCTTTCTTAAAATGAAACCCCATTTCAGATTAAAATGAGATTCAAATACATTCGGTAACCTGTAACCTGTGACCTTCATAACTGATAGAACAAGGTAATTAAGGTGTATTGAAAAAAAATTACTTGTCGATATGTTATCTTACCTCAATTCTCCAAATATAAATTAGGAAACTCTTGTTTACGCTTTGTTATATTATTATACCCTAATCCGCCGCTGGAAGTTCTAGCGGAGCCAAACATTTGATTGGTTATAACTCTGCTAAAAATGATCGGAGAAAGAAAAGGAAAAGTTCATATCGTTTCTGAAGACTCCTACCTTCTGATGCAAACATAATATGCGAGTATTTAAGTACCTAAAATGTGTTTTGTGGCACTTCACAGAGATGTTTGCGGACGATACGAAAATCATGAATAATTCAGTAAATATGGAATTATTATACTGAAGTAGCAACCCATACCCTCTTTGGACTAGATGCAATAATTTTAAAGTAGTGTGACAGGTCCCACTTATACGTGACAAAAAAAAAATTGTTGCTCCTGCCTCATTTTCAACTTACCCATGAAATCGGCATTCTCTTCACTAAAAATAATCATATTTTGCGTACCTATATGTTTAATAACACTGTTGTGAAGAGCAAACCTCAAGCTTGAAATCACACTTAATTTTTTATGTATAGGATGTGTATGAGCGATTATTTTCAACATTTACTGAAGAAATTGCCGGGATTATGGGTGAGTTGTAAACTGAGGCAGGAGTAAAACCAAGTTTTTCCTTTGGCATGTATAAGTAAGACTTGTCTTACTACCGGAGTGAAACTGGCAAGACGTAATCTTTCGATAAAGTAATCTTTCAATAAAGTAATGTTTCGATAAAGTCGTGCTTGGTATTGCGGCAGCATATGGATTTTCATTTTATCACGTATATTTTCATCTGAGTTGGTGAAATATTTTCCCATGAATTTTCTAGGGAGATGAGAACCTATCTTATCTTCAAAGCACTATAATCAATAGCTACGAAAGCATGTATATCTTGAACTAATAAGAGTGAATCATGAGATGTAATGAAAAAAATGTTTCTTAATCTGGTATATGATATTTTTTGAACTTTTCTAACGAAAAATATTGAGAAATGAAGTAATGAATACATTGAATCTGAATTTGGATTTTGTCGCATTCATTTAACCCCTTTCCTCCACTCTAGAAATAATAATAATGAAAAATATGTTTCTGACTTCGATTGCCATCTTCCTATTTTTTTTTACAGAAAATGAAGATAAATTATGTGTTGAACTCATTAAATGTGAATGTTGATTTTGTCGCATTCATTTGACTCCCCCAACCCTCTAGAAAAACGAAAAAAATGTTTCTGCCTATCTCTATAATTTTTTGTGGATTTTTTTACGAAAAATATTGAAAAGTGAACTGTTAAATTCGCGATGAAGGTGAAAGTTGAATTTGTCGTATTCGTTTGACCCCTTTCCTCCACTCTAGAAATAATAATAAGGAAAAATATGTTTCTGACTTCGATTGCCATCTTGCTGGGGCATTCGCATTCAACATATTCAACACTTCGTTTCTCAATATTCATCTTGAAAAAAATCCACAAAAAATAATAGAGATAGGCAGAAACACTTTATTCTAGAGGGGTGGGGGAGTCAAATGAATGCGACAAAATCATCATTCACATTCAACGAATTCAACACATAATTTCTCTTAATTTTCTGTGAAATAAACACCAGCAAGATGGCAATCGAAGTCAGAAACATATATTTCATAATTATTATTTCTAGAGTGGAGGAAAGGGGTCAAATGAATGCGACAAAATCAACATTCACATTCAACGTATTCAACACTTTAGTTCTCAATATTTTTCGTGGAAAAAATACACAAAAAATAATAAAGCGAGTCGGAAACATTTTTTTCGTTATTTGTGGAGGGGGGGGAGGAGTCAAATGAATGCGACAAAATCAACATTCACATTCAACGAATTCAACACATAATTTATCTTCATTTTCTGCGAAATAAACCCCAGCAAGATGGCAATCGAAGTTAGAAACATATTTTTCATTATTATTATTTCTAGAGTGGAGGAAAGGGAACAAATAAATGCGACAAAATCAACATTCGCATTCAACGTATTCAAAACTTGATTTCTTAAATATTTTTCGTAAAAAAATCCACAAAAAATAATAGAGATAGGCAGAATCATTTTTTACGTTATTTCTAGAGGGGTGGGGGAGTCAAATGAATGTGACAAAATCAACATTCACATTCAACGAATTCAACACATAATCCATCTCCATTTTCTGAAAAAAAAAACAGCAATCGAAGTCATAACATTTTTTTCATTATTATTATTTCTAGAGAGGGGGAAAGGGGTCAAATGAATGCGACAAAATCAACATTCACATTCAACGTATTCAACACTTTATTTATCAATATTTTTCGTGAAAAAAGTCCACAAAAAATAATAGAGCGAGTCGGAAACATTTTTTCCGTTATTTCTAGAGGGGTGGGGGAGTCAAATGAATGTGACAAAACCAACATTCACATTCAACGAATTCAACACAAAATTCATCTTCATTTTCTGTAAAAAAAAAGCAAGATGGCAATCGAAGTCAGAAACATATTTTTCATTATTATTATTTCTAGAGTGGAAGAAACGGGTCAAATGAATGCGACAAGTTCAAAATTCACATTCAATGTATTCATTACCTCATTTCTCAATATTTTTCGTGAAAAAATTTCCAAAAATATCATATACAGATTAAGAAACTTTTTTTTCATTATATCTCATGATTCACTCTCATTAGTTCAAGCTATACATGCTTTCCTAGCTATTGATTATAGTGTTTTGAAGATAAGATAGGTTCTCATCTCCCTAGAAAATTGATAGGAAAATATTCCACCAACTCGGATGAAAATAAACGTGATAAAATGAAAATCCATATGCTGCCGCAACACCAAGCACGACTTTATCGAAACATAGCGTCGTTCATATTGCTGGCGATGACGCCTTGCCAGTTTCACTCCGGTCCAATAACTTATCATATCTCATGCATTTTATTTTTCAGTCGGATGGCCGATTTTGTTCCTATACCTGTGGGGCAGTCCCTACAAAAGAGGATTTTTTTGCGACGATGAGAGCCTACGGCATCCATATATAGAGTCAACCGTTCCCAGTTGGTCGTTGTATCTGTCTGGTTTTGGACTGAACGGAGTTGTGGTAAGCAAATAATTTTCAATAATTCTCATGTTTGAAGGTATTCTTTACCAATCTGCACATTGAAATAGCTATTTACATACCAAGGGAGGAAAATCATGCTTTTCCTCCTGAGGTACGTACATAGTTTTTTCTACTACCTTTGAGGTCGTCATTTTTATAACGTCCTAAAAATTATAATACGTGCATACTTGAAAGAACAACCGCAGAAAGTTGTGGAACTATAGCGGCTATTTGATAAAATATCAAGTTAGGGGTGCGTTACCCTGGTAAAGCTAGCAGAACCACTTTAGAATTTTAAATTTATTTTTAGGCTAATTTTAGGCTAATTTATTACCCTATTCCTGATTTTTTTTCTTCAATTGTGGGAGATATCGCGGGTTCTGCTAGCTTAACGTTAAGCTGGCAGAACCAAAATGCTAAACGAATGTTTATGAAAAATCTGATCACGTCATAATTTTGGGCTCATTTTAGGCTCACGTTTGAAGCTTTTGCCGATTTTTTTGGAATACTTTAAAAAAAAATCCTAAATCGCTAAACGAATGTTTATGAAAAATCTGTTCACCTCATAATTTTAGGCTCATTTTAGGCTCGCGTTTGAACCTTTTGCCGATTTTTTTGGAATACGTTTAAAAAAAATCCTGGTTTCTGCTAGCTTTACCGTTAAGCTGGCAGAACCAAATTGCTAAACGAATGTTTAAGAAAAATCTGACCACGTCATAATTTTAGGCTCATTTTAGGCTCACGTTTGAAGCTTTTGCCGATTTTTTTGGAATACTTTAAAAAAAAATCCTAAATCGCTAAACGAATGTTTATGAAAAATCTGTTCACCTCATAATTTTAGGCTCATTTTAGGCTCGCGTTTGAACCTTTTGCCGATTTTTTTGGAAGACGTTTAAAAAAAATCCTGGGTTCTGCTAGCTTTACCGTTAAGCTGGCAGAACCAAATTGCTAAACGAATGTTTAAGAAAAATCTGACCTCGTCATAATTTTAGGCTCATTTTAGGCTCACGTTTGAAGCTTTTGCCGATTTTTTTGGAATACGTTTAAAAAAAATCCTGGGTTCTGCTAGCTTTACCGTTACAGTTCAAAGTGAAAATTGTCAGTTCAAAGTGGCAATTCTAAATGTTTCGAAAAATATTTTGTTGTTGGCCCTTCTACACCTTCGAAAGAAACATTACTAGTTTGGGTATTGCTTTGGTTGAGGGGCTGGAGTTCAGATGGCGCCCGTGGTTTATTGAACGCTAGGCTGCGGGCGGTGTCTCAGCTTCTGCCTTTACATGGAGATTTTGTTGAATCGTTTGTTGCAGACATTAGTTACTATTGTCTGCAGAGACCTGCCGTATACTGATGAGGGCAAGAACCCAGAAATCGATCTATAGGTGATCCAAATGAACATTTCCATGCAACTAGCAATTGCGGAGACATCCTTGTAGGAACTCTGCACGGAAATTCATTAGATGTAATTCAACATTCGTCGTGGTATTAGCCAGGAAAGTAGTTGTTTTCTGATGGATTTTTGACACAATTATTCCTATCGTATAGGATTATGGCAATAAGCGTCGTCCTGGTAGGACAGAACATCTTGTTTCTCTCTTGACAAGCTTATTGTGAACAATGCAGATTTCTTTATTACTATTTTCATTAAAGGGGCATTTTTTGGGATAATGCCTCAAAATCTCGTGAGAGATGAATAGCAGAAAACGCGTTGTGAGAAAATACGAGTCCTTGTACTCTTGGATTCGATTATTTGGAATCAAAGGTATGTTGACCAGTAAGTACTATAGACTCCTTTTTATATTTTCAACGATATCAAACCATTCAGTAATGTTACATAAGGCGAAACGAAATTTAAATCCAAGATGTATTTACCCGTACAGAAATTCATTCATTGTTGTCCGTTCTATTGTATTTCTCTGGGCTGGGGTTGAATGGACGTGTGTGAGTCAGTTATTGATTTCCTGATATTCAGGTTAGGAGTACGCATCCAACTGCATCCAATATACAAAGAGACGTAGAATAGCAGACGTTCAACTGGGTTGTGCAGGCTCGTTAGACAATGTCACATAACCTAACACATTATTTGATGAATTTTTTTTTATACAGAACCATTGAGAAATGATTTATTGTTAATCCAGTACGATTGGGTTTTGAGAAAAGGATCGATTGTAGCACCACCAAACTTGGTACGCTAGTAGTTGGAACCATGATACACTGATAAAAAGGATGTCTTCAATCAAATATATATATATATACTCTTGAACAGAATCATCTTCTGAAAAGAATAATTATTTCTAATTGATGAATGTACTCTTATTTCAAACTTATTGAACTGTTTGCTTCTTTACATAAATCATCTTGAAATGAATTTGTTTGCATTAATATACATTCCAACTCTCTACCCTAGAGAACTACTACTTGTGAAAAATGCTCCTTTTGACTCAAGAACATGATTTCTTGGCGAAACCCCGGTACCGGAACGACGAGAACCCACGCGAAAGCGCGCACTGCGACTGCCGACTGGGACCTTTATCCTGTTTGCTTTTGCCCGTGTTTGGTTTGGGGGTTGTGTTTGATTCATAATTTAAGTTGTTAGTTTTGTATTTGACACAGTGGTTATGTGCAAATGTCCTGCTACAGAAGTGCAATATGGAGGTCCAATTATATCTGCACGATTTGAATTTAGTTCATTTATGGACCAGTTGTGGAGGTAGGTTGAAGATATTTTTGTTTTCAACAGGTGTGTGATAATGGCGAATGACGCTGTCGTTTCTTTATTCGATCGCATTTCTATGCGTCACCGAAGAGGTACCACCTACGTTGATTATATAGTTTCTGAAATTAAAATATTACAAAACTATTCTCATATATAACCATTATACCTCGATTGTTCGCAGTTGTTCTCTGTTTGTTGAACTGTACCATATGAACATGGCTTCCATGGCATATTTTTATAACCAAGTGAACATTTGTACTGAACCTCCAAATGCAGATAATCTTGAATCAAAAATGTATTTGCATTATAAAGAAGAACATTGTTCGTTATTGAAGTTGAAATATTCTTGCCTCAACCAACTCACACCATCGAACAAAGAAAGTATTCATAATAGTATTCATTAACAAAGTTGAAATATTCTTGCACCAAACAACTCTCATTATTCAGTGAAGAAAGTGTTCATATGTCTCAAAACAGTTTCCTTTCAAGTGGTCAAGAGGATTCTGTCAAAAAATCAAACTAATATTTGGTCGGACCTATTCAAGAATACAATCGACTTGAATCAATGCAATTATACATTGATGCAAAATATCCTTTTTATCAGTGTAAACACGAAAAAAAAATTGTTTACTTACCCAAATTCCAGAGGTGGAACATATTTTTTTTTTTTCGTTTAAAAATAAATAAATAGATTTTTGCTGTAATCTCAGTAAGTATATGATTTATCGGAAAAACAACACAACAAGGTGAAAAATAATTCAATTTTCCACAAAAATTATTCTTAGTAATTTATTATGAAATGCGCTCGTTTTCTAAGAAAACGCGTTTGAACGCCAACATCAAATTTCAGGTTCACGCTTACTTTCCGCTGAAAGTTCTGGCGGATCCGAATATTTGATTGGTCATAACTCCGCTAAAAATGATCGGAGAAGGAAAAGAAAAATTCAAATCGTTTCTGAAGACTCCTACTTTCTGATGAATAGTAATTTACTGTTTTTTTGGACGAGTGGACAAGATTCTAGGAAGTCTGCGAGTCCAAAAAAACTGTTTTCGGACGTGTTGCGTACACAATTTTTTCGGCAACCGTGTAGAATAACAAATTGATACACATTAATTTTTTATATTTCTTTGTAGAAGAAAATTTCGAACATTTTAATTCTTGTTTGTATTAAATATCGAAATGCGAACAGAAGATAGGTACTAACAGAAATATTCTAATTTTTATTTATATAAATATTTTTGTTGAAATTCGAGCATTTCCCGGACTAGTCCGGAAAGTACGTACTTCCCGGACAGTTACCGAACCGAAAAAATATAATATGCGAGTATTTGAGTACCTAAAATGTGTTTTATCGCACTTCACGGAGATGTTTGCGGATGATCCGAAAATCATGGATAATTTAGTAAATATGGAATTTTTATACTGAAGCAGCAACCCATACCCTCTTTGGACTATATGCAACAATAAGTAGTGTGACAGGTCTCACTTATACATGCCAAAAATAGTACATTGTGCAACAAGTGGGGAAAGTTCAACTTTTCTAACTAGTGTGGAGGTTTGTGGAGGTTTGTAGCACGAGCCTGAAGGGCGAGTGCCGCAAACACACGAGTAAGAAAAGTAACTTTCCGCACATGTTGGACACTATACTTTTTCTACAACTGCACACATTTAAAGAATACAAGTAATGTAACTCAATATTTATTTTTATGGTTAGCAAAACAAAAATAACCATAAAGTTTAGTTGAATAATTTATTTAAAATTGACTTAATAAAAATATCAAGATGTAAATTAAAATAAAAAAAAGTCATAACTTGGGTATTGAACCCGGACCGCCTGTGTGACATGCGGATTAAATAAATAAATAAATAAATAGGGGTTTTATTTCATAGTTATAAATACATTTCACAATTCACAGCATGTCACATTTATCTCAACCGCATGCTTCTTAACCCAGGGGGGTCAGAGGAGGATGGAGAGAGTGGGTGCAGAAGTAGCAGCCCTTCCGCTCCTTTTCAGGGGAGCTAGAAGGACGCCCTGTCAAGTCGAGCCCAGAAACCCCCGAGAGGGGGGCGCTGATGCCCGGCCCCGCTGATGTTAACGGAAAACCGGACATTTTATGAAATTGCGGTACTGATCGATAGGATACACGCCTCCTGCATAGCTTCTGCGTGTCGTTCTTCAAAATTATATATATGTATTTAGCAGAATTTGAATTTTTTAACCGACTATGAAAAGCTATGTTAATTCGAGGAAAAAAGCGACAGAAATTCTAAAAATAGTTTACTTCTTTATCCAAACCACGAATGAAAACTACCTTGAGAATTTAAAAAAACTTCTATAAGTAACCTGACAGTTGTTGACAGTTGTGACAACTATTTTAAGCTGAACAGCAGCCAACTAGTTTTTGTCGATTCTTGTTGATTTTCCATATAAATGTATGTGGTGTGGGCAAAGTGCCGTAAGAAATAATATTTCTCACAGTATGGCCGCCAAAACATGGTTTTGAAAGTAAGTAAGCTCTGAGAAATACCCTACTTTTCATAGCAGTTGTGGAAAAACTTTTACTCCTGCCTCATTTTCTCCTTACCCATAAAACCGGCATTCTCTTCAGTAAATGTTGAAAATAATCGCTTATTCATATCCTGCGTATATGTTTAATAACACTGTTGTAAAGTGCAAACCTCAAGCTTGAAATCACATACTTCATTTTTCATGTAGGATGTGTATGAGCGATTATTTTCAAAATTTACTGAAGAAATTGCCGGGATTATGGATGAGTTGAAAACTGAGGCAGGAATAAAATTCTTTGGCATATATAAGACTCACTAGTCTAAATCCTTGTACAGAGTGGGCCATTGAAAACGAAACAGCGGCTCTGTAGGTTGGCAGAACCGAGTTATATAAAAACGCTCGGACACGTCAACCACATTTTCGAGGGGGACATCGTTCACCCGAAATACATTCCATCCCTCGGAGCTGTGACTGCCACCCCTAAATTTTTAAATGGCAACATATGGCAAGTGATACCTCATTTGAAAGGTATTTTCCTTCTTAATATCAAACAACAAAAATAAATCAATTCCATCGATTCGTTTTCGAGATATAGGAACTTGAAGTTGGGAAATCACTTTTTATTCACTCAATCAATAAAAACAATATCTGATAAAGCAACTGTCGCAATAATTATTATTGTCAATGAATTAAATGTTCAAACTGTCTACCACCCATTTCCATACAATAGTACAAGTTCTGCTCAAACTGAGACCTCATATTTCGTAGCATTTCCGGCGTTATTCGACGGCATTCTTCAATAATTTTACGTCGTAATTCTTCCAGAGATTCTGGTTCGGTTGCATAGATTTTGTTTCTCAAGTGACCCCACAGGAAAAAGTCGAGTGGGGTTAAATCTGGAGATCTGGCTGGCCACTCTATAGCGCCTCTTCTTCCAATCCAACTTCCAGGAACCATTCTATCCAAAAACGCCCTAACAGGCTGTGCATAATGTGGAGGTGCCCCGTCTTGTTGAAATTTCAAGTGGTCTTCATGGTAACGATTGTCATTTTCAATGATGTCTACTAATTGTGGATAAACAAATTCATTCAATAATTCCAAATAAGTTTCTCCTGTCAGGTTACCGTCGAGAAATACTGGTCCAATCAAACGGTCCCCAAAAATACCGGCCCAGACATTGAGTTTTTCGGGAGTTTGAGTATGGACTTCGTGGAAAACATGTGGATTGGCATCTGACCAATAACGACAATTATGACGATTCACAGTCAAATTCAAAAAGAATGTAGACTCATCAGAAAAGCAGATGTTGAAAAGAAAATTCTCATCAGCATCTATTTTCGTAGTCATAATTTCACAAAATTCCTGTTGCCTATCAAAATCATCTTCATTCAATTGGTGTACCAAATGTATTTTGTAGGGGTGAAGTTTATGATGTTTCAGGATTCGGCGGATACTGGTTCTACTAATATTGGTAACACTTGCCAATTTCCTTGTGCTCAATGTTGGGTCTGCATGAACTTGTCCTAAAAGTGCAACTTCAACAGGTTCATTTCTCACAGGAAATTCACGTTCTGGGTCTCGTTTCTTGTTGGCTACTGATCCAGTTTGACGAAACTTTTGCACTAATTCTAGAACGTATTTTCTAGCAACAAGTTTATCTGGATGCGTTTCATTGAACAAATTAGCTGTACGGTTACCGCACTCATCATTCTTGAAAAAAATTGTTATTATTTCAACTCTTTCCGCGATCGTATACACCATTATTGAGGAAATATTCAGCAGTTGTAATTCACTCTAATGTCGTTCAATCAACGATCAGTTTGACATTGCCAGACGTCCAAAATTGCGATTTGGCGAATAAAATTATCGCATACATGTTTTTGTTGTACGCGCATTGGAGTCGAATTCGAGAAAACGTATTTTTATCGATTCTCAAGAACTTTAACATTTTTTCGATCAAATAATTGAAGATGAAATAAGAATTTGAAACGGAATTGCATGTTATTTGTTGGTAAACAGTTAGATCATTTAATTCCTTGACAATGATAATTATCTTTAAACAGTTGCATTGTTAGATCTTATTTTTATTGATTGAGTGAAAAAAAAGTGATTTTCCAACTTCAAGTTCCTATATCTCGGAAACGAATCGATGGAATTAATTTATTTTTGTTGTTTGATATTAAGAAGAAAAATACCTTTCAAATGAGGTATCACTTGCCATATGTTGCCATTTAAAAATTTAGGGGTGGCGGTCACAGCTCCGAGGGATGGAATGTATTTCGGGTGAATTTCATCGTGAACGATGTCCCCCTCGAAAATGTTGTTGACGTGTCCGAGCTTTTTTATATAACTCGGTTCTGCCGACCTACAGAGCCGCTGTTTCGTTTTCAATGGCCCACTCTGTATATATGGTCCAAAGAGGGTACTGATTCCAGCTTCAGTATAATTATTTCATATCAACTAAAATATCTATGATTTTCGGATCCTCCGTAAATATCGTAGAAGGGTTATGTGAAGTGGGACAAAACACATTTTAGGTACTCAGATACTCACATGTTATATTTGCATGAGGATGAAGAAGTCTTCAGGAACGATATACACTTTTTCACTTTCTTATACTATAATTTTTAGCAAAGTTCTGACAAATCTAATTTTCGGCCCTGCCTGAACTTGCAGTGGCGGATTAGCGCGAGCCTGAAATGTGATGTCGGCGTTAAACCACGTTTTCTGAGAAAACGAGTGTATTTTATTGGGTAATACTGAAAATCATTCTTGTGGAGAATGAATTGAATTATCTCTCAACCTATCAAAATCGTTTTTTGATAAATTAAATATTTTCTGAAATAACAACAACAAAATATATTTTTTTCAAATGAAAATTTTGTTAGGTTCAATCCCTGCTTTTTTGAAAAACATTTTTTTTTCTAATAATACCTACATGATGTCGAGATGTCGTGCCGAGTTTCAGAGTGCTACAATTCATTCTTCATTTTTGGCTCGAGTTTGTCTGTCGTTACTGGATTAATGATTGTTCGCTTCTTTCTTGTGCTTAATTTTTAAAATTATTTTCCTATTTTTCGTTTCGAAAATATATGAGAAACGCTCTAGTTGTCCATTCATATGGACCAATGTTTTCTTTTTTTTCTCCAGCCCTTCTTTCAATCATATTTCTGTGCGAAACCAGCACAATAAAACGTGATGTGAGGTTAAGAACCCGGGGACTTAGTTATGTCAACTCATTTCAACAATATTTCCATTCTTCTACGCAATGATTATTTATCAAACTATTCAAACTACAAAAAAAATCTGTGAAATATTGCCTATAAACAATGATGAATCAATTCCGATTTTTTTCTGTGATCTAATTAGCTGTCCTGTAATTGTTTTATTATTACAACCATCACAACATTGTACGCATTAATCAACATATTCAGAGATAAGCAGTGAAATTGAGTAACCTCATACTGTGTATCTTTTATAGTCTAGTTAACAAGTTCTTTTTTGGTCAACTTTTTTCAGCAGTCTCCGAAAATTATGATTGTGTTGTCATTCGATTCGGAATGGCATCTAGATGATTTTTGAAAAAAAATAAAGTTCCGCTTGCAAAAATTGCAAAAGTTATTAACTAGAAAAAAAAGGGGAAATTTGAAAAAAGATTCAAAAAAAGGAAGAAATTTCCTAAAAATGATATGACTCCCGGAATATTTATAATTTTTTCAGAGGGTTGAAAATACGCCCGAAAACGGGTACTCCGGCTCGCGCAAGCCACGTCCTCTTCGGACCTTTAATTAATAAATAATATTTAAACTTATTAAATCTGAAAATAAAAAATTGAAACAATTCAGGCGCCTACAGGGCAGATCAATGAACAATAATCAGTGGTCGAAAAATTTTTATCGCGATTTTTTAATATTTATCCATTAATTAATTAACAACTTTTTGTAACATGATCATTAACATTGCAAGTGCCATAATTGTTAAACTATTAATCTGAGAATTTTTTCCTTTCTTGTAGCTATTTCTCAAAGGTCTTAGAATAAATTCCCGTCGGAAAAAGTTTTTTTATTAACAAATTACTAACATGAAAAATTATAAAGCTTTATTAAACATTAAAAATGTTTTATTTATAATAATATTATCGATCCGTTTTCTCATGATCAGAAGCTACTTAAAAATGATTTTTAGTCATTTTTATCGTCTATTGTTTAAATAATTGTTATAAACAAATGCGTTATTTATGAAATAATTTAATTTTTTTTTGATAACATAATCTTTAATGATAATTATGTTAAAAAAACCGTTTCTTAAAAAAAATATATTGCTGAAAAACGCATTTGTTGATTAACAATTATTTTCTCCCACTTCTAATTAATATTAAGGAACCATTTTTTTAAATAATTATTCATTTTTCTTTTTGGTATAAAAAAAATATATTATTTAATTTTTCATTGTTTATGTAATAAACAATTTGTTATAAACAAATAAATTTTTAATTTTCAGTTTTTTTCTTATTCTACTTATTGTCACAAAATTAGATATGATTTTGTTTTTTTTTTACTTTTTTTACTATTTTTTTTTTTTTAAATATACGTTGTCCGTAATTTCGTCATTCTTACCTGGTTTTTCATCCTTAAAATTATCATATTTTATAAACTAATGGAGATATGATGAAAACACTTATGACTTATTTATTCTCCATTAGTTTATAAATTATGATAATTTTAAGGATGAAAAACCAGGTAAGAATGACGAAATTACGGAGAACGTATATTTAAAAATAAAAAAAATAGTAAAAAAAATTAAAAAAAAACAAAATCATATCTAATTTTGTGACAATAAGTAGAATAAAAAAAATGTATTTGTTTATAACAAATTGTTTATTACATAAACAATGAAAAATTAAATAAAACTTTTTTTATATCAAAAAGAAAAATAAATAATCATTAAAAAAAATGGTTCGTTATTTAATAATAATCTAATTAATATTAGAAGTGGGAGAAAATAATTGTTAATCAACAAATGCATTTTTTAGCACTGAAATTTTTTTTTAAGACACTGTTTTTTTTTTAATCATAATTATCATTAAAGATTATGTTATCATAATGAAAAAAATTATTTATATATAAACAACGCATTTGTTTACAACCATTATTTAAACAATAGAAGATAAAAATTATTAAAAATCATTTTTAAGTAGCTTCTGATCCTGAGAAAACGGATCAATAATAATATTATAGATAAAAATGTTTTTTCAATGTAAAGCTTTATATTTTTTCATCTTAGTAAATTGTTAATAACAAAACAAAAATCAACAATTTTTTAGTTTTTCCAACGGGAATTTATTCTAAGACCTTTGAGAAATAGATCCAAGAAAGAAAACATTCTCAGAATTATAGTTTAACAATTATCGCACTTGCAATGTTAATGTTCATGCTACAAAAAATTGTTAATTAATTAATGGATAACTTATTGAAAAATCGCGATAAAAATTTTTCGACCACTGATTATTGTTCATTGATCTGCCCTGTAGGCGCCTGAATTTTTTCAATTTTTTATTTTCATATTTAATAAGTTTAAATATTATTTATTCATTAAAGGTCCGAAGAGGACGTGGCTTGCGCAAGCCGGAGTATCCGTTTTCGGGCGTATTTTCAATCTGCTGGGAAAATCTCTTTTTGAATCTCTTTTCAAATTTGAAAAATCTTCATTAGTTTTTTAGATATTTGTAAAAAACTAAACCCCCCTTTTTTTTGATAATAGTTAATAACATTTGCAATTTTTGCAAGCGGAACTTCATTTTCTTCAAAAATCATCTAGATGCCATTCCGAATCGAGTGGCACCTCAATCATAATTTTCGGAGACTGCTGAAAAAAGTTGACCAAAAAAGCACTTCTTAACTGGACTATTCTGTCATGTATCAATGTTGGTAATGTCGCCTGTAATGTGAGAACTCTCCTACACTCCAATGATTTTTGCTTGGACTCGGATGTCAGTTCGTGGTTGTCGTAGGTAGCACAACATTTTTTTTTTATTTTAAAGTCACAACAGCTTGTTAACTATGAATATTGTATGATCATTTCACGAATTGACTTCATAAAATGGCCTTGAACGAGCGGTATCTTGTTCTTTAGCGCGATGATCTTTCTGTAACCTTCCTTATATCTGCGAGTGTTTTGACGTCATCTGTGAAATTTCTACAGCTATTTGGTAATAATTTTGACCTAACCCAAAATCCACACTCCTTTTATTTTGTCTTTCAAAAAATACGTCGAGTGATAGAATTATGTGGCTATGAGATTCCATTTTTTTTTGTTTTTTCCGTTAACCAGCTGTCGTTTCGTTACGAACGGCATCCCTCAAAATCGTAACTTGTACGAGCCAAGGATTAAAAAGATCTTTTCTTTCAACGTGCGATTCCTAGCACTTTCTCGGGTCATCAGAAAAAAATCTGTAGTCGCTAGGATTTGAACCTACCTGACCATAGCAGCATGAATGGCTGGACAAGACGCTTTAAACTACTCGGGTAGCTGACCCTTAAATAAAGATGACTGAGTGTTTCAATGAAAAAAACCTGAGAAATCCTCTTTTCTTCGACATCGTAGCATCTCGAAACTTGATAGTTTAATATGAGTGGAACAGGCTAGCTAGCATTGACACTTCATTTTCACGTCAAATTCTTATCACCAAGTACGTCGAAATGACCAAATTATCGACGTGAAAGAGACGTAAATGAGACGTCAATATGTCACAGCGAAACTACGTCATTAAACGACGTCGTCTACACGTTTAATAGTCACCAAGTAGAAGAATGGTGATAGGCTACTGAGTTAAGGGAGATCTGGGGCTGGTTCTTGGTCAATAGACAATTACTCGGAGAAAACCCACTGCACTTTTCCTTATCCTAACACTTTTTCTGGAAATTTTACATACATTTTCGTTACATTTTACGTGAACAAAATTGATACAGAAGTACATCCAGATAAAAGAGGGCACCTATATTTATAAACTAGTTTTTTTTAGTTCACTTATACCAATTATCCGATGGCGTCGCAATAATTGCAATTATTGCTGAAAGTCTTCCATGACAGAAATTTTCCGCATTTTTAACGACGATTACGCTCTAGTTTACATTTTTCAGTACACCGCTAGCTTGCATAAATTCCTTCAGCAGATTGTCATATTCAGGCCAGTCACAACTTATTTCATATAGGAACGAAAAAAAACGCTACTAAACATCACATATACCCGGTGTCCCTACAGTGCGTATTTGCTTGATATATGGATAATACTAATATATACCGGGTGCCCGTATTTCGAGCTCCACCATGGGATCTCAGTTATTTATAAGAGATACGATGTCGGTTGAATTAGAGCAAAGTTGCGCGTTTTCATGATGAACAGAAAGCTAAGAAAATTTCCTACAAGAGGATGTTATTGTTTGCTGGCCTGACAGTTCGCTTGTGGATGTTATAGGTCGTTTTGTGTGCTAGGATGTCGGACCGTAGCGCACATATTTCCATTTTTCGCATTTTGCGACCATAACGAGACACATTCGTTAAATACATATGTATATAGAAAGAAAGCTAAGAAAATTTCCCACAAAAGGATGTTATTGTTTGCTGGCCTGACAGTTCGCTTGTGGGTGTTTAGGTCGTTTTGTGTGCTAGGATGTTGGACCGTAGCGCACCTATTACCATTTTTCACATGTGGCGACCATAACGAGACACATTCGTTAAATACATGTATATATAGAAAGAAAGCTAAGAAAATTTTCTACAAGAGAATGTTATTGTTTGCTGGCCTGACAGTTCGCTTGTGGATGTTATAGGTCGTTTTGTGTGTTAGGATGTCGGACCGTAGCGCACATATTACCATTTTTCGCATTTTGCGACCATAACGAGACACATTCGTTAAATACATATGTATATAGAGAGAAAGCTAAGAAAATTTCCTACAAAAGGATGTTATTGTTTGCTGGCCTGACAGTTCGCTTGTGGGTGTTTAGGTCGTTTTGTGTGCTAGGATGTTGGACCGTAGCGCACCTATTACCATTTTTCACATGTGGCGACCATAACGAGACACATTCGTTAAATACATGTATATATAGAAAGAAAGCTAAGAAAATTTTCTACAAGAGAATGTTATTGTTTGCTGGCCTGACAGTTCGCTTGTGGATGTTATAGGTCGTTTTGTGTGTTAGGATGTCGGACCGTAGCGCACATATTACCATTTTTCGCATTTTGCGACCATAACGAGACACATTCGTTAAATACATATGTATATAGAAAGAAAGCTAAGGAAATTTCCTACAAGAGGATGTTATTGTTTGCTGGCCTGACAGTTCGCTTGTGGATGTTATAGGTCGTTTTGTGTGCTAGGATGTTGGACCGTAGCGCACCTATTACCATTTTTCACATGTGGCGACCATAACGAGACACATTCGTTAAATACATGTATATATAGAAAGAAAGCTAAGAAAAGTTCCTACAAGAGGATGTTATTGTTTGCTGGCCTGACAGTTCGCTTGTGGGTGTTTAGGTCGTTTTGTGTGCTAGGATGTTGGACCGTAGCGCACCTATTACCATTTTTCACATGTGGCGACCATAACGAGACACATTCGTTAAATACATGTATATATAGAAAGAAAGCTAAGAAAAGTTCCTACAAGAGGATGTTATTGTTTGCTGGCCTGACAGTTCGCTTGTGGGTGTTATAGGTCGTTTTGTGTGCTAGGATGTCGGACCGTAGCGCACCTATTACCATTTTTCGCATTTTGCGACCATAACGAGACACATTCGTTAAATACATATGCATATAGAAAGAAAGCTAAGAAAATTTCCTACAAGAGGATGTTATTGTTTGCTGGCCTGACAGTTCGCTTGTGGATGTTATAGGTCGTTTTGTGTGCTACGATGTCGGACCGTAGCGCACATATTACCATTTTTCGCATTTTGCGACTATAACGAGACACATTCGTTAAATACATATGTATATAGAAAGAAAGCTAAGAAAATTTCCTACAAAAGGATGTTATTGTTTGCTGGCCTGACAGTTCGCTTGTGGGTGTTTAGGTCGTTTTGTGTGCTAGGATGTTGGACCGTAGCGCACCTATTACCATTTTTCACATGTGGCGACCATAACGAGACACATTCGTTAAATACATGTATATATAGAAAGAAAGCTAAGAAAATTTTCTACAAGAGAATGTTATTGTTTGCTGGCCTGACAGTTCGCTTGTGGATGTTATAGGTCGTTTTGTGTGTTAGGATGTCGGACCGTAGCGCACATATTACCATTTTTCGCATTTTGCGACCATAACGAGACACATTCGTTAAATACATATGTATATAGAAAGAAAGCTAAGAAAATTTCCTACAAAAGGATGTTATTGTTTGCTGGCCTGACAGTTCGCTTGTGGGTGTTTAGGTCGTTTTGTGTGCTAGGATGTTGGACCGTAGCGCACCTATTACCATTTTTCACATGTGGCGACCATAACGAGACACATTCGTTAAATACATGTATATATAGAAAGAAAGCTAAGAAAATTTTCTACAAGAGAATGTTATTGTTTGCTGGCCTGACAGTTCGGTTGTGGATGTTATAGGTCGTTTTGTGTGTTAGGATGTCGGACCGTAGCGCACATATTACCATTTTTCGCATTTTGCGACCATAACGAGACACATTCGTTAAATACATATGTATATAGAAAGAAAGCTAAGAAAATTTCCTACAAAAGGATGTTATTGTTTGCTGGCCTGACAGTTCGCTTGTGGGTGTTTAGGTCGTTTTGTGTGCTAGGATGTTGGACCGTAGCGCACCTATTACCATTTTTCACATGTGGCGACCATAACGAGACACATTCGTTAAATACATGTATATATAGAAAGAAAGCTAAGAAAATTTTCTACAAGAGAATGTTATTGTTTGCTGGCCTGACAGTTCGCTTGTGGATGTTATAGGTCGTTTTGTGTGTTAGGATGTCGGACCGTAGCGCACATATTACCATTTTTCGCATTTTGCGACCATAACGAGACACATTCGTTAAATACATATGTATATAGAAAGAAAGCTAAGAAAATTTCCTACAAAAGGATGTTATTGTTTGCTGGCCTGACAGTTCGCTTGTGGGTGTTTAGGTCGTTTTGTGTGCTAGGATGTTGGACCGTAGCGCACCTATTACCATTTTTCACATGTGGCGACCATAACGAGACACATTCGTTAAATACATGTATATATAGAAAGAAAGCTAAGAAAATTTTCTACAAGAGAATGTTATTGTTTGCTGGCCTGACAGTTCGCTTGTGGATGTTATAGGTCGTTTTGTGTGTTAGGATGTCGGACCGTAGCGCACATATTACCATTTTTCGCATTTTGCGACCATAACGAGACACATTCGTTAAATACATATGTATATAGAGAGAAAGCTAAGAAAATTTCCTACAAAAGGATGTTATTGTTTGCTGGCCTGACAGTTCGCTTGTGGGTGTTTAGGTCGTTTTGTGTGCTAGGATGTTGGACCGTAGCGCACCTATTACCATTTTTCACATGTGGCGACCATAACGAGACACATTCGTTAAATACATGTATATATAGAAAGAAAGCTAAGAAAATTTTCTACAAGAGAATGTTATTGTTTGCTGGCCTGACAGTTCGCTTGTGGATGTTATAGGTCGTTTTGTGTGTTAGGATGTCGGACCGTAGCGCACATATTACCATTTTTCGCATTTTGCGACCATAACGAGACACATTCGTTAAATACATATGTATATAGAAAGAAAGCTAAGGAAATTTCCTACAAGAGGATGTTATTGTTTGCTGGCCTGACAGTTCGCTTGTGGATGTTATAGGTCGTTTTGTGTGCTAGGATGTTGGACCGTAGCGCACCTATTACCATTTTTCACATGTGGCGACCATAACGAGACACATTCGTTAAATACATGTATATATAGAAAGAAAGCTAAGAAAAGTTCCTACAAGAGGATGTTATTGTTTGCTGGCCTGACAGTTCGCTTGTGGGTGTTTAGGTCGTTTTGTGTGCTAGGATGTTGGACCGTAGCGCACCTATTACCATTTTTCACATGTGGCGACCATAACGAGACACATTCGTTAAATACATGTATATATAGAAAGAAAGCTAAGAAAAGTTCCTACAAGAGGATGTTATTGTTTGCTGGCCTGACAGTTCGCTTGTGGGTGTTATAGGTCGTTTTGTGTGCTAGGATGTCGGACCGTAGCGCACCTATTACCATTTTTCGCATTTTGCGACCATAACGAGACACATTCGTTAAATACATATGCATATAGAAAGAAAGCTAAGAAAATTTCCTACAAGAGGATGTTATTGTTTGCTGGCCTGACAGTTCGCTTGTGGATGTTATAGGTCGTTTTGTGTGCTACGATGTCGGACCGTAGCGCACATATTACCATTTTTCGCATTTTGCGACTATAACGAGACACATTCGTTAAATACATATGTATATAGAAAGAAAGCTAAGAAAATTTCCTACAAAAGGATGTTATTGTTTGCTGGCCTGACAGTTCGCTTGTGGGTGTTTAGGTCGTTTTGTGTGCTAGGATGTTGGACCGTAGCGCACCTATTACCATTTTTCACATGTGGCGACCATAACGAGACACATTCGTTAAATACATGTATATATAGAAAGAAAGCTAAGAAAATTTTCTACAAGAGAATGTTATTGTTTGCTGGCCTGACAGTTCGCTTGTGGATGTTATAGGTCGTTTTGTGTGTTAGGATGTCGGACCGTAGCGCACATATTACCATTTTTCGCATTTTGCGACCATAACGAGACACATTCGTTAAATACATATGTATATAGAAAGAAAGCTAAGAAAATTTCCTACAAAAGGATGTTATTGTTTGCTGGCCTGACAGTTCGCTTGTGGGTGTTTAGGTCGTTTTGTGTGCTAGGATGTTGGACCGTAGCGCACCTATTACCATTTTTCACATGTGGCGACCATAACGAGACACATTCGTTAAATACATGTATATATAGAAAGCTAAGAAAAGTTCCTACAAGAGGATGTTATTGTTTGCTGGCCTGACAGTTCGCTTGTGGGTGTTATAGGTCGTTTTGTGTGCTAGGATGTCGGACCGTAGCGCACCTATTACCATTTTTCGCATTTTGCGACCATAACGAGACACATTCGTTAAATACATATGCATATAGAAAGAAAGCTAAGAAAATTTCCTACAAGAGGATGTTATTGTTTGCTGGCCTGACAGTTCGCTTGTGGGTGTTATAGGTCGTTTTGTGTGCTAGGATGTCGGACCGTAGCGCACATATTACCATTTTTCGCATTTTGCGACTATAACGAGACACATTCGTTAAATACATATGTGTCTAGAAAGAAAGCCAAGAAAATTTCCTACAAGAGGATGTTATTGTTTGCTGGCCTGACAGTTCACTTGTGGATGTTATAGGTCGTTTTGTGTGCTAGTATGTCGGACCGTAGCGCACATATTACCATTTTTCGCATTTTGCGACCATAACGAGACACATTCGTTAAATACATATGCATATAGAAAGAAAGCTAAGAAAAGTTCCTACAAGAGGATGTTATTGTTTGCTGGCCTGACAGTTCGCTTGTGGGTGTTATAGGTCGTTTTGTGTGCTAGGATGTCGGACCGTAGCGCACCTATTACCATTTTTCGCATTTTGCGACCATAACGAGACACATTCGTTAAATACATATGCATATAGAAAGAAAGCTAAGAAAAGTTCCTACAAGAGGATGTTATTGTTTGCTGGCCTGACAGTTCGCTTGTGGATGTTATAGGTCGTTTTGTGTGCTAGGATGTCGGACCGTAGCGCACATATTACCATTTTTCGCATTTTGCGACCATAACGAGACACATTCGTTAAATACATATGCATATAGAAAGAAAGCTAAGAAAAGTTCCTACAAGAGGATGTTATTGTTTGCTGGCCTGACAGTTCGCTTGTGGGTGTTATAGGTCGTTTTGTGTGCTAGTATGTCGGACCGTAGCGCACATATTACCATTTTTCGCATTTTGCGACCATAACGAGACACATTCGTTAAATACATATGCATATAGAAAGAAAGCTAAGAAAAGTTCCTACAAGAGGATGTTATTGTTTGCTGGCCTGACAGTTCGCTTGTGGATGTTATAGGTCGTTTTGTGTGCTAGGATGTCGGACCGTAGCGCACATATTACCATTTTTCGCATTTTGCGACCATAACGAGACACATTCGTTAAATACATATGCATATAGAAAGAAAGCTAAGAAAAGTTCCTACAAGAGGATGTTATTGTTTGCTGGCCTGACAGTTCGCTTGTGGATGTTATAGGTCGTTTTGTGTGCTAGGATGTCGGACCGTAGCGCACATATTACCATTTTTCGCATTTTGCGACCATAACGAGACACATTCGTTAAATACATATGCATATAGAAAGAAAGCTAAGAAAAGTTCCTACAAGAGGATGTTATTGTTTGCTGGCCTGACAGTTCGCTTGTGGGTGTTATAGGTCGTTTTGTGTGCTAGGATGTCGGACCGTAGCGCACCTATTACCATTTTTCGCATTTTGCGACCATAACGAGACACATTCGTTAAATACATATGCATATAGAAAGAAAGCTAAGAAAATTTCCTACAAGAGGATGTTATTGTTTGCTGGCCTGACAGTTCGCTTGTGGGTGTTATAGGTCGTTTTGTGTGCTAGGATGTCGGACCGTAGCGCACATATTACCATTTTTCGCATTTTGCGACTATAACGAGACACATTCGTTAAATACATATGTGTCTAGAAAGAAAGCCAAGAAAATTTCCTACAAGAGGATGTTATTGTTTGCTGGCCTGACAGTTCACTTGTGGATGTTATAGGTCGTTTTGTGTGCTAGTATGTCGGACCGTAGCGCACATATTACCATTTTTCGCATTTTGCGACCATAACGAGACACATTCGTTAAATACATATGCATATAGAAAGAAAGCTAAGAAAAGTTCCTACAAGAGGATGTTATTGTTTGCTGGCCTGACAGTTCGCTTGTGGGTGTTATAGGTCGTTTTGTGTGCTAGGATGTCGGACCGTAGCGCACCTATTACCATTTTTCGCATTTTGCGACCATAACGAGACACATTCGTTAAATACATATGCATATAGAAAGAAAGCTAAGAAAAGTTCCTACAAGAGGATGTTATTGTTTGCTGGCCTGACAGTTCGCTTGTGGATGTTATAGGTCGTTTTGTGTGCTAGGATGTCGGACCGTAGCGCACATATTACCATTTTTCGCATTTTGCGACCATAACGAGACACATTCGTTAAATACATATGCATATAGAAAGAAAGCTAAGAAAAGTTCCTACAAGAGGATGTTATTGTTTGCTGGCCTGACAGTTCGCTTGTGGATGTTATAGGTCGTTTTGTGTGCTAGTATGTCGGACCGTAGCGCACATATTACCATTTTTCGCATTTTGCGACCATAACGAGACACATTCGTTAAATACATATGCATATAGAAAGAAAGCTAAGAAAAGTTCCTACAAGAGGATGTTATTGTTTGCTGGCCTGACAGTTCGCTTGTGGGTGTTATAGGTCGTTTTGTGTGCTAGGATGTCGGACCGTAGCGCACCTATTACCATTTTTCGCATTTTGCGACCATAACGAGACACATTCGTTAAATACATATGCATATAGAAAGAAAGCTAAGAAAATTTCCTACAAGAGGATGTTATTGTTTGCTGGCCTGACAGTTCGCTTGTGGGTGTTATAGGTCGTTTTGTGTGCTAGGATGTCGGACCGTAGCGCACATATTACCATTTTTCGCATTTTGCGACTATAACGAGACACATTCGTTAAATACATATGTGTCTAGAAAGAAAGCCAAGAAAATTTCCTACAAGAGGATGTTATTGTTTGCTGGCCTGACAGTTCACTTGTGGATGTTATAGGTCGTTTTGTGTGCTAGTATGTCGGACCGTAGCGCACATATTACCATTTTTCGCATTTTGCGACCATAACGAGACACATTCGTTAAATACATATGCATATAGAAAGAAAGCTAAGAAAAGTTCCTACAAGAGGATGTTATTGTTTGCTGGCCTGACAGTTCGCTTGTGGGTGTTATAGGTCGTTTTGTGTGCTAGGATGTCGGACCGTAGCGCACCTATTACCATTTTTCGCATTTTGCGACCATAACGAGACACATTCGTTAAATACATATGCATATAGAAAGAAAGCTAAGAAAATTTCCTACAAGAGGATGTTATTGTTTGCTGGCCTGACAGTTCGCTTGTGGGTGTTATAGGTCGTTTTGTGTGCTAGGATGTCGGACCGTAGCGCACATATTACCATTTTTCGCATTTTGCGACTATAACGAGACACATTCGTTAAATACATATGTGTCTAGAAAGAAAGCCAAGAAAATTTCCTACAAGAGGATGTTATTGTTTGCTGGCCTGACAGTTCACTTGTGGATGTTATAGGTCGTTTTGTGTGCTAGTATGTCGGACCGTAGCGCACATATTACCATTTTTCGCATTTTGCGACCATAACGAGACACATTCGTTAAATACATATGCATATAGAAAGAAAGCTAAGAAAAGTTCCTACAAGAGGATGTTATTGTTTGCTGGCCTGACAGTTCGCTTGTGGGTGTTATAGGTCGTTTTGTGTGCTAGGATGTCGGACCGTAGCGCACCTATTACCATTTTTCGCATTTTGCGACCATAACGAGACACATTCGTTAAATACATATGCATATAGAAAGAAAGCTAAGAAAAGTTCCTACAAGAGGATGTTATTGTTTGCTGGCCTGACAGTTCGCTTGTGGATGTTATAGGTCGTTTTGTGTGCTAGGATGTCGGACCGTAGCGCACATATTACCATTTTTCGCATTTTGCGACCATAACGAGACACATTCGTTAAATACATATGCATATAGAAAGAAAGCTAAGAAAAGTTCCTACAAGAGGATGTTATTGTTTGCTGGCCTGACAGTTCGCTTGTGGGTGTTATAGGTCGTTTTGTGTGCTAGGATGTCGGACCGTAGCGCACCTATTACCATTTTTCGCATTTTGCGACCATAACGAGACACATTCGTTAAATACATATGCATATAGAAAGAAAGCTAAGAAAAGTTCCTACAAGAGGATGTTATTGTTTGCTGGCCTGACAGTTCGCTTGTGGATGTTATAGGTCGTTTTGTGTGCTAGGATGTCGGACCGTAGCGCACATATTTCCATTTTTCGCATTTTGCGACCATAACGAGACACATTCGTTAAATACATATGCATATAGAAAGAAAGCTAAGAAAAGTTCCTACAAGAGGATGTTATTGTTTGCTGGCCTGACAGTTCGCTTGTGGGTGTTATAGGTCGTTTTGTGTGCTAGGATGTCGGACCGTAGCGCACCTATTACCATTTTTCGCATTTTGCGACCATAACGAGACACATTCGTTAAATACATATGCATATAGAAAGAAAGCTAAGAAAATTTCCTACAAGAGGATGTTATTGTTTGCTGGCCTGACAGTTCGCTTGTGGGTGTTATAGGTCGTTTTGTGTGCTAGGATGTCGGACCGTAGCGCACATATTACCATTTTTCGCATTTTGCGACTATAACGAGACACATTCGTTAAATACATATGTGTCTAGAAAGAAAGCCAAGAAAATTTCCTACAAGAGGATGTTATTGTTTGCTGGCCTGACAGTTCACTTGTGGATGTTATAGGTCGTTTTGTGTGCTAGTATGTCGGACCGTAGCGCACATATTACCATTTTTCGCATTTTGCGACCATAACGAGACACATTCGTTAAATACATATGCATATAGAAAGAAAGCTAAGAAAAGTTCCTACAAGAGGATGTTATTGTTTGCTGGCCTGACAGTTCGCTTGTGGGTGTTATAGGTCGTTTTGTGTGCTAGGATGTCGGACCGTAGCGCACCTATTACCATTTTTCGCATTTTGCGACCATAACGAGACACATTCGTTAAATACATATGCATATAGAAAGAAAGCTAAGAAAAGTTCCTACAAGAGGATGTTATTGTTTGCTGGCCTGACAGTTCGCTTGTGGATGTTATAGGTCGTTTTGTGTGCTAGGATGTCGGACCGTAGCGCACATATTACCATTTTTCGCATTTTGCGACCATAACGAGACACATTCGTTAAATACATATGCATATAGAAAGAAAGCTAAGAAAAGTTCCTACAAGAGGATGTTATTGTTTGCTGGCCTGACAGTTCGCTTGTGGGTGTTATAGGTCGTTTTGTGTGCTAGGATGTCGGACCGTAGCGCACCTATTACCATTTTTCGCATTTTGCGACCATAACGAGACACATTCGTTAAATACATATGCATATAGAAAGAAAGCTAAGAAAAGTTCCTACAAGAGGATGTTATTGTTTGCTGGCCTGACAGTTCGCTTGTGGGTGTTATAGGTCGTTTTGTGTGCTAGGATGTCGGACCGTAGCGCACCTATTACCATTTTTCGCATTTTGCGACCATAACGAGACACATTCGTTAAATACATATGCATATAGAAAGAAAGCTAAGAAAAGTTCCTACAAGAGGATGTTATTGTTTGCTGGCCTGACAGTTCGCTTGTGGATGTTATAGGTCGTTTTGTGTGCTAGGATGTCGGACCGTAGCGCACATATTACCATTTTTCGCATTTTGCGACCATAACGAGACACATTCGTTAAATACATATGCATATAGAAAGAAAGCTAAGAAAAGTTCCTACAAGAGGATGTTATTGTTTGCTGGCCTGACAGTTCGCTTGTGGGTGTTATAGGTCGTTTTGTGTGCTAGGATGTCGGACCGTAGCGCACCTATTACCATTTTTCGCATTTTGCGACCATAACGAGACACATTCGTTAAATACATATGCATATAGAAAGAAAGCTAAGAAAAGTTCCTACAAGAGGATGTTATTGTTTGCTGGCCTGACAGTTCGCTTGTGGATGTTATAGGTCGTTTTGTGTGCTAGGATGTCGGACCGTAGCGCACATATTTCCATTTTTCGCATTTTGCGACCATAACGAGACACATTCGTTAAATACATATGCATATAGAAAGAAAGCTAAGAAAAGTTCCTACAAGAGGATGTTATTGTTTGCTGGCCTGACAGTTCGCTTGTGGGTGTTATAGGTCGTTTTGTGTGCTAGGATGTCGGACCGTAGCGCACCTATTACCATTTTTCGCATTTTGCGACCATAACGAGACACATTCGTTAAATACATATGCATATAGAAAGAAAGCTAAGAAAAGTTCCTACAAGAGGATGTTATTGTTTGCTGGCCTGACAGTTCGCTTGTGGATGTTATAGGTCGTTTTGTGTGCTAGGATGTCGGACCGTAGCGCACATATTTCCATTTTTCGCATTTTGCGACCATAACGAGACACATTCGTTAAATACATATGCATATAGAAAGAAAGCTAAGAAAATTTCCTACAAGAGGATGTTATTGTTTGCTGGCCTGACAGTTCGCTTGTGGGTGTTATAGGTCGTTTTGTGTGCTAGTATGTCGGACCGTAGCGCACATATTACCATTTTTCGCATTTTGCGACCATAACGAGACACATTCGTTAAATACATATGCATATAGAAAGAAAGCTAAGAAAAGTTCCTACAAGAGGATGTTATTGTTTGCTGGCCTGACAGTTCGCTTGTGGATGTTATAGGTCGTTTTGTGTGCTAGGATGTCGGACCGTAGCGCACATATTTCCATTTTTCGCATTTTGCGACCATAACGAGACACATTCGTTAAATACATATGCATATAGAAAGAAAGCTAAGAAAATTTCCTACAAGAGGATGTTATTGTTTGCTGGCCTGACAGTTCGCTTGTGGGTGTTATAGGTCGTTTTGTGTGCTAGTATGTCGGACCGTAGCGCACATATTACCATTTTTCGCATTTTGCGACCATAACGAGACACATTCGTTAAATACATATGCATATAGAAAGAAAGCTAAGAAAAGTTCCTACAAGAGGATGTTATTGTTTGCTGGCCTGACAGTTCGCTTGTGGGTGTTATAGGTCGTTTTGTGTGCTAGTATGTCGGACCGTAGCGCACATATTACCATTTTTCGCATTTTGCGACCATAACGAGACACATTCGTTAAATACATATGCATATAGAAAGAAAGCTAAGAAAAGTTCCTACAAGAGGATGTTATTGTTTGCTGGCCTGACAGTTCGCTTGTGGGTGTTATAGGTCGTTTTGTGTGCTAGGATGTCGGACCGTAGCGCACCTATTACCATTTTTCGCATTTTGCGACCATAACGAGACACATTCGTTAAATACATATGCATATAGAAAGAAAGCTAAGAAAAGTTCCTACAAGAGGATGTTATTGTTTGCTGGCCTGACAGTTCGCTTGTGGATGTTATAGGTCGTTTTGTGTGCTAGGATGTCGGACCGTAGCGCACATATTTCCATTTTTCGCATTTTGCGACCATAACGAGACACATTCGTTAAATACATATGCATATAGAAAGAAAGCTAAGAAAATTTCCTACAAGAGGATGTTATTGTTTGCTGGCCTGACAGTTCGCTTGTGGGTGTTATAGGTCGTTTTGTGTGCTAGTATGTCGGACCGTAGCGCACATATTACCATTTTTCGCATTTTGCGACCATAACGAGACACATTCGTTAAATACATATGCATATAGAAAGAAAGCTAAGAAAAGTTCCTACAAGAGGATGTTATTGTTTGCTGGCCTGACAGTTCGCTTGTGGATGTTATAGGTCGTTTTGTGTGCTAGGATGTCGGACCGTAGCGCACATATTTCCATTTTTCGCATTTTGCGACCATAACGAGACACATTCGTTAAATACATATGCATATAGAAAGAAAGCTAAGAAAATTTCCTACAAGAGGATGTTATTGTTTGCTGGCCTGACAGTTCGCTTGTGGGTGTTATAGGTCGTTTTGTGTGCTAGTATGTCGGACCGTAGCGCACATATTACCATTTTTCGCATTTTGCGACCATAACGAGACACATTCGTTAAATACATATGCATATAGAAAGAAAGCTAAGAAAATTTCCTACAAGAGGATGTTATTGTTTGCTGGCCTGACAGTTCGCTTGTGGGTGTTATAGGTCGTTTTGTGTGCTAGTATGTCGGACCGTAGCGCACATATTACCATTTTTCGCATTTTGCGACCATAACGAGACACATTCGTTAAATACATATGCATATAGAAAGAAAGCTAAGAAAAGTTCCTACAAGAGGATGTTATTGTTTGCTGGCCTGACAGTTCGCTTGTGGGTGTTATAGGTCGTTTTGTGTGCTAGGATGTCGGACCGTAGCGCACATATCACCATTTTTCGCATTTTGCGACCATAACGAGACACATTCGTTAAATACATATGCATATAGAAAGAAAGCTAAGAAAAGTTCCTACAAGAGGATGTTATTGTTTGCTGGCCTGACAGTTCGCTTGTGGATGTTATAGGTCGTTTTGTGTGCTAGGATGTCGGACCGTAGCGCACATATTTCCATTTTTCGCATTTTGCGACCATAACGAGACACATTCGTTAAATACATATGCATATAGAAAGAAAGCTAAGAAAAGTTCCTACAAGAGGATGTTATTGTTTGCTGGCCTGACAGTTCGCTTGTGGGTGTTATAGGTCGTTTTGTGTGCTAGGATGTCGGACCGTAGCGCACCTATTACCATTTTTCGCATTTTGCGACCATAACGAGACACATTCGTTAAATACATATGCATATAGAAAGAAAGCTAAGAAAAGTTCCTACAAGAGGATGTTATTGTTTGCTGGCCTGACAGTTCGCTTGTGGATGTTATAGGTCGTTTTGTGTGCTAGGATGTCGGACCGTAGCGCACATATTTCCATTTTTCGCATTTTGCGACCATAACGAGACACATTCGTTAAATACATATGCATATAGAAAGAAAGCTAAGAAAATTTCCTACAAGAGGATGTTATTGTTTGCTGGCCTGACAGTTCGCTTGTGGGTGTTATAGGTCGTTTTGTGTGCTAGTATGTCGGACCGTAGCGCACATATTACCATTTTTCGCATTTTGCGACCATAACGAGACACATTCGTTAAATACATATGCATATAGAAAGAAAGCTAAGAAAAGTTCCTACAAGAGGATGTTATTGTTTGCTGGCCTGACAGTTCGCTTGTGGATGTTATAGGTCGTTTTGTGTGCTAGGATGTCGGACCGTAGCGCACATATTTCCATTTTTCGCATTTTGCGACCATAACGAGACACATTCGTTAAATACATATGCATATAGAAAGAAAGCTAAGAAAATTTCCTACAAGAGGATGTTATTGTTTGCTGGCCTGACAGTTCGCTTGTGGGTGTTATAGGTCGTTTTGTGTGCTAGTATGTCGGACCGTAGCGCACATATTACCATTTTTCGCATTTTGCGACCATAACGAGACACATTCGTTAAATACATATGCATATAGAAAGAAAGCTAAGAAAAGTTCCTACAAGAGGATGTTATTGTTTGCTGGCCTGACAGTTCGCTTGTGGGTGTTATAGGTCGTTTTGTGTGCTAGTATGTCGGACCGTAGCGCACATATTACCATTTTTCGCATTTTGCGACCATAACGAGACACATTCGTTAAATACATATGCATATAGAAAGAAAGCTAAGAAAAGTTCCTACAAGAGGATGTTATTGTTTGCTGGCCTGACAGTTCGCTTGTGGGTGTTATAGGTCGTTTTGTGTGCTAGGATGTCGGACCGTAGCGCACCTATTACCATTTTTCGCATTTTGCGACCATAACGAGACACATTCGTTAAATACATATGCATATAGAAAGAAAGCTAAGAAAAGTTCCTACAAGAGGATGTTATTGTTTGCTGGCCTGACAGTTCGCTTGTGGATGTTATAGGTCGTTTTGTGTGCTAGGATGTCGGACCGTAGCGCACATATTTCCATTTTTCGCATTTTGCGACCATAACGAGACACATTCGTTAAATACATATGCATATAGAAAGAAAGCTAAGAAAATTTCCTACAAGAGGATGTTATTGTTTGCTGGCCTGACAGTTCGCTTGTGGGTGTTATAGGTCGTTTTGTGTGCTAGTATGTCGGACCGTAGCGCACATATTACCATTTTTCGCATTTTGCGACCATAACGAGACACATTCGTTAAATACATATGCATATAGAAAGAAAGCTAAGAAAAGTTCCTACAAGAGGATGTTATTGTTTGCTGGCCTGACAGTTCGCTTGTGGATGTTATAGGTCGTTTTGTGTGCTAGGATGTCGGACCGTAGCGCACATATTTCCATTTTTCGCATTTTGCGACCATAACGAGACACATTCGTTAAATACATATGCATATAGAAAGAAAGCTAAGAAAATTTCCTACAAGAGGATGTTATTGTTTGCTGGCCTGACAGTTCGCTTGTGGGTGTTATAGGTCGTTTTGTGTGCTAGTATGTCGGACCGTAGCGCACATATTACCATTTTTCGCATTTTGCGACCATAACGAGACACATTCGTTAAATACATATGCATATAGAAAGAAAGCTAAGAAAATTTCCTACAAGAGGATGTTATTGTTTGCTGGCCTGACAGTTCGCTTGTGGGTGTTATAGGTCGTTTTGTGTGCTAGTATGTCGGACCGTAGCGCACATATTACCATTTTTCGCATTTTGCGACCATAACGAGACACATTCGTTAAATACATATGCATATAGAAAGAAAGCTAAGAAAAGTTCCTACAAGAGGATGTTATTGTTTGCTGGCCTGACAGTTCGCTTGTGGGTGTTATAGGTCGTTTTGTGTGCTAGGATGTCGGACCGTAGCGCACCTATTACCATTTTTCGCATTTTGCGACCATAACGAGACACATTCGTTAAATACATATGCATATAGAAAGAAAGCTAAGAAAATTTCCTACAAGAGGATGTTATTGTTTGCTGGCCTGACAGTTCGCTTGTGGATGTTATAGGTCGTTTTGTGTGCTAGGATGTCGGACCGTAGCGCACCTATTACCATTTTTCGCATTTTGCGACCATAACGAGACACATTCGTTAAATACATATGCATATAGAAAGAAAGCTAAGAAAATTTCCTACAAGAGGATGTTATTGTTTGCTGGCCTGACAGTTCGCTTGTGGATGTTATAGGTCGTTTTGTGTGCTAGGATGTCGGACCGTAGCGCACATATTACCATTTTTCGCATTTTGCGACCATAACGAGACACATTCGTTAAATACATATGCATATAGAAAGAAAGCTAAGAAAATTTCCTACAAGAGGATGTTATTGTTTGCTGGCCTGACAGTTCGCTTGTGGGTGTTATAGGTCGTTTTGTGTGCTAGGATGTCGGACCGTAGCGCACCTATTACCATTTTTCGCATTTTGCGACCATAACGAGACACATTCGTTAAATACATATGCATATAGAAAGAAAGCTAAGAAAATTTCCTACAAGAGGATGTTATTGTTTGCTGGCCTGACAGTTCGCTTGTGGATGTTATAGGTCGTTTTGTGTGCTAGGATGTCGGACCGTAGCGCACCTATTACCATTTTTCGCATTTTGCGACCATAACGAGACACATTCGTTAAATACATATGCATATAGAAAGAAAGCTAAGAAAATTTCCTACAAGAGGATGTTATTGTTTGCTGGCCTGACAGTTCGCTTGTGGATGTTATAGGTCGTTTTGTGTGCTAGGATGTCGGACCGTAGCGCACATATCACCATTTTTCGCGGCTGAAAGACAAGCTGTATTCGCAGATGATTCCACAACAGATTTTATGAATATCCTTTTCATATTTTCGAACAAAAATCAAAATTTAATCCTGATCCTATAACATTCCAATATTATACTGTTTTTCTTGCCATAAATGCAAAGTACAATTGGGAATTATTATCATTATCATGCCTTGTTTCGTGTCACGTTACCTGGGCTGAAGCCGATCTCTACCGTGCGGTGCATGAACGCAGGGGTTATTCTAGTACATATTTACCATCTACAATAAATCTTAGATACATCCGGTCTTATTTTTAGTATCTGTTCCTTCATCACGGATGATAAATATTTCCTCTTGATTATAGAGTCACCATGCTGGATATTTCTTGACTTCATGAAGGTGGCCGAGGTGAGTCAGGTGCACCGCGAATCTGAATTAAACTTTGGAACACACAAAAACAAACATTAATCATTGATTATTCTTGTAAATTTCTCATCCACCATGATGAGGACTGTATTTTTAATTCCTTCTTTTTCACATATCAATAGTGGTGAGGAGTGAAAATTTACTTACTTTTTCGAAACAAAAATCGGTCGAACTTTCCTCAAATATCGAATAACAAAAAATAATAATAATAAACGCTTTTATTGGTAGAAGCAGAGTAAAAACAAGCATTGACATTGAAATATATAAATCTACCAAAAGGCAGAGTTAGCTTTTGACTGACCCACAGGGGTCATGCAAGTGCTTTCTACCACTCAATTTCGAAAGCAAAAATAAACAAAAAAAACAAAAAAAAAGAAAAACTACAGTAAGAATATACAATAATAGACTAATACAATTAAAATAACAAAATACAAACAACTTTCATATTCTTATTAGAGGATGTTGAACTGCATCTAACTCCTTATATATTGATATTATTGCTTTCAATGAATTGTCATCAGCTATAAAATTGTGAACTGGAAATGAAAAGGAAATACATTTAAATAAAACTTGATGTCGAGTGGTATTTCAATGGATGAAAAAAAATTGTTGTTGTTAAAATTGTTTATTTCCTATAACACTGTGAGAACTATGGGAATGTTGTATGTAAGATATATAGGAATAGGTAGTATTTCTAATTTTAGAGGCTAGAAGCTTTAGGAAAACTCTCCTTAGAAAATCACCGAGCTTTTGCAGAATAACGATGAATGAAGCGATCAACTGAATTTGTCGGGCCGATATCAATGAAATTACTTGATTATAAAAAGGTATATGAAATTTCAGAAGGGAATCAAGCATGAAAATATTGGAAAAGGAATTCACGGCTGGCGTCAATGTTCTGGCTGGTTTTTGAGTTTTCCGTGGTCTTCTTCGGTTAAAATCTCCGAAAGTTTCAACTGCAACTGCGGCAGCCATCTTCAGTGGTTTGTTCGAAGTACCTACTTTTCTTGACGTATTAACTGAACCTTTGATTTGATCGATCACGCAAAAGTTGCAGTTGAAACGTCAACCAAAAAAGACCAAACCAAGCAGGACACAATAACCATAAGAATATTTACAAATAACCAACTCCAAGAAAAAATTGAGTTTTTGACAATTTTATATTGCGACATTCAAAAATCGCCTGCGCCCATATGGTACAAAATAGGACCGCCGATGGGACATCAGGTGTTAGCCTGGACTACCAGCTAACTGCTCCATAAATTTGGTTTCCTAATTTTGAACGGTTTGCGGGCTACACGTGTTTTCGTAAACTACTACAGCCGTAATTTTTTTCAGAAAAATGGACATATCTCAAAAACTGTGATTGATAAGTAAACATAACTTAGGTTGTCTGAAGTCATAATCAGAAGGCCAATCGAACCATGACAAAAAAATATTAGGTTTCCATTTAAAATAAGAAAGTTGGTACCGACTTTTGGCATACGCTGTATAGTTGTAGGACTGAAAACATTTGAGGTAGAACGCACATGATCAATTATGACAGCATACCAAATTTCAAGTTTCTAGTCCAACTGCAAGTTAAAAAACTTCTAATGCACGGCCTACGTAAATCACGCTGTATGCATTGTGATCAGGAACGCATTGTATTTGAATAAAGTACTTAAAAAAAAAAAATGTGCCAAATTTCAAACTGCTACGAATCATTCTTCACTTGTGGCTTACATTTGTCTGTGGTTACTGTACTACAAAAAAAATGCCTTTGTTGAATTGAATCCGATTGTATCGCGAAGGTAAATGTATATACGCTTCATTCGCGCCAAGATAGCACAGAAATTATTCATTGTTTGGTTCGAAACGTCTTGTATCTCCGAAGAAATCTCAACTCGCTGTCACAATCTGTCATTCTAAAATTACCGGTTGAGTACGAGCTTTTCAGCCAGCCCTAATTAAGAACGTGTGTTATCTCTTCGACTCTTCTGCTAACAAGACCACTCCGAGTCCGAGTTCTTAGACTCCCAAGCACGCCTCGTCGTATTTCTTCTTCATCTCGCTGTGTATTACGAGGGTTTTTCGTGGAATATACTAAGAGAAAAAAATGGGATACAATAATTTTGGGTCTATGAAGTTCTGATCGACCTCAATTCATTATGACCACCCTAACAACACGACTAATGGTGAAATATACCTTTCGTTTCGAAAGTTGTACCTTTCCGTACGATTTTAACTTTTCCTTACGATTTTTACTTTTTTGTATTGTTGAAAATGAGGATATTTAGTACTAACTGAATGATCTATGTAACTATTCTGTCTTATTAGTCATTTTGTACACTGAAAAAAATGTGGGACGTTATATCAATAAATGCCGTTTTTTACCTCTCCGTTCATTGGCGAAATAAATTTTTCATCGTGGCAATGAATAAATATTCACTGACTTTTGTAGGTATTTATTGATACAACGAATTCAAGTTTATTGAGATCAAAGATGATCGTTTCTTACATTTATGAACAGTTTTCGTTGCTCCTGCGGAAAAGTTGAGGAAAGGGGTACACTGAGATCATTGATGATCTAATTTCAGACCTATGAACATATTTCGTTACGGTTTTGAAAAAGATTTTTGAAATGAAGAAAAAAGTACATTGGAACAATGTATATTATTTCATGAAAAAAATGTGGTACATAATATCAATGAATACCGTTTATTACCTTTCCGTTCATTGGCACAAGTAACTTTTCATCGTGATAATGATTAAACATTCACTGATGTACGAAGGTATTTATTGATTTATTGAATTCAAGTTCATTGAGATCAAAGATGATCTTTTTTTACATTTATGAACAGGTTTCGTTGCTGCTATGGAAAAGTTCATTGAGGTAATGAAAGGGGTACACTGAATCCATTTGAAATTGTTCATCATATCAATGAACGTAATTAATGGTCCCAGAGATGATTTTATTGTTACAATGAATCCAAGTTTATCGAAATCAATGATAATCTATTTTCAGATCTACACACAGGTTTTATTGGGGCTATGGAAAGATCATAGAAGGTGTAACGAAGTTACTAAGTCCCAGTTTTGTTAGGCAGATAGAAGCAACATTTTCCTCCCATTCTATAAATCCGTAATTAATATGTTCATGAATATAATAATAAGCCTTATGTCGAACCAAGCCATCTCGTGTTTAAATATACTCATAAATTTTGCCGGCATCTGTTCAGCCGAATCCTCGCATAGAAATCTCCGTTGCTGGCAAGTTAGCTTTAGCTGGTAGTACACAGCGCCTCCACTAGAGGGACCACTCCGCACGACTTCGTTGTTTGCACAGAGCCGGTTAACTTAAGCAGACAGATGCGATCGTCGAAGCATCTTCTCAGGTAACACAGACTACAGAGACATCCGAAGAGCTCCGAAAGGAACCAGCCGAAAAAAAAGATAACTTGGAGATACGCCTTCCTTAATGCATTATAATTATTTTGCAAATCTTTCGGAAAATCACTCTATGCTCAATATCAGTGGGAGGCCTTCATTGCATTTACGAATGATATGCAATGATTGAATAAATACCACTTATTCAAATGATAAACAAAATAATCAGTTCAATGTGTGAAAGCATCACAAGAACAAACTGAAACATAGATTTAATGTATATCAATTATTGAATCAAGGAATAACCGATACTTAATAATCACCGTTCATTGGATTGATGAAAAATATCCATCGTCGAAATAATCTAAATCATTATATCAATCATACAACATTAATTCGAAGAACGAACAATAATAATTAATCAGATGAATACAGTTTCATCAGTTGAACGAATACAATTCATTGCTTGGTTGATCACTCTTTATTCGTTTAATAAATGGAATTCATTACCATAACGAACCTATTTAATGTACTTGATCATGATATCAATGAAAGCATTTATTGATATTATTAAGATCCGTATTCATAGTATGGATAACCAGTGGTACATTGACATAACGATTGCGTTCATTGGAAAAATATTCATAGAGTCACTGAACTTTTTCATTGTATTCAGGTACCAATTTTTGTCTGTATAGCATTATTATAAAACTTGTTTATCAAAAACCTTGTTTTTTCATAAATGAGATGGACAAAAACACTCGTAGGAAAAATATTGTACCTAACTCTTACGGAAAATATCTTTTACTACTTTCCGCACATGTTAGGTAAATAACTATTACGCAGATGACACTTTCATCATCTTATCAAGTAAAAGTACAGAAGACATGAATAACCTTGTTAATTCAGTACTAAATGATTTCAATGACTGGTGTTATACGAACAGAATTATAGTGAACTTGAAGAAAACAGTGTGTATGGAATTCGCAAATTCATGTAGAAGTTTAGATGATTCCAACTTCATTTTCCAGAACGAATCCTTACCACTATCGAGCTCGACAAAATTCCTGGGAACAATATTGACTCCCATTTTACAAGAACATAATATAGAGTTCACATCTAGGAAATTGAATCAATCATACTACCTTATTAAATTTCTAAAAAATAAGCTAGATACGAAATCTCTAATATCAGTATGTTATGCGAAGTTTCATTCTATTATTTACTACAACATCGCCGTCTGGGGGCTAGCTACTGATATAAATAGAATTTTCATAAAGCAGAAATCAATGTTGAGACTAATTTTCCTTCTAGATTACAAAACGTCCTGCAGAGACAGTTTCCGTCAAAATAAAATATTAACTATTGCAAGAATGTTCATTTTGAAAACATTAATGTATATCCATGAAAAGAGAAGGCAAATAGAGTCCAGATCAGAAGTTCACACTTACCATACCAGGAATAGCAACAAGCTAACTACCCAAAAGCACCATCATGCAAAGTATGAAAAATCTTCAATGTTTATGGGTATCCGCCTCTATAACATGCTACCGAAAGACATGAAAACATTGCCCTCTCAAGTTTTCAAAAATCGGCTGAAACTATTTCTCTCAGAAAAATGTTACACACTAGACGAATTTATACTTGAAGTTGGTAATGTCCGATCACTTTCATTGAAACAAAAAAGCAGAATTGATTAAATTTCGTTGAAATAATATGAGCTTTTATGTATTGCTTTCTTAATTGTGTTCTAAGCCGCCTAGGTTGAAGAACATTCAATTTTAGGAACACTCATCATGAAACCTGATTGTATCTTCGTTTCCTTTAGGAATTCTCCAAAACTTTTCACACGAGTAAACTGATCATTTATAACTTTTTATCATGACAAATTAAAAAGTACATGTTGCCATTTAAGAAATGGGAGTTGTGAGCATTTCTTTATGGATACTATTCCGTTTTAATGTAATTTTTGATAATTGTTGGAATATATGGAAGCTGCAATTACATGCGAACCTCAGTTTTCAACTGTATCGCACTCCCAAGCTTGCTCTGGTGACTTCTGATTTCGTTTGTCAATTGTAATGATTCAAGTTCGAGTTTCATGGCCAACTTTGTTCGATTGAACAATCAACTGTATCTCCGCCATTTTTCAACCGATTTTCAATTTTGAAGAACAGTGTTATCACAAATTGCGTGCTCTTTCTGATGATGAAAAAATATGTATAGTGTGTCATTTGAAAAAAAAAAAAGTTTTGGGTCACTTCCGTCTGAACTGGATGTGATGAATTTTCAGTAGAGGGGTCAAAATATGCATATTCAAGTACTATAGCGACACACCAAATTTGAAATCTGTATCTTCAAAACTATAGAAACATTGGGGGGCGTAGCTCACCTCGTGGGCACCCGGTAATGTATATATACAGGGTGCCCCAGAATAAAGCGGACAAACTCTGAGGGTAGAATCCTCATTTAATTTCAAGGCTGAAAGTTCCAATAAACATATACCCTAAAATGAGTATTAACCGAGTTACAGGGTGTTGAAAGTGAAACAAAAAAATAATTTTCCAGAATAACTCCATAACGGCTTAACTTTTCGTAATGAAATTTGGTATGTCACTTGACAGCATTCAGTTTCATATTTCAAGGCAAATCATGTGTTTGTAACTCTGAATATTGGGAATGCCCTCAGACATCATGCCTAAAACCACTAACCTCAACGTGTCCTACACCGTGGTCTTCCCTGAAAGAGAAGACTGGGTTCGGAATGAAACTGACCTATGTAGGGCAAATGAAAGGTGGTTCACCGATGGTTCCAAAACTTTGGAAGGTGTCGGAGCCGGAATATATGGTACGAACCCAGTAGTGAAACGCTCATTCAGTTTGGGTAAATTAGCTACGATATTCCAGGCAGAGGTATATGCCATTGAAATGTGTGCAAGGGAGCTGGAAAACCGACATCTCACACGAAAAACAATAAAAATATTTTCAGATAGTCAAGCAGCATTGAAAGCGCTTGAATCCAACTGCTTTAAATCCAGAGCAGTATGGAACTGCAGAGACACCTTGAACCGACTAGCACAAGGCAACAACGTTACCCTAGTTTGGATACCAGGTCACACGGGCCTAGAAGGAAACGAAATAGCGGATGCCCTAGCAAAAGGGGGGGCCGAAACAACGTTCACTGGGCCAGAACCGGTCATCGGTTTAGCATATAGCACTGCCAAGAATGCTACAAACGCCTGGGCAGACAATAAAAGACTTGAGTATTGGCTCAGTCTACCAGGACTAGCCCATTCCAAAGCATTTATTGCTTGTACAAGGAAAAAACAGGACTCTGACAAACTTCTAGAACTCAGTAGAGCACATCTCAGAGTTATAGTAGGTTTGCTCACTGGCCACTGCAAACTCAAACACCACATGCATAAAATCGGACTTGCACAGGATGCACAGTGCCGTCTATGTATGGAGGATGATGAAACGGCTAAACACATCCTGTGTACATGCCCTGCAGCGGCCAGAACCAGATTTTCAATATTTGGCAATACAAAAGTAAGGCCAGAAGATCTGGTAAACTGTTCTCCCAATATGTTATTCAATTTCGTTAAGAGATTGGATATACTGGGAGAAATATAACCATAGGGTGAGCCACAATAGGCCATTGGCCGCAGTGGAGGGCCTGATATGGGCTAACTCACATTTAAACCTAACCTAACCTAACTCTGAATATCCCGAAAACCGTTGATATTTGTGAAACGAAACGTATTCTCTCACTTCCAATTCTGAAAGAATTCAAAAATTTAGGACTATGGCTAGATCCTGAGCTCAGATTCACTAAACATGTCAGCCACCTCAGTCAATCCTCCTACAATGTTTTAAGGCAACTCTATCCAAACAGGGACTTACTTTCATCTGAATTAAAGCTTAAACTTTGTGAGTCACTTATATTCTCTAAAATTTCCTACTGCGACAGTATATATGGACCAGCTTTACGCCAACTTGACCGACACCGCTTGCAACGTATCCAAAATAATTGCCTGAGGTTTTCTTTCGGTGTTCGTAAATACGACCATATATCTGTGCCGATGAAGAAATCAGGTTGGCTGAATCTGGAGAAACTTAGGAAATTGCACCTTCTAACTAATACACATAAAGTTCTAACTTCCCAAGTACCAGATTACCTTTTAAAAAGGCTAAAAAACTTTTCGGACCTTAACAGATTTTCCACTCGTAATAAAACAACACTTATCATTCCAAAGCACAAAACTTCATTTTTCACTCGTAGCTTCTCGTACAACGCACCGAAATATTATAGCTCACTACCAAATGAATTTAGATCCTATTCATTAAATAACTTTAAAAAAAGATTGAAAGTTCTTCTCGGTGAGTAGACTGTCTCCTTTCGAACTGACCGGCTATTAACCAAACTGATATGCATTGCTTTTCTTACTGTTTTATGTATAATATCTACTTTTTAACTCCCACAATGGGGTTAACATATTGTTCATAGTGTTTATTTATTATCCGTATTGTTCATATTGTTCATATTGTTCATATTGTCTATATTCTTTATTTTATCTTATTTCTTTCATGTCTTTCCCTTCAGGAACATAGGGTTGAGTTTAAAAACAGCTCACGCTGACACTCCGCCTTTTCACCTTAGCTGTTAAACTGTACTTGTTCTGTTTGTTCTGTTTGTTTTGTTTTATGGTGAATAAAGACGAAAAATTATTATTATTATTATTATTATTATTCCTTTTTTGTATAGGAAATATTGGGAATTAAGAAAAAGAAGACGAAATCGATATTAATCCAGTGGCGTGAAAGTGGGGAGGGGCGAATAGGGGTACCCACCTGCCGTACGCCCCTGTTTAGAGTTACAAACACACGATTTGCCTTGAAATATGAAACTGAATGCTGAAGTGACATACCAAATTTCATTAAGAAAAGTTAAGCCGTTATGGAGTTATTCTGGAAAATATATTTTTTGTATCACTTTCAACACCCTGTAACTCGGTTATTACTCATTTTAGGGTATATGTTTATTGGAACTTTCAGCCTTAAAATGAAGTGAGGATTCTACTCTCGGAGTTTGTCCCCTTTATTCTGGGACACCCTGAATGATATCAAATGCAATTGATCAGAACGAAATAATAGTACCTAACTTCTGATTGCAAAAAATAAAAACGCCTCACTACTTCAGGATACTTAGGAAACAAGTCATTTCATGTTTCCTACAAGCATCTAAAGATTACCTTCGTGACCCTGGTAAATCATCCGTGGAATCGGAAATTGGTTTTATACCTTCCTCATTTGCATATGCACGCTTTGTAAGGCAGAAAGGTTCATTGAGAAAAGAGAAAAACGATGCACGAAATGTATACATCTACTCGAGAAATAATTACAGAGAGCAGTGATCCTCTTCTTTAGGTCTGCGGCAACAAGTGCATGCAGGGGAGGATTACAACTAATTATTTCCCTCATCTGTCAAAATTTATTCGTTGATAAACCCGATTCGTTCCTTTTGCTGATAAACTGCATGGTTCTTCTTGACAGTTGCCTGAATGCGACACATAATAATTATGTTCATTAATTTACTTATTTACTAATTTACTTAATAATATATTACGTAACAAGTGTTGTAAAAGGCATATTAACGTGGAGGCACCGGTTACTGACATCTTAACGCTCTTAATGTCACGTGTCGAGTTAATTTATTGAATAAAAACTCATATTTCTTTAATTTAAAGGACTTAAAGGCATAATTTCACACATTGGTTATCTATCTTTTGAAATCTTCCATTGGAGGAGTGAATCAAGAATCATAAATCAGATCTGCAAGAGAACCAATGATTGACATGGCAAAATCAACACTGCATCACCTTTTGACATAGTGTGCACAAGTTATTGACATGTGTGAATATATTATATTTAACCTGTGGTAGAAGTCCATTATGTCTCAAAGTGGAGTGGTATGGATATACAAATCAGTAAAACGCAAAGTCGTCTCCACAATTTAATTTCCCATCTAGTTCAAAAGGAAGTTGAAACGGTGAATGACCGCTATCAATCAGATAGCCATCAAAAAGTAGAAGTAGAACATGTTTCGGTCCTATATAGAACCATCATCAGCTATTCAAGAAAATTCTACAATAAAAGAAAGACTATGTACTAAAGACAACAGGCTAATATAAGGCTATACTTACATGGAGAAGAAAATAAAGTAGTGTGATATAAAATGTTAAAATATTATGTAATTAAATAATTTTTAAAAAACCACATTGTTAATTATTGTGTTGAAGTGAACTAATAAGTAACAAAAAATATTTTTATGTTGGGGAGGCTATGAAGCCTTGAGCCCCTTAGTCTTATAGGAGAATTAGGTAGTTTAGACATCGAGCAGAAAAAATTTGAAATTGGATCAATGCACGTGATTGTTGACTGTACAGACGGATATGAATTATAAGATGAACTGACAGGGTGACAACTGACAGCAAAGCCGGAACCACTGTCATGATTACTCTTATGTCAAAATTGACACAGAACAGTGGCGCGAGACTACCGCTCACAGAACAAAAGAAGGAAATGATTCCACCAATACTATTCCCAGCCTGAGGATCTCAAGTCACACAACTGTGCCAACAACAAGCAGAGTAATCAGTACAATAGGGACAAATCATGAAACTAAAGATACAATATTAGTTAGTTTTATTTTATTTTTGTGGAGGACCAAGGCAAACTAGATTTGTTCCTGCCTTGGTCCTCCACAAAAATAAAATAAAACTAACTAATATTGTATCTTTAGTTTCATGATTTGTCCCTATTGTACTGATTACTCTGCTTGTTGTTGGCACAGTTGTGTGACTTGAGATCCTCAGGCTGGGAATAGTATTGGTGGAATCATTTCCTTCTTTTGTTCTGTGAGCGGTAGTCTCGCGCCACTGTTCTGTGTCAATTTTGACATAAGAGTAATCATGACAGTGGTTCCGGCTTTGCTGTCAGTTGTCACCCTGTCAGTTCATCTTATAATTCATATCCGTCTGTACAGTCAACAATCACGTGCATTGATCCAATTTCAAATTTTTTCTGCTCGATGTCTAAACTACCTAATTCTCCTATAAGACTAAGGGGCTCAAGGCTTCATAGCCTCCCCAACATAAAAATATTTTTTGTTACTTATTAGTTCACTTCAACACAATAATTAACAATGTGGTTTTTTAAAAATTATTTAATTACATAATATTTTAACATTTTATATCACACTACTTTATTTTCTTCTCCATGTAAGTATAGCCTTATATTAGCCTGTTGTCTTTAGTACATAGTCTTTCTTTTATTGTAGAATTTTCTTGAATAGCTGATGATGGTTCTATATAGGACCGAAACATGTTCTACTTCTACTTTTTGATGGCTATCTGATTGATAGCGGTCATTCACCGTTTCAACTTCCTTTTGAACTAGATGGGAAATTAAATTGTGGAGACGACTTTGCGTTTTACTGATTTGTATATATTATATTTGTTAAATTCTGAGAAACTCTCAGCCATATTTCTGGATGCCTTCTTAAGAAGGCTTTATACCATTGCCTTCCTGGATCATTTGCGAATGGATTTTTCCTCTGTAGTTTTTTCACCAATATCTCCACACTATCAATGAGTTGGGTTTTAGCTGTTGGAAAACCATATTCAGCTGAATGGAAAATCCATTTTACTAGTATGTCCTTCCCTTCCTTAGTTAGAACGCTCTCAGGACCAATTTTTCTTTCAATCGGCGTTTTGCCTTTGTATTTATATAGGACGGTAGTTCTCGGAACTTTATATAAAATACTTGCCCGTTTCTTGGGCATACCTAGCTGTATATTGTAATCGAACCTTTTTGCCATTTTTGTGTTCTGGAACTAAAGACTGTTACCTACGAAGTATCAATTATTGACAACAAAAACACTTTCTTAATGAAAAGGGGAACATTCTCCATGAAAATTTGAAAATGAAAAATATGATTTTCTTGTAATATCTAACAGAAACCAATTTATTTAATGAATTTGCAATGGAAACTCTCGTGAAAACAAGAGATAATTAAGAAAAATCAACTAAGTATCTGAATGAAAATGCGAATTTTCATTTTAGATGTTTTCTTTTCAGTTTCAGTTCTTTTCACAATATCTATCAGATGTAGTTCAACATCCAGCGTGGCTTTAGCCGGGGAAGTAGTTGTTTTCTATTAGATATTACAAATAAATCACATTTTTCATTTTTCAATTTTCACGGCAGGAGTTATGCTAGTAGTTGATTAACACGGAAAAAAATTGTTTACCAAAATTATTTTTTTTCGTTTAAAAATATATAAATAGATTTTTGCTGTAATCTCAGAAAGTATATGAATTATCGGAAAAACAACTCAACAGGGTGAAAAACAATTCAATTTTCCACAAAAATTTTTCCTATTAATTTTTTACGAAATGCGCTCGTTTTCTCAGAAAACGTGATTGAACGCCGACATCAAATTTCAGGTTCACCCTTACTCGCCTCTGAAAGTTCTGGCGGAGCCGAATATTTGATTGGTCATAACTCTGCTAAAAATGATCGGAGAAGGAAAAGGAAAGAAAACTTCATATCGTTTCTTAAGGCTCCTACCTGCTCATGCAAATATAATATAATATAATAATTAAGTACCTAAAATGTGTTTTTTCTACGTTCATCCAAAAAACAAAACTTTATTGAACTATATTTGGTGGAAAAACTGTCTCTTTATTGCACTGAGTGCAATAAAGACTTTATTGCACTCATCTGTCATTCTACAATAGCGTTCTGTCATAATGACAGACATAAACTTTCAAATCGACGCCAAATTTAGCCCATTTTCTGTGAGATTGTATTACGTCTTGAATAGTTGCATGTTTCATCATATTCATTATATAATGGACTATGAAATTACTAGAAAATTCCTTCGAAAATTATCTGAATTACACAAAATGTTTTTGAATTACTTTTAGCAGATAGATTTAAACGAACAATGTCTTCCTTATAGTTTAGTGCCACCTAAATGAAACATTTTATGGTTTTTGCATGAATGTAGAAAAAATATTGTATGAAACTCGTGCAAAAAGATTTTATTGCACTCGACGTGGAATTGACAACACCTACTTTTTGCACTTGTTGCATAAATAACTATTGTCGCACTTCACGGAGATGTTTGCGGATGATCCGAAAATCATGAATAATTTAGTAAATATGGAATTATTATACTGAAGCAGCAACCCATACCCTCTTTGGACTATAAATATGCAACAATTTTAAAGTAGTGTGACAGGTCCCACTTATACATGCCAAAAAAAAACTTTGTTTTACTCCTTCCTCATTTTCAACTTACCCATGAAATCGGCATTTTCTTCACTGAATGTTATTATGTTAATAATCACCTGCATATACAGAGTGACCCATTTGAAAGCGGGTCACCTCTCTAAAACTGTTATTTATTATCCGATTCTGAAGATCTTTTTTTCAATAGATAGATCATCAATAGTTCTAGTTAGTTGCCATAAATTCGAAATGAAAATCAAAATTTCAAGGTCCACTTTGAATTTTTTTCAAGGTCAAAAATCCAAAAAACATACTAGCAATTTTTTCAAATATAATTTGATGACGCCATTGGATTCGCGACATTTTCCAACGGTTTATGTAAAAATTACATAAGAATGCGTCCATCAATAAAAAAGTTATATAGGAATAAAATTTGAAAATTATGTCGATTGATCAACCCAAAACTTCAATTCGAGAACTTTTATCAAAATTCTGACCACTCCACTGGATTCAGAATATTTCGAAATATATTTGACCAGAATTTCATCGAAATCTACTTATAACTGAGAAAATTATAAAATAATAAAATTTGAAAAGAATGTTGTTTGGTGGAATTTCAGAAAAAAATTATTTTATAATTTTATAATTTGCTTATTCATGAATAGATTTCGGGGAAATTCTGACCAAACATAGTTAAAAATATTCTGAATACTGTGGTGTAGCCAAAATTCTGATAAAAGTTCTGAAATTGAAGTGTTGGGTTGATTTATTGTCACAATTTTCAAATTTTATTCCCGTGTAACTTTTTTATTAATGAACGCATTCCTACGTAATTTTCACATATACCATTTGAAAATATCGTGAATCTAATGGCGTCGTCAAATTCTATTTAAAAAAATCGCTAGTATGTTTTTTGGATTTTTGACCTTGGAATTTTGATTTTCATTTCGAATTTATGGCACTTAACTAGAACTATTGATGATCTATCTATTGAAGAAAAGAACTTCAGAATCGGATAATAAATAACAATTTTAGAGAGGTGGTCCGCTTTCAAATGGGTCACTCTGTATATTTTTAATAACACTATTGTGAATTGCAAATCTCAAGCTTGAAATCACATACTTCATTTTTTATGTAGGATGTGTATGAGCGATTATTTTCAACATTTACTGAAGAAATTGCCGGGATTATGGGTGAGTTGAAAACTGAGGCAGGAATGAAACCCACTTTTTTCTTTGGCATGTATAAGTGAGACTTGTCTCACTAGTCTTAAATCGTTGCGTATGGTCCAAAGAGGGTACTGATTCCTGCTTCAGTATAATTATTTCATATCAACTAAAATACTTATCCATGACTTTCGGATCCTCCGTAATATCGTAGAAGGGTTACGTGAAGAGGGAAATAACAACAACAAAAAATATATTTTTTTTAATGAAACATTTTTTAAGTTCCACCCCTGATTTTTTTGTAAACAATTTTTTTTCTAATAATACATGATGTCGAGATGTCATGTGCCGAGTTTCAGAGTTTGTCTGTCGTTACTGGATTAAATATGAAAAGTGATTCTGCAACTATAGCATCTTCTTCGTAGTTACTTTATCGCATTTTGATGTGAAATTAGATACAGCTATTATGGAAATAGTTGAATATAATTTATATTCTAATATGCTATGGAGGTACTCATCTTGAGCTCTGAGCACACCCTTAATGCATGAACTGATCTTCGAGAAGAATCCTGAATCCTACAAATTATAGTCGATTTGCCACGGATGAAAGCCCTGCGTGATGAATTGATAATAAATTATCTTCATTAACTCTTGGAGCTGTAAGAAATTATCATGATATCACGATTAAAAAAATGAAGAATGAATAAATTTATAGCGAGCGGACATTTAAAAGGTAATTATTGTGGCATGCAGTCAGGATTGAAGTCTAAAAATAATACATTAGCAAATCCTTACGGTCATACATCATGCATTGCTGTAGGTAGTGGATTTGGTAATATGGTTGGGAATATAACTAAGAGAATATTATATAGTCTTTCCAATATCAATTGCAAATCATAAAAACTCGCTCGGAACTCATAGCGGCAAATTTGTTTGACCTGCCATAGGCGGGGATACCTCATTTTATGACTTTATTATTTTAAAAAATACGTATCAAAATGTATCATATTATATAAAAAGCAATCGAATCATTCATTATAAATTGGACGTCATTATGCATACGCCGTTGTTTAGCCAGATACACTTAATTGTAGTCCTAATTGAAACTTAGAAAAAAATCATTATTAAGCTCGTTAACTTGCTACAACTGAATATTAAATTATGAAACGTACAGTAAAACGTTCCTATTCTGTGAGGGCGTTTGGTTTAAACAGGATACCAGACGTGAACTGAGCCCTTTTTGTATCCCATTCGTTTTTTTTTCTTGGAAAACGAAATTTCAAAGCAAAAACCATAAATGAAAATAAATTCTTTGCAAATTAAACAAAACGATGAAGGAAAATAAATTATTTACAAATAAAACAGAAACCTAAAGGTAAATAAATTATTTGCCACTAAAACAAAAAAGAAAAAACGTTTCAATTCCAAAGTTCAAAAATCATCATAGCAGTCAGGATCTTTTGAACTAGAGTCATCATTTGGTTGAATTATAATGGGTTGTAAAGGGGGTAATAAAACATACTCATTTTCTTCTTTGATTACATGTTCAACACAGTTTTTCCAAAGCTCTTGGCGATCTGCGGATAGAACTTTCTTAACGAGTTCTACAACCTCTTTACTAAGTTCTGGAGACTGATTACATTTTCGTAATTCTGATTTTACGTTTGCCCATATTAACTCTATAGGGTTAAATATGCAATAGTAAGGAGGAAGTCTGAGAAGAGTCTGACCCTGCTCTTGGCACAGCTTGTCAATATAATACATTTTCTCTAACTTCAGCCCTTTTATAACAGTAAGCAATTCTTTGTTTGTTGGGCCTTTTTTACGATCACTTGCAGGAAAAGGTATATTTTTTTCAGACATAAACGCTAATATTTGAGCTTTGTTACTGCCACTATTTGGTATCTTAAGGAGTTGCCGCGAGTGATAGGATGCGTTGTCCATAACGATTACTGACTGTGGTGGAATGTTAGGTAAAAGCTGTTCATCAAACCACTTTTCAAATAATTCTGCAGTCATATCTTCATGATAATCGGCAGCACAGTTTTTAATTTTTTTTGCAGATATTAATGAAGCATTAGGTACGAAACCGTCTTTGCTTCCAGCGTGGACTATTATTATGCGTTTCCCTCTAGAACATGGCCCATTCAAACAGCAATTTTTACTACTGTCAACCCAACAAAAATTTACTACATCATGACTGTCAAACCATGTTTCATCTAGATAAATTATGTGTCTATTAGAACTTCTGTAGTCTTTTATCTGACGCAAATAATCTTGTCGCCATTTAACTATCCTTGATGATTCGGTGATCGCTATCCGTTTATTCAATTTTTTGTGTTTAAAACCACATGCCGACAAAACCTGACGCAATGTCTCTAAACTGGTATAAGTGTATTCTGGATAATCTACTAGCTTTTCCTGTATTACTTGCAATGTGGCATATAAACTATAAATTGTTCTGCGTATAAAATCTTGAGTAGCGGTGTCAACTGATTTCAGTTTTTCTTTACATGTTTTTCGCTTCAGAGAATGATCCTCAGCAACCCCTTTCTTAACTACTCGATAAATGGAAATTTTATTTATTTTAGTTAATTCAGCAATTCTTATTACGATTGCATTATCAGATTGCTGAATATTTTCCTTTTTTAAACATTCGAACATATTCAAAATAACTTGTTGTGTTTGTATACCTAAATCTTTATTGTTAAATTCATACCTGTCTTTAATCTCGCTACACTCTGCAACTTCATTATTTTCATTCGCCCAAGGTGTCCAAAACGCCATATTTATGAATTTTATGAATAATACAATTTCTAATTTCAACACACAATACACTCCACTACCTACCCCACTGATAACCAGACTGAATCTGCATTGGAATTTTCTCAACAACACTTGGACTGAGGTTCCTCTGGCGGTTCTTTTGTCGGTTCCGTTTGACTGCGTACGAGGGAGGTGAAATATGTGAAATTTGGCATGAGTGCCGTGCGTTAGCTATGCATATATATTAAATATTTATTACCCCTTATATAACAGTCTTTTGCAATTGATATTGGAAATACTATAATAATCTATACCAGGGTCAATTATTTTGGAAAAAAAAATTCTTAGCAGTTTGTGGAGGATCAAAAAATCTTGGGTAATTTATAAATAAATCAAAAAAAAATGTAAACGACTCAGTAAAAGTTCCGGAAGGGGGGTAGGGGTAGCTAAATATACTTTTTGAGGGTTGGATTGGATCTAGGTTTTTTACGATTCGTAGCTGAAATAACCAGTGTGAAGCTGGCAGCTAAAGCTAGCGGCCAAATTTTCCGAACATTCCCGATTGATCAGTGGCGTGTGTCCCTCTTTTTTTCGGGTACTGAAATTGTAATGAACTCAAATGAACTCAGGATTTCATGAAATGATCTGGTGGATACTACATGGTGTCAATTATTATTTTAATATTGAAAATTATGTGAAAGTGATGGATAATCATAAAATTGAACTGGTGGGTGTAAAATCTGGAAAATTAATATGCATTTATGCCCTGATGGCCGTATGCACGGATGGAAAGAACATGAAAAATGAAGTTTAGAATAATGGCTGTGTGGATTTTTGAATTCATCCGAGGCTTCCACACTGAAAAAAAAAATTATATTATTTTTTTTTTTCATCTTTTTTTCCAACGACTGTTCAGACACTATTGAGCCAGGTGCAATCCTTTTCACCTTCAGAACAACCCTATCCCATGATAGTTCCATTCTCAACTGTTCTGCAGCTTCCTGAGTTATTTTTCAAAAAGTTTAAACAAATAATTTGCCAAAACCGACTACAGAGTGGAAATTTGAATAGTTTGAAAATATAATAAAATTGTTTTCTCAGAAACTAAACATACTGTCAACTTCAAATTATGTATAGTCCATTGCAAGAAGATTCTAAACTTATCAACGAAAGTCCCTGCCAAAGCTGCCTACAGGGTGGAACTAATAAAAAAAATTGAAAATATAATAACATTATCTCACAAACTAATCATACTGTCAACTTCAAATTATTTACAGGTATAGTCCATTGCACAAAGAGTCTGAAAGTATCAACGAAATTCTCTGCCAAAGCTGACTACAGGGTGGAAACTTGAATATTTTAAAAGTATAATCATATTATTTTCTCACAAACTAGACATACTGTCAACTTCAAATGATGTATAGGTATAATCCATTACAAGAAGATTCTAAATGTATCATTGAAAGTCCCTGCCAAAGCTGCCTATAGGGTGAAACTAAGAAATTAAAAAAAAAATTGAAAATATAATAACATTCTTTTCTCACAAACTAAACATGCATTCTATCGGAAAAAGTTCTGATGAAAAGTTGTAGATTTATAACTCTGAAACATTTGTATCACTCATTTTTCAACTTAACCTCGAAATTAACGAGAAAAACGCTAACAAACTTTCTCTTTTGTTTTTTTTTTTGGTTTTTAATTATTATCTTCCTCAGAAAAAACACGATTTTCATGAAACTTGGTGAAAACGTTCTTTTTCGTGTTTTAAATGTGCTGTAATTTTTTCAGAGCAAAATATTTATTTTTCGATTTTATACGAATATAAATTTGAAAAAAAAGCAAAATTTTCAATCGAAAAAGTTCACGAAAAAATTTTCGATTTTTCAAATTTGTTGTCACTCATTTTCTTCTTCGAAACCTGGACTTTGAGATGGTATGTAGAAAATGTATTGTTCGTATGGAAAAATGTTGTTAAAAATGCAAAAAAACAAAAAAAAATGAGAATTTCTTATTTTTAATTGTGTATTAGCTTAAAAATAATGATTTTCATGTAATTATAATGTCATTTACACTTAATGGGAAATGCCTGGGAATGTTTGCGCCTGGCTTCATCTTTAAAGAAATAAGTTAGTTCCTTCAACAGTGCATCCATTCGCACACAACTGATCCATGTTAATGATACTAAAACTAGCCAGAGAACTGAATTTGTATTTTGATTTTTCTGTAATACGAAAGAATTTTTATTTACAAAAAGTGTGGCACTTATATTGTTCAATGTATTGTGGTAGACAAAGATAGACGATTAATTTTTCAGCATTTAAGAGAAACATCTTTTCTCCACAACCGTCACAGAATTTGCCAATTCTGAAATCATATTTGATAACAGAATGGTAACATTCTCGCTTTTCAGATTGAAAAAATATTCTACAACACTTGCTGTCTTATGCACTTTGCGTGTATTTCATTAAATCACTTGTATAAGAATAAATATTCTGATATTGTTTTAGCAATAATTACGTTTGCCTTGACTGGCAACATAGTAACAAGATGTGAAATGAAATGTCAAAATAATTTTTCGTTGACTTCCCATTTGACTATATGTGAAATTTGTGGTTGTGGAGAAAGCACAGTCTGTTACTCGTTTAGAATGAAAATTCGTTATGCTCGTGGTCCTCGTGCTCGCTTTTAGCTCGGAACTTCCCACTCGCATCGAATTTTTCATTCTAACACAGAATACAGAATATACTATTCTGCCCAACTGTGCAAAAAAGGGAAAATAATGTTATTTGCTCAGTTTCTTTTTATGATATGACTGTGATATTTCGACCTGCTACAAATGTAATTTATTCACATAACGTAGTTAAATAAATTATATTTCTGTCTATTAAAGACTCAAGCTCTGCTATTCCATCATTTCGTCGTCATATTTGTACCGTATCGGTTTCATCTCAGTGGCATCGCAGACGTCGCGACGCCCAGCAGTTTGAAACGTCTACGGTACGATGAATTGGGTGATCTTTTGTTCCGAAGTTGATTCATATTCAGTTTTTCAAAGAAACATCGTGGCGTTTTGATAAAAGCAGCTTTTAACTGTGAGGGAGTCAAATGAATGCGACAAATTCAACATTCACATTCAACGAATTCAACACATAATTTCTCTTCATTTTCTGTGAAATAAACCCCAGCCCGATGGCAATTGAAGTCAGAAACATATTTTTCATTATTATCATTTATAGAGTGGAGGAAAGGGGTCAAATGAATGTGACAAAATCAACATTCACATTCAAGGTATTCAGCACTTCATTTCTCAACATTTTTCGTGAAAAAAATCCACAAAAAATAATAGAGAGAGTCAGAAATACTTTTTTCGTTATTTCTAGAGGGTTGGGGGAGTCAAATGAATGCGACAAAATCAACATTCACATTCAACATATTCAACACTTCATTTCTCTTCATTTTCTGTGAAATAAACCCCAGCCAGATGGCAATCGAAGTCAGAAACATATTTTTCATTATTATTATTTATAGAGTGGAGGAAAGTGGTCAAATGAATGCGACAAAATCAAAATTCACATTCAATGTATTCATTACTTCATTTTTCAATATTTTTCGTGAAAAAAAAATCTAAAAATATCATATACTTACAGATTTAGAAACATTTTTTTCATTATATCTCATGATTCACATTCATTAGTTCAAGCTATATATACATGCTTTCCTAGCTATTGATTATAATGCTTTGAAGATAAGATAGGTTCTCATCTTCCTAGAAAATTCATAAGAAAATATTTCACCAACCCAGATGAAAATAAACGTGATAAAATGAAAATCTATATGCTGCCGCAACAACAAGCACGACTTTATCGAAACATAGCGCCGTTCATATTGCTGGCGATTACGTCTTGCCAGTTTCACTCCGATCATACATACATATTTTTTTATATTAATTTTTGCACATTTAGGACTAACATGTATCTGAAACATTTCTGAGCACGTATTTCCCAGTTAATAACATTTCTCATTTTCCTTTAGTCGGTACGTAATCAGAGATACGAAGAGGGTTCTACTGTTTTTTTTTTCTTTCTTTTTGTTCAATCTGGTAAAATATATTGAAGGATTATTCTTTTCAAACTATTTTGTATACAAAACCGTCACCGTAAATGATATTATTAAAGTGGACGTTTTCGAATGATAGACACATGAATGTGTTTCTGGAATTTTAATCGTGTTCTGCTACCTGCTGAAATATTCCAACCTCCCAACTGGGTAATCCATTATTCAAGGCTCTTTTATATGGAAATGAATGTACTAAATTGGATTTATTTACATTTTGGCATGTCATAATAAATTTATTAATGTCCTACTTAGTCCAGTGAAAATGGAGAATTTAGCATTAGGTCACGACCCCTGTCGGGAAATATTTGAATCTGCAGAGCCAGTGCTAGCACGTGCTAGTCAGCTGTTTTTTGTTTGTATACAACTTAACCTGTAGATATCACAGTTATTATTTACTTCGATATTTTAATAACACTTCAATCTAACACTTAAGGGATATGAAAAACCACTCGAGGGGATTACAATAATTAGTCAAACACGATCAAATTGAACGAATCTACAAATGACGATGATTTCATATTATCACATAACAACATAACAATAAACAAAGACTACCTAAGTCGCCATTTTCCTAGCGATAGTAGCGACACCATTGGTCGATTTACTCTCCTATTGTCATGAATGATACATTAACTGAGATAGTTCAAATTTTTCGATATTCAAGAGATTCAAAACTGAAAAAAATATTATCGGGGAAGTGGCTGAGCTAAAACAGCCACACACTATGCAATCTGTCGTACAACGAGTTGTACTACAAATTGGACAAATAATCTGTGCAACCAGTTGGTTAGTAACGGAAAAATAATAAAAAAAAATAAATAAAATAGTGCAAAAGTTGGTTATTCAGTCCAAAATGAATGATTATTGTCCATTTTCACTATTTTAATAGAAGTATATTATACAGCAACCACCGAATATTAATTAAACAGCAACTAAACAACAGGCAAGAATTCCTTTCACTAATCAAAACTATTTTAGTTGCGCCTGCGTGATGTGCAATGTAATTTTAGTTTTTTTTCCTCGGATGCTGTACCGTCACCAGCTACACCTCAGCCTCTTGGGCTTTTTGTGTTTCAATTTTAGGTTGGAAATATCGCAAATGAATTTTCCCTACTCACATACACTATTTGTTTTCACAACTAATATTGGAAACACAAATTTATTATTCATTTCAAATCAAATCAAATCAAATTTATTCATTAAAAAGACCACATTGGTATAAAAACACGTCAAAAGTTCAAATACATAACACGATACAGCACACGATATAAATGGGTTATAACATCAATACACAATCAATATACAATCATAAAATTCAACAATAAATGTGTATGCTACATAATAAAATATTCTTCCAAAGTATAGAATAAGCCGCCCCTTAGAAGTTTTGATAGAGATTTTTTGAATTTGACATGGTTCTTTTGATCTTTTATGTTTGAATGTTTGAATGTTCTTATTTGCCACTCTTGAAAATATAATGTAAATAATACATATACAGTGACCGCCAAAAAGTATGTACCATATGGGAAAAAAGTTTATTATTAGAGTATTGACAAAAAGATTCTTGGGAAAAGTTTGTGCATGTCCGATAACCTAAAAATCGATTTTGACACATGTCACGTGATCGCTGGTAAGGCGGCAAATTGAAAAAAATTACCATGAGTAGTCAAAAAGTCGGATAAAATGGCAAGATATCGAAAAAAGTTATTTGAAAAAGTTGCTTAGAATTCAATTTTATACACATATACAAAGTTTGAGAAAATTATGTGGGAATATTGAAAACAGCAATTTTTTTCAAATAGTTTTCTAGCTGTAGAAAAATATCAAATTATTTTCTTATGAATTGCTTGACCATACTGAAATATTTGTATTCCGATGATAATAACAAAACTTTCTCATTTTCTCCACACCAGAGAGCACTAAATTGAATTTTGTCAGAACCCTTGCTGTTACATTGGTTCGTATCTAATAGATATATCACAATTCCACTATTATTGCGATGATAGGGAGATCCAAAAATATCGTGTTTTTCAGATTATAATCAATTTTTGATGATAATCGTGCACGAACGTTTCACTTCGCACATAATCTTAAAATGCGAAGTGAAACGCTCTGACACGATTATCATCGAAACTTGATTATAATCTGGAAAACATCATGTTTCTGGAGTGTCATGTCATCACAATGGTCGTGGAATTCTGATATAACTGTTAGATACGAACCAATGTAACAGCCAGGTTTTTAACAACATCCAATTTTTTTAATTTAGTGCTTACTGGTGTAGAGAAAATGAGAAAGTTTTGTTATTATCATTGAAATACAAATGTTTCAGTATGGTCAAGCTATTCATATGATAATAATTTGATATTTTTATACAGCTAGGAAAATATTTAAAAAAAAATTCTATTTTCAATTTTCCCTCATTATCTTTTCAAACTTCGTATATGTGTATAAAATTTAATTCTAAGCAACTTTTTCAATCACTTTTTTTGATATCTTGCCATTTTAACCCACTTTTTGCGTTCTCATAGTAATTTTTTTTATTTGCCGCCATACCAGCGATCACGTGACATGTGTCAAAATCGATTTTTAGATTATCGGACATGCACAAACTTTTCCCAAAAATCTTTTTTCTAATACTCTAATAATAAACTTTTTTCCCATATGGTACATACTTTTTGGCGGTCACTGTATAACATTACTGATAATATCTGTCCTATATAAAGTACAGACTTAACTTATTTATATTAATTAATAGTTGATGTGATCGCATCAGCTTCACAAGACTAGTAGTCTGTGCGGGAAGCTGTTGTGATTGTTGTCTACTCACAAAGTTTCGTTTGTACCTGTAGCATGTCAAAATATCGAGTCAACATTAGTTTTGCTCAAATGTTTTGTGATTTGTTTTCCAAATTGTGCAGAACCTCGTCCCCTCAGATTGATTATTTTTTCGGGAATTGTGTTGTATATCTTTGGAGCCATGTATATGAATGATTTTTGTGCAGAAGTTTTATGGGCAAAATGTGTACGCATAATCAATTTGCCTCGTTTGTTGTGGGTTATTTGTGTCAATATGCAGCGAGTTTTTGTATTTATGTAATGATTTACTAATACTGATACAGCATTGTTGTCTGAAGTTTAGTACGTTCAGGGATTCGAATAATGGCTTTGAAAATAACCCTGACGAAGTATTTTTGCAGTGTTATCAGTGGGTAAATGTTCGATTTGTATGTTGTACCATAAATACAAATTCCGTAGGACAGAACTGAGTGTACTAATGCAAAATATAGCATCCTTTTGATATGAAGTGGTAGTATGACTAGTTTGTGGGAAGTAGGTAGGAGTTTGCGTAACCTATTTGTTATGCTATCAATATGACTTTTTCAGGTCATGTTTTCATCGAATATAATACCTAAATATTTTGAACTTTCGGTTTGGCTGATAATTTCACATTCACAATCATTTCGTTCACAGTTCCTTTCATGAAACTTTATTGGTATAGAGAAGGAATTACTGCCTCTCGAGGAGAAATTTATATATTTAGTTTTTTCCGTGTTTATGCACATCTTATTCTGACTGAACCATGCTCTCATCATGTTCAGATCATGTGATATATTCATAAGTACGTCTGTTTCATTTTTGCTTGAATATAGGAGGGCGGTGTCATCTGCGAAAGTGTAGATTTTCCCTTTGAGTTGCATATTACATAGATCGTTGATGTACACGAGGAACAATACCGGGCCCAGTACTGACCCTTGTGGAACTCCGTGCAGAGTACTGAGAGGTTCACTTTTGATGTCTCCTAGTTTGACATATTGAGTTTTCTGTCCTAAATAGCTACGGAACCAATCGAAACACACTCCCCTCACTCCTGCGTCGTAGAGTTTGTCCATCAATATATCATGCGACACAGTGTCAAACGCCTTCTTTATGTCCTGAGGAACTTTATTGTATATTCGGATTCCAATGCTGAGAGGACAGTTCTGGGTTAATTTCAATCTATTTTGTGGGGTATTTAAAAGATTTTGATTTCGTGTGAAATAATTGTGAATGTCTTTGCGACAAAGCAGATTGTTTTTTCTTTTATAGATATAACAGGCAACTTCCAATATGTAAAGATACGTGAGGGGTAATATCTCAAGTTTTTTGAATAGAGGTTTACTCGGCCGCGTTGAATTTTGCATAGCAGAGCTCTTATGCATTTTTTTTTTGGACAATAAAGAGTTTTTTGCAGCCGCAGACTGTCCCCAAAGTATTATACCATAAGTCAGTCTTGATTGAATTTCTGCATAATAGAAGTTTTTCAGATCTTGCATTGTTAGTACTCTATACATGCGCCGTATTTGAAATATTTTGGTATTTACTACCTTGATTGTATTATTTATGTGACCCTCCCAGTTTAAGTTATCACTGATTGTCATACCTAGAAATTTAATGCTGTTATTCCGATTGATGTTATTGTTATTAATATTCATAGTTATACTCTGAACTTGTTTTTGTTTTGTATGGAAAATAAGGAACTCTGTTTTTGTTGTATTTATGTAAAGCATATTTTTGGAAAACCAATATGCAATTTTGGACATTAGATCCTCACAAGCTGTTTGGTTCAAATCTTGTGATTCCTTAGATACATGAATTGATAAGTCATCAGCATATAAAACAATTTTAAAATCGGCCAAATAGTATACTATATCTGCCACATAAAGAGAGAATAATGTAGGTGCTACAACACTTCCCTGAGGTACTCCTATTTCTACAGGCGAAGTGATTGAGTTGTGTGAACTGATCATTTCTCCGTCATTATGGAATATGAGTGAATATTGTTTTCGGTTCGTTAAAAAGGATTTGAACCAGGCATGCGATTTGCCTCTGATACCCAGTGACCAAAGCTTGTCCAATGGTCGATCATGTGGTACAGGGATTATCCTAATATTATTATTAGATCATTGAAAAAATTAATGTAAGGAATGAAAATCATTTGCGACATCCCAACCTAAAATTACATCGCACATCACGCAGGCGCAACTAAATTAATTTTGATTGGTCCATGCGGATTGCCTATAGGGAAGTGATGTGGAAAGGAATTCTTGCAAACAACAGAGCCTCACGTGTTTCTGAAATCGTTTCAACGTGTCGATACGACAGGTCCTCACACTATGCAATCTGTCGTAGATCAGACGCGGTTGTACAACAAATTTTTAACCCGCCAAACTTCCATACGATCCAACCGTGTCGTTCGATTTGTTGAACGACAACGCCACGCACTATGCAATTATCGTTTCGACCGTCGAAACTACTTGGGTTGTACAACTTGTCGTACGATAGATTGCATAGTGTGGGGGGCGTTTTAACGATTATTCTGTGAACTTGGTAGACAAACTTGTTAGTAAACATAGATTTAAGAAAACCCTTCGTATCTCTACGACTATTCGAGTAGGAAAAAACCCTCCTAAATATATGGTTATCTAACAAGAACCTCGAGTTACTCGAGGTCCCACAGTAAAAAAAAATTGTTGTACCAACAATCAATTTCTGGTCAAATTTTTCTTGTTGTTTTGAATGATTTCTTTTTAAATAACAATATAAACGTTTATTTAAAAATAGTACCTTATTCAAATTAACAAATCATTGAAAAATGTGATTTATTTGTAATATCTAACAGAAAACAACTACTTCCCCGGCACAAGCCACGCTGGACATTGAATTACATCTTGATAGATATTGTGAAAAGACTAACTGAAAATGAAAGAAAAAATCTGAAAGTGAAAATTCGCATTTTCATTCAGATAGCTGATTTTTTTTAATTCTCTCTAGTTTTCATTGAATGTACAAAGCAAAGATCTGAATGATCTCTATACCCGGAGTGCTTCTTCTACCTCTCGCAAGGTGGCGCGGCCTAGAACCCGTTCTATCGCGTAGGACCAGAGTAAGTATAGTCAAAATCAGTCTTACTGTGCGCCTGTGCGGAGACTTAATCACCGACTGACTTTTAAGTTTTATCTTATTCCATTGTAAAAATCGTATATGTCTGTCTCATTTATCATTAGGATTTTGTTTGAAAGCATATGATTCGACAACATGGAATAAGATAAAACTAAAAAGTTAGTACTTGATTAAGTCTGACTGATCAGTTTTCGACATTTTCGTTCTAAAATTCGGAATCAGCACGTCAAAGTACGTCCGACGACAAAGTTTTGAAATTCGAAAAATAAAAAATAAAAAAGTTCAGAAAGTATCTCTCACGAGATCTCTCATGATACACTCGACTTTTTTGTCCGTCGATTTTTTTCGTTCAAATTCTCAGTAAATAGTAATTCAGCCATTCTAAATCGATTGGCGTTCGCAGAATTGTTCTATCTCTAACCGTTCTCGAGTTGGTCAGCTCTGAATCATTTTTCAAACGGCTTTTTTGGTGCCAAAAATATTTCTGATCAGTTTTCGACAATTTCGTTCAAAGATTCGGAATCAGCACGTCAAAATACGTCCGAGGACAAAATTTTGAAATTCGAAAAATGAAAAATAAAAAAGTTCAGAAATTATCTCTCGCGAGATCTCTCATGATATACTCGACTTTTTTGTCCGTCGATTCTTTCCGTTCAAAATTTCGACTATTACTAATTTGGTCATTTTGAATCGATTGGCGTTCGCAGAATTGGTCTATCTCTAACCGTTCTCGAGTTGTTCAGCTCTGAATCAGTTTTCAAACGGTTTTTTTGACGCCAAAAATATTTCTGATCAGTTTTCGACATTTTCGTTCAAAGATTCGGAATCAGCACGTCAAAATACGTCCGAGGACAAAATTTCTAAATTCGAAAAACGAAAAATAAAAAAGTTCAGAAATTATCTCTCGCGAGATCTCTCATGGTATACTCGACTTTTTCGTCCGTCAATTTTTTTCTTCCAAATTCTCAGTTAATAGTAAATCAGCCATTCTAAATCGATTGGCGTTCGCAGAATTGGTCTATCTCTAACCGTTCTCGAGTTGGTCAGCTCTGAATCAGTTTTCAAACGGTTTTTTTTGGCGCCAAAAATATTTCTGATCAGTTTTCGACATTTTCGTTCAAAGATTCGGAATCAGCACGTCAAAATACGTCCGAGGACAAAATTTCTAAATTCGAAAAACGAAAAATAAAAAAGTTCAGAAATTATCTCTCGCGAGATCTCTCATGATATACTCGACTTTTTCGTCCGTCGATTTTTTTCGTTCAAATTCTCAGTAAATAGTAATTCAGCCATTCTAAATCGATTGGCGATCGCAGAATTGGTCTATCTCTAACCGTTCTCGAGTTGGTCAGCTCTGAATCAGTTTTCAAACGGTTTTTTTGGCGCCAAAAATATTGCTGATCAGTTTTCGACATTTTCGTTCAAAGATTCGGAATCAGCACGTCAAAATACGTCCGAGGACAAAATTTTTAAATTCGAAAAACGAAAAATAAATAAGTTCAGAAATTATCTCTCGCGATATCTCTCATGATATACTCGACTTTTTCGTCCGTCAATTTTTTTCTTCCAAATTCTCAGTAAATAGTAATTCAGCCATTCTAAATCGATTGGCGTTCGCAGAACTGGTCTCTCTCTAACCGTTCTCGAGTTGGTCAGCTCTGAATCAGTTTTCAAACGGTTTTTTTGGCGCCAAAAATATTTCTGATCAGTTTTCGACATTTTCGTTCAAAGATTCGGAATCAGCACGTCAAAATACGTCCGAGGACAAAATTTTTAAATTCGAAAAACGAAAAATAAAAAAGTACAGAAATTATCTCTCGCGATATCTTTCATGATATACTCGACTTTTTCGTGCGTCAATTTTTTTCGTTCGAATTCTCAGTAAATAGTAATTCAGCCATTCTAAGTCGATTGGCGTTCGCAGAATTGGTCTATCTCTAACCGTTCTCGAGTTGTTCTGCTCTGAATTAGTTTTCAAACGGTTTTTTTGACGCCAAAAATATTTCTGATCAGTTTTCGACATTTTCGTTCAAAGATTCGGAATCAGCACGTCAAAATACGTCCGAGGACAAAATTTCTAAATTCGAAAAACGAAAAATAAAAAAGTTCAGAAATTATCTCTCGCGAGATCTCTCATGATATACTCGACTTTTTCGTCCGTCAATTTTTTTCGTTCAAATTCTCAGTAAATAGTTATTCAGCCATTCTAAATCGATTGGCGTTCGCAGAACTGGTCTATCTCTAACCGTTCTCGAGTTGGTCAGCTCTGAATCAGTTTTCAAACGGTTTTTTTTGGCGCCAAAAATATTTCTGATCAGTTTTCGACATTTTCGTTCAAAGATTCGGAATCAGCACGTCAAAATACGTCCGAGGACAAAATTTCTAAATTCGAAAAACGAAAAATAAAAAAGTTCAGAAATTATCTCTCGCGAGATCTCTCATGATATACTCGACTTTTTCGTCCGTTGATTTTTTTCGTTCAAATTCTCAGTAAATAGTAATTCAGCCATTCTAAATCGATTGGCGTTCGCAGAATTGTTCAATCTCTAACCGTTCTCGAGTTGGTCAGCTCTGAATCAGTTTTCAAACGGTTTTTTTTGGCGCCAAAAATATTTCTGATCAGTTTTCGACATTTTTGTTCAAAGATTCGGAATCAGCACGTCAAAATGCGTCCGAGGACAAAATTTTTAAATTCGAAAAACGAAAAATAAATAAGTTCAGAAATTATCTCTCGCGATATCTCTCATGATATACTCGACTTTTTCGTCCGTCAATTTTTTTCTTCCAAATTCTCAGTAAATAGTAATTCAGCCATTCTAAATCGATTGGCGTTCGCAGAACTGGTCTCTCTCTAACCGTTCTCGAGTTGGTCAGCTCTGAATCAGTTTTCAAACGGTTTTTTTTGGCGCCAAAAATATTTCTGATCAGTTTTCGACATTTTCGTTCAAAGATTCGGAATCAGCACGTCAAAATACGTCCGAGGACAAAATTTTTAAATTCGAAAAACGAAAAATAAAAAAGTACAGAAATTATCTCTCGCGATATCTTTCATGATATACTCGACTTTTTCGTGCGTCAATTTTTTTCGTTCGAATTCTCAGTAAATAGTAATTCAGCCATTCTAAGTCGATTGGCGTTCGCAGAATTGGTCTATCTCTAACCGTTCTCGAGTTGTTCTGCTGTGAATCAGTTTTCAAACGGTTTTTTTGACGCCAAAAATATTTCTGATCAGTTTTCGACATTTTCGTTCAAAGATTCGGAATCAGCACGTCAAAATACGTCCGAGGACAAAATTTCTAAATTCGAAAAACGAAAAATAAAAAAGTTCAGAAATTATCTCTCGCGAGATCTCTCATGATATACTCGACTTTTTCGTCCGTCAATTTTTTTCGTTCAAATTCTCAGTAAATAGTTATTCAGCCATTCTAAATCGATTGGCGTTCGCAGAACTGGTCTATCTCTAACCGTCCTCGAATTGGTCAGCTCTGAATCAGTTTTCAAACGGTTTTTTTTGGCGCCAAAAATATTTCTGATCAGTTTTCGACATTTTCGTTCAAAGATTCGGAATCAGCACGTCAAAATACGTCCGAGGACAAAATTTCTAAATTCGAAAAACGAAAAATAAAAAAGTTCAGAAATTATCTCTCGCGAGATCTCTCATGATATACTCGACTTTTTCGTCCGTCACTTTTTTTGGTTCAAATTCTCAGTAAATAGTAATTTAGCCATTCTAAATCGATTGGCGTTCGCAGAACTGGTCTATCTCTAACCGTTCTCGAGTTGTTCAGCTCTGAATCAGTTTTCAAACTGTTTTTTTGACGCCAAAAATATTTCTGATCAGTTTTCGACATTTTCGTGCAAAGATTCGGAATCAGCACGTCAAAATACGTCCGAGGACAAAATTTCTAAATTCGAAAAACGAAAAATAAAAAAGTTCAGAAATTATCTCTCGCGAGATCTCTCATGATATACTCGACTTTTTCGTCCGTCGATTTTTTTAGTTCAAATTCTCAGTAAATAGTAATTCAGCCATTCTAAATCGATTGGCGTTCGCAGAAATGGTCTATCTCTAACCGTTCTCGAGTTGGTCAGCTCTGAATCAGTTTTCAAACGGTTTTTTTGGCGCCAAAAATATTTCTGATCAGTTTTCGACATTTTCGTTCAAAGATTCGGAATCAGCACGTCAAAATACGTCCGAGGACAAAATTTTTAAATTCGAAAAACGAAAAATAAAAAAGTTCAGAAATTATCTCTCGCGAGATCTCTCATGATATACTCGACTTTTTCGTCCGTCGATTTTTTTAGTTCAAATTCTCAGTAAATAGTAATTCAGCCATTCTAAATCGATTGGCGTTCGCAGAATTGTTCTATCTCTAACCGTTCTCGAGTTGGTCAGCTCTGAATCAGTTTTCAAACGTTTTTTTTGGCGCCAAAAATATTTCTGATCAGTTTTCGACATTTTCGTTCAAAGATTCGGAATCAGCACGTCAAAATACGTCCGAGGACAAACTTTTTAAATTCGAAAAACGAAAAATAAAAAAGTTCAGAAATTATCTCTCGCGATATCTCTCATGATATACTCGACTTTTTCGTCCGTCGATTTTTTTCGTTCAAATTCTTAGTAAATAGTAATTCAGCCATTCTAAATCGATTGGCGTTCGCAGAATTGGTCTATCTCTAACCGTTCTCGAGTTGGTCAGCTCTGAATCAGTTTTCAAACGGTTTTTTTTTACGCCAAAAATATTTCTGATCAGTTTTCGACATTTTCGTTCAAAGATTCGGAATCAGCACGTCAAAATACGTCCGAGGACAAAATTTCTAAATTCGAAAAACGAAAAATAAAAAAGTTCAGAAATTATCTCTCGCGAGATCTCTCATGATATACTCGACTTTTTCGTCCGTCGATTTTTTTAGTTCAAATTCTCAGTAAATAGTAATTCAGCCATTCTAAATCGATTGGCGTTCGCAGAATTGGTCTATCTCTAACCGTTCTCGAGTTGGTCAGCTCTGAATCAGTTTTCAAACGGTTTTTTTGACGCCAAAAATATTTCTGATCAGTTTTCGACATTTTCGTTCAAAGATTGGGAATCAGCACGTCAAAATACGTCCGAGGACAAAATTTTTAAATTCGAAAAACGAAAAATAAAAAAGTTCAGAAATTATCTCTCGCGAGATCTCTCATGATATACTCGACTTTTTCGTCCGTCGATTTTTTTAGTTCAAATTCTCAGTAAATAGTAATTCAGCCATTCTAAATCGATTGGCGTTCGCAGAATTGGTCTATCTCTAACCGTTCTCGAGTTGGTCAGCTCTGAATCAGTTTTCAAACGGTTTTTTTGGCGCCAAAAATATTTCTGATCAGTTTTCGACATTTTCGTTCAAAGATTCGGAATCAGCACGTCAAAATACGTCCGAGGACAAAATTTCTAAATTCGAAAAACGAAAAATAAAAAAGTTCAGAAATTATCTCTCGCGAGATCTCTCATGATATACTCGACTTTTTCGTCCGTCACTTTTTTTGGTTCAAATTCTCAGTAAATAGTAATTTAGCCATTCTAAATCGATTGGCGTTCGCAGAACTGGTCTATCTCTAACCGTTCTCGAGTTGTTCAGCTCTGAATCAGTTTTCAAACGGTTTTTTTGACGCCAAAAATATTTCTGATCAGTTTTCGACATTTTCGTTCAGAGATTCGAAATCAGCACGTCAAAATACGTCCGAGGACAAAATTTTTAAATTCGAAAAACGAAAAATAAAAAAGTTCAGAAATTATCTCTCGCGAGATCTCTCATGATATACTCGACTTTTTCGTCCGTCGATTTTTTTAGTTCAAATTCTCAGTAAATAGTAATTCAGCCATTCTAAATCGATTGGCGTTCGCAGAATTGGTCTATCTCTAACCGTTCTCGAGTTGGTCAGCTCTGAATCAGTTTTCAAACGGTTTTTTTGGCGCCAAAAATATTTCTGATCAGTTTTCGACATTTTCGTTGAAAGATTCGGAATCAGCACCTCAAAATACGTCCGAGGACAAAATTTTTAAATTCGAAAAACGAAAAATAGTAATTCAGCCATTCTAAATCGATTGGCGATCGCAGAATTGGTCTATCTCTAACCGTTCACGAGTTGGTCAGTTCTGAATCAGTTTTCAAACGGTTTTTTTGACGCCAAAAATATATCTGATCAGTTTTCGACATTTTCGTTCAAAGATTCGGAATCAGCACGTCAAAATACGTCCGAGGACAAAATTTCTAAATTCGAAAAACGAAAAATAAAAAAGTTCAGAAATTATCTCTCGCGATATCTTTCATGATATACTCGACTTTTTCGTCCGTCAATTTTTTTCGTTCGAATTCTCAGTAAATAGTAATTCAGCCATTCTAAATCGATTGGCGTTCGCAGAACTGGTCTATCTCTAACCGTTCTCGAGTTGTTCAGCTCTGAATCAGTTTTCAAACGGTTTTTTTGACGCCAAAAATATTTCTGATCAGTTTTCGACATTTTCGTTCAGAGATTCGGAATCAGCACGTCAAAATACGTCCGAGGACAAAATTTCTAAATTCGAATAACGAAAAATAGAAAAGTTCAGAAATTATCTCTCGCGAGATCTCTCATGATATACTCGACTTTTTCGTCCGTCGATTTTTTTATTTCAAATTCTCAGTAAATGGTAATTCAGCCATTCTAAATCGATTGGCGTTCGCAGAATTGGTCTATCTCTAACCGTTCTCGAGTTGGTCAGCTCTGAATCAGTTTTCAAACGGTTTTTTTGGCGCCAAAAATATTTCTGATTAGTTTTCGACATTTTCGTTCAAAGATTCGGAATCAGCACGTCAAAATACGTCCGAGGACAAAATTTTTAAATTCGAAAAACGAAAAATAAAAAAGTTCAGAAATTATCTCTCGCGAGATCTCTCATGATATACTCGACTTTTTCGTCCGTCGATTTTTTTCGTTCAAATTCTCAGTAAATAGTAATTCAGCCATTCTAAATCGATTGGCGATCGCAGAATTGGTCTATCTCTAACCGTTCACGAGTTGGTCAGCTCTGAATCAGTTTTCAAACGGTTTTTTTGGCGCCAAAAATATTTCTGATCGGTTTTCGACATTCTCGTTTAAAGATTCGGAATCAGCACGTCAAAATACGTCCGAGGAGAAAATTTCTAAATTCGAAAAACGAAAAATAAAAAAGTTCAGAAATTATCTCTCGCGATATCTCTCATGATATACTCGACTTTTTCGTCCGTCGATTTTTTTCGTTCAAATTCTTAGTAAATAGTAATTCAGCCATTCTAAATCGATTGGCGTTCGCAGAAATGGTCTATCTCTAACCGTTCTCGAGTTGGTCAGCTCTGAATCAGTTTTCAAACGGTTTTTTTTTACGCCAAAAATATTTCTGATCAGTTTTCGACATTTTCGTTCAAAGATTCGGAATCAGCACGTAAAAATACGTCCGAGGACAAAATTTCTAAATTCGAAAAACGAAAAATAAAAAAGTTCAGAAATTATCTCTCGCGAGATCTCTCATGATATACTCGACTTTTTCGTCCGTCAATTTTTTTCGTTCAAATCCTCAGTAAATAGTAATTCAGCCATTCTAAATCGATTGGCGATCGCAGAATTGGTCTATCTCTAACCGTTCTCGAGTTGGTCAGCTCTGAATCAGTTTTCAAACGGTTTTTTTGGCGCCAAAAATATTTCTGATCAGTTTTCGACATTTTCGTTCAAAGATTCGGAATCAGCACGTAAAAATACGTCCGAGGACAAAATTTCTAAATTCGAAAAACGAAAAATAAAAAAGTTCAGAAATTATCTCTCGCGAGATCTCTCATGATATACTCGACTTTTTCGTCCGTTGATTTTTTTCGTTCAAATTCTCAGTAAATAGTAATTCAGCCATTCTAAATCGATTGGCGTTCGCAGAATTGTTCAATCTCTAACCGTTCTCGAGTTGGTCAGCTCTGAATCAGTTTTCAAACGGTTTTTTTGGCGCCAAAAATATTTCTGATCAGTTTTCGACATTTTTGTTCAAAGATTCGGAATCAGCACGTCAAAATGCGTCCGAGGACAAAATTTTTAAATTCGAAAAACGAAAAATAAATAAGTTCAGAAGTTATCTCTCGCGATATCTCTCATGATATACTCGACTTTTTCGTCCGTCAATTTTTTTCTTCCAAATTCTCAGTAAATAGTAATTTAGCCATTCTAAATCGATTGGCGTTCGCAGAACTGGTCTATCTCTAACCGTTCTCGAGTTGGTCAGCTCTGAATCAGTTTTCAAACGGTTTTTTTTTACGCCAAAAATATTTCTGATCAGTTTTCGACATTTTCGTTCAAAGATTCGGAATCAGCACGTCAAAATACGTCCGAGGACAAAATTTCTAAATTCGAAAAACGAAAAATAAAAAAGTTCAGAAATTATCTCTCGCGAGATCTCTCATGATATACTCGACTTTTTCGTCCGTCAATTTTTTTCGTTCAAATTCTCAGTAAATAGTTATTCAGCCATTCTAAATCGATTGGCGTTCGCAAAACTGGTCTATCTCTAACCGTTCTCGAGTTGTTTAGCTCTGAATCAGTTTTCAAACGGTTTTTTTGACGCCAAAAATATTTCTGATCAGTTTTCGACATTTTCGTTCAAAGATTCGGAATCAGCACGTCAAAATACGTCCGAGGACAAAATTTCTAAATTCGAAAAATGAAAAATAAAAAAGTTCAGAAATTATCTCTCGCGAGATCTCTCATGGTATACTCGACTTTTTCGTCCGTCAATTTTTTTCTTCCAAATTCTCAGTTAATAGTAATTCAGCCATTCTAAATCGATTGGCGTTCGCAGAACTGGTCTATCTCTAACCGTTCTCGAGTTGTTCAGCTCTGAATCAGTTTTCAAACGGTTTTTTTGACGCCAAAAATATTTCTGATCAGTTTTCGACATTTTCGTTCAAAGATTCGGAATCAGCACGTCAAAATACGTCCGAGGACAAAATTTCTAAATTCGAAAAACGAAAAATAAAAAAGTTCAGAAATTATCTCTCGCGAGATCTCTCATGATATACTCGACTTTTTCGTCCGTCGATTTTTTTCGTTCAAATTCTCAGTTAATAGTAATTCAGCCATTCTAAATCGATTGGCGATCGCAGAATTGGTCTATCTCTAACCGTTCTCGAGTTGGTCAGCTCTGAATCAGTTTTCAAACGGTTTTTTTGTCGCCAAAAATATTGCTGATCAGTTTTCGACATTTTCGTTCAAAGATTCGGAATCAGCACGTCAAAATACGTCCGAGGACAAAATTTTTAAATTCGAAAAACGAAAAATAAATAAGTTCAGAAATTATCTCTCGCGATATCTCTCATGATATACTCGACTTTTTCGTCCGTCAATTTTTTTCTTCCAAATTCTCAGTAAATAGTAATTCAGCCATTCTAAATCGATTGGCGTTCGCAGAACTGGTCTCTCTCTAACCGTTCTCGAGTTGGTCAGCTCTGAATCAGTTTTCAAACGGTTTTTTTGGCGCCAAAAATATTTCTGATCAGTTTTCGACATTTTCGTTCAAAGATTCGGAATCAGCACGTCAAAATACGTCCGAGGACAAAATTTTTAAATTCGAAAAACGAAAAATAAAAAAGTACAGAAATTATCTCTCGCGATATCTTTCATGATATACTCGACTTTTTCGTGCGTCAATTTTTTTCGTTCGAATTCTCAGTAAATAGTAATTCAGCCATTCTAAGTCGATTGGCGTTCGCAGAATTGGTCTATCTCTAACCGTTCTCGAGTTGTTCTGCTCTGAATCAGTTTTCAAACGGTTTTTTTGACGCCAAAAATATTTCTGATCAGTTTTCGACATTTTCGTTCAAAGATTCGGAATCAGCACGTCAAAATACGTCCGAGGACAAAATTTCTAAATTCGAAAAACGAAAAATAAAAAAGTTCAGAAATTATCTCTCGCGAGATCTCTCATGATATACTCGACTTTTTCGTCCGTCAATTTTTTTCGTTCAAATTCTCAGTAAATAGTTATTCAGCCATTCTAAATCGATTGGCGTTCGCAGAACTGGTCTATCTCTAACCGTTCTCGAGTTGGTCAGCTCTGAATCAGTTTTCAAACGGTTTTTTTGGCGCCAAAAATATTTCTGATCAGTTTTCGACATTTTCGTTCAAAGATTCGGAATCAGCACGTCAAAATACGTCCGAGGACAAAATTTCTAAATTCGAAAAACGAAAAATAAAAAAGTTCAGAAATTATCTCTCGCGAGATCTCTCATGATATACTCGACTTTTTCGTCCGTCACTTTTTTTTGGTTCAAATTCTCAGTAAATAGTAATTAAGCCATTCTAAATCGATTGGCGTTCGCAGAACTGGTCTATCTCTAACCGTTCTCGAGTTGTTCAGCTCTGAATCAGTTTTCAAACGGTTTTTTTGACGCCAAAAATATTTCTGATCAGTTTTCGACATTTTCGTTCAAAGATTCGGAATCAGCACGTCAAAATACGTCCGAGGACAAAATTTATAAATTCGAAAAAGGAAAAATAAAAAAGTTCAGAAATTATCTCTCGCGAGATCTCTCATGATATACTCGACTTTTTCGTCCGTTGATTTTTTTCGTTCAAATTCTCAGTAAATAGTAATTCAGCCATTCTAAATCGATTGGCGTTCGCAGAATTGTTCAATCTCTAACCGTTCTCGAGTTGGTCAGCTCTGAATCAGTTTTCAAACGGTTTTTTTGGTGCCAAAAATATTTCTGATCAGTTTTCGACATTTTTATTCAAAGATTCGGAATCAGCACGTCAAAATGCGTCCGAGGACAAAATTTTTAAATTCGAAAAACGAAAAATAAATAAGTTCAGAAGTTATCTCTCGCGATATCTCTCATGATATACTCGACTTTTTCGTCCGTCAATTTTTTTCTTCCAAATTCTCAGTAAATAGTAATTCAGCCATTCTAAATCGATTGGCGTTCGCAGAACTGGTCTCTCTCTAACCGTTCTCGAGTTGGTCAGCTCTGAATCAGTTTTCAAACGGTTTTTTTTGGCGCCAAAAATATTTCTGATCAGTTTTCGACATTTTCGTTCAAAGATTCGGAATCAGCACGTCAAAATACGTCCGAGGACAAACTTTTTAAATTCGAAAAACGAAAAATAAAAAAGTTCAGAAATTATCTCTCGCGATATCTCTCATGATATACTCGACTTTTTCGTCCGTCGATTTTTTTCGTTCAAATTCTTAGTAAATAGTAATTCAGCCATTCTAAATCGATTGGCGTTCGCAGAATTGGTCTATCTCTAACCGTTCTCGAGTTGGTCAGCTCTGAATCAGTTTTCAAACGGTTTTTTTTTTACGCCAAAAATATTTCTGATCAGTTTTCGACATTTTCGTTCAAAGATTCGGAATCAGCACGTCAAAATACGTCCGAGGACAAAATTTCTAAATTCGAAAAACGAAAAATAAAAAAGTTCAGAAATTATCTCTCGCGAGATCTCTCATGATATACTCGACTTTTTCGTCCGTCAATTTTTTTCGTTCAAATTCTCAGTAAATAGTTATTCAGCCATTCTAAATCGATTGGCGTTCGCAAAACTGGTCTATCTCTAACTGTTCTCGAGTTGTTCAGCTCTGAATCAGTTTTCAAACGGTTTTTTTGACGCCAAAAATATTTCTGATCAGTTTTCGACATTTTCGTTCAAAGATTCGGAATCAGCACGTCAAAATACGTCCGAGGACAAAATTTCTAAATTCGAAAAACGAAAAATAAAAAAGTTCAGAAATTATCTCTCGCGAGATCTCTCATGGTATACTCGACTTTTTCGTCCGTCAATTTTTTTCTTCCAAATTCTCAGTTAATAGTAATTCAGCCATTCTAAATCGATTGGCGTTCGCAGAACTGGTCTATCTCCAACCGTTCTCGAGTTGTTCAGCTCTGAATCAGTTTTCAAACGGTTTTTTTGACGCCAAAAATATTTCTGATCAGTTTTCGACATTTTCGTTCAAAGATTCGGAATCAGCACGTCAAAATACGTCCGAGGACAAAATTTCTAAATTCGAAAAACGAAAAATAAAAAAGTTCAGAAATTATCTCTCGCGAGATCTCTCATGATATACTGGACTTTTTCGTCCGTCACTTTTTTTTGGTTCAAATTCTCAGTAAATAGTAATTTAGCCATTCTAAATCGATTGGCGTTCGCAGAACTGGTCTATCTCTAACCGTTCTCGAGTTGTTCAGCTCTGAATCAGTTTTCAAACGGTTTTTTTGACGCCAAAAATATTTCTGATCAGTTTTCGACATTTTCGTTCAAAGATTCGGAATCAGCACGTCAAAATACGTCCGAGGACAAAATTTATAAATTCGAAAAAGGAAAAATAAAAAAGTTCAGAAATTATCTCTCGCGAGATCTCTCATGATATACTCGACTTTTTCGTCCGTTGATTTTTTTCGTTCAAATTCTCAGTAAATAGTAATTCAGCCATTCTAAATCGATTGGCGTTCGCAGAATTGTTCAATCTCTAACCGTTCTCGAGTTGGTCAGCTCTGAATCAGTTTTCAAACGGTTTTTTTTGGCGCCAAAAATATTTCTGATCAGTTTTCGACATTTTTGTTCAAAGATTCGGAATCAGCACGTCAAAATGCGTCCGAGGACAAAATTTTTAAATTCGAAAAACGAAAAATAAATAAGTTCAGAAATTATCTCTCGCGATATCTCTCATGATATACTCGACTTTTTCGTCCGTCGATTTTTTTCGTTCAAATTCTCAGTAAATAGTAATTCAGCCATTCTAAATCGATTGGCGTTCGCAGAACTGGTCTCTCTCTAACCGTTCTCGAGTTGGTCAGCTCTGAATCAGTTTTCAAACGGTTTTTTTTGGCGCCAAAAATATTTCTGATCAGTTTTCGACATTTTCGTTCAAAGATTCGGAATCAGCACGTCAAAATACGTCCGAGGACAAACTTTTTTAATTCGAAAAACGAAAAATAAAAAAGTTCAGAAATTATCTCTCGCGATATCTCTCATGATATACTCGACTTTTTCGTCCGTCAATTTTTTTCGTTCAAATTCTCAGTAAATAGTTATTCAGCCATTCTAAATCGATTGGCGTTCGCAGAACTGGTCTATCTCTAACCGTTCTTGAGTTGGTCAGCTCTGAATCAGTTTTCAAACGGTTTTTTTGGCGCCAAAAATATTTCTGATCAGTTTTCGACATTTTCGTTCAAAGATTCGGAATCAGCACGTCAAAATACGTCCGAGGACAAAATTTCTAAATTCGAAAAACGAAAAATAAAAAAGTTCAGAAATTATCTCTCGCGAGATCTCTCATGATATACTCGACTTTTTCGTCCGTCAATTTTTTTCGTTCAAATTCTCAGTAAATAGTTATTCAGCCATTCTAAATCGATTGGCGTTCGCAGAACTGGTCTATCTCTAACCGTTCTCGAGTTGTTCAGCTCTGAATCAGTTTTCAAACGGTTTTTTTGACGCCAAAAATATTTCTGATCAGTTTTCGATATTTTCGTTCAAAGATTCGGAATCAGCACGTCAAAATACGTCCGAGGACAAAATTTCTAAATTCGAAAAACGAAAAATAAAAAAGTTCAGAAATTATCTCTCGCGAGATCTCTCATGATATACTCGAATTTTTCGTCCGTCGATTTTTTTCGTTCAAATTCTCAGTTAATAGTAATTCAGCCATTCTAAATCGATTGGCGATCGCAGAATTGGTCTATCTCTAACCGTTCTCGAGTTGGTCAGCTCTGAATCAGTTTTCAAACGGTTTTTTTGGCGCCAAAAATATTGCTGATCAGTTTTCGACATTTTCGTTCAAAGATTCGGAATCAGCACGTCAAAATACGTCCGAGGACAAAATTTTTAAATTCGAAAAACGAAAAATAAATAAGTTCAGAAATTATCTCTCGCGATATCTCTCATGATATACTCGACTTTTTCGTCCGTCAATTTTTTTCTTCCAAATTCTCAGTAAATAGTAATTCAGCCATTCTAAATCGATTGGCGTTCGCAGAACTGGTCTCTCTCTAACCGTTCTCGAATCAGTTTTCAAACGGTTTTTTTGGCGCCAAAAATATTTCTGATCAGTTTTCGACATTTTCGTTCAAAGATTCGGAATCAGCACGTCAAAATACGTCCGAGGACAAACTTTTTAAATTCGAAAAACGAAAAATAAAAAAGTTCAGAAATTATCTCTCGCGATATCTCTCATGATATACTCGACTTTTTCGTCTGTCGATTTTTTCCGTTCAAATTCTTAGTAAATAGTAATTCAGCCATTCTAAATCGATTGGCGTTCGCAGAATTGGTCTATCTCTAACCGTTCTCGAGTTGGTCAGCTCTGAATCAGTTTTCAAACGGTTTTTTTTTACGCCAAAAATATTTCTGATCAGTTTTCGACATTTTCGTTCAAAGATTCGGAATCAGCACGTCAAAATACGTCCGAGGACAAAATTTCTTAATTCGAAAAACGAAAAATAAAAAAGTTCAGAAATTATCTCTCGCGAGATCCCTCATGATATACTCGACTTTTTCGTCCGTCAATTTTTTTCGTTCAAATTCTCAGTAAATAGTTATTCAGCTATTCTAAATCGATTGGCGATCGCAAAACTGGTCTATCTCTAACCGTTCTCGAGTTGGTCAGCTCTGAATCAGTTTTCAAACGGTTTTTTTGGCGCCAAAAATATTTCTGATCAGTTTTCGACATTTTCGTTCAAAGATTCGGAATCAGCACGTCAAAATACGTCCGAGGACAAAATTTCTAAATTCGAAAAACGAAAAATAAAAAAGTTCAGAAATTATCTCTCGCGAGATCTCTCATGGTATACTCGACTTTTTCGTCCGTCACTTTTTTTTGGTTCAAATTCTCAGTAAATAGTAATTTAGCCATTCTAAATCGATTGGCGTTCGCAGAACTGGTCTATCTCTAACCGTTCTCGAGTTGTTCAGCTCTGAATCAGTTTTCAAACGGTTTTTTTGACGCCAAAAATATTTCTGATCAGTTTTCGACATTTTCGTTCAAAGATTCGGAATCAGCACGTCAAAATACGTCCGAGGACAAAATTTATAAATTCGAAAAAGGAAAAATAAAAAAGTTCAGAAATTATCTCTCGCGAGATCTCTCATGATATACTCGACTTTTTCGTCCGTTGATTTTTTTCGTTCAAATTCTCAGTAAATAGTAATTCAGCCATTCTAAATCGATTGGCGTTCGCAGAATTGTTCAATCTCTAACCGTTCTCGAGTTGGTCAGCTCTGAATCAGTTTTCAAACGGTTTTTTTGGCGCCAAAAATATTTCTGATCAGTTTTCGACATTTTTGTTCAAAGATTCGGAATCAGCACGTCAAAATGCGTCCGAGGACAAAATTTTTAAATTCGAAAAACGAAAAATAAATAAGTTCAGAAATTATCTCTCGCGATATCTCTCATGATATACTCGACTTTTTCGTCCGTCGATTTTTTTCGTTCAAATTCTCAGTAAATAGTAATTCAGCCATTCTAAATCGATTGGCGTTCGCAGAACTGGTCTCTCTCTAACCGTTCTCGAGTTGGTCAGCTCTGAATCAGTTTTCAAACGGTTTTTTTGGCGCCAAAAATATTTCTGATCAGTTTTCGACATTTTTATTCAAAGATTCAGAATCAGCACGTCAAAATGCGTCCGAGGACAAAATTTTTAAATTCGAAAAACGAAAAATAAATAAGTTCAGAAGTTATCTCTCGCGATATCTCTCATGATATACTCGACTTTTTCGTCCGTCAATTTTTTTCTTCCAAATTCTCAGTAAATAGTAATTCAGCCATTCTAAATCGATTGGCGTTCGCAGAACTGGTCTCTCTCTAACCGTTCTCGAGTTGGTCAGCTCTGAATCAGTTTTCAAACGGTTTTTTTGGCGCCAAAAATATTTCTGATCAGTTTTCGACATTTTCGTTCAAAGATTCGGAATCAGCACGTCAAAATACGTCCGAGGACAAACTTTTTAAATTCGAAAAACGAAAAATAAAAAAGTTCAGAAATTATCTCTCGCGATATCTCTCATGATATACTCGACTTTTTCGTCCGTCGATTTTTTCCGTTCAAATTCTTAGTAAATAGTAATTCAGCCATTCTAAATCGATTGGCGTTCGCAGAATTGGTCTATCTCTAACCGTTCTCGAGTTGGTCAGCTCTGAATCAGTTTTCAAACGGTTTTTTTTTACGCCAAAAATATTTCTGATCACTTTTCGACATTTTCGTTCAAAGATTCGGAATCAGCACGTCAAAATACGTCCGAGGACAAAATTTCTTAATTCGAAAAACGAAAAATAAAAAAGTTCAGAAATTATCTCTCGCGAGATCCCTCATGATATACTCGACTTTTTCGTCCGTCAATTTTTTTCGTTCAAATTCTCAGTAAATAGTTATTCAGCCATTCTAAATCGATTGGCGATCGCAAAACTGGTCTATCTCTAACCGTTCTCGAGTTGTTCAGCTCTGAATCAGTTTTCAAACGGTTTTTTTGACGCCAAAAATATTTCTGATCAGTTTTCGACATTTTCGTTCGAAGATTCGGAATCAGCACGTCAAAATACGTTCGAGGACAAAATTTCTAAATTCGAAAAACGAAAAATAAAAAAGTTCAGAAATTATCTCTCGCGAGATCTCTCATGGTATACTCGACTTTTTCGTCCGTCAATTTTTTTCTTCCAAATTCTCAGTTAATAGTAATTCAGCCATTCTAAATCGATTGGCGTTCGCAGAACTGGTCTATCTCTAACCGTTCTCGAGTTGTTCAGCTCTGAATCAGTTTTCAAACGGTTTTTTTGACGCCAAAAATATTTCTGATCAGTTTTCGACATTTTCGTTCAAAGATTCGGAATCAGCACGTCAAAATACGTCCGAGGACAAAATTTCTAAATTCGAAAAACGAAAAATAAAAAAGTTCAGAAATTATCTCTCGCGAGATCTCTCATGATATACTCGACTTTTTCGTCCGTCACTTTTTTTTGGTTCAAATTCTCAGTAAATAGTAATTTAGCCATTCTAAATCGATTGGCGTTCGCAGAACTGGTCTATCTCTAACCGTTCTCGAGTTGTTCAGCTCTGAATCAGTTTTCAAACGGTTTTTTTGACGCCAAAAATATTTCTGATCAGTTTTCGACATTTTCGTTCAAAGATTCGGAATCAGCACGTCAAAATACGTCCGAGGACAAAATTTATAAATTCGAAAAAGGAAAAATAAAAAAGTTCAGAAATTATCTCTCGCGAGATCTCTCATGATATACTCGACTTTTTCGTCCGTTGATTTTTTTCGTTCAAATTCTCAGTAAATAGTAATTCAGCCATTCTAAATCGATTGGCGTTCGCAGAATTGTTCAATCTCTAACCGTTCTCGAGTTGGTCAGCTCTGAATCAGTTTTCAAACGGTTTTTTTGGCGCCAAAAATATTTCTGATCAGTTTTCGACATTTTTGTTCAAAGATTCGGAATCAGCACGTCAAAATGCGTCCGAGGACAAAATTTTTAAATTCGAAAAACGAAAAATAAATAAGTTCAGAAATTATCTCTCGCGATATCTCTCATGATATACTCGACTTTTTCTTCCTTCGTTTTTGTTCGTTCAAATTCTTAGTAAATAGTAATTCAGCCATTCTAAATCGATTGGCGTTCGCAGAATTGGTCTATCTCTAACCGTTCTCGAGTTGGTCAGCTCTGAATCAGTTTTCGACATTTTCGTTCAAAGATTCGGAATCAGCACGTCAAAATACGTCCGAGGACAAACTTTTTTAATTCGAAAAACGAAAAATAAAAAAGTTCAGAAATTATCTCTCGCGATATCTCTCATGATATACTCGACTTTTTCTTCCTTCGTTTTTGTTCGTTCAAATTCTTAGTAAATAGTAATTCAGCCATTCTAAATCGATTGGCGTTCGCAGAATTGGTCTATCTCTAACCGTTCTCGAGTTGGTCAGCTCTGAATCAGTTTTCGACATTTTCGTTCAAAGATTCGGAATCAGCACGTCAAAATACGTCCGAGGACAAAATTTCTAAATTCGAAAAACGAAAAATAAAAAAGTTCAGAAATTATCTCTCGCGAGATCTCTCATGATATACTCGACTTTTTCGTCCGTCAATTTTTTTCGTTCAAATTCTCAGTAAATAGTTATTCAGCCATTCTAAATCGATTGGCGTTCGCAAAACTGGTCTATCTCTAACCGTTCTCGAGTTGTTCAGCTCTGAATCAGTTTTCAAACGGTTTTTTTGACGCCAAAAATATTTCTGATCAGTTTTCGACATTTTCGTTCAAAGATTCGGAATCAGCACGTCAAAATACGTCCGAGGACAAAATTTCTAAATTCGAAAAACGAAAAATAAAAAAGTTCAGAAATTATCTCTCGCGAGATCTCTCATGATATACTCGACTTTTTCGTCCGTCAATTTTTTTCGTTCAAATTCTCAGTAAATAGTTATTCAGCCATTCTAAATCGATTGGCGTTCGCAAAACTGGTCTATCTCTAACCGTTCTCGAGTTGTTCAGCTCTGAATCAGTTTTCAAACGGTTTTTTTGACGCCAAAAATATTTCTGATCAGTTTTCGAATTTTTGGTTCAAAGATTCGGAATCAGCACGTCAAAATACGTCCGAGGACAAAATTTCTAAATTCGAAAAACGAAAAATAAAAAAGTTCAGAAATTATCTCTCGCGAGATCTCTCATGGTATACTCGACTTTTTCGTCCGTCAATTTTTTTCTTCCAAATTCTCAGTTAATAGTAATTCAGCCATTCTAAATCGATTGGCGTTCGCAGAACTGGTCTATCTCTAACCGTTCTCGAGTTGTTCAGCTCTGAATCAGTTTTCAAACGGTTTTTTTGACGCCAAAAATATTTCTGATCAGTTTTCGACATTTTCGTTCAAAGATTCGGAATCAGCACGTCAAAATACGTCCGAGGACAAAATTTCTAAATTCGAAAAACGAAAAATAAAAAAGTTCAGAAATTATCTCTCGCGAGATCTCTCATGATATACTCGACTTTTTCGTCCGTCGATTTTTTTCGTTCAAATTCTCAGTTAATAGTAATTCAGCCATTCTAAATCGATTGGCGATCGCAGAATTGGTCTATCTCTAACCGTTCTCGAGTTGGTCAGCTCTGAATCAATTTTCAAACGGTTTTTTTGGCGCCAAAAATATTGCTGATCAGTTTTCGACATTTTCGTTCAAAGATTCGGAATCAGCACGTCAAAATACGTCCGAGGACAAAATTTATAAATTCGAAAAAGGAAAAATAAAAAAGTTCAGAAATTATCTCTCGCGAGATCTCTCATGATATACTCGACTTTTTCGTCCGTTGATTTTTTTCGTTCAAATTCTCAGTAAATAGTAATTCAGCCATTCTAAATCGATTGGCGTTCGCAGAATTGTTCAATCTCTAACCGTTCTCGAGTTGGTCAGCTCTGAATCAGTTTTCAAACGGTTTTTTTGGTGCCAAAAATATTTCTGATCAGTTTTCGACATTTTTGTTCAAAGATTCGGAATCAGCACGTCAAAATGCGTCCGAGGACAAAATTTTTAAATTCGAAAAACGAAAAATAAATAAGTTCAGAAATTATCTCTCGCGATATCTCTCATGATATACTCGACTTTTTCGTCCGTCGATTTTTTTCGTTCAAATTCTCAGTAAATAGTAATTCAGCCATTCTAAATCGATTGGCGTTCGCAGAACTGGTCTCTCTCTAACCGTTCTCGAGTTGGTCAGCTCTGAATCAGTTTTCAAACGGTTTTTTTGGCGCCAAAAATATTTCTGATCAGTTTTCGACATTTTCGTTCAAAGATTCGGAATCAGCACGTCAAAATACGTCCGAGGACAAACTTTTTTAATTCGAAAAACGAAAAATAAAAAAGTTCAGAAATTATCTCTCGCGATATCTCTCATGATATACTCGACTTTTTCTTCCTTCGTTTTTGTTCGTTCAAATTCTTAGTAAATAGTAATTCAGCCATTCTAAATCGATTGGCGTTCGCAGAATTGGTCTATCTCTAACCGTTCTCGAGTTGGTCAGCTCTGAATCAGTTTTCAAACGGTTTTTTTTTACGCCAAAAATATTTCTGATCAGTTTTCGACATTTTCGTTCAAAGATTCGGAATCAGCACGTCAAAATACGTCCGAGGACAAAATTTCTAAATTCGAAAAACGAAAAATAAAAAAGTTCAGAAATTATCTCTCGCGAGATCTCTCATGATATACTCGACTTTTTCGTCCGTCAATTTTTTTCGTTCAAATTCTCAGTAAATAGTTATTCAGCCATTCTAAATCGATTGGCGTTCGCAAAACTGGTCTATCTCTAACCGTTCTCGAGTTGTTCAGCTCTGAATCAGTTTTCAAACGGTTTTTTTGACGCCAAAAATATTTCTGATCAGTTTTCGACATTTTCGTTCAAAGATTCGGAATCAGCACGTCAAAATACGTCCGAGGACAAAATTTCTAAATTCGAAAAACGAAAAATAAAAAAGTTCAGAAATTATCTCTCGCGAGATCTCTCATGATATACTCGACTTTTTCGTCCGTCAATTTTTTTCGTTCAAATTCTCAGTAAATAGTTATTCAGCCATTCTAAATCGATTGGCGTTCGCAAAACTGGTCTAAATCTAACCGTTCTCGAGTTGTTCAGCTCTGAATCAGTTTTCAAACGGTTTTTTTGACGCCAAAAATATTTCTGATCAGTTTTCGAATTTTTGGTTCAAAGATTCGGAATCAGCACGTCAAAATACGTCCGAGGACAAAATTTCTAAATTCGAAAAACGAAAAATAAAAAAGTTCAGAAATTATCTCTCGCGAGATCTCTCATGGTATACTCGACTTTTTCGTCCGTCAATTTTTTTCTTCCAAATTCTCAGTTAATAGTAATTCAGCCATTCTAAATCGATTGGCGTTCGCAGAACTGGTCTATCTCTAACCGTTCTCGAGTTGTTCAGCTCTGAATCAGTTTTCAAACGGTTTTTTTGACGCCAAAAATATTTCTGATCAGTTTTCGACATTTTCGTTCAAAGATTCGGAATCAGCACGTCAAAATACGTCCGAGGACAAAATTTCTAAATTCGAAAAACGAAAAATAAAAAAGTTCAGAAATTATCTCTCGCGAGATCTCTCATGATATACTCGACTTTTTCGTCCGTCGATTTTTTTCGTTCAAATTCTCAGTTAATAGTAATTCAGCCATTCTAAATCGATTGGCGATCGCAGAATTGGTCTATCTCTAACCGTTCTCGAGTTGGTCAGCTCTGAATCAATTTTCAAACGGTTTTTTTGGCGCCAAAAATATTGCTGATCAGTTTTCGACATTTTCGTTCAAAGATTCGGAATCAGCACGTCAAAATACGTCCGAGGACAAAATTTTTAAATTCGAAAAACGTAAAATAAATAAGTTCAGAAATTATCTCTCGCGATATCTCTCATGATATACTCGACTTTTTCGTCCGTCAATTTTTTTCTTCCAAATTCTCAGTAAATAGTAATTCAGCCATTCTAAATCGATTGGCGTTCGCAGAACTGGTCTCTCTCTAACCGTTCTCGAGTTGGTCAGCTCTGAATCAGTTTTCAAACGGTTTTTTTGGCGCCAAAAATATTTCTGATCAGTTTTCGACATTTTCGTTCAAAGATTCGGAATCAGCACGTCAAAATACGTCCGAGGACAAAATTTTTAAATTCGAAAAACGAAAAATAAAAAAGTACAGAAATTATCTCTCGCGATATCTTTCATGATATACTCGACTTTTTCGTGCGTCAATTTTTTTCGTTCGAATTCTCAGTAAATAGTAATTCAGCCATTCTAAGTCGATTGGCGTTCGCAGAATTGGTCTATCTCTAACCGTTCTCGAGTTGTTCTGCTCTGAATCAGTTTTCAAACGGTTTTTTTGACGCCAAAAATATTTCTGATCAGTTTTCGACATTTTCGTTCAAAGATTCGGAATCAGCACGTCAAAATACGTCCGAGGACAAAATTTCTAAATTCGAAAAACGAAAAATAAAAAAGTTCAGAAATTATCTCTCGCGAGATCTCTCATGATATACTCGACTTTTTCGTCCGTCAATTTTTTTCGTTCAAATTCTCAGTAAATAGTTATTCAGCCATTCTAAATCGATTGGCGTTCGCAGAACTGGTCTATCTCTAACCGTTCTCGAGTTGGTCAGCTCTGAATCAGTTTTCAAACGGTTTTTTTTGGCGCCAAAAATATTTCTGATCAGTTTTCGACATTTTCGTTCAAAGATTCGGAATCAGCACGTCAAAATACGTCCGAGGACAAAATTTCTAAATTCGAAAAACGAAAAATAAAAAAGTTCAGAAATTATCTCTCGCGAGATCTCTCATGATATACTCGACTTTTTCGTCCGTCACTTTTTTTTGGTTCGAATTCTCAGTAAATAGTAATTTAGCCATTCTAAATCGATTGGCGTTCGCAGAACTGGTCTATCTCTAACCGTTCTCGAGTTGTTCAGCTCTGAATCAGTTTTCAAACGGTTTTTTTGACGCCAAAAATATTTCTGATCAGTTTTCGACATTTTCGTTCAAAGATTCGAAATCAGCACGTCAAAATACGTCCGAGGACAAAATTTATAAATTCGAAAAAGGAAAAATAAAAAAGTTCAGAAATTATCTCTCGCGAGATCTCTCATGATATACTCGACTTTTTCGTCCGTTGATTTTTTTCGTTCAAATTCTCAGTAAATAGTAATTCAGCCATTCTAAATCGATTGGCGTTCGCAGAATTGGTCTATCTCTAACCGTTCTCGAGTTGGTCAGCTCTGAATCAGTTTTCAAACGGTTTTTTTTTACGCCAAAAATATTTCTGATCAGTTTTCGACATTTTCGTTCAAAGATTCGGAATCAGCACGTCAAAATACGTCCGAGGACAAAATTTCTAAATTCGAAAAACGAAAAATAAAAAAGTTCAGAAATTATCTCTCGCGAGATCTCTCATGATATACTCGACTTTTTCGTCCGTCAATTTTTTTCGTTCAAATTCTCAGTAAATAGTTATTCAGCCATTCTAAATCGATTGGCGTTCGCAGAACTGGTCTATCTCTAACCGTTCTCGAGTTGGTCAGCTCTGAATCAGTTTTCAAACGGTTTTTTTTGGCGCCAAAAATATTTCTGATCAGTTTTCGACATTTTCGTTCAAAGATTCGGAATCAGCACGTCAAAATACGTCCGAGGACAAAATTTCTAAATTCGAAAAACGAAAAATAAAAAAGTTCAGAAATTATCTCTCGCGAGATCTCTCATGATATACTCGACTTTTTCGTCCGTCAATTTTTTTCGTTCAAATTCTCAGTAAATAGTTATTCAGCCATTCTAAATCGATTGGCGTTCGCAGAACTGGTCTATCTCTAACCGTTCTCGAGTTGGTCAGCTCTGAATCAGTTTTCAAACGGTTTTTTTTGGCGCCAAAAATATTTCTGATCAGTTTTCGACATTTTCGTTCAAAGATTCGGAATCAGCACGTCAAAATACGTCCGAGGACAAAATTTTTAAATTCGAAAAACGAAAAATAAAAAAGTACAGAAATTATCTCTCGCGATATCTTTCATGATATACTCGACTTTTTCGTGCGTCAATTTTTTTCGTTCGAATTCTCAGTAAATAGTAATTCAGCCATTCTAAGTCGATTGGCGTTCGCAGAATTGGTCTATCTCTAACCGTTCTCGAGTTGTTCTGCTCTGAATCAGTTTTCAAACGGTTTTTTTGACGCCAAAAATATTTCTGATCAGTTTTCGACATTTTCGTTCAAAGATTCGGAATCAGCACGTCAAAATACGTCCGAGGACAAAATTTCTAAATTCGAAAAACGAAAAATAAAAAAGTTCAGAAATTATCTCTCGCGAGATCTCTCATGATATACTCGACTTTTTCGTCCGTCAATTTTTTTCGTTCAAATTCTCAGTAAATAGTTATTCAGCCATTCTAAATCGATTGGCGTTCGCAGAACTGGTCTATCTCTAACCGTTCTCGAGTTGGTCAGCTCTGAATCAGTTTTCAAACGGTTTTTTTTGGCGCCAAAAATATTTCTGATCAGTTTTCGACATTTTCGTTCAAAGATTCGGAATCAGCACGTCAAAATACGTCCGAGGACAAAATTTCTAAATTCGAAAAACGAAAAATAAAAAAGTTCAGAAATTATCTCTCGCGAGATCTCTCATGATATACTCGACTTTTTCGTCCGTCACTTTTTTTTGGTTCAAATTCTCAGTAAATAGTAATTTAGCCATTCTAAATCGATTGGCGTTCGCAGAACTGGTCTATCTCTAACCGTTCTCGAGTTGTTCAGCTCTGAATCAGTTTTCAAACGGTTTTTTTGACGCCAAAAATATTTCTGATCAGTTTTCGACATTTTCGTTCAAAGATTCGAAATCAGCACGTCAAAATACGTCCGAGGACAAAATTTATAAATTCGAAAAAGGAAAAATAAAAAAGTTCAGAAATTATCTCTCGCGAGATCTCTCATGATATACTCGACTTTTTCGTCCGTTGATTTTTTTCGTTCAAATTCTCAGTAAATAGTAATTCAGCCATTCTAAATCGATTGGCGTTCGCAGAATTGTTCAATCTCTAACCGTTCTCGAGTTGGTCAGCTCTGAATCAGTTTTCAAACGGTTTTTTTGGCGCCAAAAATATTTCTGATCAGTTTTCGACATTTTTATTCAAAGATTCGGAATCAGCACGTCAAAATGCGTCCGAGGACAAAATTTTTAAATTCGAAAAACGAAAAATAAATAAGTTCAGAAGTTATCTCTCGCGATATCTCTCATGATATACTCGACTTTTTCGTCCGTCAATTTTTTTCTTCCAAATTCTCAATAAATAGTAATTCAGCCATTCTAAATCGATTGGCGTTCGCAGAACTGGTCTCTCTCTAACCGTTCTCGAGTTGGTCAGCTCTGAATCAGTTTTCAAACGGTTTTTTTGGCGCCAAAAATATTTCTGATCAGTTTTCGACATTTTCGTTCAAAGATTCGGAATCAGCACGTCAAAATACGTCCGAGGACAAACTTTTTAAATTCGAAAAACGAAAAATAAAAAAGTTCAGAAATTATCTCTCGCGATATCTCTCATGATATACTCGACTTTTTCGTCCGTCGATTTTTTCCGTTCAAATTCTTAGTAAATAGTAATTCAGCCATTCTAAATCGATTGGCGTTCGCAGAATTGGTCTATCTCTAACCGTTCTCGAGTTGGTCAGCTCTGAATCAGTTTTCAAACGGTTTTTTTTTACGCCAAAAATATTTCTGATCAGTTTTCGACATTTTCGTTCAAAGATTCGGAATCAGCACGTCAAAATACGTCCGAGGACAAAATTTCTTAATTCGAAAAACGAAAAATAAAAAATTTCAGAAATTATCTCTCGCGAGATCCCTCATGATATACTCGACTTTTTCGTCCGTCAATTTTTTTCGTTCAAATTCTCAGTAAATAGTTATTCAGCCATTCTAAATCGATTGGCGATCGCAAAACTGGTCTATCTCTAACCGTTCTCGAGTTGTTCAGCTCTGAATCAGTTTTCAAACGGTTTTTTTGACGCCAAAAATATTTCTGATCAGTTTTCGACATTTTCGTTCAAAGATTCGGAATCAGCACGTCAAAATACGTCCGAGGACAAAATTTCTAAATTCGAAAAACGAAAAATAAAAAAGTTCAGAAATTATCTCTCGCGAGATCTCTCATGGTATACTCGACTTTTTCGTCCGTCAATTTTTTTCTTCCAAATTCTCAGTTAATAGTAATTCAGCCATTCTAAATCGATTGGCGTTCGCAGAACTGGTCTATCTCTAACCGTTCTCGAGTTGTTCAGCTCTGAATCAGTTTTCAAACGGTTTTTTTGACGCCAAAAATATTTCTGATCAGTTTTCGACATTTTCGTTCAAAGATTCGGAATCAGCACGTCAAAATACGTCCGAGGACAAAATTTCTAAATTCGAAAAACGAAAAATAAAAAAGTTCAGAAATTATCTCTCGCGAGATCTCTCATGATATACTCGACTTTTTCGTCCGTCACTTTTTTTTGGTTCAAATTCTCAGTAAATAGTAATTTAGCCATTCTAAATCGATTGGCGTTCGCAGAACTGGTCTATCTCTAACCGTTCTCGAGTTGTTCAGCTCTGAATCAGTTTTCAAACGGTTTTTTTGACGCCAAAAATATTTCTGATCAGTTTTCGACATTTTCGTTCAAAGATTCGGAATCAGCACGTCAAAATACGTCCGAGGACAAAATTTATAAATTCGAAAAAGGAAAAATAAAAAAGTTCAGAAATTATCTCTCGCGAGATCTCTCATGATATACTCGACTTTTTCGTCCGTTGATTTTTTTCGTTCAAATTCTCAGTAAATAGTAATTCAGCCATTCTAAATCGATTGGCGTTCGCAGAATTGTTCAATCTCTAACCGTTCTCGAGTTGGTCAGCTCTGAATCAGTTTTCAAACGGTTTTTTTTGGCGCCAAAAATATTTCTGATCAGTTTTCGACATTTTTGTTCAAAGATTCGGAATCAGCACGTCAAAATGCGTCCGAGGACAAAATTTTTAAATTCGAAAAACGAAAAATAAATAAGTTCAGAAATTATCTCTCGCGATATCTCTCATGATATACTCGACTTTTTCGTCCGTCGATTTTTTTCGTTCAAATTCTCAGTAAATAGTAATTCAGCCATTCTAAATCGATTGGCGTTCGCAGAACTGGTCTCTCTCTAACCGTTCTCGAGTTGGTCAGCTCTGAATCAGTTTTCAAACGGTTTTTTTGGCGCCAAAAATATTTCTGATCAGTTTTCGACATTTTTATTCAAAGATTCGGAATCAGCACGTCAAAATGCGTCCGAGGACAAAATTTTTAAATTCGAAAAACGAAAAATAAATAAGTTCAGAAGTTATCTCTCGCGATATCTCTCATGATATACTCGACTTTTTCGTCCGTCAATTTTTTTCTTCCAAATTCTCAGTAAATAGTAATTCAGCCATTCTAAATCGATTGGCGTTCGCAGAACTGGTCTCTCTCTAACCGTTCTCGAGTTGGTCAGCTCTGAATCAGTTTTCAAACGGTTTTTTTGGCGCCAAAAATATTTCTGATCAGTTTTCGACATTTTCGTTCAAAGATTCGGAATCAGCACGTCAAAATACGTCCGAGGACAAATTTTTTAAATTCGAAAAACGAAAAATAAAAAAGTTCAGAAATTATCTCTCGCGATATCTCTCATGATATACTCGACTTTTTCGTCCGTCGATTTTTTCCGTTCAAATTCTTAGTAAATAGTAATTCAGCCATTCTAAATCGATTGGCGTTCGCAGAATTGGTCTATCTCTAACCGTTCTCGAGTTGGTCAGCTCTGAATCAGTTTTCAAACGGTTTTTTTTTTACGCCAAAAATATTTCTGATCAGTTTTCGACATTTTCGTTCAAATATTCGGAATCAGCACGTCAAAATACGTCCGAGGACAAAATTTCTTAATTCGAAAAACGAAAAATAAAAAAGTTCAGAAATTATCTCTCGCGAGATCCCTCATGATATACTCGACTTTTTCGTCCGTCAATTTTTTTCGTTCAAATTCTCAGTAAATAGTTATTCAGCCATTCTAAATCGATTGGCGATCGCAAAACTGGTCTATCTCTAACCGTTCTCGAGTTGTTCAGCTCTGAATCAGTTTTCAAACGGTTTTTTTGACGCCAAAAATATTTCTGATCAGTTTTCGACATTTTCGTTCAAAGATTCGGAATCAGCACGTCAAAATACGTCCGAGGACAAAATTTCTAAATTCGAAAAACGAAAAATAAAAAAGTTCAGAAATTATCTCTCGCGAGATCTCTCATGGTATACTCGACTTTTTCGTCCGTCAATTTTTTTCTTCCAAATTCTCAGTTAATAGTAATTCAGCCATTCTAAATCGATTGGCGTTCGCAGAACTGGTCTATCTCTAACCGTTCTCGAGTTGTTCAGCTCTGAATCAGTTTTCAAACGGTTTTTTTGACGCCAAAAATATTTCTGATCAGTTTTCGACATTTTCGTTCAAAGATTCGGAATCAGCACGTCAAAATACGTCCGAGGACAAAATTTCTAAATTCGAAAAACGAAAAATAAAAAAGTTCAGAAATTATCTCTCGCGAGATCTCTCATGATATACTCGACTTTTTCGTCCGTCACTTTTTTTTGGTTCAAATTCTCAGTAAATAGTAATTTAGCCATTCTAAATCGATTGGCGTTCGCAGAACTGGTCTATCTCTAACCGTTCTCGAGTTGTTCAGCTCTGAATCAGTTTTCAAACGGTTTTTTTGACGCCAAAAATATTTCTGATCAGTTTTCGACATTTTCGTTCAAAGATTCGGAATCAGCACGTCAAAATACGTCCGAGGACAAAATTTATAAATTCGAAAAAGGAAAAATAAAAAAGTTCAGAAATTATCTCTCGCGAGATCTCTCATGATATACTCGACTTTTTCGTCCGTTGATTTTTTTCGTTCAAATTCTCAGTAAATAGTAATTCAGCCATTCTAAATCGATTGGCGTTCGCAGAATTGTTCAATCTCTAACCGTTCTCGAGTTGGTCAGCTCTGAATCAGTTTTCAAACGGTTTTTTTGGCGCCAAAAATATTTCTGATCAGTTTTCGACATTTTTGTTCAAAGATTCGGAATCAGCACGTCAAAATGCGTCCGAGGACAAAATTTTTAAATTCGAAAAACGAAAAATAAATAAGTTCAGAAATTATCTCTCGCGATATCTCTCATGATATACTCGACTTTTTCGTCCGTCGATTTTTTTCGTTCAAATTCTCAGTAAATAGTAATTCAGCCATTCTAAATCGATTGGCGTTCGCAGAACTGGTCTCTCTCTAACCGTTCTCGAGTTGGTCAGCTCTGAATCAGTTTTCAAACGGTTTTTTTGGCGCCAAAAATATTTCTGATCAGTTTTCGACATTTTCGTTCAAAGATTCGGAATCAGCACGTCAAAATACGTCCGAGGACAAACTTTTTTAATTCGAAAAACGAAAAATAAAAAAGTTCAGAAATTATCTTTCGCGATATCTCTCATGATATACTCGACTTTTTCTTCCTTCGTTTTTGTTCGTTCAAATTCTTAGTAAATAGTAATTCAGCCATTCTAAATCGATTGGCGTTCGCAGAATTGGTCTATCTCTAACCGTTCTCGAGTTGGTCAGCTCTGAATCAGTTTTCAAACGGTTTTTTTTTACGCCAAAAATATTTCTGATCAGTTTTCGACATTTTCGTTCAAAGATTCGGAATCAGCACGTCAAAATACGTCCGAGGACAAAATTTCTAAATTCGAAAAACGAAAAATAAAAAAGTTCAGAAATTATCTCTCGCGAGATCTCTCATGATATACTCGACTTTTTCGTCCGTCAATTTTTTTCGTTCAAATTCTCAGTAAATAGTTATTCAGCCATTCTAAATCGATTGGCGTTCGCAAAACTGGTCTATCTCTAACCGTTCTCGAGTTGTTCAGCTCTGAATCAGTTTTCAAACGGTTTTTTTGACGCCAAAAATATTTCTGATCAGTTTTCGACATTTTCGTTCAAAGATTCGGAATCAGCACGTCAAAATACGTCCGAGGACAAAATTTCTAAATTCGAAAAACGAAAAATAAAAAAGTTCAGAAATTATCTCTCGCGAGATCTCTCATGGTATACTCGACTTTTTCGTCCGTCAATTTTTTTCTTCCAAATTCTCAGTAAATAGTAATTCAGCCATTCTAAATCGATTGGCGTTCGCAGAACTGGTCTATCTCTAACCGTTCTCGAGTTGTTCAGCTCTGAATCAGTTTTCAAACGGTTTTTTTGACGCCAAAAATATTTCTGATCAGTTTTCGACATTTTCGTTCAAAGATTCGGAATCAGCACGTCAAAATACGTCCGAGGACAAAATTTTTAAATTCGAAAAACGAAAAATAAATAAGTTCAGAAATTATCTCTCGCGATATCTCTCATGATATACTCGACTTTTTCGTCCGTCAATTTTTTTTTTCCAAATTCTCAGTAAATAGTAATTCAGCCATTCTAAATCGATTGGCGTTCGCAGAACTGGTCTCTCTCTAACCGTTCTCGAGTTGGTCAGCTCTGAATCAGTTTTCAAACGGTTTTTTTGGCGCCAAAAATATTTCTGATCAGTTTTCGACATTTTCGTTCAAAGATTCGGAATCAGCACGTCAAAATACGTCCGAGGACAAAATTTTTAAATTCGAAAAACGAAAAATAAAAAAGTACAGAAATTATCTCTCGCGATATCTTTCATGATATACTCGACTTTTTCGTGCGTCAATTTTTTTCGTTCGAATTCTCAGTAAATAGTAATTCAGCCATTCTAAGTCGATTGGCGTTCGCAGAATTGGTCTATCTCTAACCGTTCTCGAGTTGTTCTGCTCTGAATCAGTTTTCAAACGGTTTTTTTGACGCCAAAAATATTTCTGATCAGTTTTCGACATTTTCGTTCAAAGATTCGGAATCAGCACGTCAAAATACGTCCGAGGACAAAATTTCTAAATTCGAAAAACGAAAAATAAAAAAGTTCAGAAATTATCTCTCGCGAGATCTCTCATGATATACTCGACTTTTTCGTCCGTCAATTTTTTTCGTTCAAATTCTCAGTAAATAGTTATTCAGCCATTCTAAATCGATTGGCGTTCGCAGAACTGGTCTATCTCTAACCGTTCTCGAGTTGGTCAGCTCTGAATCAGTTTTCAAACGGTTTTTTTGGCGCCAAAAATATTTCTGATCAGTTTTCGACATTTTCGTTCAAAGATTCGGAATCAGCACGTCAAAATACGTCCGAGGACAAAATTTCTAAATTCGAAAAACGAAAAATAAAAAAGTTCAGAAATTATCTCTCGCGAGATCTCTCATGATATACTCGACTTTTTCGTCCGTCAATTTTTTTCGTTCAAATTCTCAGTAAATAGTTATTCAGCCATTCTAAATCGATTGGCGTTCGCAGAACTGGTCTATCTCTAACCGTTCTCGAGTTGTTCAGCTCTGAATCAGTTTTCAAACGGTTTTTTTGACGCCAAAAATATTTCTGATCAGTTTTCGATATTTTCGTTCAAAGATTCGGAATCAGCACGTCAAAATACGTCCGAGGACAAAATTTATAAATTCGAAAAAGGAAAAATAAAAAAGTTCAGAAATTATCTCTCGCGAGATCTCTCATGATATACTCGACTTTTTCGTCCGTTGATTTTTTTCGTTCAAATTCTCAGTAAATAGTAATTCAGCCATTCTAAATCGATTGGCGTTCGCAGAATTGTTCAATCTCTAACCGTTCTCGAGTTGGTCAGCTCTGAATCAGTTTTCAAACGGTTTTTTTGGCGCCAAAAATATTTCTGATCAGTTTTCGACATTTTTGTTCAAAGATTCGGAATCAGCACGTCAAAATGCGTCCGAGGACAAAATTTTTAAATTCGAAAAACGAAAAATAAATAAGTTCAGAAATTATCTCTCGCGATATCTCTCATGATATACTCGACTTTTTCGTCCGTTGATTTTTTTCGTTCAAATTCTCAGTAAATAGTAATTCAGCCATTCTAAATCGATTGGCGTTCGCAGAACTGGTCTCTCTCTAACCGTTCTCGAGTTGGTCAGCTCTGAATCAGTTTTCAAACGGTTTTTTTGGCGCCAAAAATATTTCTGATCAGTTTTCGACATTTTCGTTCAAAGATTCGGAATCAGCACGTCAAAATACGTCCGAGGACAAAATTTTTAAATTCGAAAAACGAAAAATAAAAAAGTACAGAAATTATCTCTCGCGATATCTTTCATGATATACTCGACTTTTTCGTGCGTCAATTTTTTTCGTTCGAATTCTCAGTAAATAGTAATTCAGCCATTCTAAGTCGATTGGCGTTCGCAGAATTGGTCTATCTCTAACCGTTCTCGAGTTGTTCTGCTCTGAATCAGTTTTCAAACGGTTTTTTTGACGCCAAAAATATTTCTGATCAGTTTTCGACATTTTCGTTCAAAGATTCGGAATCAGCACGTCAAAATACGTCCGAGGACAAAATTTCTAAATTCGAAAAACGAAAAATAAAAAAGTTCAGAAATTATCTCTCGCGAGATCTCTCATGATATACTCGACTTTTTCGTCCGTCAATTTTTTTCGTTCAAATTCTCAGTAAATAGTTATTTAGCCATTCTAAATCGATTGGCGTTCGCAGAACTGGTCTATCTCTAACCGTTCTCGAGTTGTTCAGCTCTGAATCAGTTTTCAAACGGTTTTTTTGACGCCAAAAATATTTCTGATCAGTTTTCGACATTTTCGTTCAAAGATTCGGAATCAGCACGTCAAAATACGTCCGAGGACAAAATTTATAAATTCGAAAAAGGAAAAATAAAAAAGTTCAGAAATTATCTCTCGCGAGATCTCTCATGATATACTCGACTTTTTCGTCCGTTGATTTTTTTCGTTCAAATTCTCAGTAAATAGTAATTCAGCCATTCTAAATCGATTGGCGTTCGCAGAATTGTTCAATCTCTAACCGTTCTCGAGTTGGTCAGCTCTGAATCAGTTTTCAAACGGTTTTTTTGGCGCCAAAAATATTTCTGATCAGTTTTCGACATTTTTGTTCAAAGATTCGGAATCAGCACGTCAAAATGCGTCCGAGGACAAAATTTTTAAATTCGAAAAACGAAAAATAAATAAGTTCAGAAATTATCTCTCGCGATATCTCTCATGATATACTCGACTTTTTCGTCCGTTGATTTTTTTCGTTCAAATTCTCAGTAAATAGTAATTCAGCCATTCTAAATCGATTGGCGTTCGCAGAACTGGTCTCTCTCTAACCGTTCTCGAGTTGGTCAGCTCTGAATCAGTTTTCAAACGGTTTTTTTGGCGCCAAAAATATTTCTGATCAGTTTTCGACATTTTCGTTCAAAGATTCGGAATCAGCACGTCAAAATACGTCCGAGGACAAAATTTTTAAATTCGAAAAACGAAAAATAAAAAAGTACAGAAATTATCTCTCGCGATATCTTTCATGATATACTCGACTTTTTCGTGCGTCAATTTTTTTCGTTCGAATTCTCAGAAAATAGTAATTCAGCCATTCTAAGTCGATTGGCGTTCGCAGAATTGGTCTATCTCTAACCGTTCTCGAGTTGTTCTGCTCTGAATCAGTTTTCAAACGGTTTTTTTGACGCCAAAAATATTTCTGATCAGTTTTCGACATTTTCGTTCAAAGATTCGGAATCAGCACGTCAAAATACGTCCGAGGACAAAATTTCTAAATTCGAAAAATGAAAAATAAAAAAGTTCAGATATTATCTCTCGCGAGATCTCTCATGATATACTCGACTTTTTCGTCCGTCGATTTTTTTAGTTCAAATTCTCAGTAAATAGTAATTCAGCCATTCTAAATCGATTGGCGTTCGCAGAATTGTTCTATCTCTAACCGTTCTCGAGTTGGTCAGCTCTGAATTAGTTTTCAAACGGTTTTTTTGGCGCCAAAAATATTTCTGATCAGTTTTCGACATTTTCGTTCAAAGATTCGGAATCAGCACGTCAAAATACGTCCGAGGACAAACTTTTTAAATTCGAAAAACGAAAAATAAAAAAGTTCAGAAATTATCTCTCGCGATATCTCTCATGATATACTCGACTTTTTCGTCCGTCAATTTTTTTCGTTCGAATTCTCAGTAAATAGTAATTCAGCCATTCTAAGTCGATTGGCGTTCGCAGAATTGGTCTATCTCTAACCGTTCTCGAGTTGTTCTGCTCTGAATCAGTTTTCAAACGGTTTTTTTGACGCCAAAAATATTTCTGATCAGTTTTCGACATTTTCGTTCAAAGATTCGGAATCAGCACGTCAAAATACGTCCGAGGACAAAATTTCTAAATTCGAAAAATGAAAAATAAAAAAGTTCAGATATTATCTCTCGCGAGATCTCTCATGATATACTCGACTTTTTCGTCCGTCGGTTTTTTTAGTTCAAATTCTCAGTAAATAGTAATTCAGCCATTCTAAATCGATTGGCGTTCGCAGAATTGGTCTATCTCTAACCGTTCTCGAGTTGGTCAGCTCTGAATCAGTTTTCAAACGGTTTTTTTTTACGCCAAAAATATTTCTGATCAGTTTTCGACATTTTCGTTCAAAGATTCGGAATCAGCACGTCAAAATACGTCCGAGGACAAAATTTCTAAATTCGAAAAACGAAAAATAACAAAGTTCAGAAATTATCTCTCGCGAGATCTCTCATGATATACTCGACTTTTTCGTCCGTCAATTTTTTTCGTTCAAATTCTCAGTAAATAGTTATTCAGCCATTCTAAATCGATTGGCGTTCGCAAAACTGGTCTATCTCTAACCGTTCTCGAGTTGTTCAGCTCTGAATCAGTTTTCAAACGGTTTTTTTGACGCCAAAAATATTTCTGATCAGTTTTCGACATTTTCGTTCAAAGATTCGGAATCAGCACGTCAAAATACGTCCGAGGACAAAATTTCTAAATTCTAAAAACGAAAAATAAAAAAGTTCAGAAATTATCTCTCGCGAGATCTCTCATGGTATACTCGACTTTTTCGTCCGTCAATTTTTTTCGTTCAAATTCTCAGTAAATAGTTATTCAGCCATTCTAAATCGATTGGCGTTCGCAAAACTGGTCTATCTCTAACCGTTCTCGAGTTGTTCAGCTCTGAATCAGTTTTCAAACGGTTTTTTTGACGCCAAAAATATTTCTGATCAGTTTTCGACATTTTCGTTCAAAGATTCGGAATCAGCACGTCAAAATACGTCCGAGGACAAAATTTCTAAATTCGAAAAACGAAAAATAAAAAAGTTCAGAAATTATCTCTCGCGAGATCTCTCATGGTATACTCGACTTTTTCGTCCGTCAATTTTTTTCTTCCAAATTCTCAGTTAATAGTAATTCAGCCATTCTAAATCGATTGGCGTTCGCAGAACTGGTCTATCTCTAACCGTTCTCGAGTTGTTCAGCTCTGAATCAGTTTTCAAACGGTTTTTTTGACGCCAAAAATATTTCTGATCAGTTTTCGACATTTTCGTTCAAAGATTCGGAATCAGCACGTCAAAATACGTCCGAGGACAAAATTTATAAATTCGAAAAAGGAAAAATAAAAAAGTTCAGAAATTATCTCTCGCGAGATCTCTCATGATATACTCGACTTTTTCGTCCGTTGATTTTTTTCGTTCAAATTCTCAGTAAATAGTAATTCAGCCATTCTAAATCGATTGGCGTTCGCAGAATTGTTCAATCTCTAACCGTTCTCGAGTTGGTCAGCTCTGAATCAGTTTTCAAACGGTTTTTTTGGCGCCAAAAATATTTCTGATCAGTTTTCGACATTTTTGTTCAAAGATTCGGAATCAGCACGTCAAAATGCGTCCGAGGACAAAATTTTTAAATTCGAAAAACGAAAAATAAATAAGTTCAGAAGTTATCTCTCGCAATATCTCTCATGATATACTCGACTTTTTCGTCCGTCAATTTTTTTCTTCCAAATTCCCAGTAAATAGTAATTCAGCCATTCTAAATCGATTGACGTTCGCAGAACTGGTCTCTCTCTAACCGTTCTCGAGTTGGTCAGCTCTGAATCAGTTTACAAACGGATTTTTTGGCGCCAAAAATATTTCTGATCAGTTTTCGACATTTTCGTTCAAAGATTCGGAATCAGCACGTCAAAATACGTCCGAGGACAAACTTTTTAAATTCGAAAAACGAAAAATAAAAAAGTTCAGAAATTATCTCTCGCGATATCTCTCATGATATACTCGACTTTTTCGTCCGTCGATTTTTTTCGTTCAAATTCTTAGTAAATAGTAATTCAGCCATTCTAAATCGATTGGCGTTCGCAGAATTGGTCTATCTCTAACCGTTCTCGAGTTGGTCAGCTCTGAATCAGTTTTCAAACGGTTTTTTTTTACGCCAAAAATATTTCTGATCAGTTTTCGACATTTTCGTTCAAAGATTCGGAATCAGCACGTCAAAATACGTCCGAGGACAAAATTTCTAAATTCGAAAAACGAAAAATAAAAAAGTTCAGAAATTATCTCTCGCGAGATCTCTCATGATATACTCGACTTTTTCGTCCGTCAATTTTTTTCGTTCAAATTCTCAGTAAATAGTTATTCAGCCATTCTAAATCGATTGGCGTTCGCAAAACTGGTCTATCTCTAACCGTTCTCGAGTTGTTCAGCTCTGAATCAGTTTTCAAACGGTTTTTTTGACGCCAAAAATATTTCTGATCAGTTTTCGACATTTTCGTTCAAAGATTCGGAATCAGCACGTCAAAATACGTCCGAGGACAAAATTTCTAAATTCGAAAAACGAAAAATAAAAAAGTTCAGAAATTATCTCTCGCGAGATCTCTCATGGTATACTCGACTTTTTCGTCCGTCAATTTTTTTCTTCCAAATTCTCAGTTAATAGTAATTCAGCCATTCTAAATCGATTGGCGTTCGCAGAACTGGTCTATCTCTAACCGTTCTCGAGTTGTTCAGCTCTGAATCAGTTTTCAAACGGTTTTTTTGACGCCAAAAATATTTCTGATCAGTTTTCGACATTTTCGTTCAAAGATTCGGAATCAGCACGTCAAAATACGTCCGAGGACAAAATTTCTAAATTCGAAAAACGAAAAATAAAAAAGTTCAGAAATTATCTCTCGCGAGATCTCTCATGATATACTCGACTTTTTCGTCCGTCGATTTTTTTCGTTCAAATTCTCAGTTAATAGTAATTCAGCCATTCTAAATCGATTGGCGATCGCAGAATTGGTCTATCTCTAACCGTTCTCGAGTTGGTCAGCTCTGAATCAGTTTTCAAACGGTTTTTTTGGCGCCAAAAATATTGCTGATCAGTTTACGACATTTTCGTTCAAAGATTCGGAATCAGCACGTCAAAATACGTCCGAGGACAAAATTTTTAAATTCGAAAAACGAAAAATAAATAAGTTCAGAAATTATCTCTCGCGATATCTCTCATGATATACTCGACTTTTTCGTCCGTCAATTTTTTTCTTCCAAATTCTCAGTAAATAGTAATTCAGCCATTCTAAATCGATTGGCGTTCGCAGAACTGGTCTCTCTCTAACCGTTCTCGAGTTGGTCAGCTCTGAATCAGTTTTCAAACGGTTTTTTTGGCGCCAAAAATATTTCTGATCAGTTTTCGACATTTTCGTTCAAAGATTCGGAATCAGCACGTCAAAATACGTCCGAGGACAAAATTTTTAAATTCGAAAAAGGAAAAATAAAAAAGTACAGAAATTATCTCTCGCGATATCTTTCATGATATACTCGACTTTTTCGTGCGTCAATTTTTTTCGTTCGAATTCTCAGTAAATAGTAATTCAGCCATTCTAAGTCGATTGGCGTTCGCAGAATTGGTCTATCTCTAACCGTTCTCGAGTTGGTCAGCTCTGAATCAGTTTTCAAACGGTTTTTTTGACGCCAAAAATATTTCTGATCAGTTTTCGACATTTTCGTTCAAAGATTCGGAATCAGCACGTCAAAATACGTCCGAGGACAAAATTTCTAAATTCTAAAAACGAAAAATAAAAAAGTTCAGAAATTATCTCTCGCGAGATCTCTCATGGTATACTCGACTTTTTCGTCCGTCAATTTTTTTTGTTCAAATTCTCAGTAAATAGTAATTTAGCCATTCTAAATCGATTGGCGTTCGCAGAACTGGTCTATCTCTAACCGTTCTCGAGTTGTTCAGCTCTGAATCAGTTTTCAAACGGTTTTTTTGACGCCAAAAATATTTCTGATCAGTTTTCGACATTTTCGTTCAAAGATTCGGAATCAGCACGTCAAAATACGTCCGAGGACAAAATTTATAAATTCGAAAAAGGAAAAATAAAAAAGTTCAGAAATTATCTCTCGCGAGATCTCTCATGATATACTCGACTTTTTCGTCCGTTGATTTTTTTCGTTCAAATTCTCAGTAAATAGTAATTCAGCCATTCTAAATCGATTGGCGTTCGCAGAATTGTTCAATCTCTAACCGTTCTCGAGTTGGTCAGCTCTGAATCAGTTTTCAAACGGTTTTTTTGGCGCCAAAAATATTTCTGATCAGTTTTCGACATTTTCGTTCAAAGATTCGGAATCAGCACGTCAAAATACGTCCGAGGACAAACTTTTTAAATTCGAAAAACGAAAAATAAAAAAGTTCAGAAATTATCTCTCGCGATATCTCTCATGATATACTCGACTTTTTCGTCCGTCGATTTTTTTCGTTCAAATTCTTAGTAAATAGTAATTCAGCCATTCTAAATCGATTGGCGTTCGCAGAATTGGTCTATCTCTAACCGTTCTCGAGTTGGTCAGCTCTGAATCAGTTTTCAAACGGTTTTTTTTTACGCCAAAAATATTTCTGATCAGTTTTCGACATTTTCGTTCAAAGATTCATAATCAGCACGTCAAAATACGTCCGAGGACAAAATTTCTAAATTCGAAAAACGAAAAATAAAAAAGTTCAGAAATTATCTCTCGCGAGATCTCTCATGATATACTCGACTTTTTCGTCCGTCAATTTTTTTCGTTCAAATTCTCAGTAAATAGTTATTCAGCCATTCTAAATCGATTGGCGTTCGCAAAACTGGTCTATCTCTAACCGTTCTCGAGTTGTTCAGCTCTGAATCAGTTTTCAAACGGTTTTTTTGACGCCAAAAATATTTCTGATCAGTTTTCGACATTTTCGTTCAAAGATTCGGAATCAGCACGTCAAAATACGTCCGAGGACAAAATTTCTAAATTCGAAAAACGAAAAATAAAAAAGTTCAGAAATTATCTCTCGCGAGATCTCTCATGATATACTCGACTTTTTCGTCCGTCACTTTTTTTTGGTTCAAATTCTCAGTAAATAGTAATTTAGCCATTCTAAATCGATTGGCGTTCGCAGAACTGGTCTATCTCTAACCGTTCTCGAGTTGTTCAGCTCTGAATCAGTTTTCAAACGGTTTTTTTGACGCCAAAAATATTTCTGATCAGTTTTCGACATTTTCGTTCAAAGATTCGGAATCAGCACGTCAAAATACGTCCGAGGACAAAATTTATAAATTCGAAAAAGGAAAAATAAAAAAGTTCAGAAATTATCTCTCGCGAGATCTCTCATGATATACTCGACTTTTTCGTCCGTTGATTTTTTTCGTTCAAATTCTCAGTAAATAGTAATTCAGCCATTCTAAATCGATTGGCGTTCGCAGAATTGTTCAATCTCTAACCGTTCTCGAGTTGGTCAGCTCTGAATCAGTTTTCAAGCGGTTTTTTTGGCGCCAAAAATATTTCTGATCAGTTTTCGACATTTTTGTACAAAGATTCGGAATCAGCACGTCAAAATGCGTCCGAGGACAAAATTTTTAAATTCGAAAAACGAAAAATAAAAAAGTTCAGAAATTATCTCTCGCGAGATCTCTCATGATATACTCGACTTTTTCGTCCGTCGATTTTTTTCGTTCAAATTCTCAGTTAATAGTAATTCAGCCATTCTAAATCGATTGGCGATCGCAGAATTGGTCTATCTCTAACCGTTCTCGAGTTGGTCAGCTCTGAATCAGTTTTCAAACGGTTTTTTTGGCGCCAAAAATATTGCTGATCAGTTTTCGACATTTTCGTTCAAAGATTCGGAATCAGCACGTCAAAATACGTCCGAGGACAAAATTTTTAAATTCGAAAAACGAAAAATAAATAAGTTCAGAAATTATCTCTCGCGATATCTCTCATGATATACTCGACTTTTTCGTCCGTCAATTTTTTTCTTCCAAATTCTCAGTAAATAGTAATTCAGCCATTCTAAATCGATTGGCGTTCGCAGAACTGGTCTCTCTCTAACCGTTCTCGAGTTGGTCAGCTCTGAATCAGTTTTCAAACGGTTTTTTTGGCGCCAAAAATATTTCTGATCAGTTTTCGACATTTTCGTTCAAAGATTCGGAATCAGCACGTCAAAATACGCCCGAGGACAAAATTTTTAAATTCGAAAAACGAAAAATAAAAAAGTACAGAAATTATCTCTCGCGATATCTTTCATGATATACTCGACTTTTTCGTGCGTCAATTTTTTTCGTTCGAATTTCAGTAAATAGTAATTCAGCCATTCTAAGTCGATTGGCGTTCGCAGAATTGGTCTATCTCTAACCGTTCTCGAGTTGTTCTGCTCTGAATCAGTTTTCAAACGGTTTTTTTGACGCCAAAAATATTTCTGATCAGTTTTCGACATTTTCGTTCAAAGATTCGGAATCAGCACGTCAAAATACGTCCGAGGACAAATATTCTAAATTCGAAAAACGAAAAATAAAAAAGTTCAGAAATTATCTCTCGCGATATCTCTCATGATATACTCGACTTTTTCGTCCGTCGATTTTTTTCGTTCAAATTCTCAGTAAATAGTTATTCAGCCATTCTAAATCGATTGGCGTTCGCAGAATTGGTCTATCTCTAACCGTTCTCGAGTTGGTCAGCTCTGAATCAGTTTTCAAACGGTTTTTTTTTACGCCAAAAATATTTCTGATCAGTTTTCGACATTTTCGTTCAAAGATTCGGAATCAGCACGTCAAAATACGTCCGAGGACAAAATTTCTAAATTCGAAAAACGAAAAATAAAAAAGTTCAGAAATTATCTCTCGCGAGATCTCTCATGATATACTCGACTTTTTCGTCCGTCAATTTTTTTCGTTCAAATTCTCAGTAAATAGTTATTCAGCCATTCTAAATCGATTGGCGTTCGCAAAACTGGTCTATCTCTAACCGTTCTCGAGTTGTTCAGCTCTGAATCAGTTTTCAAACGGTTTTTTTGACGCCAAAAATATTTCTGATCAGTTTTCGACATTTTCGTTCAAAGATTCGGAATCAGCACGTCAAAATACGTCCGAGGACAAAATTTCTAAATTCGAAAAACGAAAAATAAAAAAGTTCAGAAATTATCTCTCGCGAGATCTCTCATGGTATACTCGACTTTTTCGTCCGTCAATTTTTTTCTTCCAAATTCTCAGTAAATAGTAATTCAGCCATTCTAAATCGATTGGCGTTCGCAGAACTGGTCTCTCTCTAACCGTTCTCGAGTTGGTCAGCTCTGAATCAGTTTTCAAACGGTTTTTTTGGCGCCAAAAATATTTCTGATCAGTTTTCGACATTTTCGTTCAAAGATTCGGAATCAGCACGTCAAAATACGTCCGAGGACAAAATTTTTAAATTCGAAAAACGAAAAATAAAAAAGTACAGAAATTATCTCTCGCGATATCTTTCATGATATACTCGACTTTTTCGTGCGTCAATTTTTTTCGTTCGAATTCTCAGTAAATAGTAATTCAGCCATTCTAAGTCGATTGGCGTTCGCAGAATTGGTCTATCTCTAACCGTTCTCGAGTTGTTCTGCTCTGAATCAGTTTTCAAACGGTTTTTTTGGCGCCAAAAATATTTCTGATCAGTTTTCGACATTTTCGTTCAAAGATTCGGAATCAGCACGTCAAAATACGTCCGAGGACAAAATTTTTAAATTCGAAAAACGAAAAATAAAAAAGTACAGAAATTATCTCTCGCGATATCTCTCATGATATACTCGACTTTTTCGTCCGTCAATTTTTTTCTTCCAAATTCTCAGTAAATAGTAATTCAGCCATTCTAAATCGATTGGCGTTCGCAGAACTGGTCTCTCTCTAACCGTTCTCGAGTTGGTCAGCTCTGAATCAGTTTTCAAACGGTTTTTTTGGCGCCAAAAATATTTCTGATCAGTTTTCGACATTTTCGTTCAAAGATTCGGAATCAGCACGTCAAAATACGTCCGAGGACAAAATTTTTAAATTCGAAAAACGAAAAATAAAAAAGTACAGAAATTATCTCTCGCGATATCTTTCATGATATACTCGACTTTTTCGTGCGTCAATTTTTTTCGTTCGAATTCTCAGTAAATAGTAATTCAGCCATTCTAAGTCGATTGGCGTTCGCAGAATTGGTCTATCTCTAACCGTTCTCGAGTTGTTCTGCTCTGAATCAGTTTTCAAACGGTTTTTTTGACGCCAAAAATATTTCTGATCAGTTTTCGACATTTTCGTTCAAAGATTCGGAACCAGCACGTCAAAATACGTCCGAGGACAAAATTTCTAAATTCGAAAAACGAAAAATAAAAAAGTTCAGAAATTATCTCTCGCGAGATCTCTCATGATATACTCGACTTTTTCGTCCGTCAATTTTTTTCGTTCAAATTCTCAGTAAATAGTTATTCAGCCATTCTAAATCGATTGGCGTTCGCAGAACTGGTCTATCTCTAACCGTTCTCGAGTTGGTCAGCTCTGAATCAGTTTTCAAACGGTTTTTTTGGCGCCAAAAATATTTCTGATCAGTTTTCGACATTTTCGTTCAAAGATTCGGAATCATCACGTCAAAATACGTCCGAGGACAAAATTTCTAAATTCGAAAAACGAAAAATAAAAAAGTTCAGAAATTATCTCTCGCGAGATCTCTCATGATATACTCGACTTTTTCGTCCGTCAATTTTTTTCGTTCAAATTCTCAGTAAATAGTTATTCAGCCATTCTAAATCGATTGGCGTTCGCAGAACTGGTCTATCTCTAACCGTTCTCGAGTTGTTCAGCTCTGAATCAGTTTTCAAACGGTTTTTTTGACGCCAAAAATATTTCTGATCAGTTTTCGATATTTTCGTTCAAAGATTCGGAATCAGCACGTCAAAATACGTCCGAGGACAAAATTTATAAATTCGAAAAAGGAAAAATAAAAAAGTTCAGAAATTATCTCTCGCGAGATCTCTCATGATATACTCGACTTTTTCGTCCGTTGATTTTTTTCGTTCAAATTCTCAGTAAATAGTAATTCAGCCATTCTAAATCGATTGGCGTTCGCAGAATTGTTCAATCTCTAACCGTTCTCGAGTTGGTCAGCTCTGAATCAGTTTTCAAACGGTTTTTTTGGCGCCAAAAATATTTCTGATCAGTTTTCGACATTTTTGTTCAAAGATTCGGAATCAGCACGTCAAAATGCGTCCGAGGACAAAATTTTTAAATTCGAAAAACGAAAAATAAATAAGTTCAGAAATTATCTCTCGCGATATCTCTCATGATATACTCGACTTTTTCGTCCGTCAATTTTTTTCTTCCAAATTCTCAGTAAATAGTAATTCAGCCATTCTAAATCGATTGGCGTTCGCAGAACTGGTCTCTCTCTAACCGTTCTCGAGTTGGTCAGCTCTGAATCAGTTTTCAAACGGTTTTTTTGGCGCCAAAAATATTTCTGATCAGTTTTCGACATTTTCGTTCAAAGATTCGGAATCAGCACGTCAAAATACGTCCGAGGACAAAATTTTTAAATTCGAAAAACGAAAAATAAAAAAGTACAGAAATTATCTCTCGCGATTTCTTTCATGATATACTCGACTTTTTCGTGCGTCAATTTTTTTCGTTCGAATTCTCAGTAAATAGTAATTCAGCCATTCTAAGTCGATTGGCGTTCGCAGAATTGGTCTATCTTTAACCGTTCTCGAGTTGTTCTGCTCTGAATCAGTTTTCAAACGGTTTTTTTGACGCCAAAAATATTTCTGATCAGTTTTCGACATTTTCGTTCAAAGATTCGGAATCAGCACGTCAAAATACGTCCGAGGACAAAATTTCTAAATTCGAAAAACGAAAAATAAAAAAGTTCAGAAATTATCTCTCGCGAGATCTCTCATGATATACTCGACTTTTTCGTCCGTCAATTTTTTTCGTTCAAATTCTTAGTAAATAGTTATTCAGCCATTCTAAATCGATTGGCGTTCGCAGAACTGGTCTATCTCTAACCGTTCTCGAGTTGTTCAGCTCTGAATCAGTTTTCAAACGGTTTTTTTGGCGCCAAAAATATTTCTGATCAGTTTTCGACATTTTCGTTCAAAGATTCGGAATCAGCACGTCAAAATACGTCCGAGGACAAAATTTTTAAATTCGAAAAACGAAAAATAAAAAAGTACAGAAATTATCTCTCGCGATTTCTTTCATGATATACTCGACTTTTTCGTGCGTCAATTTTTTTCGTTCGAATTCTCAGTAAATAGTAATTCAGCCATTCTAAGTCGATTGGCGTTCGCAGAATTGGTCTATCTCTAACCGTTCTCGAGTTGTTCTGCTCTGAATCAGTTTTCAAACGGTTTTTTTGACGCCAAAAATATTTCTGATCAGTTTTCGACATTTTCGTTCAAAGATTCGGAATCAGCACGTCAAAATACGTCCGAGGACAAAATTTCTAAATTCGAAAAACGAAAAATAAAAAAGTTCAGAAATTATCTCTCGCGAGATCTCTCATGATATACTCGACTTTTTCGTCCGTCAATTTTTTTCGTTCAAATTCTTAGTAAATAGTTATTCAGCCATTCTAAATCGATTGGCGTTCGCAGAACTGGTCTATCTCTAACCGTTCTCGAGTTGTTCAGCTCTGAATCAGTTTTCAAACGGTTTTTTTGACGCCAAAAATATTTCTGATCAGTTTTCGACATTTTCGTTCAAAGATTCGGAATCAGCACGTCAAAATACGTCCGAGGACAAAATTTATAAATTCGAAAAAGGAAAAATAAAAAAGTTCAGAAATTATCTCTCGCGAGATCTCTCATGATATACTCGACTTTTTCGTCCGTTGATTTTTTTCGTTCAAATTCTCAGTAAATAGTAATTCAGCCATTCTAAATCGATTGGCGTTCGCAGAATTGTTCAATCTCTAACCGTTCTCGAGTTGGTCAGCTCTGAATCAGTTTTCAAACGGTTTTTTTGGCGCCAAAAATATTTCTGATCAGTTTTCGACATTTTTGTTCAAAGATTCGGAATCAGCACGTCAAAATGCGTCCGAGGACAAAATTTTTAAATTCGAAAAACGAAAAATAGATAAGTTCAGAAATTATCTCTCGCGATATCTCTCATGATATACTCGACTTTTTCGTCCGTCAATTTTTTTCTTCCAAATTCTCAGTAAATAGTAATTCAGCCATTCTAAATCGATTGTCGTTCGCAGAACTGGTCTCTCTCTAACCGTTCTCGAGTTGGTCAGCTCTGAATCAGTTTTCAAACGGTTTTTTTGGCGCCAAAAATATTTCTGATCAGTTTTCGACATTTTCGTTCAAAGATTCGGAATCAGCACGTCAAAATACGTCCGAGGACAAACTTTTTAAATTCGAAAAACGAAAAATAAAAAAGTTCAGAAATTATCTCTCGCGATATCTCTCATGATATACTCGACTTTTTCGTCCGTTGATTTTTTTCGTTCAAATTCTCAGTAAATAGTAATTCAGCCATTCTAAATCGATTGGCGTTCGCAGAATTGTTCAATCTCTAACCGTTCTCGAGTTGGTCAGCTCTGAATCAGTTTTCAAACGGTTTTTTTGGCGCCAAAAATATTTCTGATCAGTTTTCGACATTTTCGTTCAAAGATTCGGAATCAGCACGTCAAAATACGTCCGAGGACAAACTTTTTAAATTCGAAAAACGAAAAATAAAAAAGTTCAGAAATTATCTCTCGCGATATCTCTCATGATATACTCGACTTTTTCGTCCGTCGATTTTTTTCGTTCAAATTCTTAGTAAATAGTAATTCAGCCATTCTAAATCGATTGGCGTTCGCAGAATTGGTCTATCTCTAACCGTTCTCGAGTTGGTCAGCTCTGAATCAGTTTTCAAACGGTTTTTTTTTACGCCAAAAATATTTCTGATCAGTTTTCGACATTTTCGTTCAAAGATTCATAATCAGCACGTCAAAATACGTCCGAGGACAAAATTTCTAAATTCGAAAAACGAAAAATAAAAAAGTTCAGAAATTATCTCTCGCGAGATCTCTCATGATATACTCGACTTTTTCGTCCGTCAATTTTTTTCGTTCAAATTCTCAGTAAATAGTTATTCAGCCATTCTAAATCGATTGGCGTTCGCAAAACTGGTCTATCTCTAACCGTTCTCGAGTTGTTCAGCTCTGAATCAGTTTTCAAACGGTTTTTTTGACGCCAAAAATATTTCTGATCAGTTTTCGACATTTTCGTTCAAAGATTCGGAATCAGCACGTCAAAATACGTCCGAGGACAAAATTTCTAAATTCGAAAAACGAAAAATAAAAAAGTTCAGAAATTATCTCTCGCGAGATCTCTCATGATATACTCGACTTTTTCGTCCGTCACTTTTTTTTTGGTTCAAATTCTCAGTAAATAGTAATTTAGCCATTCTAAATCGATTGGCGTTCGCAGAACTGGTCTATCTCTAACCGTTCTCGAGTTGTTCAGCTCTGAATCAGTTTTCAAACGGTTTTTTTGACGCCAAAAATATTTCTGATCAGTTTTCGACATTTTCGTTCAAAGATTCGGAATCAGCACGTCAAAATACGTCCGAGGACAAAATTTATAAATTCGAAAAAGGAAAAATAAAAAAGTTCAGAAATTATCTCTCGCGAGATCTCTCATGATATACTCGACTTTTTCGTCCGTTGATTTTTTTCGTTCAAATTCTCAGTAAATAGTAATTCAGCCATTCTAAATCGATTGGCGTTCGCAGAATTGTTCAATCTCTAACCGTTCTCGAGTTGGTCAGCTCTGAATCAGTTTTCAAGCGGTTTTTTTGGCGCCAAAAATATTTCTGATCAGTTTTCGACATTTTTGTACAAAGATTCGGAATCAGCACGTCAAAATGCGTCCGAGGACAAAATTTTTAAATTCGAAAAACGAAAAATAAAAAAGTTCAGAAATTATCTCTCGCGAGATCTCTCATGATATACTCGACTTTTTCGTCCGTCGATTTTTTTCGTTCAAATTCTCAGTTAATAGTAATTCAGCCATTCTAAATCGATTGGCGATCGCAGAATTGGTCTATCTCTAACCGTTCTCGAGTTGGTCAGCTCTGAATCAGTTTTCAAACGGTTTTTTTGGCGCCAAAAATATTGCTGATCAGTTTTCGACATTTTCGTTCAAAGATTCGGAATCAGCACGTCAAAATACGTCCGAGGACAAAATTTTTAAATTCGAAAAACGAAAAATAAATAAGTTCAGAAATTATCTCTCGCGATATCTCTCATGATATACTCGACTTTTTCGTCCGTCAATTTTTTTCTTCCAAATTCTCAGTAAATAGTAATTCAGCCATTCTAAATCGATTGGCGTTCGCAGAACTGGTCTCTCTCTAACCGTTCTCGAGTTGGTCAGCTCTGAATCAGTTTTCAAACGGTTTTTTTGGCGCCAAAAATATTTCTGATCAGTTTTCGACATTTTCGTTCAAAGATTCGGAATCAGCACGTCAAAATACGCCCGAGGACAAAATTTTTAAATTCGAAAAACGAAAAATAAAAAAGTACAGAAATTATCTCTCGCGATATCTTTCATGATATACTCGACTTTTTCGTGCGTCAATTTTTTTCGTTCGAATTCTCAGTAAGTAGTAATTCAGCCATTCTAAGTCGATTGGCGTTCGCAGAATTGGTCTATCTCTAACCGTTCTCGAGTTGTTCTGCTCTGAATCAGTTTTCAAACGGTTTTTTTGACGCCAAAAATATTTCTGATCAGTTTTCGACATTTTCGTTCAAAGATTCGGAATCAGCACGTCAAAATACGTCCGAGGACAAATATTCTAAATTCGAAAAACGAAAAATAAAAAAGTTCAGAAATTATCTCTCGCGATATCTCTCATGATATACTCGACTTTTTCGTCCGTCGATTTTTTTCGTTCAAATTCTCAGTAAATAGTTATTCAGCCATTCTAAATCGATTGGCGTTCGCAGAATTGGTCTATCTCTAACCGTTCTCGAGTTGGTCAGCTCTGAATCAGTTTTCAAACGGTTTTTTTTTACGCCAAAAATATTTCTGATCAGTTTTCGACATTTTCGTTCAAAGATTCGGAATCAGCACGTCAAAATACGTCCGAGGACAAAATTTCTAAATTCGAAAAACGAAAAATAAAAAAGTTCAGAAATTATCTCTCGCGAGATCTCTCATGATATACTCGACTTTTTCGTCCGTCAATTTTTTTCGTTCAAATTCTCAGTAAATAGTTATTCAGCCATTCTAAATCGATTGGCGTTCGCAAAACTGGTCTATCTCTAACCGTTCTCGAGTTGTTCAGCTCTGAATCAGTTTTCAAACGGTTTTTTTGACGCCAAAAATATTTCTGATCAGTTTTCGACATTTTCGTTCAAAGATTCGGAATCAGCACGTCAAAATACGTCCGAGGACAAAATTTCTAAATTCGAAAAACGAAAAATAAAAAAGTTCAGAAATTATCTCTCGCGAGATCTCTCATGGTATACTCGACTTTTTCGTCCGTCAATTTTTTTCTTCCAAATTCTCAGTAAATAGTAATTCAGCCATTCAAAATCGATTGGCGTTCGCAGAACTGGTCTCTCTCTAACCGTTCTCGAGTTGGTCAGCTCTGAATCAGTTTTCAAACAGTTTTTTTGGCGCCAAAAATATTTCTGATCAGTTTTCGACATTTTCGTTCAAAGATTCGGAATCAGCACGTCAAAATACGTCCGAGGACAAAATTTTTAAATTCGAAAAACGAAAAATAAAAAAGTACAGAAATTATCTCTCGCGATATCTTTCATGATATACTCGACTTTTTCGTGCGTCAATTTTTTTCGTTCGAATTCTCAGTAAATAGTAATTCAGCCATTCTAAGTCGATTGGCGTTCGCAGAATTGGTCTATCTCTAACCGTTCTCGAGTTGTTCTGCTCTGAATCAGTTTTCAAACGGTTTTTTTGGCGCCAAAAATATTTCTGATCAGTTTTCGACATTTTCGTTCAAAGATTCGGAATCAGCACGTCAAAATACGTCCGAGGACAAAATTTTTAAATTCGAAAAACGAAAAATAAAAAAGTACAGAAATTATCTCTCGCGATATCTCTCATGATATACTCGACTTTTTCGTCCGTCAATTTTTTTCTTCCAAATTCTCAGTAAATAGTAATTCAGCCATTCTAAATCGATTGGCGTTCGCAGAACTGGTCTCTCTCTAACCGTTCTCGAGTTGGTCAGCTCTGAATCAGTTTTCAAACGGTTTTTTTGGCGCCAAAAATATTTCTGATCAGTTTTCGACATTTTCGTTCAAAGATTCGGAATCAGCACGTCAAAATACGTCCGAGGACAAAATTTTTAAATTCGAAAAACGAAAAATAAAAAAGTACAGAAATTATCTCTCGCGATATCTTTCATGATATACTCGACTTTTTCGTGCGTCAATTTTTTTCGTTCGAATTCTCAGTAAATAGTAATTCAGCCATTCTAAGTCGATTGGCGTTCGCAGAATTGGTCTATCTCTAACCGTTCTCGAGTTGTTCTGCTCTGAATCAGTTTTCAAACGGTTTTTTTGACGCCAAAAATATTTCTGATCAGTTTTCGACATTTTCGTTCAAAGATTCGGAATCAGCACGTCAAAATACGTCCGAGGACAAAATTTCTAAATTCGAAAAACGAAAAATAAAAAAGTTCAGAAATTATCTCTCGCGAGATCTCTCATGATATACTCGACTTTTTCGTCCGTCAATTTTTTTCGTTCAAATTCTCAGTAAATAGTTATTCAGCCATTCTAAATCGATTGGCGTTCGCAGAACTGGTCTATCTCTAACCGTTCTCGAGTTGGTCAGCTCTGAATCAGTTTTCAAACGGTTTTTTTGGCGCCAAAAATATTTCTGATCAGTTTTCGACATTTTCGTTCAAAGATTCGGAATCAGCACGTCAAAATACGTCCGAGGACAAAATTTCTAAATTCGAAAAACGAAAAATAAAAAAGTTCAGAAATTATCTCTCGCGAGATCTCTCATGATATACTCGACTTTTTCGTCCGTCAATTTTTTTCGTTCAAATTCTCAGTAAATAGTTATTCAGCCATTCTAAATCGATTGGCGTTCGCAGAACTGGTCTATCTCTAACCGTTCTCGAGTTGTTCAGCTCTGAATCAGTTTTCAAACGGTTTTTTTGACGCCAAAAATATTTCTGATCAGTTTTCGATATTTTCGTTCAAAGATTCGGAATCAGCACGTCAAAATACGTCCGAGGACAAAATTTATAAATTCGAAAAAGGAAAAATAAAAAAGTTCAGAAATTATCTCTCGCGAGATCTCTCATGATATACTCGACTTTTTCGTCCGTTGATTTTTTTCGTTCAAATTCTCAGTAAATAGTAATTCAGCCATTCTAAATCGATTGGCGTTCGCAGAATTGTTCAATCTCTAACCGTTCTCGAGTTGGTCAGCTCTGAATCAGTTTTCAAACGGTTTTTTTGGCGCCAAAAATATTTCTGATCAGTTTTCGACATTTTTGTTCAAAGATTCGGAATCAGCACGTCAAAATGCGTCCGAGGACAAAATTTTTAAATTCGAAAAACGAAAAATAAATAAGTTCAGAAATTATCTCTCGCGATATCTCTCATGATATACTCGACTTTTTCGTCCGTCAATTTTTTTCTTCCAAATTCTCAGTAAATAGTAATTCAGCCATTCTAAATCGATTGGCGTTCGCAGAACTGGTCTCTCTCTAACCGTTCTCGAGTTGGTCAGCTCTGAATCAGTTTTCAAACGGTTTTTTTGGCGCCAAAAATATTTCTGATCAGTTTTCGACATTTTCGTTCAAAGATTCGGAATCAGCACGTCAAAATACGTCCGAGGACAAAATTTTTAAATTCGAAAAACGAAAAATAAAAAAGTACAGAAATTATCTCTCGCGATTTCTTTCATGATATACTCGACTTTTTCGTGCGTCAATTTTTTTCGTTCGAATTCTCAGTAAATAGTAATTCAGCCATTCTAAGTCGATTGGCGTTCGCAGAATTGGTCTATCTCTAACCGTTCTCGAGTTGTTCTGCTCTGAATCAGTTTTCAAACGGTTTTTTTGACGCCAAAAATATTTCTGATCAGTTTTCGACATTTTCGTTCAAAGATTCGGAATCAGCACGTCAAAATACGTCCGAGGACAAAATTTTTAAATTCGAAAAACGAAAAATAAAAAAGTTCAGAAATTATCTCTCGCGAGATCTCTCATGATATACTCGACTTTTTCGTCCGTCAATTTTTTTCGTTCAAATTCTTAGTAAATAGTTATTCAGCCATTCTAAATCGATTGGCGTTCGCAGAACTGGTCTATCTCTAACCGTTCTCGAGTTGTTCAGCTCTGAATCAGTTTTCAAACGGTTTTTTTGACGCCAAAAATATTTCTGATCAGTTTTCGACATTTTCGTTCAAAGATTCGGAATCAGCACGTCAAAATACGTCCGAGGAGAAAATTTCTAAATTCGAAAAACGAAAAATAAAAAAGTTCAGAAATTATCTCTCGCGAGATCTCTCATGGTATACTCGACTTTTTCGTCCGTCAATTTTTTTCTTCCAAATTCTCAGTTAATAGTAATTCAGCCATTCTAAATCGATTGGCGTTCGCAGAACTGGTCTATCTCTAACCGTTCTCGAGTTGTTCAGCTCTGAATCAGTTTTCAAACGGTTTTTTTGACGCCAAAAATATTTCTGATCAGTTTTCGACATTTTCGTTCAAAGATTCGGAATCAGCACGTCAAAATACGTCCGAGGACAAAATTTCTAAATTCGAAAAACGAAAAATAAAAAAGTTCAGAAATTATCTCTCGCGAGATCTCTCATGATATACTCGACTTTTTCGTCCGTCGATTTTTTTCGTTCAAATTCTCAGTAAATAGTAATTCAGCCATTCTAAATCGATTGTCGATCGCAGAATTGGTCTATCTCTAACCGTTCTCGAGTTGGTCAGCTCTGAATCAGTTTTCAAACGGTTTTTTTGACGCCAAAAATATTTCTGATCAGTTTTCGACATTTTCGTTCAAAGATTCGGAATCAGCACGTCAAAATACGTCCGAGGACAAAATTTCTAAATTCGAAAAACGAAAAATAAAAAAGTTCAGAAATTATCTCTCGCGAGATCTCTCATGGTATACTCGACTTTTTCGTCCGTCAATTTTTTTCGTTCAAATTCTCAGTAAATAGTTATTCAGCCATTCTAAATCGATTGGCGTTCGCAAAACTGGTCTATCTCTAACCGTTCTCGAGTTGTTCAGCTCTGAATCAGTTTTCAAACGGTTTTTTTGACGCCAAAAATATTTCTGATCAGTTTTCGACATTTTCGTTCAAAGATTCGGAATCAGCACGTCAAAATACGTCCGAGGAGAAAATTTCTAAATTCGAAAAACGAAAAATAAAAAAGTTCAGAAATTATCTCTCGCGAGATCTCTCATGGTATACTCGACTTTTTCGTCCGTCAATTTTTTTCTTCCAAATTCTCAGTTGATAGTAATTCAGCCATTCTAAATCGATTGGCGTTCGCAGAACTGGTCTATCTCTAACCGTTCTCGAGTTGTTCAGCTCTGAATCAGTTTTCAAACGGTTTTTTTGACGCCAAAAATATTTCTGATCAGTTTTCGACATTTTCGTTCAAAGATTCGGAATCAGCACGTCAAAATACGTCCGAGGACAAAATTTCTAAATTCGAAAAACGAAAAATAAAAAAGTTCAGAAATTATCTCTCGCGAGATCTCTCATGAAATACTCGACTTTTTCGTCCGTCGATTTTTTTCGTTCAAATTCTCAGTAAATAGTAATTCAGCCATTCTAAATCGATTGTCGATCGCAGAATTGGTCTATCTCTAACCGTTCTCGAGTTGGTCAGCTCTGAATCAGTTTTCAAACGGTTTTTTTGGCGCCAAAAATATTGCTGATCAGTTTTCGACATTTTCGTTCAAAGATTCGGAATCAGCACGTCAAAATACGTCCGAGGACAAAATTTTTAAATTCGAAAATCGAAAAATAAATAAGTTCAGAAATTATCTCTCGCGATATCTCTCATGATATACTCGACTTTTTCGTCCGTCAATTTTTTTCTTCCAAATTCTCAGTAAATAGTAATTCAGCCATTCTAAATCGATTGGCGTTCGCAGAACTGGTCTCTCTCTAACCGTTCTCGAGTTGGTCAGCTCTGAATCAGTTTTCAAACGGTTTTTTTGGCGCCAAAAATATTTCTGATCAGTTTTCGACATTTTCGTTCAAAGATTCGGAATCAGCACGTCAAAATACGTCCGAGGACAAAATTTCTAAATTCTAAAAACGAAAAATAAAAAAGTTCAGAAATTATCTCTCGCGAGATCTCTCATGGTATACTCGACTTTTTCGTCCGTCAATTTTTTTCGTTCAAATTCTCAGTAAATAGTTATTCAGCCATTCTAAATCGATTGGCGTTCGCAAAACTGGTCTATCTCTAACCGTTCTCGAGTTGTTCAGCTCTGAATCAGTTTTCAAACGGTTTTTTTGACGCCAAAAATATTTCTGATCAGTTTTCGACATTTTCGTTCAAAGATTCGGAATCAGCACGTCAAAATACGTCCGAGGAGAAAATTTCTAAATTCGAAAAACGAAAAATAAAAAAGTTCAGAAATTATCTCTCGCGAGATCTCTCATGGTATACTCGACTTTTTCGTCCGTCAATTTTTTTCTTCCAAATTCTCAGTTAATAGTAATTCAGCCATTCTAAATCGATTGGCGTTCGCAGAACTGGTCTATCTCTAACCGTTCTCGAGTTGTTCAGCTCTGAATCAGTTTTCAAACGGTTTTTTTGACGCCAAAAATATTTCTGATCAGTTTTCGACATTTTCGTTCAAAGATTCGGAATCAGCACGTCAAAATACGTCCGAGGACAAAATTTATAAATTCGAAAAAGGAAAAATAAAAAAGTTCAGAAATTATCTCTCGCGAGATCTCTCATGATATACTCGACTTTTTCGTCCGTTGATTTTTTTCGTTCAAATTCTCAGTAAATAGTAATTGAGCCATTCTAAATCGATTGGCGTTCGCAGAATTGTTCAATCTCTAACCGTTCTCGAGTTGGTCAGCTCTGAATCACTTTTCAAACGGTTTTTTTGGCGCCAAAAATATTTCTGATCAGTTTTCGACATTTTTGTTCAAAGATTCGGAATCAGCACGTCAAAATGCGTCCGAGGACAAAATTTTTAAATTCGAAAACCGAAAAATAAATAAGTTCAAAAGTTATCTCTCGCGATATCTCTCATGATATACTCGACTTTTTCGTCCGTCAATTTTTTTCTTTCAAATTCTCAGTAAATAGTAATTCAGCCATTCTAAATCGATTGACGTTCGCAGAACTGGTCTCTCTCTAACCGTTCTCGAGTTGGTCAGCTCTGAATCAGTTTTCAAACGGTTTTTTTGGCGCCAAAAATATTTCTGATCAGTTTTCGACATTTTCGTTCAAAGATTCGGAATCAGCACGTCAAAATACGTCCGAGGACAAACTTTTTAAATTCGAAAAACGAAAAATAAAAAAGTTCAGAAATTATCTCTCGCGATATCTCTCATGATATACTCGACTTTTTCGTCCGTCGATTTTTTTCGTTCAAATTCTTAGTAAATAGTAATTCAGCCATTCTAAATCGATTGGCGTTCGCAGAATTGGTCTATCTCTAACCGTTCTCGAGTTGGTCAGCTCTGAATCAGTTTTCAAACGGTTTTTTTTTACGCCAAAAATATTTCTGATCAGTTTTCGACATTTTCGTTCAAAGATTCGGAATCAGCACGTCAAAATACGTCCGAGGACAAAATTTCTAAATTCGAAAAACGAAAAATAAAAAAGTTCAGAAATTATCTCTCGCGAGATCTCTCATGATATACTCGACTTTTTCGTCCGTCAATTTTTTTCGTTCAAATTCTCAGTAAATAGTTATTCAGCCATTCTAAATCGATTGGCGTTCGCAAAACTGGTCTATCTCTAACCGTTCTCGAGTTGTTCAGCTCTGAATCAGTTTTCAAACGGTTTTTTTGACGCCAAAAATATTTCTGATCAGTTTTCGACATTTTCGTTCAAAGATTCGGAATCAGCACGTCAAAATACGTCCGAGGACAAAATTTCTAAATTCGAAAAACGAAAAATAAAAAAGTTCAGAAATTATCTCTCGCGAGATCTCTCATGATATACTCGACTTTTTCGTCCGTCAATTTTTTTCGTTCAAATTCTCAGTAAATAGTTATTCAGCCATTCTAAATCGATTGGCGTTCGCAGAACTGGTCTATCTCTAACCGTTCTCGAGTTGGTCAGCTCTGAATCAGTTTTCAAACGGTTTTTTTGGCGCCAAAAATATTTCTGATCAGTTTTCGACATTTTTATTCAAAGATTCGGAATCAGCACGTCAAAATGCGTCCGAGGACAAAATTTTTAAATTCGAAAAACGAAAAATAAATAAGTTCAGAAGTTATCTCTCGCGATATCTCTCATGATATACTCGACTTTTTCGTCCGTCAATTTTTTTCTTCCAAATTCTCAGTAAATAGTAATTCAGCCATTCTAAATCGATTGGCGTTCGCAGAACTGGTCTATCTCTAACCGTTCTCGAGTTGTTCAGCTCTGAATCAGTTTTCAAACGGTTTTTTTGACGCCAAAAATATTTCAGATCAGTTTTCGACATTTTCGTTCAAAGATTCGGAATCAGCACGTCAAAATACGTCCGTGACAAAATTTCTAAATTCAAAAAACGAAAAATAAAAAAGTTCAGAAATTATCTCTCGCGAGATCTCTCATGGTATACTCGACTTTTTCGTCCGTCAATTTTTTTCTTCCAAATTCTCAGTTAATAGTAATTCAGCCATTCTAAATCGATTGGCGTTCGCAGAACTGGTCTATCTCTAACCGTTCTCGAGTTGTTCAGCTCTGAATCAGTTTTCAAACGGTTTTTTTGACGCCAAAAATATTTCTGATCAGTTTTCGACATTTTCGTTCAAAGATTCGGAATCAGCACGTCAAAATACGTCCGAGGACAAAATTTCTAAATTCGAAAAACGAAAAATAAAAAAGTTCAGAAATTATCTCTCGCGATATCTCTCATGATATACTCGACTTTTTCGTCCGTCGATTTTTTTCGTTCAAATTCTTAGTAAATAGTAATTCAGCCATTCTAAATCGATTGGCGTTCGCAGAATTGGTCTATCTCTAACCGTTCTCGAGTTGGTCAGCTCTGAATCAGTTTTCAAACGGTTTTTTTTTACGCCAAAAATATTTCTGATCAGTTTTCGACATTTTCGTTCAAAGATTCGGAATCAGCACGTCAAAATACGTCCGAGGACAAAATTTCTAAATTCGAAAAACGAAAAATAAAAAAGTTCAGAAATTATCTCTCGCGAGATCTCTCATGATATACTCGACTTTTTCGTCCGTCGATTTTTTTCGTTCAAATTCTCAGTAAATAGTAATTCAGCCACTCTAAGTCGATTGGCGTTCGCAGAATTGGTCTATCTCTAACCGTTCTCGAGTTGTTCTGCTCTGAATCAGTTTTCAAACGGTTTTTTTGGCGCCAAAAATATTGCTGATCAGTTTTCGACATTTTCGTTCAAAGATTCGGAATCAGCACGTCAAAATACGTCCGAGGACAAAATTTTTAAATTCGAAAATCGAAAAATAAATAAGTTCAGAAATTATCTCTCGCGATATCTCTCATGATATACTCGACTTTTTCGTCCGTCAATTTTTTTCTTCCAAATTCTCAGTAAATAGTAATTCAGCCATTCTAAATCGATTGGCCTTCGCAGGACTGGTCTCTCTCTAACCGTTCTCGAGTTGGTCAGCTCTGAATCAGTTTTCAAACGGTTTTTTTGGCGCCAAAAATATTTCTGATCAGTTTTCGACATTTTCGTTCAAAGATTCGGAATCAGCACGTCAAAATACGTCCGAGGACAAAATTTTTAAATTCGAAAAACGAAAAATAAAAAAGTACAGAAATTATCTCTCGCGATATCTTTCATGATATACTCGACTTTTTCGTGCGTCAATTTTTTTCGTTCGAATTCTCAGTAAATAGTAATTCAGCCATTCTAAGTCGATTGGCGTTCGCAGAATTGGTCTATCTCTAACCGTTCTCGAGTTGTTCTGCTCTGAATCAGTTTTCAAACGGTTTTTTAGACGCCAAAAATATTTCTGATCAGTTTTCGACATTTTCGTTCAAAGATTCGGAATCAGCACGTCAAAATACGTCCGAGGACAAAATTTCTAAATTCGAAAAACGAAAAATAAAAAAGTTCAGAAATTATCTCTCGCGAGATCTCTCATGATATACTCGACTTTTTCGTCCGTCAATTTTTTTCGTTCAAATTCTCAGTAAATAGTTATTCAGCCATTCTAAATCGATTGGCGTTCGCAGAACTGGTCTATCTCTAACCGTTCTCGAGTTGGTCAGCTCTGAATCAGTTTTCAAACGGTTTTTTTGGCGCCAAAAATATTTCTGATCAGTTTTCGACATTTTCGTTCAAAGATTCGGAATCAGCACGTCAAAATACGTCCGAGGACAAAATTTCTAAATTCGAAAAACGAAAAATAAAAAAGTTCAGAAATTATCTCTCGCGAGATCTCTCATGATATACTCGACTTTTTCGTCCGTCACTTTTTTTTGGTTCAAATTCTCAGTAAATAGTAATTTAGCCATTCTAAATCGATTGGCGTTCGCAGAACTGGTCTATCTCTAACCGTTCTCGAGTTGTTCAGCTCTGAATCAGTTTTCAAACGGTTTTTTTGACGCCAAAAATATTTCTGATCAGTTTTCGACATTTTCGTTCAAAGATTCGGAATCAGCACGTCAAAATACGTCCGAGGACAAAATTTATAAATTCGAAAAAGGAAAAATAAAAAAGTTCAGAAATTATCTCTCGCGAGATCTCTCATGATATACTCGACTTTTTCGTCCGTTGATTTTTTTCGTTCAAATTCTCAGTAAATAGTAATTCAGCCATTCTAAATCGATTGGCGTTCGCAGAATTGTTCAATCTCTAACCGTTCTCGAGTTGGTCAGCTCTGAATCAGTTTTCAAACGGTTTTTTTGGCGCCAAAAATATTTCTGATCAGTTTTCGACATTTTTGTTCAAAGATTCGGAATCAGCACGTCAAAATGCGTCCGAGGACAAAATTTTTAAATTCGAAAAACGAAAAATAAATAAGTTCAGAAATTATCTCTCGCGATATCTCTCATGATATACTCGACTTTTTCGTCCGTCAATTTTTTTCTTCCAAATTCTCAGTAAATAGTAATTCAGCCATTCTAAATCGATTGGCGTTCGCAGAATTGTTCAATCTCTAACCGTTCTCGAGTTGGTCAGCTCTGAATCAGTTTTCAAACGGTTTTTTTGGCGCCAAAAATATTTCTGATCAGTTTTCGACATTTTTGTTCAAAGATTCGGATTCAGCACGTCAAAATGGGTCCTAGGACAAAATTTTTAAATTCGAAAAACGAAAAATAAATAAGTTCAGAAATTATCTCTCGCGATATCTCTCATGATATACTCGACTTTTTCGTCCGTCAATTTTTTTCTTCCAAATTCTCAGTAAATAGTAATTCAGCCATTCTAAATCGATTGGCGTTCGCAGAACTGGTCTCTCTCTAACCGTTCTCGAGTTGGTCAGCTCTGAATCAGTTTTCAAACGGTTTTTTTGGCGCCAAAAATATTTCTGATCAGTTTTCGACATTTTCGTTCAAAGATTCGGAATCAGCACGTCAAAATACGTCCGAGGACAAAATTTCTAAATTCTAAAAACGAAAAATAAAAAAGTTCAGAAATTATCTCTCGCGAGATCTCTCTTGGTATACTCGACTTTTTCGTCCGTCAATTTTTTTCGTTCAAATTCTCAGTAAATAGTTATTCAGTCATTCTAAATCGATTGGCGTTCGCAAAACTGGTCTATCTCTAACCGTTCTCGAGTTGTTCAGCTCTGAATCAGTTTTCAAACGGTTTTTTTGACGCCAAAAATATTTCTGATCAGTTTTCGACATTTTCGTTCAAAGATTCGGAATCAGCACGTCAAAATACGTCCGAGGAGAAAATTTCTAAATTCGAAAAACGAAAAATAAAAAAGTTCAGAAATTATCTCTCGCGAGATCTCTCATGGTATACTCGACTTTTTCGTCCGTCAATTTTTTTCTTCCAAATTCTCAGTTAATAGTAATTCAGCCATTCTAAATCGATTGGCGTTCGCAGAACTGGTCTATCTCTAACCGTTCTCGAGTTGTTCAGCTCTGAATCAGTTTTCAAACGGTTTTTTTGACGCCAAAAATATTTCTGATCAGTTTTCGACATTTTCGTTCAAAGATTCGGAATCAGCACGTCAAAATACGTCCGAGGACAAAATTTATAAATTCGAAAAAGGAAAAATAAAAAAGTTCAGAAATTATCTCTCGCGAGATCTCTCATGATATACTCGACTTTTTCGTCCGTTGATTTTTTTCGTTCAAATTCTCAGTAAATAGTAATTGAGCCATTCTAAATCGATTGGCGTTCGCAGAATTGTTCAATCTCTAACCGTTCTCGAGTTGGTCAGCTCTGAATCACTTTTCAAACGGTTTTTTTGGCGCCAAAAATATTTCTGATCAGTTTTCGACATTTTTGTTCAAAGATTCGGAATCAGCACGTCAAAATGCGTCCGAGGACAAAATTTTTAAATTCGAAAACCGAAAAATAAATAAGTTCAGAAGTTATCTCTCGCGATATCTCTCATGATATACTCGACTTTTTCGTCCGTCAATTTTTTTCTTCCAAATTCTCAGTAAATAGTAATTCAGTCATTCTAAATCGATTGGCGTTCGCAGAACTGGTCTCTCTCTAACCGTTCTCGAGTTGGTCAGCTCTGAATCAGTTTTCAAACGGTTTTTTTGGCGCCAAAAATATTTCTGATCAGTTTTCGACATTTTCGTTCAAAGATTCGGAATCAGCACGTCAAAATACGTCCGAGGACAAAATTTTTAAATTCGAAAATCGAAAAATAAATAAGTTCAGAAATTATCTCTCGCGATATCTCTCATGATATACTCGACTTTTTCGTCCGTCAATTTTTTTCTTCCAAATTCTCAGTAAATAGTAATTCAGCCATTCTAAATCGATTGGCCTTCGCAGAACTGGTCTCTCTCTAACCGTTCTCGAGTTGGTCAGCTCTGAATCAGTTTTCAAACGGTTTTTTTGGCGCCAAAAATATTTCTGATCAGTTTTCGACATTTTCGTTCAAAGATTCGGAATCAGCACGTCAAAATACGTCCGAGGACAAAATTTCTAAATTCGAAAAACGAAAAATAAAAAAGTTCAGAAATTATCTCTCGCGATATCTCTCATGATATACTCGACTTTTTCGTCCGTCGATTTTTTTCGTTCAAATTCTTAGTAAATAGTAATTCAGCCATTCTAAATCGATTGGCGTTCGCAGAATTGGTCTATCTCTAACCGTTCTCGAGTTGGTCAGCTCTGAATCAGTTTTCAAACGGTTTTTTTTTACGCCAAAAATATTTCTGATCAGTTTTCGACATTTTCGTTCAAAGATTCGGAATCAGCACGTCAAAATACGTCCGAGGACAAAATTTCTAAATTCGAAAAACGAAAAATAAAAAAGTTCAGAAATTATCTCTCGCGAGATCTCTCATGATATACTCGACTTTTTCGTCCGTCGATTTTTTTCGTTCAAATTCTCAGTAAATAGTAATTCAGCCATTCTAAGTCGATTGGCGTTCGCAGAATTGGTCTATCTCTAACCGTTCTCGAGTTGTTCTGCTCTGAATCAGTTTTCAAACGGTTTTTTTGGCGCCAAAAATATTGCTGATCAGTTTTCGACATTTTCGTTCAAAGATTCGGAATCAGCACGTCAAAATACGTCCGAGGACAAAATTTTTAAATTCGAAAATCGAAAAATAAATAAGTTCAGAAATTATCTCTCGCGATATCTCTCATGATATACTCGACTTTTTCGTCCGTCAATTTTTTTCTTCCAAATTCTCAGTAAATAGTAATTCAGCCATTCTAAATCGATTGGCCTTCGCAGAACTGGTCTCTCTCCAACCGTTTTCGAGTTGGTCAGCTCTGAATCAGTTTTCAAACGGTTTTTTTGGCGCCAAAAATATTTCTGATCAGTTTTCGACATTTTCGTTCAAAGATTCGGAATCAGCACGTCAAAATACGTCCGAGGACAAAATTTTTAAATTCGAAAAACGAAAAATAAAAAAGTACAGAAATTATCTCTCGCGATATCTTTCATGATATACTCGACTTTTTCGTGCGTCAATTTTTTTCGTTCGAATTCTCAGTAAATAGTAATTCAGCCATTCTAAGTCGATTGGCGTTCGCAGAATTGGTCTATCTCTAACCGTTCTCGAGTTGTTCTGCTCTGAATCAGTTTTCAAACGGTTTTTTAGACGCCAAAAATATTTCTGATCAGTTTTCGACATTTTCGTTCAAAGATTCGGAATCAGCACGTCAAAATACGTCCGAGGACAAAATTTCTAAATTCGAAAAACGAAAAATAAAAAAGTTCAGAAATTATCTCTCGCGAGATCTCTCATGATATACTCGACTTTTTCGTCCGTCAATTTTTTTCGTTCAAATTCTCAGTAAATAGTTATTCAGCCATTCCAAATCGATTGGCGTTCGCAGAACTGGTCTATCTCTAACCGTTCTCGAGTTGGTCAGCTCTGAATCAGTTTTCAAACGGTTTTTTTGGCGCCAAAAATATTTCTGATCAGTTTTCGACATTTTCGTTCAAAGATTCGGAATCAGCACGTCAAAATACGTCCGAGGACAAAATTTCTAAATTCGAAAAACGAAAAATAAAAAAGTTCAGAAATTATCTCTCGCGAGATCTCTCATGATATACTCGACTTTTTCGTCCGTCAATTTTTTTCGTTCAAATTCTCAGTAAATAGTTATTCAGCCATTCTAAATCGATTGGCGTTCGCAGAACTGGTCTATCTCTAACCGTTCTCGAGTTGGTCAGCTCTGAATCAGTTTTCAAACGGTTTTTTTGGCGCCAAAAATATTTCTGATCAGTTTTCGACATTTTTATTCAAAGATTCGGAATCAGCACGTCAAAATGCGTCCGAGGACAAAATTTTTAAATTCGAAAAACGAAAAATAAATAAGTTCAGAAGTTATCTCTCGCGATATCTCTCATGATATACTCGACTTTTTCGTCCGTCAATTTTTTTCTTCCAAATTCTCAGTAAATAGTAATTCAGCCATTCTAAATCGATTGGCGTTCGCAGAACTGGTCTATCTCTAACCGTTCTCGAGTTGGTCAGCTCTGAATCAGTTTTCAAACGGTTTTTTTGGCGCCAAAAATATTTCTGATCAGTTTTCGACATTTTTATTCAAAGATTCGGAATCAGCACGTCAAAATGCGTCCGAGGACAAAATTTTTAAATTCGAAAAACGAAAAATAAATAAGTTCAGAAGTTATCTCTCGCGATATCTCTCATGATATACTCGACTTTTTCGTCCGTCAATTTTTTTCTTCCAAATTCTCAGTAAATAGTAATTCAGCCATTCTAAATCGATTGGCGTTCGCAGAACTGGTCTATCTCTAACCGTTCTCGAGTTGGTCAGCTCTGAATCAGTTTTCAAACGGTTTTTTTGGCGCCAAAAATATTTCTGATCAGTTTTCGACATTTTTATTCAAAGATTCGGAATCAGCACGTCAAAATGCGTCCGAGGACAAAATTTTTAAATTCGAAAAACGAAAAATAAATAAGTTCAGAAGTTATCTCTCGCGATATCTCTCATGATATACTCGACTTTTTCGTCCGTCAATTTTTTTCTTCCAAATTCTCAGTAAATAGTAATTCAGCCATTCTAAATCGATTGGCGTTCGCAGAACTGGTCTATCTCTAACCGTTCTCGAGTTGTTCAGCTCTGAATCAGTTTTCAAACGGTTTTTTTGACGCCAAAAATATTTCTGATCAGTTTTCGACATTTTCGTTCAAAGATTCGGAATCAGCACGTCAAAATACGTCCGTGACAAAATTTCTAAATTCAAAAAACGAAAAATAAAAAAGTTCAGAAATTATCTCTCGCGAGATCTCTCATGGTATACTCGACTTTTTCGTCCGTCAATTTTTTTCTTCCAAATTCTCAGTTAATAGTAATTCAGCCATTCTAAATCGATTGGCGTTCGCAGAACTGGTCTATCTCTAACCGTTCTCGAGTTGTTCAGCTCTGAATCAGTTTTCAAACGGTTTTTTTGACGCCAAAAATATTTCTGATCAGTTTTCGACATTTTCGTTCAAAGATTCGGAATCAGCACGTCAAAATACGTCCGAGGACAAAATTTCTAAATTCGAAAAACGAAAAATAAAAAAGTTCAGAAATTATCTCTCGCGATATCTCTCATGATATACTCGACTTTTTCGTCCGTCGATTTTTTTCGTTCAAATTCTTAGTAAATAGTAATTCAGCCATTCTAAATCGATTGGCGTTCGCAGAATTGGTCTATCTCTAACCGTTCTCGAGTTGGTCAGCTCTGAATCAGTTTTCAAACGGTTTTTTTTTACGCCAAAAATATTTCTGATCAGTTTTCGACATTTTCGTTCAAAGATTCGGAATCAGCACGTCAAAATACGTCCGAGGACAAAATTTCTAAATTCGAAAAACGAAAAATAAAAAAGTTCAGAAATTATCTCTCGCGAGATCTCTCATGATATACTCGACTTTTTCGTCCGTCGATTTTTTTCGTTCAAATTCTCAGTAAATAGTAATTCAGCCATTCTAAGTCGATTGGCGTTCGCAGAATTGGTCTATCTCTAACCGTTCTCGAGTTGTTCTGCTCTGAATCAGTTTTCAAACGGTTTTTTTGGCGCCAAAAATATTGCTGATCAGTTTTCGACATTTTCGTTCAAAGATTCGGAATCAGCACGTCAAAATACGTCCGAGGACAAAATTTTTAAATTCGAAAATCGAAAAATAAATAAGTTCAGAAATTATCTCTCGCGATATCTCTCATGATATACTCGACTTTTTCGTCCGTCAATTTTTTTCTTCCAAATTCTCAGTAAATAGTAATTCAGCCATTCTAAATCGATTGGCCTTCGCAGGACTGGTCTCTCTCTAACCGTTCTCGAGTTGGTCAGCTCTGAATCAGTTTTCAAACGGTTTTTTTGGCGCCAAAAATATTTCTGATCAGTTTTCGACATTTTCGTTCAAAGATTCGGAATCAGCACGTCAAAATACGTCCGAGGACAAAATTTTTAAATTCGAAAAACGAAAAATAAAAAAGTACAGAAATTATCTCTCGCGATATCTTTCATGATATACTCGACTTTTTCGTGCGTCAATTTTTTTCGTTCGAATTCTCAGTAAATAGTAATTCAGCCATTCTAAGTCGATTGGCGTTCGCAGAATTGGTCTATCTCTAACCGTTCTCGAGTTGTTCTGCTCTGAATCAGTTTTCAAACGGTTTTTTAGACGCCAAAAATATTTCTGATCAGTTTTCGACATTTTCGTTCAAAGATTCGGAATCAGCACGTCAAAATACGTCCGAGGACAAAATTTCTAAATTCGAAAAACGAAAAATAAAAAAGTTCAGAAATTATCTCTCGCGAGATCTCTCATGATATACTCGACTTTTTCGTCCGTCAATTTTTTTCGTTCAAATTCTCAGTAAATAGTTATTCAGCCATTCTAAATCGATTGGCGTTCGCAGAACTGGTCTATCTCTAACCGTTCTCGAGTTGGTCAGCTCTGAATCAGTTTTCAAACGGTTTTTTTGGCGCCAAAAATATTTCTGATCAGTTTTCGACATTTTCGTTCAAAGATTCGGAATCAGCACGTCAAAATACGTCCGAGGACAAAATTTCTAAATTCGAAAAACGAAAAATAAAAAAGTTCAGAAATTATCTCTCGCGAGATCTCTCATGATATACTCGACTTTTTCGTCCGTCACTTTTTTTTGGTTCAAATTCTCAGTAAATAGTAATTTAGCCATTCTAAATCGATTGGCGTTCGCAGAACTGGTCTATCTCTAACCGTTCTCGAGTTGTTCAGCTCTGAATCAGTTTTCAAACGGTTTTTTTGACGCCAAAAATATTTCTGATCAGTTTTCGACATTTTCGTTCAAAGATTCGGAATCAGCACGTCAAAATACGTCCGAGGACAAAATTTATAAATTCGAAAAAGGAAAAATAAAAAAGTTCAGAAATTATCTCTCGCGAGATCTCTCATGATATACTCGACTTTTTCGTCCGTTGATTTTTTTCGTTCAAATTCTCAGTAAATAGTAATTCAGCCATTCTAAATCGATTGGCGTTCGCAGAATTGTTCAATCTCTAACCGTTCTCGAGTTGGTCAGCTCTGAATCAGTTTTCAAACGGTTTTTTTGGCGCCAAAAATATTTCTGATCAGTTTTCGACATTTTTGTTCAAAGATTCGGAATCAGCACGTCAAAATGCGTCCGAGGACAAAATTTTTAAATTCGAAAAACGAAAAATAAATAAGTTCAGAAATTATCTCTCGCGATATCTCTCATGATATACTCGACTTTTTCGTCCGTCAATTTTTTTCTTCCAAATTCTCAGTAAATAGTAATTCAGCCATTCTAAATCGATTGGCGTTCGCAGAATTGTTCAATCTCTAACCGTTCTCGAGTTGGTCAGCTCTGAATCAGTTTTCAAACGGTTTTTTTGGCGCCAAAAATATTTCTGATCAGTTTTCGACATTTTTGTTCAAAGATTCGGATTCAGCACGTCAAAATGGGTCCTAGGACAAAATTTTTAAATTCGAAAAACGAAAAATAAATAAGTTCAGAAATTATCTCTCGCGATATCTCTCATGATATACTCGACTTTTTCGTCCGTCAATTTTTTTCTTCCAAATTCTCAGTAAATAGTAATTCAGCCATTCTAAATCGATTGGCGTTCGCAGAACTGGTCTCTCTCTAACCGTTCTCGAGTTGGTCAGCTCTGAATCAGTTTTCAAACGGTTTTTTTGGCGCCAAAAATATTTCTGATCAGTTTTCGACATTTTCGTTCAAAGATTCGGAATCAGCACGTCAAAATACGTCCGAGGACAAAATTTCTAAATTCTAAAAACGAAAAATAAAAAAGTTCAGAAATTATCTCTCGCGAGATCTCTCTTGGTATACTCGACTTTTTCGTCCGTCAATTTTTTTCGTTCAAATTCTCAGTAAATAGTTATTCAGCCATTCTAAATCGATTGGCGTTCGCAAAACTGGTCTATCTCTAACCGTTCTCGAGTTGTTCAGCTCTGAATCAGTTTTCAAACGGTTTTTTTGACGCCAAAAATATTTCTGATCAGTTTTCGACATTTTCGTTCAAAGATTCGGAATCAGCACGTCAAAATACGTCCGAGGAGAAAATTTCTAAATTCGAAAAACGAAAAATAAAAAAGTTCAGAAATTATCTCTCGCGAGATCTCTCATGGTATACTCGACTTTTTCGTCCGTCAATTTTTTTCTTCCAAATTCTCAGTTAATAGTAATTCAGCCATTCTAAATCGATTGGCGTTCGCAGAACTGGTCTATCTCTAACCGTTCTCGAGTTGTTCAGCTCTGAATCAGTTTTCAAACGGTTTTTTTGACGCCAAAAATATTTCTGATCAGTTTTCGACATTTTCGTTCAAAGATTCGGAATCAGCACGTCAAAATACGTCCGAGGACAAAATTTATAAATTCGAAAAAGGAAAAATAAAAAAGTTCAGAAATTATCTCTCGCGAGATCTCTCATGATATACTCGACTTTTTCGTCCGTTGATTTTTTTCGTTCAAATTCTCAGTAAATAGTAATTGAGCCATTCTAAATCGATTGGCGTTCGCAGAATTGTTCAATCTCTAACCGTTCTCGAGTTGGTCAGCTCTGAATCACTTTTCAAACGGTTTTTTTGGCGCCAAAAATATTTCTGATCAGTTTTCGACATTTTTGTTCAAAGATTCGGAATCAGCACGTCAAAATGCGTCCGAGGACAAAATTTTTAAATTCGAAAACCGAAAAATAAATAAGTTCAGAAGTTATCTCTCGCGATATCTCTCATGATATACTCGACTTTTTCGTCCGTCAATTTTTTTCTTCCAAATTCTCAGTTAATAGTAATTCAGCCATTCTAAATCGATTGGCGTTCGCAGAACTGGTCTCTCTCTAACCGTTCTCGAGTTGGTCAGCTCTGAATCAGTTTTCAAACGGTTTTTTTGGCGCCAAAAATATTTCTGATCAGTTTTTGACATTTTCGTTCAAAGATTCGGAATCAGCACGTCAAAATACGTCCGAGGACAAAATTTTTAAATTCGAAAAACGAAAAATAAAAAAGTACAGAAATTATCTCTCGCGATATCTTTCATGATATACTCGACTTTTTCTTGCGTCAATTTTTTTCGTTCGAATTCTCAGTAAATAGTAATTCAGCCATTCTAAGTCGATTGGCGTTCGCAGAATTGGTCTATCTCTAATCGTTCTCGAGTTGTTCTGCTCTGAATCAGTTTTCAAACGGTTTTTTTGACGCCAAAAATTTTTCTGATCAGTTTTCGACATTTTCGTTCAAAGATTCGGAATCAGCACGTCAAAATACGTCCGAGGACAAAATTTCTAAATTCGAAAAACGAAAAATAAAAAAGTTCAGAAATTATCTCTCGCGAGATCTCTCATGATATACTCGACTTTTTCGTCCGTCAATTTTTTTCGTTCAAATTCTCAGTAAATAGTTATTCAGCCATTCTAAATCGATTGGCGTTCGCAGAACTGGTCTATCTCTAACCGTTCTCGAGTTGGTCAGCTCTGAATCAGTTTTCAAACGGTTTTTTTGGCGCCAAAAATATTTCTGATCAGTTTTCGACATTTTCGTTCAAAGATTCGGAATCAGCACGTCAAAATACGTCCGAGGACAAAATTTCTAAATTCGAAAAACGAAAAATAAAAAAGTTCAGAAATTATCTCTCGCGAGATCTCTCATGATATACTCGACTTTTTCGTCCGTCACTTTTTTTGGTTCAAATTCTCAGTAAATAGTAATTTAGCCATTCCAAATCGATTGGCGTTCGCAGAACTGGTCTATCTCTAACCGTTCTCGAGTTGTTCAGCTCTGAATCAGTTTTCAAACGGTTTTTTTGACGCCAAAAATATTTCTGATCAGTTTTCGACATTTTCGTTCAAAGATTCGGAATCAGCACGTCAAAATACGTCCGAGGACAAAATTTTTAAATTCGAAAAACGAAAAATAAAAAAGTACAGAAATTATCTCTCGCGAGATCTCTCATGATATACTCGACTTTTTCGTGCGTCAATTTTTTTCGTTCGAATTCTCAGTAAATAGTAATTCAGCCATTCTAAGTCGATTGGCGTTCGCAGAATTGGTCTATCTCTAACCGTTCTCGAGTTGTTCTGCTCTGAATCAGTTTTCAAACGGTTTTTTTGACGCCAAAAATATTTCTGATCAGTTTTCGACATTTTCGTTCAAAGATTCGGAATCAGCACGTCAAAATACGTCCGAGGACAAAATTTCTAAATTCGAAAAACGAAAAATAAAAAAGTTCAGAAATTATCTCTCGCGAGATCTCTCATGGTATACTCGACTTTTTCGTCCGTCAATTTTTTTCTTCCAAATTCTCAGTTAATAGTAATTCAGCCATTCTAAATCGATTGGCGTTCGCAGAACTGGTCTCTCTCTAACCGTTCTCGAGTTGGTCAGCTCTGAATCAGTTTTCAAACGGTTTTTTTGGCGCCAAAAATATTTCTGATCAGTTTTTGACATTTTCGTTCAAAGATTCGGAATCAGCACGTCAAAATACGTCCGAGGACAAAATTTCTAAATTCGAAAAACGAAAAATAAAAAAGTTCAGAAATTATCTCTCGCGAGATCTCTCATGGTATACTCGACTTTTTCGTCCGTCAATTTTTTTCTTCCAAATTCTCAGTTAATAGTAATTCAGCCATTCTAAATCGATTGGCGTTCGCAGAACTGGTCTCTCTCTAACCGTTCTCGAGTTGGTCAGCTCTGAATCAGTTTTCAAACGGTTTTTTTGGCGCCAAAAATATTTCTGATCAGTTTTTGACATTTTCGTTCAAAGATTCGGAATCAGCACGTCAAAATACGTCCGAGGACAAAATTTTTAAATTCGAAAAACGAAAAATAAAAAAGTACAGAAATTATCTCTCGCGATATCTTTCATGATATACTCGACTTTTTCTTGCGTCAATTTTTTTCGTTCGAATTCTCAGTAAATAGTAATTCAGCCATTCTAAGTCGATTGGCGTTCGCAGAATTGGTCTATCTCTAATCGTTCTCGAGTTGTTCTGCTCTGAATCAGTTTTCAAACGGTTTTTTTGACGCCAAAAATATTTCTGATCAGTTTTCGACATTTTCGTTCAAAGATTCGGAATCAGCACGTCAAAATACGTCCGAGGACAAAATTTCTAAATTCGAAAAACGAAAAATAAAAAAGTTCAGAAATTATCTCTCGCGAGATCTCTCATGATATACTCGACTTTTTCGTCCGTCAATTTTTTTCGTTCAAATTCTCAGTAAATAGTTATTCAGCCATTCTAAATCGATTGGCGTTCGCAGAACTGGTCTATCTCTAACCGTTCTCGAGTTGGTCAGCTCTGAATCAGTTTTCAAACGGTTTTTTTGGCGCCAAAAATATTTCTGATCAGTTTTCGACATTTTCGTTCAAAGATTCGGAATCAGCACGTCAAAATACGTCCGAGGACAAAATTTCTAAATTCGAAAAACGAAAAATAAAAAAGTTCAGAAATTATCTCTCGCGAGATCTCTCATGATATACTCGACTTTTTCGTCCGTCACTTTTTTTGGTTCAAATTCTCAGTAAATAGTAATTTAGCCATTCCAAATCGATTGGCGTTCGCAGAACTGGTCTATCTCTAACCGTTCTCGAGTTGTTCAGCTCTGAATCAGTTTTCAAACGGTTTTTTTGACGCCAAAAATATTTCTGATCAGTTTTCGACATTTTCGTTCAAAGATTCGGAATCAGCACGTCAAAATACGTCCGAGGACAAAATTTTTAAATTCGAAAAACGAAAAATAAAAAAGTACAGAAATTATCTCTCGCGAGATCTCTCATGATATACTCGACTTTTTCGTCCGTCAATTTTTTTGGTTCAAATTCTCAGTAAATAGTAATTTAGCCATTCTAAATCGATTGGCGTTCGCAGAACTGGTCTATCTCTAACCGTTCTCGATCAGCTCTGAATCAGTTTTCAAACGGTTTTTTTGACGCCAAAAATATTTCTGATCAGTTTTCGACATTTTCGTGCAAAGATTCGGAATCAGCACGTCAAAATACGTCCGAGGACAAAATTTCTAAATTCGAAAAACGAAAAATAAAAAAGTTCAGAAATTATCTCTCGCGAGATCTCTCATGATATACTCGACTTTTTCGTCTTCGATTTTTTCAGTTCAAATTCTCAGTAAATAGTAATTCAGCCATTCTAAATCGATTGGCGTTCGCAGAAATGGTCTATCTCTAACCGTTCTCGAGTTGGTCAGCTCTGAATCAGTTTTCAAACGGTTTTTTTGGCGCCAAAAATATTTCTGATCAGTTTTCGACATTTTCGTTCAAAGATTCGGAATCAGCACGTCAGAATACGTCCGAGGACAAACTTTTTAAATTCGAAAAACGAAAAATAAAAAAGTACAGAAATTATCTCTCGCGATATCTTTCATGATATACTCGACTTTTTCGTGCGTCAATTTTTTTCGTTCGAATTCTCAGTAAATAGTAATTCAGCCATTCTAAATCGATTGGCGTTCGCAGAACTGGTCTATCTCTAACCGTTCTCGAGTTGTTCAGCTCTGAATCAGTTTTCAAACGGTTTTTTTGACGCCAAAAATATTTCTGATCAGTTTTCGACATTTTCGTGCAAAGATTCGGAATCAGCACGTCAAAATACGTCCGAGGACAAAATTTCTAAATTCGAAAAACGAAAAATAAAAAAGTTCAGAAATTATCTCTCGCGAGATCTCTCATGATATACTCGACTTTTTCGTCTTCGATTTTTTCAGTTCAAATTCTCAGTAAATAGTAATTCAGCCATTCTAAATCGATTGGCGTTCGCAGAAATGGTCTATCTCTAACCGTTCTCGAGTTGGTCAGCTCTGAATCAGTTTTCAAACGGTTTTTTTGGCGCCAAAAATATTTCTGATCAGTTTTCGACATTTTCGTTCAAAGATTCGGAATCAGCACGTCAAAATACGTACGAGGACAAACTTTTTAAATTCGAAAAACGAAAAATAAAAAAGTTCAGAAATTATCTCTCGCGATATCTCTCATGATATACTCGACTTTTTCGTCCGTCGATTTTTTTCGTTCAAATTCTTAGTAAATAGTAATTCAGCCATTCTAAATCGATTGGCGTTCGCAGAATTGGTCTATCTCTAACCGTTCTCGAGTTGGTTAGCTCTGAATCAGTTTTCAAACGGTTTTTTTTTACGCCAAAAATATTTCTGATCAGTTTTCGACATTTTCGTTCAAAGATTCGGAATCAGCACGTCAAAATACGTCCGAGGACAAAATTTCTAAATTCGAAAAACGAAAAATAAAAAAGTTCAGAAATTATCTCTCGCGAGATCTCTCATGATATACTCGACTTTTTCGTCCGTCAATTTTTTTCTTCCAAATTCTCAGTTAATAGTAATTCAGCCATTCTAAATCGATTGGCGTTCGCAGAATTGGTCTATCTCTAACCGTTCTCGAGTTGTTCAGCTCTGAATCAGTTTTCAAACGGTTTTTTTGACGCCAAAAATATTTCTGATCAGTTTTCGACATTTTCGTTCAAAGATTCGGAATCAGCACGTCAAAATACGTCCGAGGACAAAATTTATAAATTCGAAAAACGAAAAATAAAAAAGTTCAGAAATTATCTCTCGCGATATCTCTCATGATATACTCGACTTTTTCGTCCGTCGATTTTTTTCGTTCAAATTCTTAGTAAATAGTAATTCAGCCATTCTAAATCGATTGGCGTTCGCAGAATTGGTCTATCTCTAACCGTTCTCGAGTTGGTCAGCTCTGAATCAGTTTTCAAACGGTTTTTTTTACGCCAAAAATATTTCTGATCAGTTTTCGACATTTTCGTTCAAAGATTCGGAATCAGCACGTCAAAATACGTCCGAGGACAAAATTTCTAAATTCGAAAAACGAAAAATAAAAAAGTTCAGAAATTATCTCTCGCGAAATGTCTCATGATATACTCGACTTTTTCGTCCGTTGATTTTTTCCGTTCAAATTCTCAGTAAATAGTAATTCAGCCATTCTAAATCGATTGGCGTTCGCAGAATTGTTATATCTCTAACCGTTCTCGAGTTGGTCAGCTCTGAATCAGTTTTCAAACGGTTTTTTTTTACGCCAAAAATATTTCTGATCAGTTTTCGACATTTTCGTTCAAAGATTCGGAATCAGCACGTCAAAATACGTCCGAGGACAAAATTTCTAAATTCGAAAAACGAAAAATAAAAAAGTTCAGAAATTATCTCTCGCGAGATCTCTCATGATATACTCGACTTTTTCGTCCGTCAATTTTTTTCGTTCAAATTCTCAGTAAATAGTTATTCAGCCATTCTAAATCGATTGGCGTTCGCAAAACTGGTCTATCTCTAACCGTTCTCGAGTTGTTCAGCTCTGAATCAGTTTTCAAACGGTTTTTTTGACGCCAAAAATATTTCTGATCAGTTTTCGACATTTTCGTTCAAAGATTCGGAATCAGCACGTCAAAATACGTCCGAGGACAAAATTTCTAAATTCGAAAAACGAAAAATAAAAAAGTTCAGAAATTATCTCTCGCGAGATCTCTCATGGTATACTCGACTTTTTCGTCCGTCAATTTTTTTCTTCCAAATTCTCAGTTAATAGTAATTCAGCCATTCTAAATCGATTGGCGTTCGCAGAACTGGTCTATCTCTAACCGTTCTCGAGTTGTTCAGCTCTGAATCAGTTTTCAAACGGTTTTTTTGACGCCAAAAATATTTCTGATCAGTTTTCGACATTTTCGTTTAAAGATTCGGAATCAGCACGTCAAAATACGTCCGAGGACAAAATTTCTAAATTCGAAAAACGAAAAATAAATAAGTTCAGAAATTATCTCTCGCGATATCTCTCATGATATACTCGACTTTTTCGTCCGTCAATTTTTTTCTTCCAAATTCTCAGTGAATAGTAATTCAGCCATTCTAAATCGATTGGCGTTCGCAGAACTGGTCTCTCTCTAACCGTTCTCGAGTTGGTCAGCTCTGAATCAGTTTTCAAACGGTTTTTTTGGCGCCAAAAATATTTCTGATCAGTTTTTGACATTTTCGTTCAAAGATTCGGAATCAGCACGTCAAAATACGTCCGAGGACAAAATTTTTAAATTCGAAAAACGAAAAATAAAAAAGTACAGAAATTATCTCTCGCGATATCTTTCATGATATACTCGACTTTTTCGTGCGTCAATTTTTTTCGTTCGAATTCTCAGTAAATAGTAATTCAGCCATTCTAAGTCGATTGGCGTTCGCAGAATTGGTCTATCTCTAACCGTTCTCGAGTTGGTCAGCTCTGAATCAGTTTTCAAACGGTTTTTTTGGCGCCAAAAATATATCTGATCAGTTTTCGACATTTTCGTTCAAAGATTTGGAATCAGCACGTCAAAATACGTCCGAGGACAAACTTTTTAAATTCGAAAAACGAAAAATAAAAAAGTTCAGAAATTATCTCTCGCGATATCTCTCATGATATACTCGACTTTTTCGTCCGTCGATTTTTTTCGTTCAAATTCTTAGTAAATAGTAATTCAGCCATTCTAAATCGATTGGCGTTCGCAGAATTGGTCTATCTCTAACCGTTCTCGAGTTGGTCAGCTCTGAATCAGTTTTCAAACGGTTTTTTTTTACGCCAAAAATATTTCTGATCAGTTTTCGACATTTTCGTTCAAAGATTCGGAATCAGCACGTCAAAATACGTCCGAGGACAAAATTTCTAAATTCGAAAAACGAAAAATAAAAAAGTTCAGAAATTATCTCTCGCGAGATCTCTCATGATGTACTCGACTTTTTCGTCCGTCAATTTTTTTCTTTCAAATTCTCAGTTAATAGTAATTCAGCCATTCTAAATCGATTGGCGTTCGCAGAATTGGTCTATCTCTAACCGTTCTCGAGTTGGTCAGCTCTGAATCAGTTTTCAAACGGTTTTTTTTTACGCCAAAAATATTTCTGATCAGTTTTCGACATTTTCGTTCAAAGATTCGGAATCAGCACGTCAAAATACGTCCGAGGACAAAATTTCTAAATTCGAAAAACGAAAAATAAAAAAGTTCAGAAATTATCTCTCGCGAGATCTCTCATGATATACTCGACTTTTTCGTCCGTCAATTTTTTTCGTTCAAATTCTCAGTAAATAGTTATTCAGCCATTCTAAATCGATTGGCGTTCGCAAAACTGGTCTATCTCTAACCGTTCTCGAGTTGTTCAGCTCTGAATCAGTTTTCAAACGGTTTTTTTGACGCCAAAAATATTTCTGATCAGTTTTCGACATTTTCGTTCAAAGATTCGGAATCAGCACGTCAAAATACGTCCGAGGACAAAATTTCTAAATTCGAAAAACGAAAAATAAAAAAGTTCAGAAATTATCTCTCGCGAGATCTCTCATGGTATACTCGACTTTTTCGTCCGTCAATTTTTTTCTTCCAAATTCTCAGTTAATAGTAATTCAGCCATTCTAAATCGATTGGCGTTCGCAGAACTGGTCTATCTCTAACCGTTCTCGAGTTGTTCAGCTCTGAATCAGTTTTCAAACGGTTTTTTTGACGCCAAAAATATTTCTGATCAGTTTTCGACATTTTCGTTCAAAGATTCGGAATCAGCACGTCAAAATACGTCCGAGGACAAAATTTCTAAATTCGAAAAACGAAAAATAAATAAGTTCAGAAATTATCTCTCGCGATATCTCTCATGATATACTCGACTTTTTCGTCCGTCAATTTTTTTCTTCCAAATTCTCAGTAAATAGTAATTCAGCCATTCTAAATCGATTGGCGTTCGCAGAACTGGTCTCTCTCTAACCGTTCTCGAGTTGGTCAGCTCTGAATCAGTTTTCAAACGGTTTTTTTGGCGCCAAAAATATTTCTGATCAGTTTTTGACATTTTCGTTCAAAGATTCGGAATCAGCACGTCAAAATACGTCCGAGGACAAAATTTTTAAATTCGAAAAACGAAAAATAAAAAAGTACAGAAATTATCTCTCGCGATATCTTTCATGATATACTCGACTTTTTCGTGCGTCAATTTTTTTCGTTCGAATTCTCAGTAAATAGTAATTCAGCCATTCTAAGTCGATTGGCGTTCGCAGAATTGGTCTATCTCTAACCGTTCTCGAGTTGTTCTGCTCTGAATCAGTTTTCAAACGGTTTTTTTGACGCCAAAAATATTTCTGATCAGTTTTCGACATTTTCGTTCAAAGATTCGGAATCAGCACGTCAAAATACGTCCGAGGACAAAATTTCTAAATTCGAAAAACGAAAAATAAAAAAGTTCAGAAATTATCTCTCGCGAGATCTCTCATGGTATACTCGACTTTTTCGTCCGTCAATTTTTTTCTTCCAAATTCTCAGTTAATAGTAATTCAGCCATTCTAAATCGATTGGCGTTCGCAGAACTGGTCTATCTCTAACCGTTCTCGAGTTGTTCAGCTCTGAATCAGTTTTCAAACGGTTTTTTTGACGCCAAAAATATTTCTGATCAGTTTTCGACATTTTCGTTCAAAGATTCGGAATCAGCACGTCAAAATACGTCCGAGGACAAAATTTCTAAATTCGAAAAACGAAAAATAAATAAGTTCAGAAATTATCTCTCGCGATATCTCTCATGATATACTCGACTTTTTCGTCCGTCAATTTTTTTCTTCCAAATTCTCAGTAAATAGTAATTCAGCCATTCTAAATCGATTGGCGTTCGCAGAACTGGTCTCTCTCTAACCGTTCTCGAGTTGGTCAGCTCTGAATCAGTTTTCAAACGGTTTTTTTGGCGCCAAAAATATTTCTGATCAGTTTTTGACATTTTCGTTCAAAGATTCGGAATCAGCACGTCAAAATACGTCCGAGGACAAAATTTTTAAATTCGAAAAACGAAAAATAAAAAAGTACAGAAATTATCTCTCGCGATATCTTTCATGATATACTCGACTTTTTCGTGCGTCAATTTTTTTCGTTCGAATTCTCAGTAAATAGTAATTCAGCCATTCTAAGTCGATTGGCGTTCGCAGAATTGGTCTATCTCTAACCGTTCTCGAGTTGTTCTGCTCTGAATCAGTTTTCAAACGGTTTTTTTGACGCCAAAAATATTTCTGATCAGTTTTCGACATTTTCGTTCAAAGATTCGGAATCAGCACGTCAAAATACGTCCGAGGACAAAATTTCTAAATTCGAAAAACGAAAAATAAAAAAGTTCAGAAATTATCTCTCGCGAGATCTCTCATGATATACTCGACTTTTTCGTCCGTCACTTTTTTTGGTTCAAATTCTCAGTAAATAGTAATTTAGCCATTCCAAATCGATTGGCGTTCGCAGAACTGGTCTATCTCTAACCGTTCTCGAGTTGTTCAGCTCTGAATCAGTTTTCAAACGGTTTTTTTGACGCCAAAAATATTTCTGATCAGTGTTCGACATTTTCGTTCAAAGATTCGGAATCAGCACGTCAAAATACGTCCGAGGACAAAATTTTTAAATTCGAAAAACGAAAAATAAAAAAGTACAGAAATTATCTCTCGCGAGATCTCTCATGATATACTCGACTTTTTCGTGCGTCAATTTTTTTCGTTCGAATTCTCAGTAAATAGTAATTCAGCCATTCTAAGTCGATTGGCGTTCGCAGAATTGGTCTATCTCTAACCGTTCTCGAGTTGTTCTGCTCTGAATCAGTTTTCAAACGGTTTTTTTGACGCCAAAAATATTTCTGATCAGTTTTCGACATTTTCGTTCAAAGATTCGGAATCAGCACGTCAAAATACGTCCGAGGACAAAATTTCTAAATTCGAAAAACGAAAAATAAAAAAGTTCAGAAATTATCTCTCGCGAGATCTCTCATGATATACTCGACTTTTTCGTCCGTCAACTTTTTTCGTTCAAATTCTCAGTAAATAGTTATTCAGCCATTCTAAATCGATTGGCGTTCGCAGAACTGGTCTATCTCTAACCGTTCTCGAGTTGGTCAGCTCTGAATCAGTTTTCAAACGGTTTTTTTGGCGCCAAAAATATTTCTGATCAGTTTTCGACATTTTCGTTCAAAGATTCGGAATCAGCACGTCAAAATACGTCCGAGGACAAAATTTCTAAATTCGAAAAACGAAAAATAAAAAAGTTCAGAAATTATCTCTCGCGAGATCTCTCATGATATACTCGACTTTTTCGTCCGTCAATTTTTTTCGTTCAAATTCTCAGTAAATAGTTATTCAGCCATTCTAAATCGATTGGCGTTCGCAGAACTGGTCTATCTCTAACCGTTCTCGAGTTGGTCAGCTCTGAATCAGTTTTCAAACGGTTTTTTTGGCGCCAAAAATATTTCTGATCAGTTTTCGACATTTTCGTTAAAAGATTCGGAATCAGCACGTCAAAATACGTCCGAGGACAAAATTTCTAAATTCGAAAAACGAAAAATAAAAAAGTTCAGAAATTATCTCTCGCGAGATCTCTCATGATATACTCGACTTTTTCGTCTTCGATTTTTTTAGTTCAAATTCTCAGTAAATAGTAATTCAGCCATTCTAAATCGATTGGCGTTCGCAGAAATGGTCTATCTCTAACCGTTCTCGAGTTGGTCAGCTCTGAATCAGTTTTCAAACGGTTTTTTTGGCGCCAAAAATATTTCTGATCAGTTTTCGACATTTTCGTTCAAAGATTCGGAATCAGCACGTCAAAATACGTCCGAGGACAAACTTTTTAAATTCGAAAAACGAAAAATAAAAAAGTTCAGAAATTATCTCTCGCGATATCTCTCATGATATACTCGACTTTTTCGTCCGTCGATTTTTTTCGTTCAAATTCTTAGTAAATAGTAATTCAGCCATTCTAAATCGATTGGCGTTCGCAGAATTGGTCTATCTCTAACCGTTCTCGAGTTGGTCAGCTCTGAATCAGTTTTCAAACGGTTTTTTTTACGCCAAAAATATTTCTGATCAGTTTTCGACATTTTCGTTCAAAGATTCGGAATCAGCACGTCAAAATACGTCCGAGGACAAAATTTCTAAATTCGAAAAAAGAAAAATAAAAAAGTTCAGAAATTATCTCTCGCGAGATCTCTCATGATATACTCGACTTTTTCGTCCGTCAATTTTTTTCTTCCAAATTCTCAGTTAATAGTAATTCAGCCATTCTAAATCGATTGGCGTTCGCAGAATTGGTCTATCTCTAACCGTTCTCGAGTTGTTCAGCTCTGAATCAGTTTTCAAACGGTTTTTTTGACGCCAAAAATATTTCTGATCAGTTTTCGACATTTTCGTTCAAAGATTCGGAATCAGCACGTCAAAATACGTCCGAGGACAAAATTTATAAATTCGAAAAACGAAAAATAAAAAAGTTCAGAAATTATCTCTCGCGATATCTCTCATGATATACTCGACTTTTTCGTCCGTCGATTTTTTTCGTTCAAATTCTTAGTAAATAGTAATTCAGCCATTCTAAATCGATTGGCGTTCGCAGAATTGGTCTATCTCTAACCGTTCTCGAGTTGGTCAGCTCTGAATCAGTTTTCAAACGGTTTTTTTTACGCCAAAAATATTTCTGATCAGTTTTCGACATTTTCGTTCAAAGATTCGGAATCAGCACGTCAAAATACGTCCGAGGACAAAATTTCTAAATTCGAAAAACGAAAAATAAAAAAGTTCAGAAATTATCTCTCGCGAAATGTCTCATGATATACTCGACTTTTTCGTCCGTTAATTTTTTCCGTTCAAATTCTCAGTAAATAGTAATTCAGCCATTCTAAATCGATTGGCGTTCGCAGAATTGTTATATCTCTAACCGTTCTCGAGTTGGTCAGCTCTGAATCAGTTTTCAAACGGTTTTTTTTTTACGCCAAAAATATTTCTGATCAGTTTTCGACATTTTCGTTCAAAGATTCGGAATCAGCACGTCAAAATACGTCCGAGGACAAAATTTCTAAATTCGAAAAACGAAAAATAAAAAAGTTCAGAAATTATCTCTCGCGAGATCTCTCATGATATACTCGACTTTTTCGTCCGTCAATTTTTTTCGTTCAAATTCTCAGTAAATAGTTATTCAGCCATTCTAAATCGATTGGCGTTCGCAAAACTGGTCTATCTCTAACCGTTCTCGAGTTGTTCAGCTCTGAATCAGTTTTCAAACGGTTTTTTTGACGCCAAAAATATTTCTGATCAGTTTTCGACATTTTCGTTCAAAGATTCGGAATCAGCACGTCAAAATACGTCCGAGGACAAAATTTCTAAATTCGAAAAACGAAAAATAAAAAAGTTCAGAAATTATCTCTCGCGAGATCTCTCATGATATACTCGACTTTTTCGTCTGTCGATTTTTTTCGTTCAAATTCTCAGTAAATAGTAATTCAGCCATTCTAAATCGATTGGCGATCGAAGAATTGGTCTATCTCTAACCGTTCTCGAGTTGGTCAGCTCTGAATCAGTTTTCAAACGGTTTTTTTGGCGCCAAAAATATTGCTGATCAGTTTTCGACATTTTCGTTCAAAGATTCGGAATCAGCACGTCAAAATACGTCCGAGGACAAACTTTTTAAATTCGAAAAACGAAAAATAAAAAAGTTCAGAAATTATCTCTCGCGATATCTCTCATGATATACTCGACTTTTTCGTCCGTCGATTTTTTTCGTTCAAATTCTTAGTAAATAGTAATTCAGCCATTCTAAATCGATTGGCGTTCGCAGAATTGGTCTATCTCTAACCGTTCTCGAGTTGGTCAGCTCTGAATCAGTTTTCAAACGGTTTTTTTTGACGCCAAAAATATTTCTGATCAGTTTTCGACATTTTCGTTCAAAGATTCGGAATCAGCACGTCAAAGTACGTCCGAGGACAAAATTTCTAAATTCGAAAAACGAAAAATAAAAAAGTTCAGAAATTATCTCTCGCGAGATCTCTCATGATATACTCGACTTTTTCGTCCGTCAAATTTTTTCGTTCAAATTCTCAGTAAATAGTAATTTAGCCATTCTAAATCGATTGGCGTTCGCAGAATTGGTCTATCTCTAACCGTTCTCGAGTTGTTCAGCTCTGAATCAGTTTTAAAACGGTTTTTTTGACGCCAAAAATATTTCTGATCAGTTTTCGACATTTTCGTTCAAAGATTCGGAATCAGCACGTCAAAATACGTCCGAGGACAAAATTTTTAAATTCGAAAAACGAAAAATAAAAAAGTTCAGAAATTATCTCACGCGAGATCTCTCATTCAAATTCTCAGTAAATAGTAATTCAGCCATTCTAAATCGATTGACGTTCGCAGAATTGGTCTATCTCTAACCGTTCTCGAGTTGGTCAGCTCTGAATCAGTTTTCAAACTGTTTTTTTGGCACCAAAAATATTTCTGATCAGTTTTCGACATTTTCGTTCAAAGATTCGGAATCAGCACGTCAAAATACGTCCGAGGACAAAATTTTTAAATTCGAAAAACGAAAAATAAAAAAGTTCAGAAATTATCTCACGCGAGATCTCTCATGATATACTCGACTTTTTCGTCCGTCAATTTTTTTCTTTCAAATTCTCAGTAAATAGTAATTCAGCCATTCTAAATCGATTGGCGTTCGCAGAATTGGTCTATCTCTAACCGTTCTGGAGTTGGTCAGCTCTGAATCAGTTTTCAAACGGTTTTTTTGACGCCAAAAATTTTTCTGATCAGTTTTCGACATTTTCGTTCAAAGATTCGGAATAAGCACGTCAAAATACGTCCGAGGACAAAAATTTGAAATTCGAAAAATGAAAAATGAGTTAGACTGAATTTGACTATAAATAGCCAGTCTGAGCGACGTAAATTGTAATTAATGATCCGGAATAGGAACAAATGGCAACAGAGCCGTCTTCACTCTTCAGTGATACCATCTCCTTGTTTCTGTTAGAAATAAGTGTGAGAGTGTGTGAATAGACTTATTTGAGGATATCTATTCCATAATTTCAACTAAAAATTGTGAAATTTCAACAAAACAATGTGTTAGATGAAAAAAAAACCGTGTCAATAAAATGATGAAGTTATATTGATACAAATAAGTTTTTTGTTGAGTCCGCATAACAATTTTATCAATTAGATAATTTTAATATGTTATTCAAACTAAAAATTTTGTCGAATTGAAATACTACTGCATTGATCAAATACTATGTCCAATTACATTAAACAGATATTTTATCATCTTGACAATATATTTCCTTGCTTAACAACCAATCAGTGGATTTCAAATTTTGAAATTCAGCCAATAGAATCGGAACTACAGTGAAAATATAGCTTATCGCTGTATTTTCACGGTGATAAACCTGCTTAGTTTTTGTTTTACTATCTGTCAAGTAAAAATAATGATTTAAATTATAAACGTCAAATTTATATGTTTTGACTAGTTATCTCTATTTATCAATATGAGCGATCGTTGAGGACAAAAGTCCATTGGTATCATAGATGAGGCCGTGGAAAAGAATATTCCGTTGAATACGGCTAGAAGTGAAACATCAATTACCAGGTGACACGATTTTTCTTTATTTCAAATCTATATATTGTCGTCCTAAATTTAATTCGTGGTATGATTAAAAACCTATAATTTTTTGGAATATCAATTCATTGGCAATCCCAATTCAAGAAAATACAACTCGTCCTGCGGACTCGTTGTATTTTCAGCTTTGGGATTGCAATTCATTAATATTTCAAAAAATTTATCAGTTATAATCATACCACTTATTAGATTACCACTGAAAATATATTGTCATCCAAATACTTCAACCAAATTTCTATTCAATTCTCAACTAAGTCATTCCAACAAATAAACTGAGTTTTTAACAGCAGATATTGTATTTTTGTAACAAAATATGTTTTATTCTTTCAACCAAACACTATGTTAGGGTTGACATAATAGGTCTTTACGTAAACAAAATAATTTATTGGAAAATAACAAAAAAAATTGTTGTTATAACAAAATATTTTGTCGTGGATATATGACCCTCAGATTTTGTTAAATCCATGCAATTTTTGTTGATTTAAACAAATTTTTTTACCTGCGTGCTCGACGGCATCTTTAGAACCACCACTATAAAGGTGGTATACTCACAAAACTCTGCGTAAACTACAACATATCTTGTTTACTCAAAGTAAAAAGTAAAGTCGGGCATTTTGGAAATCAGCTGAAAGAACTCCGAGAAGAAATATATGGGTCAAACAAGATGGGCTATGGGCGTACGGTGCAAAGAACACATTGGTCATATACGGTTTTGAGACCAGCCATATCTAGTGTAGCCCAGCATGCTTTGGAACACGACCGCCGATTTGATGATACAAGTTTGAAATAAATTAATCAGTTTCATGACCATAGACTTATTTTCGGTGCATGCGAAAGTCTGAGAATTGCAAAGTTTATATGAAGTATGAATGGGGATAATGGCCCAAATCCATACAACCCATTGTTCAAGTTAATATCGTACAAACAAGAGTATAGACTGACCATCTAGAAAAAATAAATGGAAACTGGAGGCTAATAATATATAAAACTGACATTTTACAACTTCAGTACTCTGTTTCTCGTGAACTGCACATTGAATTTTTGTTTTTCCATACAATAAGTTTTTCTCAGTGTGCCGAGTTTACCAACATATTGAAATTTTGGGCAATTTGACCGAAAGGTTTTTTGCGTAAGAAGTGTGCATGGTTCTTTACCAATCCTGACGTTTTTTACTGTCGATACATTTTACAAAAAAAAAACAATTTGGCTTATAAGTTATTTAATTTTTCAACTTTGTTGCCAGAATGTTGCTTTTGCGTAGACTTCGCCTCTACGTTACAACACAGTAAGATCTAATTTAGATCTAATTTAAGATCAGCTTTATTTATATATTGCACAATCAAACTCGACTGGTTCTTAGTACTGGGTACTTAATTTTACTATCAATATTCGTCGTTGACAAATTGATTTCATTAAACCAGTAATTTATTACTGCCATAAAGACTCTACTGCATTACATTTACATTCCTAATGGCTTATTTTTAAACATGATGATGATAGCCTTACCTGTCTCGTCCAGCCTTCTAGATAACTGTTACTGGAATTGAATCAGTTTATGTCCGTCGAAAAGGTCATTGAATCAGTTATTTAGATTCGATTATTGTACTCCTATAAAATTAGGCCCATTTGAATATTGAGTTTCGAGAAAATGTCGATGATTTTTTGAAAATAAGAAACAAAATCTTGGCTTTACTCTTTACTGCTCCCAAAAATATACAAATGCAAATAAATAATTGTGAGATTGTTGTCAGGAAGAATTACAAAAGACCACGGTAAAATTTCAAGAGTATATGTGGACATATACGGTATTAACAAAAAAATTTCTGTCCCGTGGATTAGACCTGTTTCTATAAGGGTAACTTGTGTCTATGTCATAAACCAATTTCTACCTTTATGAAAGCCAGTAACTGATAATTCGCATTTGAAGTGTTGTGTTCTGTCAGAAGCACAAGTATATGATAGCAGAAGCACAAGCAGTGTTGCTAGAGCTGGTGATTTATCTCCAGATCTGGTGATTTCAGCACTTATTTGGTTACTTGGTGATTATTTTTGTGAAAATTGGCAATTCTGGTGATTTTCGAAAGTGTCGGTGAAATGGTAACTTGTCAAACTTCAGAATTGCTGTAGGTATTAGGAACGAACATGAAATCACGAAATCATATGTTTGATCTGTGATAAAATTGCGGTTAGAGCCGCTTCAAGTAGCTCCGAGTAACTCCGGGTCTACGGGTAGATCTGAATCGAAAACCGAACAGGTTCCAATTCTCTCAATTGCCAATATTGGATATTGTCGTAGTCATTGTCAATTATCATTTTTTGAAATATTTTAGGAGAATAGATGATAGTGATCGGCAAAACATTATCGTTTATCGTTGATGTTCTCAAAAGAAGAAGAAATGTAATCGGTTTTATGACGACGCATCAAATGTCACATTTTGAAAATGACGGTTTGTGGATTGTGTCAGTTGTGCGCAAGCGCTTTATGGAAAAAGTCATAGATACTACACCCATTCATAACGATGAAACCCTGGTACTTCTTAGCGCATGATCTGGTGATAATATTCTCAAGTTCCTGGCAACACTGAGCACAAGTGATATGATCGAAACCGGAGTATTCACTGCTAGTCGCTTGGGAAATATGTATACAACATAAGACTGAAATAGCTATTTGTGATACAAGTGTCAAAAGTTTATGTTTAAAGCACACTAGTGTTTCGAACAGAGTCTTCATTTCAAGTGCGTCTTTGATTAGGGAACCTACCACGATGTCAAACAGCGAGAGTTGATTCAAGGGACGGTCGGGTTGAATGGTGGAAGGCGAGGGTACAAATCCAGAAAACCATCTTTTTTTTTATGAATTCGATTAATGTTCGATTTTTATAATAATTTTCAATATTTTTATCTTCCAATTTTCGGTTGTAGGTATGTATTATGGGAATCATTGGTGCTTGTCGCCGTCAAGAATTATAGGTGTAATTATAGTTATTTACCTAACAAGTGCGGAAAGTAGTACTTTTCCGCACGCGACGGCAGTTGCACGAACGACGCGGAGCGGAGTTCAGGCAAGCCGTTAAGGGCGGAAGAGACATTTTTCGTAAGAGTTAGGTACAATATTTCTCCTACGAGTGTTTTTATCCATCTTATTTATGAAAAAACAAGGTTTTTAATAAACAAGTTTTTATAATACTGCTACAAAATGACTAATAAGACAGAATAGTTACATAGATCATTTAGTTAGTTCTAAATATCCTCATTTTCAACAATACAAAAATCGTGCGGAAAAGTAAAAATCGTACGGAAAAGTACAACTTTCAAAACGAAAAATCGTGCGGAAAAGTTACTAAAGGAAAAAAATATTACAGATTTATTCATTTCATGCTCATTTTAGAATATACTATTGAAACGGAAGTATAACCTGGTATATTTCATTCGAAATACTTAGGTACTAAGATAGCAATGTCCTTTGCTATGGTTTGTTCACAAACAATTATTGCTTCTTTATAGTAATTCAAATCTCATGAGAAATAAGATATAACAACTTTTGACCAAAATAATGGATTCCGTTGAAATTGATGATTATTCTGAGGTATTCGATGTAAGGAAAGCAAATTTGGCAATTGAGACACGTTGGTATTCAAGGACCTTGCAAGATTTCATTAATTTACTTCACAGTGAAATAGAATTAAAGGGAGAAATTGAAAGAGACATAATAGCTATTTGTGTATTTGGAGCACAAAGTGATGGATTGACGCTAGACAAAGAGAGTGACGCGAAGCGGAGCGCGGTAATCTTTGGAGAGCGGCAATTACACTTTGCGTTCGAATTACACACAATATTTTTTCGACAAACGCAGATCTCAGACACAGAAAAAACACTCGATAGTTCATTGATCATGATTTATTTCCTAATAATAATATTTATTTTATTCATTTCGGTATCCCACTGGCAATACCACAGCTCTTCATTCGTACTACCACAAAATTATTGATTTCATTGAGGCCGGCGAATGCCCTGTTGGGATTTTTTGTGATCTAAGCAGGGCATTCGACTGTGTAAATCGTGGCATTTTATTAGACAAGCTGTATCGATACGGTATTAGAGGCACTCCTTTTGAATGGATACAGTCATATCTGTGCAATAGGAAGCAATATGTCTCAATACAAAATAGATCATCCACGTATATGGAAAACGATATGGGAGTCCCTCAAGGATCAATTTTGGGGCCCCATCCTCTTTATCATCTATATAAACGATATTGATAAGCTCCAAGTGCCAGCCTCCTTCACAATCTATGCAGATGATACCTCCCTCATCATTTCTGATCCTCAAGAAAAATCATTAAATGAAAAATGTGAAACTACCCTGAATGAAATAAATAACTAGTTTTCGGCTAACTTCCTCTTTTTCAACATCGACAAAACGCAGTGCCTAAGATTTTGTAACCCTCAGAAAACCTGTGAAAAAATCGCATTTGGATGCCCTGAAATTTCTACACTTGCTACAAGGACAAAATTCCTGGGACTGAATGTTGATACACACCTCAACTGGAAATCGCAATGTCAAGACCTCATTTCAAAACTCAACACAATTGCTTATCAATATAGAAATATTAGAGGAATTTTAAACCTGGATCAGTTGTTGCAGCTCTATTATGCGCAAGTCGAAAGTAGGCTTCGGTATGGTGTTACCTTCTGGGGAACATCAACTTCAGCACCGAATGTTTTCATTGCTCAAAAGCGTATTATTCGGTCAATGTTGGGACTAACCAATCGGACTTCATGTAAAAATGTTTTTAAAGATCTTAAAATTCTAACCCTGCCGTCAATTTTCATTTTAGAATTATGTTTGTATTTGTTTAAAAACAAGAATGAATTTCTCCGAAATGACACCAAGCATATGTACAATACCCGAATTAAAGACAACTTCATTGTACCGTTTTCGAGAATAAGAATAACTCATTATGCTCCGAATTCCATGGCACCAAATATATTCAATTCACTCCCTAATGACATCAAAGAAATAAGCAATTCAATATATATTTTCAAAACGAGACTGAAGGAGTTTTTGATTGAGAATAGTTTCTATTCGGTAGAAGAATTTTTAAATCGGCGATTTTGATAAAATTCAACATAGATTTTTTATATTTTTTATATTTACTCATATTTGTACTGGGTTCTCCCTGTAGGTACCAATTGTGTTTTATTTTGTTTAATTTTATTTTGTTACATGTAAATTGTGCTATATTATGTTGTTTTCAACTAGAGATAATTCACCTCTACACTTTTGACTTTTTCCACACAGTTTGTACTGTCTTAAGGAAATAAACGATATTCTATTCTATTCTACATATCTCTAACATATTGAACATATTGAGTTACATGTTACTTATACCTTGGATTACCTAGTGTAGATTAGGTTCAATACTTCCTTAGAGGTATATGCTATTATTTTGAATATATTCGCCGCGATAGTTTAGAATTTTGATAATACTCATTCAATAGTAAGAATGCTAAAAATATTATTGGTGAAACATTTGTATATCAGATATTTATAGGTTATTAGTTGCCAAAGAAAATGAGAACTGGCTTTATGACAGGATTTCGTTATTATTCGGATCTGTCACTGTTGTTGCATGAAACTGTCGGTTGCCTAGCAACAGCCGTTAAAAAAAGTGCACTTTTTTTTACGCTTTTCCGTTTAATAATGAAATCGTATGTTGATAGTGAAAAATTGTAATACTTTACGCACACAAACCACACAAAAAAGTGGACTTTTTTTGACAGTTGTAGTAAAACAGTTAATTTGATAAAATATTCAAAAAATAAATTTCAATTGATTATTTGTTACTTTCTAACAAGGCTGATTTTGAAAAATAAAATGTATTTGAATATATGATAAAAAAAGGGGTCGTATTTAACCGAGCACCAAGGTAATATTGATATTATTTCCAAATATTTATTTATCTGTTACCAAAAAATCACAGTTGAGCACCAAAAGTATCGAGTTTTGAAGTTTATTTATATATTTCAGCAGCAACATATTATTGTTGACACCACAAAATATTACTTGAACACCAAATATGTGAGCACCAAAGTGAACTTAGGTTGCGAGTCGAAAATGCGTGAATTAGATTTTTGCTCGCGCTTGACACACAAACCTAACCTTAGCAAGCTAACCTAGCTTGCATGTTGAAAATGCGTGAGAGATTATTTAATATTTTTGGTGTTTATGTATTACATTAGGTACGATTTCAATATTTATGCCAATATTTTAACATTTCAGGTGCTCGTGAATTCTATTTTTTGTTGAGGTTTTTTGGTGCTCATTCATTACTTACTGGTGGCCAAATTTTATTTTGGAGACAGAGTAAAAAACTTGGCACGTAATGTTGTAGCACAATAAGTATTTTGGTGCTTATTTACAATATACCCATAAAAAAACCGTGGAAGTGCCTCATTTATATTAAAATATGCAATTTTCGCCCAATTCAATTCATTTAAATTTCAATAGCAACTAAAGGTGGATTCATGCATGCAATTGAATTTAAGATTCAAATGAATTTTAAATTAAGAATGTGACGGTGTTCATGCAGCATCAATTTAACGAAATTAAGAAAGTACTAGACATGCGCATATCGTTACAACTGTCAATTTTTGAAACGTCTTAGGGTATTCTTTGATCAGAAAACAGAAGGTGAACCCTAACCTGAGATTATCGTGGTTTGTTGTTTTTTGTTTTATCTATTCTGGTCTGGTGTTTACAGTACAGCATGAAAACTATCACCAAGAGAAGTGAGAATGGTTTAGTACTAAGTACATTATTGCTTCTGCGGGAGCCTCTGGTGTTGTGAGGAATAAGAGATATAGAAAATATGGCGTCAAACCAATGCTGAAATTGCGAACATGACATAACCTCTTTCCTCTTTGAAAGCAATCAGCTGTGAGTAAAGAGACTACGCATGCGCCGTTTCTAATTTATGGAAGAAATTAAGTTATTAATTGAAAGTTGGCCATCTTTCTTAGTTTTAATGTTGATTTTAATTGCTTAATTTTTTGCGTGAACACCTTCATTTCATTACATTGTTTTATATTCTTAATTTTAGTTTTAAATTCATTCAATTATATATTTATGCTTGCATGAATCCACCTTAAGTGGTTCAAAGTGTTTCCACCGCACTGTATTTCGTACCAATTGTATAATTTCTCTGGACTATCACCTATAAACGAATATTATTATGCTAACGTGTATTTTGTCTGCTGCATCTACCGTCAGACAACAAACAATCTGCAGTTTGCATTTGATTTCATTAATTGATAGCTCAGAATTTAAGGAGAATTTGCTGCCTTATTGTGGGTGATTTTGAATGTTGTTTACGTCTGTGTAGACATTGATATGGCCATGGATATAGTAGAAATTTCAGTCAAAATAACTTGAACACATGCCAGGTGGTGAGGTATCAAATATTCAAATGGCTTGTTACCAACACCAGACGTAAACTCATCTAGATAATACATATGCAATCATATTCATTTATGGATGATTCATTTTTCATCGACCTTGGTTTTGGGCTGCTGAGTCCGCCTTATGATGATTTTACTAGTTGTATTGTAAAAACCGCCAAACCACAAGGAAATACATGATTATGCATCAGTCAACATTGACAATGACCATAAAATTTCAGTAGCTATTTTTATGATAATCTATATTTACATACGATCTATTTTTAGCAGAGTGTGTTGGATGCAATACTGAAAGCAAAGTAAAAAATGAGTTTTTCGGGACAACATTGAGCAGATAAGTTTCATCGTGATTGAATAGGTATCTAGCAATATGTTATATACCTGATGGCCATTCAAGACAATGCACCTTGGATTTGTCAATATGAATAAATTTTCATAGATATAATCTGGACAATTAAAGTGGCTAGTACTACCAGAAAAATAGTTATTTATTATACAAGGGAAAAATTAGATTTTAGCTCGAGGTTGAGCGGGGGGAGACAAAAAACCAAGAGCTAAAATCTAATATTTTTTCAGTGTACAATACATTTTTCTACCTTTACCTATAGGTACATATATCGGGGAAAAAAGTACTCCGATAACCGTGAAAATAGTGATTTCATTAAAAATTATATTTTATTACCTGTCAACAGAGATGAAAAATCAAACTTTTTTCGCGTCACAGAAAAAAACTAATAGTTGGAAACTTTCCTTTTTCAACTATACTTATAAAATTCTTGAGATTTCAAGAGACACTAAAAATTTTGTGGCACTTCAACTGATAACTTATAAAAAATTACTGAAGTTTTTGGGGGAATTTGAGGTTGTCAATGGAAGAAATACTATATTGTACAATGAGCATCACTACACCACACTACACCACACTACACCACACTACACCACACTACACTACACCACACTACATCTCACTACACCACACTACACTACACCACACTACATCACACTATACCACACTACACCGCACTACACCGCACTACACCACACTACATCATACTACACCAAACTACACCACACTACATCGCACTACACCGCACTACACCACACTACACTACAATAAACCACACCACACCATAAAACACCACACCGAACTACACCACACTACACTACACCATACTACACTACACTACACTAAACCACACCACACTACACCACACCACACACCAATCTTGAATTTCGAATAAAATTCCGACATCATAACCATAATATCTACATGAATAGAATAGTTGGAACATGAAATTGGTTCTTTAGCCTGGTCCACTTCAAACTGTTGTGGAACTTGCACTGTAGAGCACACTATCTAGCTTGGTCTTCCTAATGAGATTCCAATTTGACAGTGGTTCCTTTAATAAGCTTTTCTCTCTCAGACCCATCAGACTCATAGGTATATTGATCTGACAATGACTCGTCAGCAGAAACGCCATTATTTTAATGGCTTTCCTCTTGTTTCGCAGCTGGTCTGTCGTAAATTTGTGCTAGGCCCTTCGATGAACTCGTTGTCCTGCTCCATCCTCGGACAGTTCTTTCTACTGATAATAGTTGTTTTGGATATTCGAATTTTTCGAAGATGTATTTGGGGACATTATCTAGGAGTAGTTCAAAGTTTGATCTGCCTTCATTTCCTTATATAGTTTACCTTGAGTTAACCCTAGTTTCTCCCATGTGATCGACTCACAGAAGTAGCCTACGAGTGAATGAAAATGTTTAGTGATGGTAGGTAGTTCTAATAGCACCTCTGATGCTGCAGTTAAGGTTGTTCTCAGGGCACCGGTAAAACTCGGGCATGCAAGCCTCAAAGAAATGTTAACCTACAAATTTGATCATTGATTTTTTGCAAAGTGACCCGATCGACCATTTTTCCTTCGACTCCCATTAAATTTTGTTTATGGCCACAATATCAAAGTTCATACCTTACTTTCCAAGAATTTTTCGCAGAGTCTGATTTTAGAGGATTATCAGTGAGTGGTATTATTTATGGAAACCACGGAGGAATTGCGGTTAACTACTCCACCCTACACTACCCTACCCTACCCTACACGACACCACACCAAACACTACACCAAACACCACACCAAAAAACACAAACACTACCCTACACCACACCACACCACACTGCACCACACTACATTACACTACACTACACCACACTATACTACACCACACCATACTGCACCACACCACACCACACCACACCACACCACGCCACACTACACTAAACTACACCACACCACACTACACTATACTATACTACACTACACTACACTATACCACACTACACTATACCACTACACCACACTACACCACACTACACCACACCACACCACACCACACCACACCACACCACACCACACCACACCACACCACACCACACCACACCACACCACACCACACCACACCACACCACACCACACCACACCACACCACACCACACCACACCACACCACACCACACCACACCACACCACACCACACCACACCACACCACACCACACCACACCACACCACACCACACCACACCACACCACACCACACCACACCACACCACACCACACCACACCACACCACACCACACCACACCACACCACACCACACCACACCACACTACACTACACTACACTACACTACACTACACTACACCACACCACACCACAATCAGGCATGCAAGCCTCAATAGTTAGAAATATTAACCTACAAATTTGATCATTGTTTTTTTTCAAAGTGTCCCGATCGACCATTTTTCATTCGACTCCCATTGAATTTTTCTGATTTTAGAGGATTATCAGTGAGTGGAATTATTTATGGAAACAACGGAGGAATTGCGGTTAACTACCCTACCCTACCCTACCATACCCTACCATACTCTACCATACCCTACCCAACCATACCCTGCCATACTCTACCCTGCACGACACGACACCAAACACTACACCAAGCAGTACACCAAACACTACACTACACCACACTACACTACACTACACTACACCACGCTACACTACACCACACAACCATACCCTGCCATACTCTACCCTGCACGACACGACACCAAACACTACACCAAGCAGTACACCAAACACTACACCACACCACACTACACTACATTACACTACACTACACCACGCTACACTACGCTACACTACACCACACTACACTAAACTACGCTACGCTACGCTACGCTACACTACACTACACTACACTACACTACACTACACTACAGCACGCTACGCTACACTACACTACACTACACTACACTATACTACACTACACTAAACTACACTACACTACACTACACTACACGACACTACACCACACCACACCACACTACATTACACTACACTACAATACACTACACTACACTACACCACTACACTACACCACTACACTACACCACTACACTACACTACACTACACTACACTACACTACACTACACTGCACTGCACCGCACCGCACCACACCACACTACACTACACTACACTACACTACACTACACTATACACTACACTACACTAATCGATTTCATTAAAAAAGTTGGTTTATTTGGGATTTGAACCCTCACCCCTACTATCCAAAACCTAAACGTTTCCTCATTTTTTACTCGCTGCTACGGGCTCACATAATAATATAATGAAATTAACTGCTATAGAATCTTCGTGCCAACTATTCGAAAATATAGAATTCGATTATCTTCAATCTTTATATTGAAATTAGCGGTGTCAATGTCAAATCATCCTCACTATTACTACCCATTTTCGATTACTTATTTTTTTAAACGAATTTTGTAAATACTGATGTGAAATGTCAAATTATTAAAACGTTAACAAACTTGATTCGATCTCATATTATTTATGATCATAAAAATGACAGTCTAGTAGGTAATAAAAGTCGTGGGAAATGAAATATCCTGTACTGCAATGATCATTACAGTACAGCTCGCGATGTAGAAATGAAAAAGTGTTTTACAAACGGCCTACTTCCTTGATCGATAAAGCACATAAAATGGGCACATTTTTCCATGTGGTCGTAGAAAAAGAACTTTTTTATGCGACGGAAGATGATGTCGTTTATGTAAATGAGAAAAAGAGTGTAGTCAACGTTGGTTTAGTTTATTTTGTTTTCCATTTCCAATATCCATCTTCCTCTCAACAAGATTTGTTTCTAATCATAGTTTTGGGATACTTAAGTCAAAACCAACATTTGTTTATTTGTTATGTTGTCCCAGTTTTATAGAAATCAATAAAAAGATTAATATAAAGTTATAGGTAAGTACAGTTTGAGACCAATATTAGTAGAATAATTCGTAAATGTTGTTTATAATATGAACTAACTCATTCATTAGTCAGTTCTTTGGTCTTTCTAGACGCAGACGGGTCCCAATTTTATATGTGGAGGGACACGCCTTTTCTTGTACAAATTTTAAATTCAAATAGTTACTGAACAGAAATACTTATCGGATCGAACTCGGACGTCAAACAAAAAAACTCGTTTTCCATCTTCAGTCAAATATTTACGGAGCGGAGTCTCTTTCTTCTTTATTTCGAACAATCAGACAATACAAGTTATGAATAGCCCTTTTGGTATTAATAGCCACTCAGACCTACTTGAATTTATCGGTGGCGACGCTTGATTAGTCTTGAAGGGATTAGAAAATGTGATACTTCCATCAGGACAAATACAGTCAGAGATTCATCAAGCCAAGTAGCTTACTGTCCCAGGAGAAAACATAAAATTTCGGGAAATGTCCATGCA